>OX376670.1:9766380-10366380 GCA_947386135.1 Melanchra persicariae | reverse complement strand
TCTAATGCAGCAAAGGACTTTTTAAACCAATGATTACCAGAATAGTCGGGAAAACAATATGAAAAGGCGTAAGTACCAAGATTTCATGAATTAGAAAAGAACCTTTTATTTAGACTTTATCTACACCCATGATATGAATTCTCTGAATTCATATCATGGGTGTAGATAAAGTCTTGTATGCAACTGTACATGACTAGGTATTAAAACACTCATGTGATACTATAATTCTAAACCCACATTCGTGTTTTAGGACCCCTTCTTATACATCAATTGCATTAATAACTATTAGGCAGTTGTACTATAGACTTGTGAGAACCGGGGCGGGTTGCAGGTTAGAAAATAAAATAAAACAAGAACAATTACAACAATGCCATGTATTTATAAAATAACAATTTACAAAATTACAAGCTTACAATTGACATTTATTTAAAAAATATTAGACATATTTTTGAAAAATCTTACTAATTTTTGTATAGATCTCACAATATATCTACATATTATTCAAAAGCGCCATTATGAGTTCAGTATTTATTATGGTGTACCCAGATCGCAAGTTTTTTTTTACGCCTAGAATTGGCCCTTCTACACCGAAGCGAACTCGCCACGCGGTCGGCAATCTTCAGAGGCATTAAAATGCCGAGATTCTTGTATCGTGAAAGCTTATAAACAAACGTGCGGATAGAAATATAGACGGCCCTATCAAATAGCAATGATAGGGTTCATTGCTATTTGATAGGGCCGTCTATATTTGCTACCGTCATAAGAAAAAAATTAAGGACGTATCGTAGGACGTCCTCTTTTCTTATGACAGCAGTATGGGTGTAGTGGTGTAGGTACATGTTTAAAGCCCGGATAGCATTTTTTTTATTATTGATAGGCACGCGTTTGACCACTATCTCACCTGATGGTAAGCGATGATGTGTTCGAAGATGGAGCACGCTTGCAACCTTTGGGCTGCCAATATTCACCATGGAGGTGGCCAAGTTTTAAGCCAGCAAAAATATGCAATTGCAAGTAGCTTGCATGCCATAACTTTGTCATCACCAATCAGCAGTTTTTGTGACGCAATAACATGGTAACCATGGCTTTATCAACGTGCAATATTGTTGCATGAATAAAACACAATATAATCATATTCGAGACAACCATAAAACTATGAAACAATACTTTTCCAGTCCAAATTTTTTAGATAATTTGATTGCTTTTTAGCTGATTTTTTTTATAAATAGCAGCATCCGTGGCGTTCCTTACATCTTCAAAATTAAGACTAATTATGTTAACAATTTATTATTAAAGTAATTGTAATTATTAAATCTATTAATAGACATTGATTTGAACACAATAACAAATGCACAAATTGCGACAATTCGATATTATCACCCACCACCACTATTGTACATAGAGTTTAAATAAATAATATTTTAAAAGCAGAGCTTTATCCTCTTATAGGCAGATTTGTTCTTAATTCTTTATTATACACCAAAACCACTTATATACACTAATAATAAAGACGAGTTTATCTCAACATTGAGTTTCCTCCCAGCAAACCTATGAAGGAGACAGATCACAATCCAGTGTACAATTTCAATTACTAACTGAGTTTTTTGATCCTCAGTTAAATCAATCAATGGTTAAGTGTGATAAAAAAAACGGTAGATAGGTATTTTATTAACAAAACGATATGGAGGTTTTATTAACTTATGGTTTTAAACTAATAGTAATTTATTTGGCCGTTGGAAACTTATGGCCCAACATTTTTAAGCAAGCAATGGGAAATACGGATCAAAAAACTCGTCATAAAAGAATACATAAATACCTAAATATACCAGCATACATAAATATAAAGTGTAACAGAATAAACGAAATACCTTTTAGGGGGTCATGTACACACACACGTACAATGGTCCACAGCAGAACTAAGTGCGGAGACCATACCCAATAGATAGATAGATAGGCGGTCATTGTACTCATCAGACCAACTTTCAATATGGTTCAAACACTGAAATCGCAAAGAAAAATAGACTTCTCCATATATTTATTTGCGCATAACTCGACAAAATGCACTGAGCAGCTGATTTTTTTTTCGCGATTTCGGGGTTGATGACCCCATAAGAGGTATTGTGTTTATTCTGTTACACGTTGTATATGTCGCAGCCAACTAGCTTAATCAGCCGTTTAATTTGTGAGTTTAGCCTTTTCATTTAAATGCGCCGATTATTCTGTGACCTCAGCGGCATCTTTTCAATTCCAACAAAAGGATGTTGGGCGAGGTCGAAGATGTTACATAAAAATAAACGGGTACGGTTAATATGGGAGCTTTCGACCCCTGGGCCCGGCGGCGGCCCGCTACCACAGGAGTCCGTCCACTCGCTCTCCGACTCAGTCGATTCGGGTAGTCAGTTGATTGAATCTCGTCCTCTTCATGTGTGAGCCACGCAAGACCAAAGACGGGATGCCGGCCAGTACTCCCTCATCAAGCCCGACGAACCTCTTCAGTTCTCGGTATGAAGCTAAGCTCCACACCCCCCGCCAAGAAATAGTGCAAGAGGTCGAGTGGACGCTCTCTTTACAAGGCAATCCTAGTATGTCTGCAACCCTCTCGACCAGCTCACCGTGATTACCGTACTTATTACGCTTCTCACGGTGGAGCTCGTCAAGGGCTCGCAGCCCCGAGACCACCTGCGCATCCACAATCACCCCCCACACCATTCCTGACGGCCACTATGTCGGACTTTCTGAGGCCCATTGCAGTCCTGATCTTCGGTTCCTTCACAACCGTCCACCCCTTGTCCATCATGGCAGAGCTGACGACGTCCGCAACGTAGTTATGGCGTTCAATACGGCCGCCGTGTGTTCTGTGACACTGTTGGATGGTGTGAGCCGTTGTCTCCCTAACCATGCAACCTGCACGGCAGTTCAACTCCCGACTCCACACCAGTCCTGCGCCCCCGTGTGTTGCGTACTCGCGACGGGAGCGCATTTATATGAGTGTGCACGAACTGCACGAAGTCCCGGCCCGTGTGCAGCAGGCTGCGTTCCCGCATCCACTTAGTGGACGCAGGAACCCGTGGACACTCCCTTAACTCAAATCCATCCACGGAAGCATGCAGGGCTTCACGCCAATACATCGCGGTCGTCCGCTCCCCAGATTTAGGGTTTTCAGCTGTGAATTTTCGGAGCTGCTTGTCGGCCCACTGCACCTTCCTTCGGATCCTTTCGGATCTGGCGACTCTCCATCCACTCGCTCTAGCCACTGACCATCGCGACGAGTCCAAGCGACCGAACCTCTTTCGAATGAGATCCGGCACACAAGTTCTCAGCGACGGGATCGCTAGGCCACCGTCCGTGGTTGCCGCGTGGAAGTACCCGACAGGCACATCCTTCGGTATCCGAAGCCAGTTACGCACTGCCCTCCGGATCTGGACGTCGAGCATCCTCAACCTATCCTCCGATATGTTGCTTAACACGAGACCGTGCAGGAACCTCGGAATTAGGTGAGCCCTTATGATTTCGAGCCGCTGCTGCGGCTTTAGGGAGCCTTTGTGATATTAATTAAGGCTTCTTTAATATCATGCTCTAACGTCACGCATCCAGACGCCTTGAAGTCCACTCCAAGATAGCGCCAACGTTCGACGCAAGAGACCTGCCGCAAACATCGCGACCGCACCTTAAAGGTGCGGTCAGTCAGGTAGTACACTTTCTTTTGTTTCCCGTTGGGCACCATCGAAAGCACAGCGCTTTTCGCATGGCTGACGAAAAGTCCCATCATCCTTCCGGTGTGCCAGACACAGTCGATGGAGGATTGCATGCCCACCTTTGAACCTGCAAGCAGGACTAGGTCGTCAGCATAAGCCAGGGCCGAGACACTCTCGCCCTCAAGCCTATATCCGACTTCCCTCGGTAGGGCCGCTATGATCGCGTCCATCGCCATGTTGAACAACAACGGCGACAACGGGTCTCCCTGGCGAACTCCCTGACCCATCCTTGCGGGACCGCTGCGGGCTCAATTCACATCCAAGACAGTCTCGGACGCGGCATACAGCCTCGCAACGTAGTTGCAGAACCCCTCAGGCAGGCCTCTTTTCCTCAGCAGATCGATTAGTGCCGCATGCGACACCGTATCGAACGCCATGGCAAAATCCAGCACTGCAACATGTTATTCTCGCAACTTCTTCCAACAGTCTCCCAGCACCGCGTCCAGCACAGCCGAATTCTGGAGTGTGCCGTCGGCGCAGATAAATCCACGCTGTCGTGCATCGGGAGGGCAGTACGCCTCGAGCCTCTTCGCCAAAACAGAGTGCATGTGCCTGAGTGGCACCGACGCGATCGAGATCGGCCGGTACTCTCCAGGACCCGCAGGATTCTCCGTCTTAGGTACAAAGACCGTTCGGCAGCCGCGGAGTTTGTCAGGGACCTCGCCAGTCATCATCCACACGTTGAATATTTCCGCCTGAGTTGCAGAAGACAAAGTATTCCAAGTCCCTAGGAGAATTCCCTCAGGACCCGGAGCCGACCTGCTATCCACTCTGCACGCCTTCACTTCCTCAGAAGTGAAAGGCGTCCATAGCTGCGAGTAATCTCGGCTACCCCCGTACTGCTCTGAGCGTTGTTACGCGCCTAGAACTTCCGGTGTGAGCCCCGGGGCATCAGACACGGACTCCATCACTGGTCGCCAGTAGGCTTCCAGCTCAGCAAGGCTATGCTTGACACCCCGTGTTTGTCCGTCGATTACCTCTGCGGCCTATACAGCTTCTGCACCCTCGCATACTCCATTCTACGCAGCTTTCGCGCAGACAGCCTGGCATAGGCAGTTTGGGTCTCCACTGGAAACTGGCCTTTGCGCCTAGGCCTCCCCCGCCTTTCCCCGCCATGTGCTCCCCGCGCCATCCTCACTTCGGCACTCACAAGGTGCTCCTCCACGATTTTGGCGTGGTCTGGTGCCAAGGGCAGGTCCGGGCTTTGAAGATCCTTGGAAACAGGCATGGCTTCAGAAGCGGATTTCGCCACCACGACAGGCCGCTCCGGCGTCGTGCTTTCAGCAGTGCCAGCGATAGGGGTGCCCCTGTTAGGCTCAATTGCCTCCCCTGAGGTACTCGGAGAGGCAGCCTGAGCCAGATCGGCCAGGCACTCTTGCACCCGGCTCTTGTCGGGCTCCCTCCTCCGGTACCCTTTAATCGCTTCCAGGGAGCGCCCCAATTGTGGCAACTCCCTCAACAGATCTTGTTTAATTGATTTGGCACTGCATCCAGCACGCACCAGACACGCCTCCGTTTGGGCGAGAATTTCCGCCTCTTCCTCATGCCATCTCCGCTTCACTTGCATTGGGGCGGCTGCGGCGTTGGCCGTCACCGGGTGCCCGGCGTGCCGCTTGTGCACGCCCAACCCGATCTTGGTCCGGAATGACCCACTACATTCCGGACAAGCCCAATATCCCTTCCCCCGCCCCGCCCCCGACGGAGGCGGAGTTCGAGCAGACGGACTTAAAGGTTTAAGGGTCGACGCCTCCGACTCCTGTGGGAGGGCGGAGGTTCGACTATTGTTACATAAATTAATATCGAAAGCGGGCCATAAACCTTGATGTGGCAGGGCTGCTAACCCTACCACAGGCGCACCCACAGCTCTCGTGATGCCTCAGCCGTACGAGCTGCTAGATTTGGGGTCCAAGGACCCCCATCGAGGCTTCTCTGGGAACTTCCCCCAGAGCCAGTCCTGGTGACAAGGCCACCAGGCTCACCGTAACCCTGGACCATCTCTGGTCAATGCGGGAAGGTATGCGGCATCTCAAATCGTTCGAAGGGCCCACTCACCAGTTCGCTGTAGGTGAGCAGCCCCCCCCCCCTCTTGTTGGCTTAGCAGCGGCGCCACGAGCAGGCCAAAGATAGGAGTTGATCTTAGTAACGCCAGTTGTTGTTGACGTATCCCTAAGACCCTTGACGACTGTGAACTGCACTCTCCCAGTCAGCTGACAGCGGCAGCCAAAAGGGTACAGATCCACAGCCGTGAGCAACAAGACCAGTCTCCGGCAGTAAGGTTGGAGCAAGGACTTCTGGGTCCGGCCACAGCAGTCCCACCGCGTAAGACCTCCTTAAGAGAGTCATAGTTACTCGCGCCATCTTTCCATCTGTCACCAAGCGGTTGGTCGAAACTGTCTTGTCCGTTTTTGTTTTTGTTTGTTTATTCACTTTGCCTGTGTCGCGGTCGCGGAAATCCGGAAAGAGTCGGGATAAATCGTCGGCCATGTCAAGTATTCCACACCTAAAACACCGGCAGTAAGTCTGAGTCTCACTCAAACGCAAACAGAGCCTGACATTAACTCCGCTGTATCGATGAGTGGATTTGTAAACACCACCCGTAGCAAACGCCCGCGCAAGGCTAATTCTCCGCAGGGCGGTTCTAGTCACCAAGATCATAATCAGGACCTCTTCATCTCTAAATCATTAGCGGAACAGACTGCCCTAATGACCAAACATATCCGACGTTGCAGAAATAAAGTCCCAAAACTTGGCCATTCAGGCGACAAACGCCGCAATTCAGAAATCAAACGAAGAGATTATTCAATCCATGAATTTCCTCAACACGAAGTTTGAAGATATGAAGAAGGAGATAGAAGACCTAAAAAAAACACGAGATGCACACCAAAGACATATTGACCATTTAGAAAAAAAGTTTTTTTTAAAAAAAAAAACGTTGCCCCACACTAGGAATTTCTCCTGTATCGTGGGTGCGTTTACAAACATACAAAGTCACATACACAAACAGCCAGACCCGGAACAACTATCTGTAGGCCATACAAATATTTGTTCCGTGTGGGAATCGAACCCGCGACACGCAGCGCAGCAGCCGATCGCTCCACCACTGCGCCAACCGTGTTGTCAAATTAAAAATTAGAAATTAAAGATTATCGACCAACAGCTCAAATCACGCTCATCTGGTGTCGAAATCAGAAATTTGCCTATGGCTGAGTCTGAAAACTGTGCCAGTCTTTCAAGGACAGTGATCAAAATTTCAGAGGCTTTGGGAACACCCATTAGTGACTCCAATATTCGAGACGTGTACCGCCTATCCGGAAAACCCTCTAATTCCAACTCCCCGCGCCCTATAATTGCCGAATTTGTAGCCGTATGTACTAAGCAAACTATTGTATCGGCAGTGCGATCATTTAACAAGGGCAGGATTAAAGACCAGAAACTTAGCACCTCTCACGTCGGGATACCTGGAAAGCCCCAACCTATTTACATAGCTGAGCAGCTGCCTTTAAGTTCAAGAAAACTTTACCGTCAAGCCCGGGAATTTGCATCAAGGCACGACTAAAAATTCTGTTGGGTCTCCAGTGGCAATATCTTCTTGAGGAAGCAGGAAGGGGACAAGCACATTCTAACTAGTTCTGATCAGTCTCTTCAAGACCTTGAATGTAAATGACTATATTATCCATTTTTCCTTCTTGCGCATATCATATTGGTTCTTCTCCGAAACTTCCTAAACACATTTATCTCAACACCACACTTACATTTTAGATTACAGTTTGTACACACCCACACTACTTCACCTAACAACAAATACAAACATCTCTCAATAAACACTGTAAGACTCTTCCCTCGATGTATACTTAAAGTTCTATATTACTATAAGGCTCCAACTCCGTTCTTTTCTTCTCATCTACAAGCCTTTTTCCTTAATCGCCTGTCTTGTTGTTTATACATTAATAAAAATAGCGAACATAACTGACATTATACAAGAAATTGATGCATCTACTTGTATAGGTACCTCCTTCAATTGCCTACCTGAGGACTGTTCACGGTATGTTCTCCCATCAACTCTCGGCAATTTTAATTTACTGCATGTTAATATCCGCAGTGTCAGTAAAAACATTGACCATATCCTGCTTCTAATAAATCTAACAAATATCAGTTATGACGTTGTGATTCTTACCGAATGCTGGCTCAGTAAAATTACCTGTATACCTATTCTGGATGGGTTTCAGGCTCACTCTACTATCACTAACTGCAATCAAAATGACGGCATCATTATATACACCAGATTAGGTTTGCAATGTACTGTGTGGGGGAACCAACATTTGAAGGAGGTAATTGTCTGGTGTGTGAAATAGGTAACAGCGAATTGGCAGTGGTTGCAATATATCGGTCACCCTCATTTAACTCTAAGAGTAACTTTCACTCTTTTCTATCTAGTCTAGACAGTCTATATAATAGTATTTCTAACTACTCTAACATTGCTCTTATGGGTGACATGAATTTGGACCTGTGCCCAACCAACCGAAATGACAGAACGCTCGATTACCTATCACTGAATGCCTCTCACGGACTTTTACCCACCCATCTCATCCCTACCCGCATAGAACGATGTTTAGACCACATCTTCCTTAAGTCCAACCTACAATCTACCTCTCTCATCCTAGAATCGCATATCACAGACCATAAACCCACTCTCTTGAACATTGCAAACTACAACCCGCCGCACAAGTTATCCCACAAAGCTACCAGCTTAAATTATGCAGCCATAATTGCTGATCCCGAAAACTCAGACTTTTCTGGAATGTATAACACTCATGATGTCAACACATCAACAGCCATATTCATTGACACTGTCACTTGGGTCGTCTCTAAACATTCTACCCAAGTAAATGTCCCTAGGATTTTTTTTTTATAAAACCTTGGGTCACTCCAGGTCTATTAAAATGCGTACGAAATCGAGATAGAATGCATATTTATTTTATTTGCACAACTTGAATAAATGCATTAGGTATAAAATAGCGTAGCTAGGCTTTCTGAATTCAATATTTGAAGTTAAGGACGTATCAAACCCTACTTTAATGCTAAAATTAAGTTTGTTCGCTTCCGACCCTGGTTCACTCGATAGTCCGGAGCAAGGAGGCATGGGAAGCCGTCACCTTCTGCTGCTCTCAGTAATGCTAGCGAAGGAGGAGGCGCCGCGTGAGGGAGAGACAACCCTCACAGCCGCCGCAACATGGGAGACGAGCAGGGCCACTGTCGGCCCCGCGCGCCTCACATACATGTCAGCGACGAAGACGGCCCACTGGGGCCAGAGCCTGCCAGGGTACAGGAATTTATTCGAAAGAGTCACCGCGGCTCTGGAACGCAAAGGGCATGAAGGAACACGGATGGGATTTAGTCAGTAAGAGTCTGACACTACCCAGAGTGGAAGAAGTAATTTGATTATTAACCATTGTTTTGATTTTTGCCATTAAAAAGGCTCAAGAGTTTAACAAATACTCAACTTCAAATTCTTTCATTCAGGAATCTGTATATAATCTTGACAAGTTATTCAATAAAATTAAATCACTTGCTAAAAGTTTAACTATATTTGCCTCTAACCGTGATTCTCTTTGATGTAAACGCGGTTTTCTTTGAGGTAATCACGTGTGAATCACAACTTCGTTCTTATAATTATTTTTATTATAAATATTTGAAAGAGAGAATTTTAGAGCTTTGCTTTGTGTATGTCGCAGCCAACTAGCTAAATCAGCCATTTCATAAAAAGTCTAGCCTTTTCACTGAACTGCACCGTTTAATCAGCGACCTAAGTGACATCGGCAAGTTATTAAACGATATTGAACAAAAAATGTCACTTAGGTCGCTGAATAATCGTCACATTTGAATGAAAAGGCTAGACAACCAATTAAACGGCCGATTAAGCTAATTGGCTGCAACATTTACATAATAAAGAGTAAGACTCATTCTATTATATTCTACTATCTCTGACAAGGGGGAGGGGATGACTAAAATACTGCTGACGTAATTCTCAAACGAACCCTTATCAGAGTTTCAGAAACCAAGTTTAACGCTTTGTCCATTTTTAAATTTAAGAACCCTTCTTACAACTTCTTATAAACTCTAAAATAGTAACTAATGTCACCTTCGAGCTGCCTCTCCCCCGGGACGTCCTCTTCATCCACCAGATGGAAGCGTTGCCTGTCAATGTTTGGGAAGAACGTGTCGCAGTCGTACGACTTCTGTATCTCCGTGAGGTAGATCTTCCCGCAGTCGCGGTGGGACATCGCTGCCTGGAACGAGGGAAGAGTGTTGTTAGAAGGAACTGCGCAATTTGAGCAATTATTTTTTCTGTCTATGTCGCAGCCATCCAGCTTAATCAGCCGTTTCATTATGACACTAGCCTTTTCATTTAACTGCGCCGATTTTTCAGCGACCTAAGTGTCATCTATGTACATACACAACTTGTAACAGTATACATGCAAAAAAATCAGCTGTTCAGTCTATTTTTAGGGTTCCGTACCCAAAGGGTAAAAAAGACAGACTCCGCTGTCCGTCTGTCTGTCACCAGGCTAAATCTCATGAACTGTGATAGCTACAGTTGAAATTTTCACAGATGATGTAATTCTGTTGCCACTATAACAACAATTACTAAAAACAGAATAAAATAAATATTTAAGGGGGGCTCCCATATAACAAAACGATAATTCTGTTGCCACTATAACAACAATTACTAAAAACAGAATAAAATAAATATTTAAGGGGGGCTCCCATATAACAAAACGATAATTCTGTTGCCACTATAACAACAATTACTAAAAACAGAATAAAATAAATATTTAAGGGGGGCTCCCATATAACAAAACGATAATTCTGTTGCCACTATAACAACAATTACTAAAAACAGAATAAAATAAATATTTAAGGGGGGCTCCCATATAACAAAACGATAATTCTGTTGCCACTATAACAACAATTACTAAAAACAGAATAAAACAAATATTTAAGGGGGGCTCCCATATAACAAAACGATTTTTTTGCCGTTTTTTTATAGTTATTGGTACGGAACCCTTCGTGCGCGAGTCCGACTCGCACTTGGCCGGCTTTTTCAAGTTAAGCAAAAATAAATGTATGGCACACTTGATATTTTTCGCGATGTCAGGACCCATTGTAGGTCGCTATATTTTCGTAGATATCATAAGGTCTGGCCTACCATACCTACCATCTGAACAGGTCCACTCAAATCTGTGTGGTGCTTTCCTCAAAGACCCACCTCAGACTTTAACTTACATGGTTCTGATATGATTGACCATACGTAACGACATCTACTGCTGGACATAGACCTCCCCCAAGCGTTGCGACATTGGGCTGCATGGATGTAAGTAAGGCTGGTGTCTGCAACTCCACGTCCAAGGGCGTATTTGCTATGCTCGAGATCCCTGGAGCAGGCAGCAGTCCGGCCGCGGACGCTCTAGCCGAAAGGCTTAGGGCGTCCTTGGGCGCGGATGACGTCCGAGTGTCCAGGCCCACGAAGTGCATAGATATGCGCATCTTGGGCCTGGACGACTCCGTCACGGAGGAGGAGGTGTTGGCCGCCGTCGTCAGGACGGGGGGGTGCTCTGCAGAGGAGGTGAAGGCGGGCACCATCCGTCCTGACAACACGGGCATGCGAACCGTAGTGGTGAGCTGCCCCGTGTCGGCGGCCAAAAAAGTCTCGGATGGCCGAAGGCTTTTGGTGGGCTGGGTCTCCGCGCAGGTAAAACTGCTGGAGCCCAGACCTCTGAGGTGCTTCCGTTGCCAAGTTGGCAACCACGTGGGAGCACGCTGCACCTCGGTGGTGGACCGCAGTGACCACTGCTTCCGCTGTGGTCAGCCCGGTCACAGGGCCGGCTCGTGCGACGCCGCGCCGCACTGCTTCGCATGTGCGGCAGCTGGCAAGCCGGCCGATCACTGGCTGGGGGCAAAGCCTGCGGTCCACCCGCCAGGGCCGGGTCGAGGAGAAAACCCTCCTCCAACGCCGCCGCCGCCGCCGTCGCTTCCGCCGCAGCCGCCGCCACCGTCGCCGCCGCTGCCACTGCTCGGGAGGGGGCCGAAATGGAGTGCCAGTAATGGCCCCATTTCGCCTCCTCCAGACGAACGTTAGTCGCTGCGCCTCTCAGGAACTGACGCTCCTGAGCAAGGCGCAGTGACTGACGCCTGCGGACAGCGAGCAATGGGTAGCTCGCTGTCCGATTAGGTCAGGCCAGAGTCGACGGCGCGTTTCACTCCGAACGCACCGGAAAGAGCAGTCAGCAACGGAGACGGGGCCCGCCAGGGCCAGAGCCTGCCAGGGTTGCGGAATTGTTCGAAAGAGTTACCGCGGCCCTGGGAAGAAAGGCACTAGGAGGACTAAGGGTGGGTTTTAGTCAGTAAAAGTCTGACACTCCCTGCCGCTCCACCCAGAGCGGGAGGGGTCATTTGATGATTTCCCATCCTATAAAAAAAAAAAGGGCGTATTTGCTTATGGGACAAATACGCCATTGGATTCACTCCAGCTCCTCAACGAAGGCCAGCAACGCCCTGTCTACTGACTATCACACGGAGGGTATCTGGATTTCCGAAATACTTTGCGCCCTGTATCCAGCGACCACTGGGCAGCTTAGGAGCATACGTGCTGCTTTCTCGTCCTCCTCCATGCAGGCTCTGCAGAGTGGGCTATCTGTAACTCCTAAGACATTGGTCGAACATGATTTTAATTATACGAGCCCATAACCCTTACCGCATATATTGAAGATCCTCCTATGACCCAGGTGGACTCTATATCGGGTCGACTCTCTATGTACTCGACTGCTGCATCCAGACCTGGGACCACCACCACTCCTTCAGGTACCTGGAACGTTATATAAGTCAGTCTAGCATCATTCTTAATGCTGTATTGTACACCATAACAATTTATATTAAAAACAGGTTTTAGAAAAAATCATGTAAGTGCAAAGGCGATCATCATTCATCATCATTATTTCAGCCGAAAGATGTCCACAGCTGGACATAGGGTTCCCCAAAATGTAGAATGCATATACCGGATTTCCGGGCCTTCATTCGGTCATTTGTCCATCTCTCGGTAAGATCGCTACTCCAGAAACTTTCGCCCCCATCGAAAGAAAGAAATAAGTAATAAAAATAATTTAGCACAGGCACGAAACACGCACGGTACATAGAAATTAGTACATAGAAAAATAGTAATATTAGTACCAAAAACAAGTGTGCGTGTCCCGGCTGCACTAAAAAGGTCTATTTCAGCGATATGTCAGACAGACTGATGCTGTCTGACGCTGGTTTTCTAATCCATTTTTCAAAGGACGAGTGGCGGTTCATTTAGACAAGCTTTTCTGCAAGCAATGTGCCCTGCCCAATGCTACTTCAGTCTGATAAGTACGGATTATTCACTGTAGTTGGTACTAGTCAACCAAGTTATTTAAATAACTGGAAGCTCATTCCATTCATATTATTTCACAAACAAGAGGGTTTTCCTGGATTTAAATAAAATATGATTATATTTAGTTAGTTGGATTTTCAAAAAAGTATTATATAAGTTTTTTTTGCTTTAACAAATCAATAGTAAAAATTGACACAGTTAAAATGCATCAAAGTTTAGGACTGGGATATCGCCGCCGTCGATCGCCTCGACGAAGACGAGGACACGGCAGTGCCCCGCCAAGGCAGGGCAGACCTACACCGTATGCTCCACCGTGTCCACTGGGCGATCCTCACAGATTCAAGTACATACCTACGGTAATAATAAATTGGTTTGAGGTGGATTGATGGCTGAAACCATAGTTTTAATAGTCTTTGGCTGAAACCAATTTGACAAGCTAGGTAGTTGTCTGGACTTAAATGAAATCCAGCATTGTTTTATTTAGTAGGCAATTTGTGAATCAATGTTATAATTATCATCTAATATTGTGTGAATAACAAAAAACTTATCATGTGTTGTTGGACTTTGGTAGGGTCATAGAGGCATCTTGATAAGATAAATAATTAAGAAACTCTAACTATATAGTTTATATTTAAAAAAATATCATTATTGTAAAATTATAACGACACCATTGGAAACTGGTTTAGTTCAGCCGTATTTAGACCAGGAACAATTAGAATTCCCCTTTCACACCTTTTTCTCATGAGGGTCCAATGAAACTAATCCTTACATACTCCGATTATTTTTTAGATTTATTTTGGTAGTGTTAACACTTTCCAACAGTTTATTTGAAACATTTCACATATTTATTTTTAACTCGCTTTTTCTCAATTGCTCGAGTTCAAGTACCTAGCTTGTAACCATCTCCAGGGTCTCATCTATCTCTGCATCAAAATTCATTAAAATCGGTTCAGCAACTTTGATGTGAAAGCCTAACTTACTTTCACATTTATAATATTAAAGTTTGGATCCGCAGCCGTCACAACTGGCCACGGGTCTTTTAATAAACACCTCTATATCATAGGAGTCACTGACAGCCCACTCTGCAGAGCCTGCATGGAGGAGGATGAGACAGCAGCACATCTGCTTCTAAGCTGCCCGGTAGTCGCCGATTACAGGGCTAAGTACTTTGGAAACCCAGGTACCCTCTGTGAGATAGTAACACCAAGGCGTTGCTGGCCTCCCTTGGGGAGCTGGGGTGGACCGAATGAAACATTTGTCCCACCTGCACGCAAAAACACGCACTTAGTCGTGGAGTTGCGGAAACCAGACCGATTTACAATACAATACAACTATTAAATTACCTTTTCTTTCAAAGCATCAACGTGATGTGTCAGCACAATATTGACTCGGTTTTCCAATGGCCGGTATTTGTCCGGGATACAGTCCCATGTCCTGCGACCCATGATGACCGCGTTCACCTTAGAAGGATTCGACACTTTAGTTGTCAGCGTTGTGAAGTATGCCATTTCTTTTCTGAAAAAAATTAACATAACAAATAAATAACCTGTGTAAAGATCTGGAGTGGCGACCGCGTACCGGAAGACGCAGCGTTGGAAGGCCTCACAAGATGGACAGATGATCTGGTGAGGGTCGCTGGTAGCCGATGGATGCAAGAAGCACAGCGACACTTGGGGGAGGCCTATGACCAGCAGTGGATGTCTTTCGGATGATATGATGATGATGTTAATAAACTGTAGCTGGGACCCTGCTCCTTCAGTGTTGACTACTATTTTGACATTAAATTTAAAGGTTGTTATGATTTTTTTATTTTATCTATATTATTATAATATGTGAAAGTGTAAATCTTTTTATTTAATAATTATGTAACATCTTTTTGATTGACTAACTATGATGATTTAAGTAAACAGGTTTCAAAAAAACATTTACAAGCCTAATGTTTTTTTTAAAACCTATTTTTTTTGTTTTCGCTCACCTAATTTGAAATAAATGTTTTTAATTCATTGCTTGTTGCATCAAGCTGCATAATTACTATTACTGTAAGTACGTAACAAAGACACGGTTTATGTTAGTCCATGCTGTGTTATCTTGTAATTTAATAGTTAATTTTACACAATCAGTATTGTTCGTAACTGTTCCCATGTATCAATATATTATTATTTACTGCAAGTTGGACTTTCACTCCATCTCTGAATCATCAACCGCATCGTAAGACACATCAAGGAGACAGATAGAATATAATAATAATAATATTGCACCGAGATGTGGTCGCAGTGGACAAGGGACTCACCCCGTTGTCCATGGCTAAAGAGAACTGGCGCAAACCTGTGATACTTACTACAGATGACCGCAAGGAGGTATGGAAAGGCAAGGAGCTTCACGGGCGCTTCTATCGGGCTCTCTATGGGTCCGATGTAGATTTCTCAGCGTCCGTGGCCTGGCTACGTTTCGGTGATCTCTTCGGAGAAACTGAAGGTTTTGTTTGTGCAATTATGGACGAAGTTATCTTGACGAACAACTACCGGAGGCATATTATGAAGGACGGGACGGTTGACGTGTGTCGGGCATGTCACCGTCCGGGTGAGTCCATCAGACATATTATCTCTGGTTGTTCTCGTCTGGCTAACGGCGAGTACTTGCACAGGCATAACCAAGTGGCCAGGATTATTCACCAGCAACTTGCTTTGAAATACCAACTTGTTGATTCTGAGGTACCGTATTAAAAGTATGTGCCCGACCCAGTTCTCGAAAATGACCATGTCACGTTGTACTGGGATCGGTCTATCATCACTGATAGGACTATCGTCGCTAATAAGCCCGATATAGTGGTGATAGACCGATTAGCGCGCCGCACAATGATAATCGATGTTACCATTCCACATGACGAGAACCTCGTGAAAGCTGAGAAAGAAAAACAAATCAAGTATCTTGACTTAGCGCACGAGGTTGTCGACATGTGGAATGTGGACTCGGCTGTCATTGTGCCGATGGTCGTTACGGCCAATGGTCTGATGGCCAAAAGCTTCGACGACCATCTGTCGAAGCTGGCGTTGCGCAGTTGGATAAAGGGCCTGATACAGAAGGCAGTACTCCTCGATACGGCTCGTATTGTGAGGAGGTTCCTTTCTCTGAAGCCCTAACCACCGGTAGCTTGGACCTCGCTCCCGACACCGGCGGACTACTATTTTTTATATTTTTAAATGTTTTTTTTGTATTGTTTTTATAGAAATATTTAAAAATGTAAAATATATGTACAATAATGAATAAAGAGAATAATAATGTTATTTCAAAGAAAAAATTGTACATTATTTCACAAATAAAGTGTTTGGTCTACAGTTACTGTACACAAAAGTATTAGCATTTGGGGCCGAACTAGGCATAGCCTGTATTTCAGCCCTCAACGCCGATTCCCCTGAGTTACATATAGGTATTAAAGTCATGTGTTTTAATGAGCCCATGTTTAAATGTATGTGCCCAATATAACATAGAAAAGCAAAAATAATAATAACAATTAACAAAAATAAAATAAAGAAAAATTAAATAAATAAAAAAATAATTCCCAAACCATAAATAATAATGAGTACTAGCTACATTTTGCCTTTGCTAAACTTCTGTTATATTATGACTAGTCCACAGGAACCATAAATTCTCTAGGGATTAAAAGTAGACCATGAAGGTCAGTGATTATTAAGCTTTCTAACAATAAAATCATTTTCGTTATTGGATCAATGAACAAACAATTTTACCACAATCCAGGGCCCCAAGTCTGTTATTTTTATAAATTCGTCATTCCAACACGATCCCATTGTCATTTTGCTATAAGTTCACAATCTGCTAAATTCATAATGGTCAATCATTGGTCGCTCAATGGTCTCGTAATAGAATCGTGGTTCTAAATATTCAATGTCTTTGAAAAGCAATGACTGGACAATAACGTTCTAATGGTAGGTCACTGATCGAAGGAACTGTCAAAATTTTAGTAGATTACCGCATACGCCTATCATTCATTTGTCATTATGTACGAGATTACCATTCTATGCAATTTCTTTCAATGGAGTGTCAGTGGTTGACCATTGCAAAAGTCATAATGACACTTTTATATTATTCCACTTTTAGATTACCAAACCTGTCAAAATCAACAATTATGAAATCAATGATAGACCATTCTGACACTATTGTTATAGCAGACTTGAGGCCCTGGAATAGATTAGAACTGAAGGCTCAACATAAGAAAGAACAGAAAAGGGGTCTTAGATTTGCACACTTAGTGTGCATAGGTTTGAAAGCTATTATATTTTATTAGAACTTATTTAACGAAATGTCGGTGTTGGTACTAAGCAGTCACCTTTGCTTGCACCATTCCAAGACACAGGAGAGATGGTACATTTTACAAGAAAAAAAACTTAGTCAAAACCTAGAGTTGGCTATAGTAGGATACTTTTCATGCCTAGACTTTCATTATATCACTGGCAAAGTCTCGGAAGCCCCTAAGTTAACCTAGCATACGCCGGAGATGCGGTTATCTTGATAAACTCAGGAATACATTTTTTTGGTATGTATCACCGTAATGAAGATGGGGTAGACTTACTTCAGACGCCATGGCAACGCTCCATTGACTCCAATACCCATATTTTCACATGCAGCAGCGATTAAATTTAGTTTCACTCGCGACATGATGTTTTTGGCAAATTATTTCACAAAAATGCGATTTCTATATTAATGCGGTTGGTAAAACTTTATATTTTAATAATAACGGTCACGGTAGCGTGTTAGTATTAAATAATCTAATAATGTTATTCTGCGTAATCTACTGGTTCGAAAAATAAGCACAATTTACCGCGCTTTCAATTTTAAATGTCAATTGCCATGTCAATTATTCCTTGTATTTTGACAGCGATATGAGTGAAAGAGATAAAATTATTAAAATGCAAAAAATATCGTTGTTCTGGCGATTGAGGGCATGGAACGCAATAACCGATAGGGCTGGGAAAACAGGTAACAGGTTTCACGCAAGCTAATCTGCTAATTCGCTAATAATTCTTCAAAATGATGTTGGTGATAAAAGCATTTTTCACATTAGTAGAAGATAACAGTTGCTGTGCATACACAGTAGCCGTTGAGGTAGTCTACGGTGTTTGAAAATATTTATATCTCTGTACGAGGAGATGTGCTGAAAATGAACCCCTTTGAAAATAGTTCTGTGGACTCCAATGAAGATAGGTAATGGTTACTAAATGAGGACCGTGCCCTTGCCAGATACAGGAGCCGTACCGCACCGTATCCGTATTCTTTTTTTTTTAAGCTTCCGTACCCGAAGGGTCCAGACGGAGCCTTATTGCCGTCACTCACGTGTTGCATGCAGGCGTTACAGCCAAACGGTTAGAGCTACAGTCTTCAATTTTTCACAGTACAATCATATTGTTGACCCAAAACCATAAAGGTACATTGTCATAAAATTGTGCAGTGTAGTGTAGGTTAGCCCCCCACCTTGTCCCGCCGCCGGAGGTGCGCGGTTTTTTTTTATATTAATTCTTAATCATCGGGAAGCAGGGGAGGGGGCAGTGTTTATTCCCTCCGCCGAAGTAACATTATGGTGGAGTCCACGGAGCCCCGTTGTGTGGGGCCTCTATTTCTGGGTTGTTTAAAAAAAAATACCGAGCTCGCTTCGCGAGCTAGCGAAGCGAGCTCGGTATTTTTTAAAACATCAAAATGTAGTGAAATTGTCGTAAACTAAATAGCAAGTAATCGATGTCCAGAGGGTTAGCAACAGTCGTCTAAAATAGCAAGCAACTGAAGCAACGTTAACTCAGATACAACGGAATGACGCATATGGCGCGATGTCGGATCTGTCATTGTCAGTGTCAAAAAAATGGCGGGATAGCAGCATTTTGACAGATGTAACTTGAAAACCGTAAGAATTTAGTGTAGCTAATTATAGTCCCGATTCACGTATTAAAATAGTGATTTACAAACATTTTAAAAATATTTTCCGGCAGTTGAAATTGCCCCACAGTGACAGATTCCTCAAATTCAGAGGACTCCATTCTAAACCCAACCCAAAATTGGTGATAATGTTTATTATAACGTAGGTATATTTTACTAACAATACCAAAGTAGGTACTTATTGACATTTAGTACTGAAGGGGCTTGAATGAAATCCTCTTCTTTTCATTTAATTAAAGGTTTTATTTTTACTTGCATTTACAAGGTACATTATTAGGTCTTGATTCTTGAGACACGCGACGGTTGCAGCGAATCGAATCGCGGGCGGCGCACAGTGGATCGACGCCATATAAGCAAAGGGGCATAGGCAACTTAAAAATACATGTCATTGTGTCAGTTTTTGAAAAACAAATCATTCCATCGTATAGGCCTACTTATAAGCTGTAAAAAACCTATGAAGCATTTTCTTATCGGAATCTTATATTGAGAGCAATGGCACCAAACGTGATTTTTTTGTGTGGGAAACGGCATAAAAAATAGTATACCTTCTGAGTCCCTTCGTGTTTCGACTTGATTTTTTTATATGGTAATAAGACATTGGGTATTATATAAGGAAAAAATCGGTCAACGTTTGTACCTCATAAGGGGTGCGAGTGGCGCACCATGTTTGTTTGGAGAAAATGTAGCAAATATAATGTCTACATTGACATTAACATGGCTCCAATGAAAGTTAAAGTTTCGCCCTCTAACAAGATGCCCTGAATTCCTACATAACAAACCCTATAAACAAGGTTTAAAAGGTCCTTTTTATCGCCGCTATACCTGTTTCTGTAACGAAAATAAATAAAGATTTTACTACGCTATCTGCCGCCATATAGGTAGGTACCCTAAACGGGCCAGTTAGGATAGTAACTCCATTTTAATGTGTCACTTGCCGTAACATACCTATTATATTTTAAGTCTATTGCCGTAACAGGCTGCCAGGCTGTATGCAAAGTTCAACTATTTTTTAATAATAAGCAATCGCCTAGAATCTCCTCGCCACGGAATAGACGCCGAGCCAATGGCGAAGCCGAGAAACTAAAATGACAAAATATGGTGTACACGCTCAAGCACCGGCGACACACCGGTCGGTGTGTCCCGAATTAATCGCGAATTTAATGTTTATTTACCTATTACATAAGATTTATTTCTTATTTGGGAATTTTCACATCTCAGGGCTACTCCTAGGTACTCGAAAACATAAATATAATTGTGTAAGAGAATTTTCGATGTTTTAAACATTGACATTTCACCCGTAGGTATTTTGAGTTTCGACGTTTAAAATGGTAAGTACCCGATGACGAATTTAATTATACAGTTTTGAAAAAGAGTCCCTTCTTTCTTGTATCATGGGAACCCGATTTCCTCATAAAAAGTAGCATCTAAATGGTTAATATCTACCTATATATTATTTTTAGTCGTACCTACTTGTTACCAAAAATAAGGAAATAAGTACTCGAATTTATTCGATACAAAATACCTACTCTATTCGAAATACTTGAGTAGCAAATTGATCGCATATTGTGTTATCAGTCACCCATCTTTAAACTGACCTTGACAAGCGTTGATTAAGCTTGAAGATCGAACCGAGTGAGTATTACTACATGACCACGATTTCCTTGCAAAGAAGTCAGAATAGTGACTAATAAAAACATTACCCTCCTTCTGACGCAGTCGGGTAAAAAAGAATAACAATTTCAACAATTTTTTCATAGCCTCCGTGGCGCAATGGCTAGCGCGTTCGGCTGTTAACCGAAAGGTTGGTGGTTCGAGCCCACCCGGGGGCGACTTTTTTTGTGTAGGTACCCCTCTTTTCGTACAAGTGCTGCCCATGACGTGGTATTTACTTTTTAAGTCCAAACTCACAAATAGGTTGATAATTTTTTGGTGAATTATTTTAGCCAAAAAAAATTCTAACAACTATGCCAAGTTGCAAAGGGTAAGCACGAAGGGTTCCGTACCATTATCTATAAAAAACGGCAAAAAAATCACGTTTGTTGTATTCCCATACAACAAACGTGATTTTTTTGCCTCACTTAAATATTTGTTTTATTTTAATTTAATTATTTATTTTTAAAGTGGATATATTACTAAATATTCTGTGAATATTTCAAGCGTCTACAAATATTTATTTTATTCTGTTTTTTAGTATTTGTTGTTATAGCGCAACAGAAATACCTACATCATCTGTGAAAATTTTAACTGCCTAACTATCACGGTTCATGAGATACAGCCTGATGACAGACAGACGGACGGACGGACGGACAGCGAAGTCTTAGTAATAGGGTCCTGTTTTACTCTTTGGGTACGGAACCCTAAAAAAGTTCGTCGAGTTTGTATGAATCAATTGCGTTCCAGCTCCAAACCAAGTTAAGTATTGGAGCATTTAATTTTAAAAAAAACCTCACGCTCTGCTATAACTTTTCCGTAAGCTTTTTTAGCAAGTAGGTCTACTTTTTGTTTCCTTGTGTCTTTATTAAATTAGGGTTTTTGACAGGATTTTTTTAATAAATTTCTCATAACCTAGAGAAAAAAATCTCAATATACCTAATGACAGATATTGTTCATCTAACAGAGATCGTGTGAATTTGCGCCATCCAGTACCTACAAGCGACATTTTGCATGACAAGGATAGAAGAATAACTCTATGCTTCAAAAGCTCTCTTATAACTCCTCTAATAATTGGTGTCTTCATAGTTGACACCGCTCAAGCCCCGGCAACACACCGGTGTGCGCCGAATTAATCGCGAATCTAATGTTTATTACCAATTACCTACATTTTTTTTGGGAATTTTTACATGTCGGGGCCGGAGGAGATGAGTAGGAGTAGGTACGTGTGTTACACTATCAATTTTATTTATTTTTTACAAATCGTGCGCAGTATACTAGGTGTTAAATTAACAGAACACGTTCGAAACACTACACTGCGCTCCAAAACGAAAATCATTGATGTGGCTCGAAAGGCTGCCCAACTTAAATGGGACTGGGCAGGACATGTCTGCCGCATGCCGGACAATCTGTGGGCCCGTAAATTACAGGATTGGTGCCCTGAAACAGCGAGACGAGGCCGCGGCAGACCACGAAGGAGATGGCGGGATGACCTGGATGTCTTCCTTAACCTTTTAACCGCCTACGTCGGATTTATCCGACAAATATTTTCGTGCCCATTTCGCCAGAGTCGTATATTTACGACAAAATACAACAGCTCGTTTCACATGTGTTTTTTAGTGCACAACCCCTTTTTGATGTTGGTATTAATTTTTCGATTCACTCAAATTCACTGTGCCGGGCGCTGGGGGCACGACAACTGATATAAAGTCGGGCGGTTAAAAGGTTAAGAATTGGAATGATGAAGCACAACATCGTGGGACAGTACGGGCTAGTAATAATAATAATAAATCGTACAATTTTAGTGATAGCAATCTTAGTGTGCGTGAGCTTGTGTCAGTCGCTCTCAAGGTTACGCACACTAAGACAATGTGCACGTACATTTACCTACACAACTATGGCTCGCCCGCACTCGTGAGATAAAACAACTATACCTAGATAGAGTCATTAATTTCGATTTTTGATAGTTGCCAAATAGCCTCCTTGGAAGACAGACGGTAAGAAAACGTAATAAGTACCTAGTCAGTCATAATCAACATTTTCGTGGAGTTTATTTTTCTTTCGTCTGGGACCTACTAAAACTAGCCGGCAATGTGTAAATTTGTGAATATTAATCATTATTTTAAGGCTTATGTTTAACTTAAAACCAGATATAGTAACATTTAGGAGACAAAAATAGTAAATGATCACCAAAATTAAACACGCATTTTAATTTAAAATTATAACCAAAATTTTAACGTCTCGCTATCCTATTTAAGCAAAATGACTCCAAATAAATCATTGTTAACCCAAAAGTAGTAAATGATTACCAAAATCATACCAGCATTTTAATGTAAAATTAAAATCAAAGTTTTTACATCTTGCTATCCTGTTTAAGCAAACTAATGTCAAACAAATCATTGTTAATCCAAAACTTTTAAGTAAATATAAAGCTTTATTTTAATTTATAAGCTTTCTTTCATTTTTATTGGCAGCTATTGTTTGGTGTTTGGAGTTAAAAAAGTGTGAAATAAATAACTTTTTCCAAAAAAATATTCGAGAAGTAGCGGCGCGATTGGTCACAATTCTAACCTAACCTAACCTATTTTATCCAGTTTGTAACCCCAAGCCTACATTTTATGGCAATCACAGTAGTTTATTTAGGCAAAAATAGCGCATTAATTTGCTCGCTAAGATTTGGTGATCATTTACTACATTTGGTGTTCGAATACAATTTGAGGTGCAGTCGTGACTAAAATAGCTAGTACTATTGTAATTTTAGACTTCATTTTTCTGGTGTCAAATATAATATATTTTTGGTAAAAGAACTAAGGGTATCAAAGCATTTTATGGTGGTCATTATATTTAATCCCTTATTTTAACTATAGGTACACTTTACCAGCATTGCAAGTTTGCGTAGTCGTTTATTAACAGGGAAGATGAAGTTTACCATTAACAGTTAACCTTTTCGTTACAGATTCGGTACGAAATTATGTTCGAAAGACATTAGGGCAGCTACATATTTCAAGAGAAGAATTATTGAAAGCTGTAGAGAAAGTCAAGAACGGCGAGTTGACACCTAGACCTGAAATTCACCGGCCAACTATACCTACGACAAATATTGGATTACAATCAAACTCTTTAGGAGCTACGAAGCACAGTCATTACTGATGTAAATACTTTTATTTAATCCTGTTTGTTGTCACAAATTTCTTCAAAATTAATGTTCTAAATTAGCGGACATTATGTCACTTATTAAGAGTACCTACATAAAAGCATGTAGTTTTTAAGTGTCTGTGAATGCACTGTCTCACAGATAAGTCAAATAACTTAGCCCCAAAAAAAAATTTTTCCTGTCTGGTAGGAATAATATGTTACTCTTACCCCAACTCATCATCTCAGCCACAGAGATAGATAGACGCGATCTCAGCCGAAAGACGTCCACTGCTGGACATAAAACAACCGGTCCTGTGCGTCTCGCATCCATCGGCTACCAGCGACCCTCACCAGGTCATCGGCCCATCTTGTGGGAGGCCTTCCAACGCTGCGTCTTCCGGTACGCGGTCGCCACTCCAGAACTTTTCGGCCTCATCGACCATCTGTTCTGCGAGCAATGTGCTCAGCCCACTGCCACTTCAGTTTGGCGATCCTTTGGGCTATAATGACTGACTGACTATGTTATGTCTTTGGAACCGAAACGTGGTCGCTCAAAATGGTCAATCAGAAAGCTTAAAGTCACCCAAAGGTCAATGGAGAGGGCAATGCTCGGAGTTTCCTAGCGTGATCGAATCAGGAATGATGATATCCGCAAGAGAACCAAGGTAACCGACCCCACCTCACCTTACCTAAATATGTTATTTTAGAGATTTTATAAAAAACAATATTTTAGATTTTATATCGTCTCTTAACAGTGTAAGATATACTTACCCATACGATAACGTTAGCAGGCTTCAAGCAATTTGTTTTATAAGAATACGGCTTCCATCAAAACTGAAAGACGAAACTAATTTGATCGAACATCGAATTGGCGAAAGCACGCTTGCTTATCGTGAAAATGAATTTCGTCATTCGGATCGTCAGTACCTAGAAAATCTGGCAACACAAAGGGTAGGTAGGTACTAGGTACCGTGTTACCCCGATACTGGGGTGTAGAGGTCAGATAGGCAGACTCTCTTTGTAGAATACTGGTACTTACCTACCTACTCAGCTGCATCCGGTTAGCTAATCTGGAAGCCGACCCCAATATTCAGCCGACCCACATTTTCTTGAAATAAATAAATTATTATCCCTAATATTATAAATGCGAAAGTAAGTTTGTTTGTTACGCTTTCACGCTAAAACGGCTGAACGGATCGTCATGAAATTTGGAAGATATATAGTCTGGGATATGGAAAAGGACATAGGCTACTTTTTTACGCGATAACCGACATACACGCGCGGGCGGAGCTGCGGGTAAAAGCTAGTCTATACTAATACTAATATACTAATATACTAATAATAATATTATGAAGAGGTAAAATTTGTAAGTTTGGGTAGGGTAGGTGTAGGGTAGGTGTAGGGTAGGTGTAGGGTAGGTGTAGGGTAGGTGTAGGGTAGGTGTAGGGTAGGTAGGTAGGTAGCCAGTAGACGGGAGCGAAGCCGCGGGGGACAGCTAGTATTATAATATAGGTACTTGGGGAAACGCCTGGGCAGAAAAGATAAGGTAGGTAAGATGAGGTCATACCTACCTCTGTCAATACAATGCACATACTTTAGTAGAATTATTTTCAATGGGAGTTCCGTATGGTGTCAGACGTAAAAGTATAGCACCATCCCGTCACTTCCCGTGGGTGTCCTAAGAGGCGACTAAGGGACTCACCAGAGAATGGGTAGCAGCATTCTCTGTAGGTACATTGCTACAGCTACACTGCGATTGCCAACCCGCCTCCCAAACGTGGCGATTATGGCAACCCCGTGTGGGTCCCCCATGTAGGGGAGGCTTATGTTCAACAGTGGACGTATTTCGGCTGATATGATGATGATGATGATAGGTAATTTTCAATGGTGGATTTATTATCTACGTAGGTAGGTACTTACCTACCTACATATCAGCCATTCAGGGTTGCGGAATTTGAGTTGCGGATTTAACAAACTTAGCAAACAGTAGAATTATTTTTAACGAATATTGTTTGTTCGGTGTATTTTGCCATTCCAACGTAAATGTAAAAAAAGATATGTTGTCGTAGCTATAAAACAATGAAACTATGTACAACCTAGAAACACGTTTACAAGACCGCGTGGCGCGCACGCTATGCCCATAACATAATGAACGTAATTAGATCATAATTATTTACCTATTGATAAACTGTGATCTTCACAGTTAAAGGTGAACATTCTTCCAGAGATAAAGTGCAAGGGAATTAGTTTGTATCATGCAATAATGGTGAGACCGATATATTGATGATGTTTTAGTCCAAAAACCATGTCGTTACCTATATGGCAAAGTTAACCATCACTGATGGTAAAATTGCCACCCCAAAAATATTGATAAGAATTGACAAAAATAACATAAAAGAATAACCTTCTTTAAAAAACGTAATTGAAAAAGGATAAAATGAAAGAAATCAAGACGGATACAAAAATGCTCAAGTTGAAGCCGTAGTCGCATGCCATTATAATTTTGTAGGTGTGCCCGGCACCCACATGCCATATGGGCATGCAACTACGGCTTCAACTTGAGCATTTTTGTGTGTTGATTTTTTTCTGAAATATTGTCTTGTTTCATACTTTTCAGATCACTTTTATTTTTCTGTAGTCGGGTTACAGTTTTTAAAACTTATTTTATCTACACTCACAACGTAATGTTCCAAATATGAGTTCAAAAACGAATGCATAAACACATACTTTTTTTTCGTGGATAGGTAAAATTAAAAAAAAAAACCATTACAGTTCAACATTTTCCTTCGATTTTTAAACAACTGCATCATAAAATAACTTTTTAATTTTTATAGCACTCTTTTTCTTTTTAATTTTTGGCGCGGGCTCATTGACTTAAGTCAATTAGCCAGCTTTTATCTTTGTCTATGTTTGAGCGCGCTGCGCAGTCATTCGAATACGCAATGAGAATATCCGCCATATTGGATTAAACTATTTTTCCACTTATTTTATTTCAACTGTATGAGTGAAGATAAAATAGTGTATGCAACAGCATATAATTAGATATTAAAACACTCGTGTGATGCTATTATCACACTCGGCTACGCCTCGTGTGATAAACCCACACTCATGTTTTAATAACCCTTTTTATATGGTCGTTGCATAAACTACTATTTTCTGTTTGTTTTCCAATCAGTGGCACCTGCCATCTTGTCTCTGTACCTCACTACATAAGTCGACTATAGGTATACGTAGGTGTCAGGGGTACCCAACAACAGTCTAGGAACCCTTTTTTTTTTACGGGGGGAAATCCTCATGGATGTCCTCCGCCTTGGGGCGGGCGGAGGAGTCTGTCAGAATCTTACTGACTAAAACCACCCCGGTGTTCCATCTTCCACCTACGCCGGGGATCGCGGGAACGTATGCGACTTCCGTAATCCCCGGCTGGTGCCGGCCCGCCTCTGCGAGCCACATCTCGTAAGCGGGGGGAGTGAGGTGTTTAACTCCCCCCGCGACGTCAGAGGGGCGCACGGGAACACCACGCGCCGCCACCTCGGGTCCGGATGAATGGGGGGCAACGGATATCCCCAAGTCCGCCGCCCCTGGACCCAGTTAGGGGGGCAGAAGGAGGGCAGCGTATCACCGGGCGTCCTCCGACGCCCGGTGCGCCTGCTGCGGGCCGGGAGAGCACTCGACATCTCCCTCTCCCTTTCCGCAGCCTCCTTCTGCGCCGCGATAACAGTTTCGCAGAAGGAGACCACCGCGTCCCAGGACTCCTCACCACCGACCATAGAACGGACTAGCAGTCCAGGAACCCGAGCCAACTTCACCTGCCCGTGGTACACCCTGCATTGGACCAAGGAGGCTCTGGTGAACCGCACATGCACTAGACCAGCGCGGCGAAAATTGATCCAAATCATAAAACATGCAAAAGCAAAGCACATCGACAAAATGTCTCCAAGAGTCCGGCAACTCCAGGTGCTCGGCTGGAGTCAGGAGAGCTGCTCACTGGAGTTAGGGGCGAGGTGAATCTCCGGGCGAGAATTAACCGTCAGACGACTCCGGCAATATCTTTAACGAACACTGACATAAGGTCGACTGGTACAAATTGCCTATGGCAAAAAGTCCGCCTTTGTACCTACAGTGTTTTTCAGGCGGGCGTTAGCCCTACCACCGCAAGGGAAGGATTAGCCAGTCTTATAAGATATTAGGTGAAACTGTCCAGGATGCGCCGAGCGCTTGGTTCTGTTGAGTGCCTGATGGAACAAATTGCGTTACACGAGGAGGCTCCTTCATGCATCCCAAGTTTTGTTCAGGTTTTACTACATCTTCAGTTTTATTTTAGTTTTGATAGAGGATTTAAGGTGATCGCTATAAAGATGATGAATAAATTGATCATGACCTCTCTGTAACCTTACAAAACAGTGTGATAATCAGACGTTCGACTGACTCACTATTTACGATACTGTGCGATGGAAATATCTTACGTTACGATAATTATAAACAGCGTAGATTGACTGCAGATGCAATAAATTAGTATTGCGTATATTTATGTAGTTTTAGAGGGAAATATTTATGTGAAAGGCTCGGTGAGATGCGAATATTGGTAGCTAGTGAAATTCTGTCGCCTCTGGTTGGGTTTCTAATAGAGGGTTTAGCTATGGGCGAGTATGATATTGATTGGCATCCGAATTTAGCTTCCGGGCTGCTACATGTCGGTTCGTTGAGCTCCTTTATGGTTCTAAGTTGAGCTACGCGACTACTGACCAAAGCTTGCACTGACTGGACGGGTCCACTTAAATCTGTGTGGTTCTTTCCTCAAAAGACCATTTCAGACACTGATCTGCATGATCCTCATATCGTATTGTGAATGTGGGGACCATGCAGATCGCTATGATAGGGGTTCATTTCATGTTAGTCAACAATGTCTGGCAGTTTGAGATTTTTTTTATGCGGCCTACCCAAATGTCCTTACTTTGGTATTGTTCGTCAAATCGTTGAGCTCCTTAAAGTTCTAAGTTTGAGCTCCATAATAACTGACAAATGCTTGCACTGTCTGGACAGGTCCACTCAAATCTGTGTGGCACTTTCCTCAAAAGGCCACCTCAGACATTAACCTACATGGTTCTCGTATGATTTGACCAGTACAATTTGTATGGACTTCAAAAGAGACTGTGACCTCTGAGTTTGTTTCGGTGTTTCTTCTCAGGGTAGTCAGCTAGGAAACACCGGCCTCATCTAGCTTAAAATGACCAAAAAATATTGACGTGTAAAAGTGTTATGTTTAACCTACTTACAAAATAAATGTCATTTATCATTTATCATTTATCATTTATCATTTATCATTTATCATTTATCATTTATCATTTATCATTTATCATTTATCATTTATCATTTATCATTTATCATTTATCATTTATCATTTATCATTTATCATTTATCATTTATCATTT
This sequence comes from Melanchra persicariae, assembly GCA_947386135.1. Taxonomy (NCBI): domain Eukaryota; kingdom Metazoa; phylum Arthropoda; class Insecta; order Lepidoptera; family Noctuidae; genus Melanchra; species Melanchra persicariae. The sequence goes on along the minus strand of OX376670.1, from coordinate 10,337,056 downwards.
ATCATTTATCATTTATCATTTATCATTTATCATTTACAGAGAAATGCCAATTAGAAAAAAAAGGTTAAGTATAAATTTTCATTAGGTATAAATTGTTATTGTTTTTTCAAAATTAATAGAAATTAATGAAATACCAAATAAATAACTCTTTGACTTATGACACCGGAAAATTGCAAAAAAGATTAATTTATTTTGCCGATTTTACCTGCTGTTATTTCTACTAGATAATTAGTTTAGTTCCATAGTACCTACGTAGGGCTGCCATCATCTCAATTGCCGACGGCGGACAAAAACTTTGAAAATCTCGAAAATTTTTAGGAAAATGGTGTAACTGAGCTTTTCCCGGGACTCACCCGAAAGAAAAAAAGTTTTAGAAAATAGCTTCAGTTATTTTGCAGCGCCAGAGTTAAGTTTTATACGATTTACCATTATGAATGAGTTTTAAACTAACATTTTTATTTTTTTCTAATTTTTCAATTAATCGGGATTCGCTCGGCACAAAAGGTGTCCAAGTAAAACCCAGTTCCACTCTAAACTAGGAAAACTCCCGGAAAATCCGGACAGATGGAAGCACTAACTGTCTGTGCGTGTCAACAGATTATTCGTAACTCGACCCACCTGACATCACGGTACAAACAGCTAAATTCCTGTGAATTCCTGAAGCTAACAGATTAAATGCACACCTCAGTGATCACAGCCTAGCCTTTTTGGGAGAATATTGCGTTCCAGGGGCCCGAATTGGTACCTACTCAGAATGCAATGGATAAGCCACTTATAAGATAGGTAGTACCTGTAACCTTGGTTTGTTGGTTAGTACTATGAAGCAGTTTGTTTTATAGGGATCGAATTAAGTAAATTTATTTGGAATTTAAATTGAGACCCTTTTTAACCGACTTCAAAAAAGGAGGAGGTTCTCAATTCGATTGTATACTCTTCTCCGTCATTTACGAACCGATTTGAAAAATTCTTGTTTTATCTGAAAGGATATACTTTTCGATGGGTCCCATTGAAATTTTATTAAAATCGGTTCAGTAGTTTGGTTTTTAAATCCAAATAGCTGAAAAAAATATGTGGAAAAATCATCCATGTATACGAATTTGTGTATTTTTGCTTTCCTGTGACTTTCCAGTGGTATAGGTAGGTGGTGGGGGTACCACTAAAAAGTGAAAAATAAAAAACTTTTTCACAAAAAAAACACTACAAATTACAAAATAACTTTAATTTCGCAAGTCGGAGTCAAATAACGAAGAAGCAACCAAAAACACCGACTATCGAAATTAAAGTTATTTTGGGCTATGTACCAACCTAGTGTTTTTTTTTGTACTTTGTAGTACTTTGTAGGAGGAGGTCGTGGCTAAATTATAACAGCCATACGGACCAATCTTCAAGGTTAAGCAACGCTTGCCGAGGTTGGTCTGTGGATGGGTGACCATATTAACATATCGAGACTCCTCCGTGCCTCGGAAAGCACGTTAAGCCGTTGGTCCCGGCTGTTATTTGTAGATCTTTGGTAGTCGTTACGGATTGTCAGAAGCCAGAAAAATCTGAGACCAGTCTTGCCAAGAAGTACCGTGTTACCCAGTTAATGTGTTGTGGAGGTCTGGTAGGCAGCCGCTCAACGTAATATACTGGTATTCAGCTGAATTCGGTTTGACTGGGAGCCGACCCCAATATACTTAGTTGGGAAAAGGCTCGACAGATGATGTAGTGTTTTCTTTGTTTAGTTAGGACGTAGGTATGTATTTCAACTGAGTATAACTTGACTTAAGTTTATCTCATGATCAGTAACAACATATTCTAAAGCCATATCCAGCTGAGTAAATACGAATCGTCGTCTGCTACGGTACACTCACAGGTCGAGTACACATGACTGGGTTGATTTATATCTTGCATGTAAGGCTTGGTACAGACGCGCGGTTTAGATCTAGCTTTTCCCCGCGACTTCGTAGGCGCATATCCAGTTTTTTCCCGTTCCCGAAGGTATTTCGGGAAATCCTCCCTTTGTACTCTCCTACAGAGTGTAGGGAAGCTACATGGAAAATTTTAGCTTTCTACGACCAGGCAGTAGTTTCGGCTGTACATTGTCTGTCAGTCACTCAGTCATTAACAGAAGAATTTAAATATTAGGATTTCAAGTTAAAAATCGAACAATTGTGAGTCATAACTCGCACGCCGAGGTGTCCATACAAGCTCGTATGTAGATAGTTCGTTCATTACGGGAATCGAGTCTCGATTTCTCCGATTAGTAAATTACTTACTGCTTGAGTCAGGCATCGAACTGATCAATGATTCAATTCTACTTTAGAGGTAATAAAAACGCCAACGCACTAAGAATCAGCATGCTGAAATGGAAGTGGGCTGGCCAGTGGCCATGTCTGTAGACGGACAGCCGGTCGATGGAGCAGACATGTGTTAGAGTGGAGACCGCGTATGGGGCAAACGTAGCGTGGGACGCCCTGCGTCACGATGGGTCGATGATTTGAAGAAGGTGGGATGCGGACTGCTCAAGACCGGGATGGTTGGCGCTTCTTGGGGAAGGTTTACGTTCAGCAGTGGACGGCAATCGGCTGATATGATAATGAATAAAAACGCCAGTCTACTCAGCTCCCAACTAATAACAGTTCGAGAGATACAGATTTTCCTGACACTAGTTGACACGACTATCACTATTCGCGTCGTATCACACGCTCTCAGCTGTGAATTATGCGAATGTGAATAACTCGCTCTTTCCCGTGGTTTCACTCACGATCTCGTGGCCTTTTCCGTGTCGGATTATTCAATATTTCCCACTGAAGTTCACAACGTATGAAGGCACTGAACATTATTCTGACGAAAAGATAAGTAGGATCGAAGGACAAACTTATCTTGTTGAAGTGAAAACTTCTTTAGCGGCGTTGTACACTTCTTGGGATGGGTAAAAAATGTTAACCTCGCGTCAGGACACGTGACCTGATCGAAAATTCGTAAGACGGATAATGTAATATAAATTGTCATGTTTGTGTACGATAGCGCATTAAATGAATATTGTGTTTAACCACATAAATGATAGTACTTTTATACTGATAAATAAAGCGTTCGTGCGAAATTATTCCCTAACCATTCCAAAATATTCAGAAATGCAAAACGTTAATGTTCAAGTTTTCACTTCTGCCGGCACTCCCAGAGTGCAACCCGTTGTTTTTTTTTGAGCTTCAAGAGACAGCAGACATTTATTATTTATATTATAGAGATTAATTTCAACGTGATACCACCACGCAGGGTCGTGAAAGACTGACAGAAAGACAACGAATTGGTCCTATATGGGTTCCGCTTTTTACTTTTGTGGTACCTACGCAACCCTGGTGTCAAAAAAACTGACCACAAAAAACGTCTAAAAAGTTCCTGACAAGTCAGTTTGCATCAGATTTTCATTAATTTTCAGGATGATTTCAGTTACATTGTTGAATCGATCTGAAAGTTTAAATTGTACTTACCAGACCGGCGGACTCAGTGTAGATTTGAATCAGTCAACACACTGACTCTTTTAGTCACATAGGGAAAACCACACTGAGTCTTGCAAACCTAATGAATTATGAAACCATTATTTTTATGTTTATTCAATTAAATCATTACTGCCTGCTTACCTACTCAATATTATAAATGCGAAAGTAACTCTGTCTGTCTGTCTGTCTGTTACGCTTTCACTCTAAAACGGTTGAACAGATCATCATGAAATTTGGATTTATATAGTCTGGGTAATGGAGAAGGACATAGGCTACTTTTTTACACGATAACCGCGGACATCCACGCGGGCGAAAGCTAATCAATACATGTAGGTATGTCACGGCCAACTACCTTAATCAGCCGTTTCATTAAAAGCCTAGTCTTTTCATTGAACTGTGCCGTTTAATCAGTGACATAAGTGACATGGGCAAGTCATTAAACGATATTGAACAAAAGATGTCACTTAGGTCGCTGAAAAATCGGCGCATTTAAATGAAAAGGCTAGGCCACCCATTAAACGACCGATTAAGCTAATTAGCTGCGACATATATATGACGCCGAAAAATTGCAGATTCCGTAAGATTGTAAAATATCGCGTGAAATTGTAAACTACGTTGCGTACTAAAACGTACGTAGGTACTGCGTTTCCGTAGGAATTTCGTTCCTTAGTGCTCCCCTACACTCCACAAGGAACCTATGTAGGTACACCTATTATGTGCCCCGTAGTTTTTGCTGTGCGTTGTCTGTCAGTCACTCAGACAGTCACCAGTAACAGAAGAATTTTACATAATTATATTAACATTCAAATGTAGGTACTGGAAGACTGACTAGATTGGAAGGTCACAGGGTCTGGTGGTGGAAAAATATAAATAAAAAATAAACATATAGTATAACTTCTAACATAAAAACAATCCACTTGACCTGAGCCTTTTAAGGTTACTACATTCATGTAGACATTTCACATTTCAATATTTCCAACGTTTCAATATTTGCAATATTTTCTCCTCCATGTAGTTACGCAGCCGCCCGAAGTGGAATACGAGTAGGTATTCAGCTGCATCCCATCAGATAGACTGGAAGCCGAGCCCAAGATATTTGGGAAAAGGTTTGACTGGTGGAGAGTGGCCAGTGTTAAGACCAACAAGCCGATCTAAAACCAGATGACATTGATCGTGACATCACTTTGCTCTATTATCAATATATTCCGCAACGTACGCGATATAAGGATTTTTTCTCACACCTTGGGTTCCATTATAGAAGTTTTCATACGGATCCCTAACTTTTTTGAAAATATTCTATAGCCTATGTCCATCATCGATAATGTACAATTCTATTGGTGAATGTATTTTTCAAATCGGTCCAGTAGTTTCGGAGCCTATTCATTTCAAACAAACAAACAAACAAACAAATCTTTCCTCTTTATAATATTAGTGTAGATATATCCGGCTTTTGCCCGCGACTTCGTACGCGCATATCCCTTTTTTTCCCGTTCCCGTATAACCTGTAGCCTTTCTCACGAATGTGGTGTTCTATCATATACAAGAGAATTTTCCAAATCCGACTGGTAGTTCCAGAGATTAGCGCGTTCAAACAAACAAACTCTACAGCTTTATTATATTAGTATAGTAAAGATTATATAGCCTTCCTCGATAAAATTAAATCATTTCTCAATTCGAAATTCGCGCGTTCAACTTAACAAACCAACTCTTCAGCTTTATAGTATAGACAATCATTTATTATAGTTAAGGCTTAAATCTTGTTTTTCTTTTGTTTGAATGCAATAATCTCAAGAAATACCAATCGACTATAAAAAAAATAAAAATATTAAGATTTGATAGCCCAATTCTTGAGACAAAATGCTTAAAAAAAGCAAAGCGAAAAAACTACGTGAAGCAGCGGGGCATAACTAGTTTAATAATTAGCTGGATGATTTTCCTCCTCTAGGTTTATATTAGAGCCACACTCCCGCATTGCGTAAAGTTCAGTAACTGTAATATTATCAGATGTAGGGTAGTTAGGTATATCTTGCACACACATGAGCGACCTAATCTGCTTCTGATAGAGACAGTTTGCAACTGTGTCTGTGTACTTCAGATTGCATTTCTAGGTAAAACATGGAGTTGTTGTGGGTAGATTAAAAATGTATTAAAGTACAACGTGTAACAGAATAAACGCAATATCTCTTAAGGGGTCATTGCACTCATCATTATGAACAACTTTAACTATGGGATCAACTCTGACATCGCGAAAAAAAAATCGACTGCTCGATACATTTCTGTTTCGCGATTCAAATGTTGGTCCCGTAATGAAAGTTGTTCATAATGATGAGTACAATGACCCCTTAAGAGGTATTGCGTTTATTCTGTTACACGTTGTATATGTCGCAGCCAACTAGCTGAATTCGCCGTTTCATTAAAAGTCTAGCCTTTACATTGAACCGTGTCGTTTAATCAGCGACATAATTAAGTGCCATCAATGGGTAAGTCATAAAACGATATTGAACAAAAAACTTTTTCACAAAAAAAACCGACTTCCAAAAAAAACACTACAAAGTATAACTGATTTCGGAAGTCGGTGTCAAATAACGAAGAAGCAACCAAAAACACCGACTTCCGAAATTAAAGTTATTTTGTACTTTGTAGTGTTTTTTGGAAGTCGGTTTTTTTTTGTGAAAAAGTTTTTATTTCTCACTTTACAGTACCTAGTACCCCAACCTAAAACACCACTGAAAAGTCACAGGAAATCAAAAATATGCAATTTCGTATTTGATTTTTCCACATATTTTTTCCAGCTATTTGGATTTAAAAACCAAACTGCTGCACCGATTTTGATAAAATTTAAATGGGACCAATCGAAAAGTATATCCTTTCACATAAAACAAGAATTTTTCAAATCGGTTCATAAATGACGGAGATATGAGGTAAACACAAAAAAAAAAATACAGTCGAATTGTGAACCTCCTCCTTTTTGGGAAGTCGGTTAAAAAGATGTCACTTAGGTCACTGAAAAATCGGCACTTTTAAATGAAAAGGCTAGGCAACCAATTAAACGGCTGATTAAGCTAATTGGCTGTGACATATCTATTTTTAAATAGACCACGTACTTACCTACCCGAAGACGCATCATTGGTGGGCCTCCCACAGGGTGGACCGATAACCTGGTGAAGGCTGCGGGAATCCTCCAATAAGGGGGTGAAATGGGGCCATTACTGGCACTCCATTTCAGCCCCCTCCGGAGCCCGTTGTAGGGGCTCCACTGCGGCTGTTGCCGTAGCAGCAGCCGCAGTGGAACCGGCTTTGGCGGCGGAGGAAGCGGCGGCGGTGGCGGCGGTCGCGGCGGAGACGGCGGTGGCGGAGGGCTTTCTCCGATTTCCGGCTTTGGCGGGTGGGGCGCAGGCCCTACCCCCAGCCCAGTGGTCGGCCGGCTTGCCAGCTGCCGCACAGACTACGCAGTGCGGCGCGGCGACGCAAGAGCCGGCCCTGTGACCAGGCTGACCGCAGCGGAAACAAAGACCGCTGCGGTCCACCTCCGAGGTGCATTGAGCTCCCACATGGTGGCCCAGTTGGCACCGGAAGCACCTCAGAGGTCGGGGTTCCAGCAGTTTGACCTGCGCGGAAACCCAACCCACCAAAAACCTTCGGCCCTCCGATATGGTTTTGGCCGCCGACACGGGGCAGCTCACCACAATGGTGCGCATGCCCGTGTTGTCAGGACGTAGGGTGCCCGCCTTCACCTCCTCTGCTGAGCACCCCCCCGTCCTAACGACGGCGGCCACCACCTCCACCTCCGTGACGGAGTCGTCCAGGCCCAAGATGCGCATGTCGATGCGCTTGGTGGGCCTGGACACTCGGGCATCGTCCGCGCTTAGGGACGCCCTAAGCCTTTCGGCTGGAGCGTCCGCGGTTGGGCCGCTGGCTGCCCCGGAGATCTCCAGCATCCGGGCCCCAGTCATGGTGACCCGGAGCCGGAGGCCCCCTACGATGCCTAGCTCACCAAGGTTCACCGTCTCCTTCGCCTTGGTGAGCACGTCCGCGTACGTCACGCCCCGCTTCGCCGCGTCCGGCTGTAGTGTAAGCACTACAGCCGCGGTTTTCGGGGGGCGGAGCGCAGCCGCGACGCTTCGCGCCTTCTGCCGCCGCTTCCTCTCCCGCCTCTTGGCCGCCCTGGCTGCCTTTCCCGCCTTCTTCTTCTCCCCGGCAACTTGCCATTCGGCTTGAGCCGGGGGAGGAGCTGAAGGCGAGGAAGCCGGGGGGAGCCGCTGCTCAGACGGCGCAGGAGCCTTCGCCGTCCGCGCAGCGACCCCACCCTTCCTCTTCCTTCACGGGGCCGGGTCCGGTTTTCCCGGCACCGGCTTCGCGGGTGCCGGCCCGGACCCTTTGTCCTGGCCGGACGACCCCGGTGTGGCAGCCGCGGCGGCCGCGTACGACGCCGCCTTCCGGCCTGGAGCCTTCCCACTCGCCGCTAACGGGGGGCGCAGGACGATGCCCTCCAGGACGGAAAACCGCGCCTGGAAGGCAGCCATCTCCTGCCGCACCAGGTCCAGCACCTGGCCCTCCTGCGGCACGGGCTGGCTGTTCTCCCTGCTTCCCCCTTTAGGCGCCCCCTGTGGGCCGGCTCCCTGGAGCCTGGCCAGGTCTGCTCGGAGCCCCGCATTCTCCCTCTGGAGGCGCTCCGTGGCGGCAACCAAGCGGGCGACCTCCGCCCGCAGCTTGGACATCTCCCGCGGAGGCCCCCCTGGGTTACCCTCCGCTGCCGCCAGAATGGAGGCCATCGCCTCGCTTATGGCCTTGTTCTTGGAGGACAACTTCCTCTTCAAGGCCACATCGCGAAGCGCGGCCTCTACAACCTCCGCAAACCCGGCCCTCCGAACACGCTCCTGTCCGGAGTCATCCGGCTCACCGCCGGAGGACTCCGAACCAGGAGCCCTGCGACCGCCCTCTGCGGGGGGTCGTCCGTCAGCGACGAGCTTCCCGGCTCGCTGACCAGTCACCTTGGAGGCGGGCAATCTCCCCTTGCCTCCCTCTCGGCCCTTGCCCCGATCTGGGCCGCTTGCGGAAGGACCTGGAGTCCTCCGCAGCAGCCCTCGCCCCCTCGGGTACAGGGCTCGCCGAGCTAATGGTCGCCAGGTCGTCGGAGTCCAACTCGGACTCCGACTCTACACCCGCGCGACGCTCAAGCGAGCCCTCCTCCCAGCGCAGCGCGCCTTCGCCCGCGCTCTGCCCGGCCGACTCTTCGTCGGGCGAGCTAAAATCAAACCCGATTAATTCTTCGAAGTCGAATCGGGGGCCTCCTCGGCCACTGTTGCCCTTGGCAAGCGGAGTGCGGACAGCCCTGTTGCCCCCCCCCAGAATACGAGGGGCTTGACGCACTAGGCGTGGCGGATTCCCGGACTGCTGTGCAGTCCGAACCGCCCTGGGGTAATGTCTCTTTTTCAGGCCTGTCCATGATTTCCTTTTTGAGGGTGCGGTCCCTATCTCCCCTCCTCTCCCCCTCTCTCTCAGTGCTTGCTCGCTGCCCTCACAGTCACGTCTGATGATCAGACGCGTACCAGAGAGCAGCGAGCAAGCCAATGAGACGCACGCCGTCCGAGGACCCGAACACTGCTCAAGTCTCCGAACGGTGTGCCCCTCTTGTGTCTCTCTTGGTCTGGTCTCTCACTTGGGACCTTCCGGCATGAGTGGCTCTACCGGCAAAGCCCCCAAGATCACTGAGACACGCAAGCCCCACCACGACGGCAACGTGGAGACACGGTTGGTGGGGATGTGGCGACACTTTGGGTAGGCTTATGTCCAGCATTGGACGTCTTTCGGCTAAAATGACGATGATGAAGTGTCTATTACTTCGTATTTTTATACGTATTGTTTGTTTATTTCCAAGCCGCATGCTATAAGATTTACCTCAAGTTTTATTTGTGTTTCCTCTGTATTGGATGTAAAAATAGATTGTATCAGCTGTTTATTGTCTTGTGTGAATCGTAAACGTCGGACAGAGGAAAGGGTTCCTACCTTTGTTTTACCTATACGGGGTATTTCAGAAGTCTGTGGTCATATTAAAGGGTGATGTTCTGTATTTGACATAAGTAAAGTAGAGTATGTGGTGTGTTAATTTAATACTTAGACTTAATGCTTAGTCACTTATTGCATTAAGGAAAAACATAATTAAATACCTATAATATTATTGTTATAAGGAAAAAAATAATATCTAGCGCTACGTGACATAAACAATGGCTCAAAAATAGATCTAAATGGTTTGTTATTCACAATTAAATTGGATCTAGCTGAAGCGACGAAACATACAATTAGTATTTTGTTTTCAAAATAATTTATTTCAATAAGACCATTAAAAGACACTTTGATTTAGTGTCTCTAGTTAGAAGAAAGAAAAATAATTAAATAGTTTTCCTCTAGAGTAAATAAAGGTAGTTTCCCGCGGCTTTGGTAAAAAAGTCCACATCGACTAGAAGAGACTAGTGACTAAATATAAGACGGTAAAACTCTTCTTCTTTCTTGTTTTAATCTAAGCAGGTTTCAAACCAAATGCGTCAGTATTCTAATAACTTAGAAAAGTTCATTAAACCGGCAGCTAGTAGGAAAAAATGTAAATGAACGTCTCAACCATGCAGCTATTTATCATAAAATATTACTACAGTTCTCCCCGCCATGCAAATAACAAGCTTTAATAAAATTTTCATGTTAATTGAATCAATATTAAACTCATTTCAGTCTGCCAATGTTCTAATGTAAACATCTGACTATGTATATTAGACAGTTACATCCGTTTAGCGAACGTGTTGTAATCATAAATAACTAATAAACTAAACTAAAATAATGTTCATAAAACGATGATCGTGAAAATAGGAATTATAAATAAACCCGTGCCCCAATAATGTCCATGTTATCTGTCAAACCATAAAGATTGATAACCCTTCGCGCCAAAACAAACGTCACTTTCGCCGCGTTCCGTCTAATTAAAAACAAAAACATGAAAAATATTAAGCGCGTTCCAATTTACGAATAATGAGAGCATAATTCGATATTTTTGTCCGACGTTTTTCGGTTTCTGTGGCCAGGATAATAAGTGAGAGAGACGAGCGATACGATTTGCTTGCCGTTTGAAAGGGACGGAGATATTGTGTACTTTCTCATATAGATTTGTTGAAAGCTGCGATAGGGACGTGCGTTCAGTTTTCCGAGATCGTTTCGCGAGAGACGTTGTCGCGTTCGTGTTAGTGTGGAAATTTCGCAAATGACTACATACATGTGATTTATTAAAAAAACTAGTCATGCCCCTGGGGGGTGATTTAAGGACAGATACGGTCGTAATGAGGGTCCGGTCTCGTTATAATGGTTAAATGTGTAAAAAAATCGCGTTCAGATATCAAAACAAAGTCGGAACGTTTGATTTGTTGGAATTTTGTGTATGTATTTTTAATGTAAATATTTGAGTCGTATTTAATTGATGTCCTTGGTTGAGTGATACGTTAAAAAAAAACAAAGTGCAATGTGATGTGTTGTTTGGAGTTTGGAGGATTTTAATTTTGGAATTTTTGACACTGGTGAGTTCGAATCTTAATATTTTATTTTTTTATTTTTCAAAGTCTCCAATACTTTGATATATTTAAGTAAAAACTCTTTTAAGTAGGTATGTTAAAAGTTTAATTTTATTTTCCAGTTTACCATTTTCTCCTTTACAGCAACTTTCAGGAGCCGAATTAGCATAAATCTTAATTACAAAACCCGGTATTACGTAAATTAGCATAAAATTGTTATTCGGAACCGATCTCATAAGCCAAAGTTATCGATTTCATTATAGTTTCGAGCTTGTTCATGAACTTATCTATGATAGATTAAATGCCTGTCTATCTTTGAAAATTATTTTGTTATCATAGACTATGTTATTAGTTCTATGTAATTCTAAGGTTGTTTCTCTCTCTGTTTAGCCTTTTCCCAACTAAGTAGGTACCTAGGTCTATGTTGGACTCGGTTTCCAGTCTAACAAGACACAGCTGAATACCAGTACTTAGGTATTTCGAGCCGAGGTCCTTCTGTGGATGGATGACCATCTTAACTTGCTTAAATTCTCTGCCTTGGAAAACACGTTGTTGGTCTCGGCTGTTTTGTAGATATTTGGCGGTTTTTGCGGGTAGACAAAAGCTAGGAAATCCGGTACCACGGTTGTAGAGGTCCGACCTAGTCAGCTATTTTTTTGGATGGGTCAAATTACTCTGCGCACTGGGCGGATCAGAAGGAAGTTTCGAACTCTAACTGACTAAAACCCACCCGTACGTGTTCCTCCAAATGCCCTTTGCGTTCCAGGGCCTCGGTGTCGAACTAATTCCGCAACCCAAAAAATTATTTAAATAGCCTATTATATAATAGTCACTGGACATCTTTACCCGAATTTAATCGAGGAAGAGGTTCTCAATTCGGATGATTATATTTTTTGTTTTAGATAAACGCGTTTGGTATCGGAACTTCTGAACTCGGTTAGACCGCGTCCAGATGCGAGCAACTGGCATGCAAGTTGAATTAGATTGCGGGGCGCGATCGAGCGATAGATCACATTATACCTCGGTAGCCTGCAATGTGATGGATATTGCATGCGAGAATGCAGGAGTGCGCTCCTCCAGGAAATCAGGATGGCCACCAACCGATTAAGCTTCAAAGTTAAAGTTCGCCTACCTATTTGTACCAATTGATTCGTGTACATTGAATATGTACACGATATATTATATTGTATGTATAGTTTTTATTTAAATGTTGTTATTTAAATAATATCATCAATCACTTTTAATTCTCTTCATTGCACCTACCACTATAATCTGCATCACCCAAAGGTTGACTGGTAGAGAATTATGCATAAGGCAATAAGTCCGCCTCTGTACCTACATTTGTGTGCGTAAAATGTTTAATAAATAAATGCGAGCTGGGGCTCGAGTCTGCTATTGCAATCGTGTCTCAATGACCGGTCACTGATCGAATATTTGACTACTTTGACAGTTTTTGTATGGGAAATGTGTCATAAGTTTGACGTTATACGTCAAAAATCGATCAGTGACCGGTCATTGAGACACGATTGCAATAGCAGACTCGACCCCCTGGTTGCATGGAAACGGGGCCATAATAGTAAGGGAGTATGGGGCTTACTGGTACGGGGTTCACAAAATACAGACTTTTGTCGGTACAGACTTCGAACTCCGAATAAAAATAAATCTATCACACTGACGTTTGTCTGCATTACTTTGTTGCACAAGTCCGCATGGAATTCTGTATAGTGTGGACGCACCACTACATGGAAAAACTGAAAAAAAAACCATTATATTATTGTCAGCCTTTAATTTGCATGGCAGAGGCCTCATTTCAAATAGCAGTAGGAATGTGATGAACATTCTCCGGATAAGAAGACGCATTTGAAATTCAATGGTCAAACAACCGACCTACTTATAAATCCTTCATTGACTGACTGGAGACAATGTTTAGCTCTGAATCCCTTCTTTTTTTGTTGTTTTTTTAAGGATGGGAAATCATCAAACGACTCCTTCCGCTCTGGGCGAAGCGGAAGGGAGTGTTCGACTCTCACTGACTAAAACCTATCCGTGTTCCTCCTATTGCCCTTTGCGTTCCAGGGCCGCGGAGAATATTTCTAACAAATTCCGCAGTAGCTCTGAATCCCACAAACAATTGAATTAAAAAAAATTGAAGGTCGAAATATGAAATTCGTCAGAACTCAATAGAGCTGCACTATCGAAGGATTTCTCAGAAATCTGCTTTAACAAGGCTGCAACAGAATGCTGAAGGTTGTTTCAGGAATTCTGTTTTCAGTGCTTTCATATTACTACTCAGTAGAAGTCAAGGTCAAAACCTTGACATTTGAAGTCAAGCTTTTTACCAGCTATGAGTACCTACTAGTATTTTCCGCGGAGCGAATAACTATCTGACGTCGATGTCACAGCAATATTCGAGACTCCGTAAGATTGTTATAATCTTTAACTTTAAAGATCTCTCAAGACGCTTAGTTGACACTACGCATGACCCAAGGGCTTTTTTTTTTTTTTTTTTTTTTTATTGGATGGGAAATCATCAAATGACCCCTCCCGCTCTGGGTGGAGCGGCAGGGAGTGTCAGACTTCTACTGACTAAAACCCACCCATGCTCCTCTCAGTGCCTTTACGTTCCAGGGCCACGGTAACTCTTTCGAACAAATCCGCAACCCTGGTAGGCTCTGGCCTTAACGGGCCCCGACCCATGCTGACGACTGCTGGCTTGGCGCGCGTAGAACACAGCGCGCCGTCAACCCGGGCCTGCTCTGATCGGACGGCGAGCTACCCATTGCTCGCCGTCCACAGGCATCAGTCACTGCGCCATGCTCAGGAGCATCAGTTCCTGGGCGGCGCAGTGGCTGACGTTCAACAGGAGGGGGTGAAATGGGGCCATTACTGGCACTCCATTTCAGCCCTCTCCGGAGCCCGTTGTAGGGGCTCTACTGCGGCTGTTGCAGTAGCAGCAGCCGCAGTGGAACCGGCTTTGGCGGCGGAGGAAGCGGCGGCGGTGGCGGCGGTCGCGGCAGAGACGGCGGTGGCGGAGGGCTTTCTCCGGTTTCCGGCTTTGGTGGGTGGGGCGCAGGCCCTACCCCCAGCCCAGTGGTCGGCCGGCTTGCCAGCTGCCGCACAGACTGCGCAGTGCGGCGCGGCGTCGCAGGAGCCGGCCCTGTGACCGGGCTGACCGCAGCGGAAACATAGACCGCTGCGGTCCACCTCCGAGGTGCATTGAGCTCCTACATGGTGGCCCACCTGGCACCGGAAGCACCTCAGAGGTCGGGGTTCCAGCAGTTTGACCTGCACGGAAACCCAACCCACCAAAAACCTACGGCCCTCCGAGATGGTCTTGGCCGCCGACACGGGACAGCTCACCACAATGGTGCGCATGCCCGTGTTGTCAGGACGTAGGGTGCCCGCCTTCACCTCCTCTGCTGAGCACCCCCCCGTCCTAACGACGGCGGCCACCACCTGACCCAAGGGCTGGCTTTTACCTTGGACAATGGATAAGTATTGCCATACAACGTGGCAGTGCCGCCAGTCTTTTGGGCTCACTTCCAGTCGACAGCGATGCGGATGAATTTTTTGACACCATTTATTAGAGTTGGTTTAACTTAGTTAGGATTTTAGTTTTTATTTTTAGTGGACATAAATAATACTATTTTTAATCTTTATTAGATTATAATTTTTCGGTATACTTATTATAAAAAAATCGTTTTGTATCGTACAATAAATCCATCCAAATTAATTGGTTTCCAATATATCCGTGTCTCATTAAGAAAAAAAAGTTAACAATTTCACGCGATATTTTAAAATTTTACGATGTTTGCTATTTTCCAGTGACATCCGCAGCCAGTGACTGGGTAACGTGATTCAACCGATTATCCATAACGACTTAGCGGGGTTTATCCTGAATGTAAACGTCCATTTGTGGCTATTTACCTATCTCTGTTCTGTCTCCTGCTAGATATTGTAACCCCCTGCAACCTCTGGCAACCAAGTTAGTCATTGGGACTTTGGAAGCGTCCAGTAGAAAAATAAATACCTAATATTTTAAATTAAGAAAGAATGTAAGAATGTGTTATTTTGATAGGCGCGGATCTAGTCCTCAAAAAAGGTTGTGGTCACAGCCAACCGAAAATCTGCCAAGTGTGAGTCGGAGTATGAACTCGTTCAGTATTTTACATTAAATTATTTTATTTTATTGCTGATTTCGTTTTTTTTTCGCGAAACGTTGACGATTTCGTCGCTAACTAGGCTTAAATCTTTGTGTGTAAATTAGGAGAGCTAGCCCGGATAATCTTTCCTGCGCCATTGAGGCAACTAAGGTTTTACTCCGCGAAGAGCAGAAAACAATCTCTCTGAGGTAGCTACGCTGACCAGGGAAGTTGCCAGTACTTGTAAAGGTTAGGGAGCTATGATCTATTCCGGTATGGCGGAATTCTTTTCGCATTCTCTTTTTCATTTGGCCATCCAGATCAGGTACCTATACATTTATATCAGTTGATTCACTATCGTCATTAAGTAGCCGGAACAAAGACGTTACAAGACTATTAGGGTTGGGCATGCCCATCGTGCCCACAACGGTGGATCCACGCCTGATTTTGACTAAGGCACGCAGTTGTGTCGGATTGCTTGATTATTATTTAATTTATTTTCAAATCGGGTTCTATTCCTAATATTTTTTAAGTAGCACACAGGCCTAGTCTGTGGTGCTGCAATATAGTGGCTGTTGCTTTTTCTTACTCTTCCGCTGTCCGTTGTTCTTTTCTTGTTAATTTCGTAATCGTAAGGATCCAAGACAGTTGAATCGATCTTCAAAGGCTCGTGAAGCGTCATTGCCTCGGCGCTTTCTTGATGGTCGCCACTTGAACGAGTTACTTACAGTTATGCTTGCCAGGTCTTAAAACCGTACAACCGGACAGACCAGCCAGTTTAGCCAGACAGACAGAAATTAAATTTTTTAGTCTTAGTATAACAAACAAATAAATGTCCCTAAATAAATAGAGAAGAAAAAGTAAAACAACGCCTTTTTTCTGCCAGGGTTGCGGATCTTGTTCGAAAGAGTTACCGCAGCCCTGGAACGCAAATGGCATTTGGAAGAACACGGATGGGTTTTAGCCAGTTAGAGTCTGACAGTTCCTTCCACTCTGCCCAGAGCGGGAGAAGTCATTTAATGATTCTCCATCCTTAAAAAAAATGGGCATGCCGGTTTCCTCATGATGTTTTCCTTCACCGTTTTTAGAGCAATGCTAATGAAGTAAATAACACAAAGTAAAGCGCCTGCCTGGGTTTGAACGACTTTTAACTCGTAGTTGCGGCTTAAACAAGTAGACCACCACGGTTCTGCAAAGCTAGCATCAGTGAATAAGTTGCTTCTAGGCAAGCGTACTCCATCGTCGACCACACCATCGCTAGCGAGCTTTTCAATGAAAAAATATACATAATACTAGCTGCCGAACGCGGCTCCGTCCTCGTGAATGTCGATAATTATCCCAAGGGAACATGCTCCCGGGATAAAAAGTATCCTATGTGTTATTCCAGACTAAAATCTACCTCTATGTCAAATTTCATCAAGATCCATTCAGTAGTTTTTGCGTGAAAGAGTAACAAACATACATACATAGTAGGATTAGTAGGAAGTAGGATAGGATTTCAAATTTTTTTATCAACATACGTTTCATCCCTCCTCTTCGCCAATCAAAAGATAGTAAGTATCAAAACTAAATTACTGAAGCCTTGGGGGACTCCCTTACACCGGCGGCACGATAAAGCGCTAATCTAATCACCCGCGCACGTGGGCAAAGGCATCGCCTATCAGCCTATTGAATTAAGTAGAAAGTTATGTACGGGGACCGCGAGTAAAAAGCTTATCGTGTTGATAGTGGACGTTTTAGTGGGATTGTCATTGACTTGGTGTTTGAGGAGTTTAAGCAATCTGCCTAGACTTTTTCCCAAAAATATTAGGTCGGCTTCCCGTCTTACCGGATGTAGCTGAGTAGGTACCAGTGTTCTTACATGGTGCGACTGCCTATCTGATCTTCACAACTCGTGTTTTGTAGGGTTCCGTACCCAAAGGGTAAAAACGGGACCCTTTTAATAAGACTCCGATGTCCGTCTGTCTGTCTGTCGCCAGGCTGTATCTCATGAACCATGATAGCTAAACAGTTGAAATTTTCACAGATGATGCATTTCTGTTGCCGCTATAACAACTAAATAATACTTAATAAAAAAACAAAATGAAATATTTTTTTTTTATAGATAATGGTACGGAACTCTTCGTGCGCGAGTCCAACTCGCACTTGGCAGTTTTTTTTATTTTATTTCAGATGGGTTTGCTCTTGACTCTAGTCAAGGTTCTGACCTAGACTAGAGTCAAGAGCAAGTTCAAGAATAGTCTTATCAAATTGTCTTGATTGTCTGTGGAAAAAATTGATAAAAAATGAGTTGTCAAATTGCATGAAGTAATATGAAATATCGTATTTCTATTTGATATCTACCGGCCTCTTTGATCAAATTTCTTGAACGTGTATCCGCATTAGGTGAACTGAACAAGAATGAACCTGTTAATAACTACAATCAAAATATAGTTCATTTCAAGCCACCTAAGTTCTCACGGTGACATGTTAACAGTTAACCTATAGTTAACCCATTCATTCAAAGAAGAAATGAGTATGTTTCATCATCATCACCATCATCAACATATCAGCCAATTGCCGTCCACTGCTGAACGTAAGCCTACCCCAAAGAGCGCCAATCATCCCGGTCTTGTGCAGTCCGCATCCATACGCTGCCAGCCACCTTCTTCAAATCATCGATCCATCATGCCGCAGGGCGTCCCACACTACGTTTGCCCATACGCGGTCTCCACTCTAACTCATGTCTGCTCCATCGACCGTCTGTCCGTCTACAGACATGGCCGGCCCACTTCCACGAGTACCTATGTTCATTTCTATACAATGCATACCAAACTGTAGCCCACAAAACAAGGTCGCCTTATCAGCAAGTTAGCCGCAAACTTAACGTTGATACGAGTACCTACCTATCTATTGACGCGCACAGATGCGCTATGTGCCTGATAACGATAGCGCGGAGTAAACAAACAGATGCTGAAGTTCAAATATGACGACGCATGCTTAGCAACATCCTAGACTTCACGGGCCAACAATGAAAATTTTTTGTGCAACGGACTTCTGGCCACCTGTTGACTAAATTGGTCTGTAGGTATTGTTCTCAGCTGTGAAAGTTCAGATTTGCATTTGAATGCCAATTTTCATATTTAAAGTCGTAAAGATTCAAGTCGTAATGTCATACATCTCAGCAACAATCAATGGAATAAGCTTTTCAAAATATAGGGAACTAGCTTTTAAACGCGACTTCGTTCGCGTATATCCCGTTATTTCCCGTTCCCGTATAGCCTATAGCCTTCCTTATGAATGTGACTATCACATACAAAAATAATTTTCAAAATCGGTTCAGTAGATCCGGAGATTACCCCCTACAACCTCACAAACTCACAAATATTAGTATAATATAGTAGGTACCCATAGATTAGAAATGTTGTCAGTTCATCAGAGTGTCAATTCTACAAATTTTTAAGCAAAGTTCGCATTCGCGTGTCAGTTGCAAACTGTCAAAAATGTATGGAAATTAAGCCCCTTCGCGCACTAGGCAGCCTGGCTGCGGCCGCCCGCGCCAGTAGCCAGACTGCCTAGTGCGCGGGGGGCCTAAGGCTTTTTTTGACAGATTGCAACTGACATGCAAATTCAACGTTGCTTAAAAATTAGTAGAATTGGCTCTTTGATGAACTGACAACATTTCTCTGTTTCCACTCTCGGCAACTGCAATGAGAATGGCATTGCAGTTGCAGTTTTCTCAAAAATACGAGAAATTGTCCTCTGTTCGTCTAACGCAAGAAATATCGATTGTCGAGTATGAATTTCACAATTATTAGGCTGCAGGTCACCTTTGTGGGCATTCCAACGCTGCGTCACCTTTCGGGCCCATAGGCCATCCGTTTTGCTAGCAGTATGCCTTGCCCACTGCTACTTAAATTTGGCATTTGTGCCGATAGTGTAAGAGATGATTTTTACAGCTGTGATGTTGGTGCATGTCCCAGTATGTCACCAGTTAATTACCAACTCCTCTCGAAAAATTATAAACTGAACATTTTTTCTTAGACAATGATACGTATCAAAATTCTATGGGCTTTTTTTTGGACTCCTTCCGCTCTGCGTGGAGCGGAAAGGAGTGCCCTTTGCGGTCTAGGGCCACGGTAACTCTTTTGAACAAATTCTGCAACACCTATTTTTTATGGATGGGAAATCATCAAATGACTTCTCCCGCTCTGGGCTGAGCGGAAAGGACTGTCAGACTCTTACTGATAAAAACCCATCCGTGCTCCCTCCAGTGCCATTTGCTATCCAGGGCCGCGGTAACTCTTTCGAACAAAATCCGCAACCAATTTCGCAACCTTGGCAGGTACTGGCCCTAGCGGGCTCCGTCAATTATTATTATTAAAAAAAATATTCTGATTGCTGATATCTCTTGGAGGCGCGCGTGAAACCCAACACGCCATCAACCTGAGCCTGGTTCTCATCGGACGGCGAGCCACCCATCGCTCTCCGTCCGCAGGCCTGTCTATGTCTTACTTATACAATACGTCAGTATGCTGGGCAAGTAATGTTTACTGCACCTCGAGCTAATCTTAACCCCACCCGAAAGAAGTGCGTAACAGAATCACTGCCAATAAAAACTATTTAGGCTCGTCATAAACACTGAATAAAACAGTAAATTTCCCGACAAATCGATGATGCGAAATAAAAACCAGAAAAAAACAAACATTCTTTTTTTAATTCTCTCTTTGTACTGAAAGAAGACATTAAATCTATAGACGTTGATTTTATTCCGTTGTATACGCTTTGCTTTTAGCTATTAACTGTTCTACACTTATTTTTATTAGTCGAGGAAATGAGCAGTCGTAAAGTCTTCTGCTTGAAGTCTGAATGACAATAAAAGTCGTAAAACTTTAGAGCTAAATGTGAAATCCTTGACCTAGGAAGTTAAATGAAAACGTTGACTTTGATTTAAAACAAAACTACCAAATAATATAAATAATAAGTTACCAATGCAAGTTGTTAAAGAAAAAGGAAAAAGTCCTGAAAAGGGATCCTCGTAGGTACTTATTATTGTGAACAAATTTTTCTATGGGACCATGAAGAAGTAAGGGGCCAGTTGATTACTTTTACGCGATTCCAGAGTTTGTCGTCATCGAACGTACCTATTCAAAAAGGAGACACGTTGCACCGATTCAAAATAAGTTGGAATAAGATCGAGAGAATTATGACTACAGTGACCTACTTAAGGGCTCGTACACAGAACGTCCGTATTTACAGGATCGTTTTTAACGGGTCTATCGCTACTGGATGTTATATTCACACCGCATTTTCAGTAAGTTGGTGCCGTTTTTACGGATGCTGTGTGAACTCGCACATACATACGCCATTGCCGAATAAAAATGTACACGGTAAAACGGACTGCTGTATATTTTGCCGGATCGGTAGATTTTACTGGATCTGGAATATTTTCATGTGTCTGATCTCGCTCATACAACTACACAACGTCATCGCTGAATAAAAACGTATATGATAAAGCCATAGCAAAACGGACACGTCTAAATAAAATCGCATGAAGAAAATAGTAGCGCGATTCAGCCACAAGTCTGTACCCAGCCTTATCCTTTCAACATCAATGTCACCTGTCAAACTGACAAGACTCACTTCTCTCATTTATGTCGCCCTGGTACTTACTTGGTATCCGCATGAATAAATTATTATGCCTAATTGCAAAATGATGTTGTTTGTTTACAAATTGATGTTCTACTTTACCTTATAAAATTGCGAGATTGTGTTTGTTTCGGTAGGTAAATAGCTGATAAACTTAAAAAAAAATCCACGTGCAGCGCAGTACAAGTGATAGAAGTTGAAGTAAAACTGAGGGATTTTGTAAAACAAGTTTTATCTTTCTACTTTCTAATGTAATGAAATGTGTCTAAACGTGACGCGTCCTTGAAATTTTACTCTCAGTTCTCGTACGAATCGAAAATCGAATCGCAGCCACCTTAGAAGATTCATTAAAAAAAATACAACTGACTTTAAAAAAAAACACTACCTACAATGTAAAAAAAAACTTTGCAGGGAATTCCACTCCTTAGTTGTACGAACAATGAAAACTGTATTCCCAAAACGTTTTGAAGCTCTCTAGAAGTTAGTGACTAAATAATAACAGCCGCACGGGTTGATCTTCAAGGTTGCTAAGGTCGGCCTGTGGATGGGTGACCGCCTTAAAATACCGAAACTCCTCCATGCCTTGGAAAGCAAGTCAAACCTTTGGTCATTTCTCGGTCTTTGGCAGTCGTTACGGATTGTCAGAAACCAGAAAATCTGACTCCAGTCTTCCCAAGAATTACCGTGTCACCCAGTTACTGGATTGTGGAGGTCAGATAGGCAGTCGCTCCACGTAAAATACTGGTATTGTGCTGAATCCGGTTTGACTGGAAGCCGGTCCCAATGTAGTTAGGAAAAGGCTAGGCAGATGATGGTCCCTCCTTAGACGAGAGCCTGACGTTTGGTCCACCACAGTTTATCAGTCAGTGAAATGAGAACATTCCCAAGATTACCGTCCACGAACAAAAACGTGACCATGAAGTTATTCGTGCTAAGTTAATTTTACGGTTTATGCCACACGATAAGCAATTCGCATGAGCCTTTATTTTCCTATTCTAAGATTAGCCATGAAATGTGGAAAACTCCTTTTGTTGTGGGTTGGAATTTCGTTCTAGGTATAGAATTTTTATTATAATCTGATGATACTTTTTTACATTAAATTCGAAATTCTTTTATTATGTATACGTTCAATTCCGATGTTTAGCTTTCAAGCTAAACATTGTTTCAATAAATGACTGTGGGAATAGCAATCCACAGATCCGGGCCGTGGACGGCCGCGGTTCATCAGGAGCTCAAAATAATATCAGTTCGTACATTTTATAATTATGAAATCGTTTACACACCTCGGGACGTGCCCGTGCCGTGCTTGGGAGGTGTCAAACTACGTAGTGGCGGATCACGGCCGTCCATATTCCGGGCACGGCCCGGATATGTGTAGTTAGTATACTTTTTGATCCGGTCCGGTTGTACTCTCAAACGGACTCACTACGCAAACGCCCTTTGCTTAGGTACCTACATTACAATTTTTCCCTGATCTTCAGTTGTTTTAGCTGCGTGTTGTCCATCAGCGAGTCCCTTAGTCACTGCTATATTTAATCCCAATTCCATTCTCCCATCCCCAATTTCACAGCACGTGATTTAATCTATGTAATCATACATTTAACAGCTTCACTGACGGTGCTCTACGTAAATAACATTATTTCAACCTCGACTGTGTGTTTTGTGATAACAAGCCGAAGTGCTTCGAATGCTTTGTTTATTTTTTGTTATTTCGTAAGCGTTTTAACGTCTCATTCTGTTGCGAGGATATTTTCATTTGGGAGAATTGAGGTTAGATTTTCTTTAATATAGATTTTAATCTGAGTCTTTCTTTGCGCTTTCATGGTCTAGTGACGTAGGTAATGTAATATATGGTAATATATGTGTCTGCTTGCAAGTAATTTTCGTCCGTACCCGCGTATAAGAGATAAACAGAAATAAAATGATATTAGATTCACTTTTTAAGGTGTAGAATAAGATCAGGATGGAGTAGAAAATGGCGCACAAATATTGCACGGGAGATAGATACCAAGGCAAACGATGGTGATTGCATTTTTCTAGTCCTGAACGCCTCTTTATTTTTCTCGGAGGAAACCTTCAAATGTCACCTGAGCCTTCAGGTAAAGTCCGGGTCGTGTGGTATTCTTACCTCATTAACCTAAACCACCTCGGTAATCACCATCACACAGCAGACAGAAGCTGTGAGAACTTGAATGTTTAAGTAAAGGATTCGTCTAGTATTAATCAATTTATTTGCCATAGCTTAGCCTAGTAATCTCAAAACGACAGTACAGACATCCACACGTAGACATGAAGTTGACAAGTTGACATTAGAAGGATCAGCACAGATTATATAAAATTACTTAAACAGAAGCGGCCACGTAACCACTTAAAATACCTATCCTGAACCCCAGTCCTGTGCCATATGCCCATAAATAAAGTAACATTATCAACCAATAGTTTTATCTTTGAAACCCACGTTACGTTTCAACGCATGCCAAAGATCCCATGCATTATGGACTTTTTGACAATTGTTATCGCCGAAGCCTTTTTTAGGCCCTCCAGATAAACGAATCACAGCAGTTTGGTTGGATAGTTTGACTCATCATCCTTTCCAAGGCACATAAGGGTCTCTTCGTAATAATAAGCAGGCACTTATTTGACACTGGATATATACAAACAATACTTAATAACATTACTGTAATGGAATCCTTTTAAGGCGCTGCGATGTGGGTGTCTTGTTAAGTTGGTACATTCTTCAAAGGGGATAGAACCTTTGTGGTATAGCCAAATGTCTTGGCAACGTCACACTTTAGGGCACCATGTTGCTGATATTTTTGAAGTGAAATCTTCTTTAGCGGCGTTGTGCACTTTTTGGGATGGGTAAAAATGTTAAACTCGCATCAAGACACGTGACCGTGAGGACACGTGACCTGATCGAAAAATCGTAAGATGGATACTGTAATATGTAATCTAAATTGTCATGTTTGTGTACGATAGCGCAATAAATCATCATCATCTGCCTAGCCTTTTTCCCAACTATATTGGGGTCGGCTACCAGTCAAACCGGATTCAGCTGAATACCAGTATTTTACGTGGAGCGGCTGCCTACCAGACCTCCACAACCCATTAACTGAGTAACACGGTACTTCTTGGCAGAAATGGTATAGCGCAATAAATGAATATTGTATTTAACCACATAAATGATAGTACTTATAAACTGATAAAAAAAGCAAGTCGTGCGAAATTATTCCCTAACCATTCCAAAATATTCAAAAATGCACAACGTTAATGTTCAAGTTATTACTTCTGCCGGCACTCCCGGAGTGCAACCCGTTGTTTTTTTTTGTTTTAGTGTCTTCTACCCTTAAATTATACACATATTTCATGGTGCGCCGCGATTTTGAAAAAATATCATAATAACTATAGGTGGCTATGTCAGCTCCCATATAAAAATGTTCGAACCCCTTACACTCATACGTACAGTCGAGTCGTTTATATCTTCGTCAGTTTTCAACTAATAGGTATATGTAGACGTTATGAATCTACAGCAGCAAAGTAGTAAGCAGACCTACATTAAACACTCTTTTCACACAAGATAATAAACGTTCAATATTTAATTTGAAACTAGATGACTTCATTCATTCATCAGCAATTAATTTTTTTAGGACTAGATTCTGCCTGTGGCTTCGCCCGCGTGGATATTATTTTCACGGGTTTGAATTATTCCGGACGGAACCCAAATCCTTTTTCTAAAACAAGTAACATCATTTATCTGACAGTGAAAGTCCCGTTAAAATAGGCACCTACATCCGTTCCGGAGATTAGCAAGCAGACATGTATGAATGTTTGAATAAAAAAAAAGTGTTTTTGTTATAGGTACTTTCAAATACATTTCTTAAGAAGCTGTTATTTTGATAATTACAAACAAACACTTCAATTTAATTTATTTGTAAAGAACAGAATTATAGATGATCTTGCTAAAACCTATTAATAGATCGTTATGAAATCAAATCTGTTTTATTTGTCAGTCTCACTGTTTTTAAAAGCGCTGAGTTTTATTCTATGACATTGACATTACGATTACGAATGGAGCAACAAAAACTAACCTTGTGATGACGAACCTATTTTTACTGTTATTGTATCTAACATACAGTCTAACAATTGGTGATTAACTAGAACTATTTTTGATCCGGTCTCTATTGGACCAATTAGAGGAACCACGTCCGTGACATTTGTCCGTGTCTAATATAGTATTGTAATGACATTATAACGACCCGATATTAAATCTATTTACGAGGAGGAATTTTGATTGTGAAGGAGACCGTTAAAAGTGTGTACCTAGATGTCAAAAGTTTCTTGAAGCGCCTAATCATAGATATAGATAGATAAAACATTAATTTGATACAAGAATATAAAATACAACACACAAAAGCACAATTACTTAAATCATAAGACTAGAAAAGTCCAAATATTATTAAAATGAAAACACGTTAGATGTGCCAAACTATACGTACTGATATAAAAAAAGAGAAACAACAGGTTTCATTCCGGAAGTGCCGGGAGAAGTGAACTTGATCATGCACTTTGTTCAATTTCCATATATTTTAAACACCTCCCTCCATCTTACGAATTTTCGATCAGGTCACGTGTCCTGACGCGAGTTTAACATTTTTACCCATCCCAAAAAGTGCACAACGCCGCTAAAGAAGTTTTCACTTCAAAAACGGTTGACATAGAAAATCCTATGTGCGGTGTGTGTGTCTGTAAGTTGCACCAAATGACAGCCAGGCGCGGTCAAGGGGGAGGGGGGTCGTGTGGGTCGTAACCCCAAATCTTATACGTCAAATGATAAATGATATTTATTTTGTAATAGCTTGTAAAAACAACACTTTTACACGTCAATATGACAATCCTTCTAAAAATTTACAAATCACGATATTTGTCAATTTCTGCCCCGGTTAATCATGTAGGTAATAAATACTCGTGTATTTAATACATAATTAACTGTGGCGGAGTACTAAGATTTCCGAGCTCGCTGCGCTCTCTTTCGCATTACTGAACTGTCGAGGTTTTGTACATAAGTCGACACTATTATTTTTATGTCTGCATCGATAGCAAAAAGAGGATCTTACTTATCTGAGAACATAATAGATTCTCTTTTCACTATATCGGCACTTCTATTTTCCAAGTTTTATGCTTATGTTGACTTGGTAAAATTTATGACTGTATGGATTGTACATTTTAAGACCTATCTATCTACACCTATATTTCGAGATGGGGTGTTAAAATTTTCGTGCTCACTTCGCTCGCTGTAACATCCATAGTTCTCACGTTAATTTCGTCAAAGAAATATCTGTATGTATGATAAATAATAATAAATAATATTGTGTAAATCTAGAGTAGGTATCCGAGACAAGAAATTAAGATTTTCGGCCTGGATGTTATAAGATGCGAGTGGTGTCAATCAACAGATTATAGGTATATTTAATCAACCTGTATAGAATACGTCACAAAAACCTTTATTTACATATACATCATAGTTGCAGGTTATTCGTGACCAACTAGAAAATAATAAATAACCATTTTTTAAACTCATTTAAATGACCCAAAAATACCGCTCCTTTTTTTAAAAATAAAAAACAGCCCCACACTAGGAATTTCTCTTGTATCGTGTGTGGCGTTTACAAACATAAACTCGCATACACGAACAGCCAGACCCGGAACAACTATCTGTAGGCCATACAAATATTTGTTCCGTGCGGGAATCGAACCCGCGACACGCAGCGCAAGACTCAATCGCTCAACCACTGCGCCAACCGTGCCGTCATTTTAGCCGACACAAAATGATATATTTGTCGTACGAAACCAACACAGTCATATGGTTCTAAAAGTACACACACCCAGAAATATCTCCATTCATTTCGATAATGACACACACAAAAACCTTTGACCATGAAGTGAAATGTACCGGAAGCTCGGACTACGGATTATCGGATATGACGCGGCAGTTAGTTTCCGGTTACTCTTATCTGTTGGTATAACATCCCTTGTAGTGTAAGTAAGCAGAAATAGTACGTTGTTTTGATTCGATCCTAGTAATAATAATATACTCAAATCAAGTATGTTGACTTAGCGCACGAGCTTGTCGACATGTGGAATGTGGACTCGGCTGTCATTGTGCCGATTGTTGTTACGGCCAATGGCCTGATGGCCAAAAGCTTTGACGACCATCTGTCGAAGCTGGCGTTGCGCAGTTAGATAAACGGCCTGATACAGAAGGCAGTACTCCTCGATACGGCTCGTATTGTGAGGAGGTTCCTTTCTCTGGAGCCCTAACCACCGGTACCTTGGACCTCGCTCCCGACACCGGCGGAATACTATTTTTTATATTTTTAAATGATTTTCTTTTTTAGATATACTCGTAATGGTGAAAGTTTGTATGTTTGGATAACACGTACGCCTCAACGGGTAATGAAAAAAGGAATGTTGATGCTGATAGCGGTCTTATCAATTAATATTGTAAAGAAATCGGAAGTTTCTTATTTTTCCCTTTTTAGTGCTGGTACCCCCAAAAACTTAATAGTAAGCAAATACTGTGGTATTCCTTAAGGAGTTTCGTTGCGCGCCTTCGCAAACCAAGTCTAGTCCAGATTATAGTGCCTATAAAATTTGAAGATTTCCCTCGATTTCTCCAGGATTCCATCATCAGATCCTGACCTGATGACCATGATTCCAAATCAGCCCTGGCGTCTTTAGTAAACGGGGAACATATATATAAACAAGTAGGTACGCGAAATAACATCATCTAAGTAAGCTAAAATGCTCATAAAATAAAAACTACAGAGCCAAACTTCATTAAATTTTTACGGGACCAATAATGGTCAGAAAGAATCACAGAAACCGGATCAAAAAATTCGGAATAATCGGTCCAACCGAATTGAGAATCTCCTCCTTTTTGGAAGTCGGTTAAAAAAAACAACCGAATTGAGAACCGCCTCCTTTTTGGAAGTCCGTTAAAAAACCAACGGAATTGAGAACTTCCTCCTTTTTGGAAGTCCGTTAAAAAAAAACGAAAATATGAGGTTAAAAAAAAAAATACTTACAATCGAATAAGAACCTTTCTTTTTTTTGAAGTCGTTTAAAAAAATATCAACTGAATTGAGAACCTCCTCCTTTTCGCAAGTCGGTTAAAAATACCACTAAGTATACACTACGCACGCCCCACCATAAGCAAGCGTCTTAACCAAAAGCAATCAAAGACATAATCCCACACATTTACCAACGGGATACCTAAGGGAAAATGATGATTTACCGACCAATCAGAACTCACCATATACCTAACTACTTCCTTATACCATTATTCGAAAAAAGATTCCTCTTAGCACGTGGTTTGATTTCCAATCGAACTGCAATTTCTGTATGCAACAAAACTTTTTTACAAAAAAATACAACCGACTTCGAAATAAAAAACACTACGAAGTGTTTAAAATACCTTTCTTAAAGTTATTTTACACTTGTAGTGTTTTTTTTTCGAAGTCGGTTGTTTTTTTTTTGTAAATAAGTTTTTAGTGCTGTTAATCCTTAACATAACAAACATTCCAACCAGTCCATAGCACTTTAATTATTTATCTCCGAAGTTCTTCATCAGATCTTTACGAAATTTAAATGGGACCATTTCGGAGTAAATCTTTTTCGAACAAAAAATAATTTTACGAATATAAATAAAAAAATATAAACATCCGACCGAATCACCGAATTGATAACTTCCTCCTTTTTGAAGTCGGTTAAAAATTTATTCGTTCCGAAAATTTCCCGCGCGGGTCCGACTCGCACTTGGACAGTTTTTTTTACTGTAGAAAAATTAAGAAGAATTATGTTTGTAATAAACATCGCACAGTGTGTACTCTAAAAACACTACAAAGTATAAAATAACTATAATTTTGAAAGTACTTTGTAGTGTTTTTTGTTTCGAAGTCGGTTGTATTTTTTGTAAAAAAGTTTTTTTTCACTTTGTAGTGGTTCACTTGTGCTTACACACACACAGCGTACCGGCGTCATGTTATGTTATGGTGTCAACAATAGACAGACATGAGATTTCAGCAATCCCAGTCCATTTGCTATCATTTATTGAGTAGTTCCGTTGCCTATCTCCGAAGTTCTTCATCAGATCTTAGCCAAATTGAAATGGTGGTCCCATTTCAATTTAACGTGTGATCGGACTAAAACTAAATATAAGGGATTCTTGTAGAATCTGCGTGTGTTAGGTAATATGTTTTATGGAACTTTAAGTGACCTGTGAAGCCTCATAAACATTAAGAAGTATAGTTCGCGACTAGATCACGAGAACAAGAACGCGATACGCGGGAGCTCCCAGCGACATACTTACAGTTTGCTGGACGAGACGTACGTCACTATCAAGGTAAGAGCTTTCCTTCTGGTTGACGATGTCTTGAGCGTTGCAGCCCATTCAATTCGACGGTCATACCATTATCGTTGGCTGCCCCCAAATGTGCAAGTGGCGCCTTCCTGACACATTTTATTGGTTTTAAGATCTGATGAAGAACTTCGAGAAAGTACTCTTTCAATAACTACCCAAATCGCTTCAAGTGTGCCTATAAAATTTGAAGAGTTCTCTCTATTTCTCCAGAATCCCATCATCAGATCCTGACTTTATGATCATGGGACCACCGGGGAAGTATACCCTTTCAAACAAAAAACAAATCCAAATCGGTCCAGCCATCTTCGAGTAATTGGGGAACTTACATAAAAAGAAGGTTCCGACGAATTGAGAATCTCTTCCTTTTTGAAGTCCGTTAAAAATCAATAATCTTATACATTTACTAGACACACGTGTCACACTTGTCGCTTGGTTAAGCGATAAGCTGCTGCGCTGCGTGTCGCGGTTTAGATTCCCGATCGTTGTTCCGGGTCTGGCTGTATGGGTACGTTTAAGAACGTTCACGTTTAAAACAAAAACCAAACAAATTAGAACTTTTCATACCCACAACATTATTAATTTAATACATATATTCCACCAAAAGTACCGAACATCGCATAAGGATTGGAAACCAAACCGCACGTGGAAATGCAATTTCTCTAGGTATAGAAACAAACTTAGGAGCAATTTAGTTTAGATAGCTTTGGTTTGAATTGAATGTCTAATCAATGTAGGTACTGCAGAATTTGAAGAATTAATAGCGATACAGAGACGTTTGTGACCAGAATGCCTATTCTACTTTTACCGACTTCAAAAAGAAGGAGTTTATCAATTCGGTTGTTTATATATTTTGTATGCATTTTTGGGCATAACTTAGTCGTTTATTGAAAAGAAGTTTATTCCGAAATGGTCCCATTTAAATTTCGCCTTAGGCATACTTAGATTTAAATAGTGAAGATAGAGCTGTCTGAAGTTGCAAATGTTTGTGTAGGTATTCGTCTCGCGTACACGACCACTCCCGAAGTTTCCCGACTGCGTGCGGACTCGTTTCGGTCTAAGGCCAAGTACGGGCCAACTCATGGCGTCAGAATATGTAAGTGGTAGTTCAATGGCCTTCGGACTGTTGGGAAGCCGCTTATGGTAAAGTTGGGAATCTTTTGCCTAAACTAAGGCAAGCCTGACTGACTCTGCAGAGTCAGGTGCTCCGAATCCCAATGTAGCTAGATTAAGTACTCGTCTATTTCCGAGCTAATAAAGCCATGTTTACGTCTTTTGTTAATTAGGTGGTAAGTTTGACGTTAGTGCGAACGGGGATTAAACACCTCAGTTACGGTTCATTAAAATTGTGAGGAAATCTGGACGGAACGGTCTGAATTCACCAACACGCAGTGAGGAAGTAGCAGCTAAAGAATGGAATTCCTTGCTGGAGTCAAGAGATTCAGTCAAGAGTGAACAGGTTACTTCTAGACAAGCATGCTGCAAGCGCGGGCCGGCCGACTGCGAGCAAATTTTAGGCAAGATTTAGGTCGGGATTCCACCAAAGCGGAGAGGAGAGGAGATGTGTTGAATAAACCAATCCGATTTCGTTATTTCCACATGTCTTCTCCGCTTAACCTACCGGCTTGGTTTATTCAACACATCTCCTCTCCTCTCCGCTAGAGATGTCAGCATAGTAGACGGGGCCCGCAGAATTGGTTTGAAAGAGTCACCACGATCCTGGAACGCAAAGGGCATATGGAGGAACACAGATGGGTTTTAGGCAGTAAGAGCGGAAGGGCGTGTCAGACTCTCTCGTCATTTGATGATTTGCAAGAGTGCGCCATCGTCGACCACATCATCGCTTTTCATCAGGTGACATTGTGTTCCTTGTTGTAGTAGGTTTATACGCATCCACCGTGCGTGTTTCATGTATGTGCTAAATAAATTTTATTCTTTCTTTCAAACTAGAGCCTATCAATAATAATGTTACGCGCCAGAAATAATGCCGGGTACATAACGTTATAAGTTACTACTAGCGCCATCTAGTTTCGAGTAGCAGAACTAGTAGAGTCAAGATCTTTCTAGACATTTCGATACTAGAACATTCTAGAGTTTTCGATATCTGGTTAGTCCGGACCGGTATGTACTCGGACTTTCTAGATGTGTCTATACTAGAAGGTTCTAGAATTATCTGCCGACCTGTATAAGGCCCGCATAGCCTGCGACCGAGTCAGTATTGAATCTGCGATACAAGCGATAACTTCGAGAGCGAACTTCGACTGCGAATTAAAGTGATCAGTAGTGCAATTGTGATTTTTAATTAGTGATTTTTAAAGTTGTAATTACCTAGTGTTGATTAATTAAAGTGTCATTTTGGTTATTTAATCGGCTGTTTTTATTGTCACTAACCCTAAGCTCGTAACAATAACTAC
The DNA here is from genome assembly GCA_947386135.1 of Melanchra persicariae. Classification (NCBI taxonomy): domain Eukaryota; kingdom Metazoa; phylum Arthropoda; class Insecta; order Lepidoptera; family Noctuidae; genus Melanchra; species Melanchra persicariae. The sequence continues at coordinate 10,305,424 of OX376670.1, read as the reverse complement.
ATAAACAAGTAAACAAATTACTAATTAATTTAATACTGCGGTATCCCATTTGAAATTCGTGGTGAGGCTTAATAATTCTTATAGCACAGTTTATTGTGGTAACGGTACGCAAGTCGTTAAAACCAGTTTAGATTACATTGCGTTGTTAGTACTACGTCAGAAGAGAATGTTTTTGAAACTCTTGGTGATTAACCGCAGTGGAATGCTCGCCAAATGGGAAACTTCGTTTTACCGCGAAATTGTTATGATAATAAGTACTTTTGGGCTGTTATTTTGGGAGTTATTAATTTTATTTAAAACGTTTTTAGGGTTGCAGGGATTCTAGACAAAGTGCCGTTCTAGTGCCGATAGTGACTGTCGAAATGTCAAAATGTTATAAGTTGGCATGACCTTTCGTTAGCGCACGTCGATCCCATATTTTTAACCGAAATCGAAAATCGTCAGAAATGTATGAGATTGACATTCAAATTGAAATTGATAATATTTTTTATCGTTAGTGTGTAAGTGCGAGTTTTTAGAGTTCCGTACCCAAAGGGTAAAACGGGCCCCTACTACTAAGGCTCCGCTGTCCGTCCGTCCGTTTGTCCGTCTGTCACCAGGCTGTATCTCGTGAACCGTGATAGCTAGACAGTTGAAATTTTCACAGATGATGTATTTCTGTTGCCGCTATAACAACAAATAGGTACTACAAAAACAGAACAAAATAAATATTTAAATGGGGCTCCCATACAATAAACATGATATTTTTTCCGTTTTTTTATAGATAGTGATTGAGAATGATTAATTTATTTATTTGACTAATTATTTACAAAATGAATATAATTTGTCATTTTGAAAAATAAATTACTAATTTATGTGACCAATTTACGAAATGAATACCATTTATCATGTAGGGAAAGAAAATTGTTATCCAGTATTGCTGGATTCCAGCGTTATTTGTATGTGTGTGTTGGTGAAATTACTGGAATTTATAGGCGTGTGACAATCCAATTTTATCGTGAATCGAGGCGCCATGACACATAGGTCACATCACAAATTCCTGGCATTTAATTGCTCTATTTATCGTTTCTATTCCGTCATGTTTTCATTTCATTTCGTCCTGACATCGATGATCCATTTGCGCGAATGTGGCGCATATCTTAACACAACTTACCTTGTTTTTTTTTTATTTGCGTCATGCTGGGCGCAAATAAAACCTTATTCTTTCTTTTTCGTATTTTTGTTTATTTTTTCAGTAATCATTTATCAGTGTTTCGGTGCAGGTCTCACGTATAGGGAAAAATGTCTTAAAGGACAGCTGGGCTTAACGAGGTCCACAGGAATCTCGTTATTGGGCCATTATCTGTACAGGAGCGCCACACTCGTACTGGGTGTTTGACAATCTAAGTTCCAAATTACGTTTGCAGCGGCCTACCTGGCAGTGACGGCGCTTGGCCCAAGCAGATGTCGGCGATATCAGGTTTGCGAGCGTCTTTTTATTTATTTATTTATTTATTATTTAGTAATAGGGTCCCGTTTTCACCCTTTGGGTACGGAACCCTAAAAATGAGCTGAACATTTTGGCATAGCAAACACGAGTCGCTTCCATTAGGTAACTGAGAACGCAGATAAATAAAACTCCCTTAACTAATCGTTCTCAAGTAGGTCGGTAAATTTTGAGAAGTCTCTCTCTAAAGATGCCGTGCTGACAGAAACTGTGAGCATGATTATGATAGTATACTTCTTCCAAATAGTTCTGTGTTCATGGATTTGATTAAGTACTTGAACAACTTTCTTCAAGCGCGAGGCCGTTGCGGTCTCCGACGTTGACCGACGCGGACATCGGACGCCTCGCCACTCCTGCTACCTGGAAAAGCAATCGATTTAGTGTTTTGCAAATAGGCCACTGCAATTTACGACCAGGGTGCTAGTGTTTTCTGGGCCGCGACGAGCCAAAGAAACGGGGGTACTTCCTATCTTTTCTCGAAGCGTGACGTCGTATTTTCGAACCCTTCATACTTTTGTTCGGATAATGAATGGCTTGTCTGTTATACTTAGATGTTCTTAAATGTTTATGAAACTAGCCGAAAACATAGCTTTAGTTTAGTCACTCCCATGGATTTATTGTAAGTAAATTAAGTCATTGGTTGTTATGTGCGTGTCATTTATTTGCCACAATAGGGTATTAAACTGAGAAAAATAACGGGTTGCACTCCGGGAGTGCCGGCAGAAGTGAAAACTTGAACATTAACGTTGTGCCTTTTTGAATATTTTGGAACGGTTAGGGAATAATTTCGCACGAATTGCTTTATTTATCAGTATGAAAGTACTATAATTTATGTGGTTAAATACAATATTCATATTATGCGCTATCGTACACAAACATGACAATTAATATTACATATTACATTATCTGTCTTACGAATTTTCAATCAGGTCACGTGTCCTGACGCGAGTTTAACATTTTTTACCCATCCCAAAAAGTGCACAATGCCGCTAAAGAAGTTTTCTCTTCAGAAATCTAATTAGTCCATTTAGATTACAAAAAATAAGTGTCCAATAATTTTTGGAAATCTGTCTGACGGACTAATTTTTTCGGTAAAATATTGGCACGCATCACGCATGGCAGCCGGTTTAAAGTTTATGAAAAACAAATGTTTAGAGAACAGGTCTGACTATTTTCTGGTAGATACAGGTAGATCCCTTAGTCGTTGCGAATTTTGTTCGAAAGAGTCACCGCGGCCCTGGAACGCAAAGGGCTCTAAGAGGAGCACGGAAGGGTTTTAATCAGTAAGAGTCTGACACTCCCTCCCGCTCCACCCAGAGCGGAAGAGGTCATTTGATGATTACCCATCCATAAAAAAGATCCCTTAGTCGCCTACTACAGCCATAGTTGGAGATGGGCTGATATTACTACAAATGCTTTGTGTCCGCTACCAAACGGACATTGCGTACTTCGATATCAAACGGACATACGTGTCCATACAGCACTTAGGTCCAGTCACAGTTAGCATAACTCAGACACATTTTGGCGAGTGAAAGTAATAGATTTCACTCATCATTACACGCTCAACATGGGTGGTTGGTTACCTTGCATATTAATCTGTTGATTGCACTATGTTCGTATCAATAATTAAACCAGAATTTGGCCACTACCCTATATTATTATCATAACCCAATTATTAAAAAAAACTGATTGTATTGAAAATTAAGTTAACAAACTTTGAAAAAGAGATGATTAGAAAAATAAGTTGCTAAACTCAGCTTATCAGAAACGTGAACCAGTCTTGACCCTATCGAATTTCCAAGTAACGTTTAGATATTATTATACCAACACGACACTACAGAGGTATAATTACACCAACGATCTTAATAATACCTACATAACACAGATATATACTAAACACTGAATTACTAATAACACAACGTCATCTTAATGAGAGGAACGGTAAATGAGACAGTTTGCCACATCATGTAACTCCTCCATTACTTACAGTGGTTTTTAGACTTTGATCGAACAATCTGCCTAGCCTTTTCACAACAATGTTGGTGTCGGCTTCCAGTCAAACTGAGTGCAGCTGCATACCAGTATTTTACATGGAGCGGCTCAAAGTCAAAGTCAAAGCATTTATTTCAATTAAACCATTTACAGGCACTTTTGAATTGTCAAGGTCGGTCAGTCAAAGAGGTGAAGCTATTTGCACGTTCCAAAGCGTAGATCTCTATGGAGAAGAACGTACAAGAAACTCCATGGACACTCTTTTAAATCAATTAATTATTACAAAATTGTGGTTACATTGTTCTTGTTGAAATTATTCATAGACATGTGAGAACGATGTAAAAAGACGTGCACGACAAAAGCCAAAAAGGAACAATTCAAAATACTAACAAATTAAAACAAACCGTGGCAGTTGAGAGATGACCAGTCCTAGCTGACGGAGCCAAATGATGAATGAAACACAAACTGCACCATCAGAGAGACTTGAGTGAGCATGACACTCCCAACAGCCAGGGCACATTAAAGTCTTACCCAAAAATTATAGTTTGACTTGAAGGTACACAGTACTCACACATGTGCCGTTAATGCATGAAATTATACAATGCAAAATTAGTTCGAGTCTATACAATGAAAAATCGGCTGCCTATCGGACCTCCACAACCCAGTAACTGGGTAACGCGATGCCCAGACTAGACTGGTGTCAGACATTCAGGCTTCTGACTATTTGTAATAACTGTCTAGTCATCTACAAATGACAGTCAGTATCTAACATGGAGCGACTGCCTTTTTGACCTGACCACAACCCAGTAACTGGTTAACGCGATGCCCAGACAAGACTTTTTGGCTTCTGACTATCCGTATTTCCATAACGACTGTCGAAGACATAAATGATAATATAAATGACAGCCGAGAACAACGGTTTAACGTGCTATTCGAGGCACGGAGGAATCTCGGAGTATTAAGATGATCACCCACCCATCCACGGAGCGCAGTTCCATGTAATATTAAAAAAAATATACCAACGCGACTCGACAGAGGTAGAATTACATCAACCATATATTCACATGACACAGAGATACAAGATTTTTTATTGTCGGGATGAGAAATCATCAAATGACTTCTCCCGCTCTGGGCAGAGCTAGGCAGTGTCAGACTCATACGGACTAAAATCCATCCGTGTTCCTTCGAATGCCCTTTGCGTACCAGGGCCACGGTGACTCAATCGAACAATTCCGTAACCCTGGGAAGAGACACAAAATACTGAATAACTAATATCACACACTCGTCTTAATGAGAGGAATAGTAAATGAGACGTTCGGGCACATAATATGTACTTGACAAGTCTTCAAGTAATAGTGGTTTTAACCTTTGATGTTAATGTTAAACGCGGTTTATTGCCGTTAAGGCAGTTTGGGATGGTAAATAAGGGATGTGTTGTGTAATTGTAGAGGCTTTGAAGATACGAGTGACGCGACAGTGTGACGTGTATCATCAGGCGCGATTCATGGTCGAGGCGTCGAGAAAACATGGTCAGCCTTATTTTTTTTTTATTAAGGAATGGGCTTGCTCTTGACCTCGATCACGCCTGATGGAAAGCGATGGATGGGGTCTATGATGGAGCGAGCGTGCCCAGAAAATGCCTTAAGGCATTTTTTTTTTTTTTTTTTTCTTCTTTTAAAAAAACGTTGCCCCACACTAGGAATTTCTCCTGTATCGTGGGTGCGTTTACAAACATACAAATTCACATACACAAACAGCCAGACCCGGAACAACTATCTGTAGGCCATACAAATATTTGTTCCGTGCGGGAATCGAACCCGCGACACGCAGCGCAGCAGCCGATCGCTCAACCACTGCGCCAACCGTGTCGGCATTGGTACTCCCACGCGTCGACGAAACAGAGCAGGCTGCTTGACGTCGGACTCCGGTGGGAGGGTGGTCGCGAACCAGGCGGGGAGTAGCCCTACCACCGCAAGGGAAGGATTGGCCAGTCTTATAAGGTGTAAGGTGAGACTGTCCAGGAGGCGCCGAGCGAGAGGTTCAGTTGAGTGGCTGATGGAATAAATTGCGCTACACGAGGAGGCTCCTTCATGCATGCATCCATAAATTCAGTTATGATTAGCAGATTCTTAATTGGAATTTGAGTAGCAGAAATCCATACGTTGATTAGCAGAGAATCAGCTGCATCATGTCGAACTGGAAGCCAACCCCGATATACTTGGGAACAGGCTAGGCAGATTGATTGAATATCAGTTAAGATAAAATTCGAAGATAGATTCGAACGAGTTTTATAGCCGATGATTAGGAACAAAAATAAAATCAGTTTAATAAACATAAATAAATAGTGCAAAATTGATTCATTACGATTTGAAGCGGGCTCGTGAGTAATCAATGATATAATGATATTTTAATCGTAAACCTTTTGTTGTGGCCCAGGACATTAGCGGAGCGACGAGCGGTAGCGATCAAAACTGCTCACACTTGGGTTTTGTCACAACTGTTCTAGAGATCGGATAATTGGATGCATATTTACCTAGTAAATGTACCTAAGTTCATTTTTGGCTAACATATTATGGAGGCGGTTTCTGAGAATATTTATATAGTAAAAATAAAATCCCGGAATTCCGGGATTGCATAACTAATCGTCAATAAAAAAACAAAAATGAATACAGTAGAACCCACCAAATACGTTCACGCTTAATACGATTTCACGCACAAACCGCCACCTCAGGTGGCGGTTTGACAGTCCCTGAGACAGTCCCTGCAACTTGAAGCATGGTTTCATACGTTTTTCTGATAATAAAATTTAAGAAAAGCAACCATATTACGTTGTAAAAGGTAACTGTAATTTGTGTCGAATCGAGTTTATTACATCTCACGGAGTATAGCTACACCTAAATTTGTTGATTTCGGAACTGCTTCACATAACAGCCAATATCTTAATTTTACGCACAAATAAGCACACAAATATCCCATCTCTAGTCATAACGTACTAGCTGTTTACAGCCGTTTTATTCAAGTGAACAAACAACATTCATTTCAATAATCTTAGATGATTCTCTCTCTCTCCTGTGGCCTGTACCGGGCTGTACCGCAGCAACTATACATGTTTCCGGGATAAAAGTAGTCTACAGCACTCGAATGATATAGGTAGCTTATTGAAAGTGAAAGAAAATTCGTACTTTTCAATCACCGATAAGTTCGTGTTTGACCACTATTTCACCTGAAGGTGTGCGATGGTGTAGTCGACAATAAAACACGCTAATCTAGAAGTAACCAATTTACCTCTTGACCCCTAGGTAGTGTAGCATTATGATGTCAAAGAAATGAAACACTCAATACGCTTCAAATACGTGTAATTTTGGTAAAAGAAAAAAAATACTAAATTTGATGAAAATAAAAAATAGGAAAACTAGTATATAAAAGTACAAAAAATGGGTATCGTGTGTTGTCGTGACCGTTAATCTTATAAAACAAAGATCTATCCTACTTTACGAAAATCATTACATTTTTATTAATTTGAGAACGTTAATAAATTTATTAGACCGAATATCGCGGATTTAAAAAATACGGTTGCAACTCGTTTTATTTTAAACCCGATAAGGCCGGTTTCCTAAAGGATTAGAAACTCGTAATGATTTGTTCGCTCACAAGGAAAAAAAGAAACGTTATTACATTAGTTTTAAATGCGTACGAAAAATGTCTTTTCACTCCCGAAGTAGAGAACCGACGTCAACCCAAAAGTGGGTATCGAAAAAAGAAAAAAATATATTCGGGTGAATATTTTTAGGTAAACCTCCCCGTCGTCCTCCTGACGACGGCAATGGGGCGCCTCTCCCGCAGTATCCTCTGGGGATATAGCCTTCCCTGCTACTGGCTTCTGGGGTGGCAGCCTGGGAACCTCGCTCGCTTAATCAGCAATTTACAATCACCAGACCATAAAACCGGTAATCCGGCTTCAAGAGTTGTTCACAAGTTGTGCATGGACATATGTACCATGGCTTTAAGCTCAACTGGCTAAAACTATCACCACATAATTTTTATTTATTATTCCTCTGAATAAAACATGATTTCCTGGTCGCTGACATAACACAAGTCAAGAACAAACGTCGACTTTATCCCATGTCAAAAAAATTCGAATGACATTCAAAAAAAATCTACTGTACGTGATTTGAAAAAATAATCAAGGAGTTTCGCGTTTCAAACAGAAAAAATAACAAGACATTTAAAACCTCCACCTATTTCTTGGAGTGATTTGAGGAATTATGTAGTGACCACATAGTCCAGTCAAATTAGCTTTGAACCTTGCAAAAATTCCTAACTCAGATTTTTTTCTTGAATCGTGTATTTGACGTTAGCTCTTCTAATAGTAACAAAAAATTAAACATTTTCCAGAACCGGATCACGGTAAAAAAAACAAAAACGCGTTTATTTTAATAAAAGCTCGGAAAAAAATATTAACTCGAAAATGTTAGTTACAATATGTCGAGAATAGGTAAAGCAAATTATTTTCTTCAAAATTAAACATTTTCACCCTCGGGATTTTTGAAAAAATAAAAAAAACTAAATTTTTGAATTGTACTTCAGGCAAAAATATTAACTCCGATTTTTTTTCATAAAATTATTCAATTAAATACCTTAGTACTCTATGCAACAAAATTAAACAATTTCTGTTAACGGAAGATATTAATACCTGTTTTTTTGAAATAGCGGCTCAGGCAAAAATGTAACTCTAATAAATTTAGGTTAACTTTAATTTATGGACCATGTCTCACTTAATTACAAGAAAATTAAACACATCCAAGCAAATCGTAACGATTTTTTTAAACTATTAAAGATTGTGTAGTGTATGCACGATTGTGGTGGCGCGTCATTCATTCACCAGCCGTAGCCGGGAGCACACGTGTTCTGTATCTTGCATACCCTATATCCACCTGAGTGCTTATAAGTGTGTTTTATTGGCTCCTGAGACATTACAAGTGGGGACGAGGATAAAAGTAAGCTTACAAAACATTTACCTACCAGAAAAAGGGTAAGAATGCACGCTGAAAAATAATGCACGTTGAAAGTTGTTTACGATCAATTAAGCGACTATATTTCGATCTGATAAGGATCGTTAGTAGTTTGGATCATCATCATCATCATCATATCAGCCGAAAGACGTCCACTGCTGGACATAGGCCTCCCCCAAGTGTCGCCACAATAACCGGTCCTGTGCGTCTCGCATCCATCGGTTACCCGCGACCCTCACCAGGTCATCGGTCCACCTTGTGGGAGGCCTACCAACGCTGCGTCTTCCGGTACGCGGTCGCCACTCCAAAACTTTTCGGCCCCATCGACCATCTGTTCTGCGAGCAATGTGCCCTGCCCACTGCCACTTCAATTTGGCGATCCTTCGGGCTATGTCGGTAACCTTGGTTCTCTTGCGGATATCATCATTCCTGATTCGATCACGCAAGGAAACTCCGAGCATTGCCCTCTCCATTGCCCTTTGGGTGACTTTAAGCCTTCTGATGAGGCCCAATGGGCCTCATCAGAAGGCTTAAAGTAGTTTGGATACTGAAGTGAAAACATAACGTAGTCACGCTGTACCCACCTACCTACACGTAAATAAATCGTTACCAAGGTAGATGTTTACAGGTAATGATTACTTTGTTGCCTCAGTTTCGTTGGATTAAGTAACGAAAAATAACAATTCTGCTTTGATTGAGGTAAACAACTCGGACTCGGAGCGTAAATGTTACAAAGGCCATGCAGTAAGTGTTGTTTACAACAAAACAAAGGGCCGTGCCTGGATAGTACGCAATTATTTTTAATGTGTTGTAATGCAAACAGTAAATTATTGTTATCTAAGAAATAAGACCAGGAGTGATTTTTTTTAAAAACAATTTTTAATACTACCTGACAAAATAAATTCAACACAAACAACTTTACAATAAAAATGATTTCACTTCTAAATTAACTAACACACAAAAATAATACAAAACTAATGAATCTAAATAAGACCTAGAAACGATCTATCTATGACTAAACAATTAGCAAAAGTTAGGTACAATCGGACAGAGTAACGACCTATCTCAACGAAGGCGAGTGCAAAAAAGGGCCGAGCCCGGGTGAGGCACCGAGTTTTATTAACTCTCCCCACCCTTGCCGTTCCTACTCCTACACGGCCTCTCCTGACATGAGTCCGTCCTCGGGCTCCATCTTCTAACTCTGGAGGTCAGTCTCCAGGGTCGGCAACGATGTCTCTGGACCTTCATCACCCGATGAAGCGCTGAACGGGACTGGAGGTTCTTCGATGCGTCCCTGTGTCCCGGACGTGCTAGGCTGTGGTTCAATCGCATCATCAGGCGTCTCGACTTCGGAAGGCTGGACGACGACGCTTGGAGCGGTAGACTCCTCATTATCGACGTCCGATTCTGTAACAAGAATAAATCACAGCAAAGTATAATGTTCACACACAAAATAAAACACGGAGGCTCCATGTGTCCTTCTTGTCAAGTTACACAACTATGACACATGATAGCTAGGCTCAACTAGCTGAACCTAAGCACAGGGTAAAAAAAACAAACAAATATCTGTATCGATCACCCGGGGCAGTTCCCGTCGGGGGAGTGCCACCTCACGACTCGCTAGAGATCTACGCGGACTTACGTGAGACATAGCTTTGCGTGTGTGAAACGATTCACATAAAAGTATGTTTACAAACCAAACTATCAAAAAAAAATACACAGAGACCATGTTCGTCACAGAAACATGTCTCGCACCACGACTCGTTAAGGCCAACCTTTTGGCATAACCCTGCGTGTACCACAGCTCCAGGACCATGTCCGAGCACAACAAAATAAAAACACAAACCACCTAAGGCATGTTCCATATACTAGGATCGCATGACTGAGCGCACTCCAAGACAGCATCCAATAACATGAAACCAAACCTCACTTGAAGTGTATCCGTCAGTCAGGATAGTATATCTGAGTACGAGGACATCCGAGACAGAGGCTATCCCAACCGCAAGACAAAACTTCCCTTATTGCGTTTTATCCCTTGAGAAAACACACAGTAAGTAGGTACGTAGTACATAACGAAATACGTACTCTTAAAACAATTACACAGGACAAAGACCACCAATGGCATGTCCACAAATCATTAAGAGGAAAAAAATCAAAGCGATGACTTAGATCACTTACCAAGGAAAAAATCGGCACACACATCAGGAGTCCACTCTCCATGCCACGGAATCATATACTCCGCGGCTGCTTGCGTCGTTTTCCCATACGAGCCGGCCAAGAGCCGAAGCTCGTAACGCCCGTGTAACAAAGCCTTCACCACACGGTATGGCCCTCGCATGCAGGAATCCAGCTTCCCAGTCGACTGCGCCTGTTTTCTAACAAAAACCAATGAATTTATTTCGAAAACGCGCGGTGCCTTGCGTCCTTGGTTGACGTAGGTATCTTGAGCTTCGCGATTTAAACGGAGACGTTCAGACGCCCTCTGCCGACGCATCTCACGAAGAGCCTCCCTGTTCGGACTGGAACCTTCAATAGCCACGTCACGTACCAAACTTCGGATGAGTGGAGTAGCCGCGTCGATGCCAATCAGCAGGTTAAGAGCAGATTGTTGAGTTGTTCTGTGCTTGGTGATGTTCAGAACCAACTGGAGCTTCCACATGACAGTCGGCCACCTCTGCTGTCGATGATTGCATTCGATACGTACCATGTTGAGTACCGTGCGACAATAACGCTCCACCTGGCCGTTGGATTGGTGCATCTCGGGCGTTATGAGATGCGTGTTGCAGCCCATATCCGTAACCCAGTTGAGGAAGTCCGCACTTTGAAACATTCTACCTCTATCAGCTACAATTAACTTAGGTGTACCAAAAAGTGAAATTAAGTTAGTGAAGTGACGTTTTAACCCGTCAGTATCCTGACGGTACATAGGGTATAATAGAACAAACTTAGAAAATGCATCGACTACGATAAGAACATAGCGATAACCATCTGCTTCAGGTAAAGGTCCTAGGGCATCTAAATGGATAGTTTCGAAGGGAGAGTCTGGTTTTTCCCAAGAGTGAATGGTTTGGAGTGGGGCACGGGCGACTTTTTTGTGTGAAAGACACACTAAACAATGTGTTACATATTTGAGAACAAAAGCTCTCAAGCCTGGGAACCAGAAATGTTTAGTAATAAGATCGACTGTCTTATCTACACCGGGATGGTCATGTTCATCGTGGAAAATACGTAAAAGACTAAGTCGATGACCTTTGGGGATAAAGCAAAGCAGTTTAGAGTTTTCACCAGTAGGTGTAGACTTGAAGTACAAAATGTCATTTTTAACGACATACCGGGAAGAGTCCAACTGACCATCGGATAAACTCTGGATGATAGATCGAGTCTCTTCATCAGAGGCTTGAGCAATTTGAGCCCAGTTCAAAGGTTTTTGAATGGAAATTACGTTGACGGGATTGCGACTAAGATAGTCAGCATGGGATAGAAGGGAACCTTTACGGTAATCGAGGCTGAAATCAAAGTCCTGAAGGTATACCCACCACCGAGCTACCCTGGGCAACAAATCTTTCTTACGTTGAGTAAGTTTGAGTGCGTTGCAATCGGTAACTACGGTGAAATGAACCCCCACAAGATAATGCCGGAAATACTGAAGAGCTTTAACGACAGCAAGCGTCTCCAGCTCATACGAGTGGTATCTACTCTCAGCCCCCTGTGTAAGCCTGCTGAAATAAGATACCACACGCTTGCGATTACCCTCATGTACTTGCATCATGACTGCTCCATAGCCAATAGAGCTCGCGTCTGTGTGGACCTCTATTGGTAACGAAGGATCGTAGATAGCCAGTACTGGCTCACTCGTTAGACATTCTACAATGTACTTTCGAGCAGCCTGTTGCTCTGAACCCCAATTAAAGGGAACCCCCTTTTTAGTCAACGCAGTAATACAAGCAGTTTTCTGGGCAAAGTCAGCTATGTAACGTCTAAAATAGCTGGCTAAGCCCATGAACTGGCGGACCTGTTTTACATTTTGCGGTTGAGCTGAGTCAATCAAAGCCCTTACTTTGTCGTGACTCGGCCTAACCTGATTTTCACTAATGGTCCGCCCCAAATACTCAATTTCCGTGGCTAGGAACGAACACTTCTTCAAGTTAATTGAGAAACCAGCCTCAGTCAAGGTATTAAGAACCCTACGAAGTAGAATCAGGCCCTGTTCGACTGTTTTACTCAGAATCAAAACATCATCGATGTACACAAGGATATCACCAGATTCAATGAACTCGCGAAGCGTTTTTGCAATAATTCGCTGATAAACAACCGGCGCATTCGCCAATCCGTAAGGCATTTTCAAATATTGATAATGTCCCTCCGGCGTGACAAATCCCGTAAGCGGTACAGACTCGCAATCCAACGGAATTTGATGGAATCCAGTAGCCATATCAAGACTACTGAAGTACCTATTATGTCCTAGACGGTCTATATGATCATCTATCCGCGGCAGTGGAAACCGATCCTTAATTGTTACATCATTGAGCTTACGATAATCGACACACATCCTATCCGACCCGTCTTTTTTTTGACGAGAAGGATAGGACTCGCATACTCGGAATCAGACTCTTCAATTATACCTTTGTAGGAGTAGGAACGGCAAGGGTGGGGAGAGTTAATAAAACTCGGTGCCTCACCCGGGCTCGCCCCTTTTTTGCACTCGCCTTCGTTGAGATAGGTCGTTACTCTGTCCGATTGTACCTAACTTTTGCTAATTGTTTAGTCATAGATAGATCGTTTCTAGGTCTTATTTAGATTCATTAGTTTTGTATTATTTTTGTGTGTTAGTTAATTTAGAAGTGAAATCATTTTTATTGTAAAGTTGTTTGTGTTGAATTTATTTTGTCAGGTAGTATTAAAAATTGTTTTTAAAAAAATCACTCCTGGTCTTATTTCTTAGATCAGTAGTGGGATTCTTTCCCAATTGCCCACTGTTATTTTTGTTAAAGGATAGTGCTTATCAGTTAGTTTTATTCTAGAAGTTTTGTCGTTTAGTTCGGTTTTGTTCAGCTACCCTCAGGTAGTACGATTTTTGCTGGAGTGTTTTATGGTGATTAGTAAGTGCTTTTGATTAATTTTTCGTGTCATTATTTGTGTGTCATAGCGGTTCATTTATTTTTCTACTTTAGACTTTTGTTGATTTCGTCATGTCGAATCGTGAGCGTGAATATAGTGCGGATCGTCGCGATAGTCGTAGTTCCAATCGTCATAGTCGCGACAGACGTGATAGTAGAAACCGCGAGCGATCGCCTGACGAAAGTTTTAAGTTGCGGCTCGAGATGCAGGCTATGGTGACGCGTCTGAAAGCATTAGAGGATAGGTCTAGGGCCTCGCCTTTGCCAGGGCATTCGGGTGATCGTGCCGTATTAGTACCGGAAACTAGAAACCGCGATAGGTCATTATCACGACAACGCGATCAGGTCAGACAGTCACCTAGGCGTAATGCTTTACGATCACCGGATCGTGCGGATCCGCGTAGTGAGCGTTATGTTTCGCCGCCACCGCCGTCGACCCGTACGCGTAGGTTGCAATCGCCGCATTTAAGTCCGCGATCGCGTGATCGGTTTGTGTTGCCTGTCCGTAGTCATTACCAGTGTAACCGATCTAGGCCTAGATCATTGCCTCGCGGTTCAGAGCCTACATCTAGCAAGGCGCTAGAACATTCCACGGTTACCGACCGTATTGTAGACGCGATTCGTTCGATTAATTACGGTAGATCCAGCCAGCATTTTTATATTTCTAGTTTTGATCCAAACTTGCACAATATTGATGATTGGTGTGCGGAGGTAGACCGCGCAAGATCCCTAAATCATTGGAACGATCATGAGTGCCTTTCGCGTATTGGCAATTGCTTAAAGGGGGATGCTCGTTCGTGGCTAACCGATTGGGTGTCAAATGACCGCACGTGGAGTAACTTTAAGAAAGAGTTTAGGCCATTGTGTCCGAAGACACCCGATGTAGCAGGTATTTTGGCGGACGTGATTAACACCAACTCCGACAAGTACCCCACGTACGCTGATTATGCGCGTCGTTCGTTACTTCGTTTGAAAATAGTGCGGGGACTTAGTGACGAATTGATATCGGCAATAATTATACGCGGTATTACGGACCCTAATATTAGAGCAGCTGCGACTAACGCAAAATTATTGCCAAATGATTTGATTGAGTTTTTCTCCATTTACGTAAAACCGGTTAGTACCTCGCGCTCTGTTTTAATAAATAGCGGTAACAAAGGGAAACCAATCACTGATTCCTCGCGGAAAAGGGGTAGTACTAGCGATATTAAGTGTTTTTCGTGTGGTCAGTTAGGACACAAGCAGGTCGCGTGTACTAAGCGCTCTAGACCGGATCAGGGACCGAATAGTCCTCGGCTTCCTTCGAGTACCGCGAATTCGAAGACGGTTTTTGTTCCGAATAAATCCGAACCGTGTTCATTTTGTAAGAAACCGGGTCATAAAGTTGAAACTTGTTTTGCCAAGCAAAGAACTGAAGCGGCAAACAAGGAGACTGTTAATTTATGCAATGTTTTAGTAAATTCTACTAATCATGATGTTGTAGTGGCGGTTATTCAAGATGTGCCCGTAGACGTTTTGATCGATAGTGGTTCAACCATTTCTTTAATATCGTCCTCTTTGCTGAAACATTTTAATTGTTCGCGCAAGCCGGCTTTCCGTATATTGAAGGGCTTGGGTAGTCAGGAAGTGGAAAGCACGTCTTACGTTACGTTACCTATCGAGTTTGACGGTCTGACTCTTGATGTTGATTTGTTCATAGTATCATCTCAATACATGAACATTCCGGTCATAGTAGGTACGGACATTTTAAATAGAGAAGGTGTTAGGTACGTTCGTACTAAAGATTGTCAGTCACTTACGAGGGTTGATAGCGGGCCTACAACTAGAGTAATGACAATTCAACCCGAGGTTTCTATTCCAATTAACACGCCTCTTGTTAATGATCAATTGGAAAAGCTGTTGAATATTATTAACGAGTTTTCTAAATTTTTCATTACTGGTACCGCGACTTCAACAGTTAATACCGGGTGTATGACAATCAAACTCAATTCTAACACACCTGTTAATTACCGTCCTTACCGACTTTCTCTTGCCGAGACGCTTCGTGTTCGAGAAATTATTAGGGATCTTTTAGATAAAGGCATAATTGTAGAGTCTGATTCCGAGTATGCGAGTCCTATCCTTCTCGTCAAAAAAAAAGACGGGTCGGATAGGATGTGTGTCGATTATCGTAAGCTCAATGATGTAACAATTAAGGATCGGTTTCCACTGCCGCGGATAGATGATCATATAGACCGTCTGGGACATAATAGGTACTTCAGTAGTCTTGATATGGCTACTGGATTCCATCAAATTCCGTTGGATTGCGAGTCTGTACCGCTTACGGGATTTGTCACGCCGGAGGGACATTATCAATATTTGAAAATGCCTTACGGATTGGCGAATGCGCCGGTTGTTTATCAGCGAATTATTGCAAAAACGCTTCGCGAGTTCATTGAATCTGGTGATATCCTTGTGTACATCGATGATGTTTTGATTCTGAGTAAAACAGTCGAACAGGGCCTGATTCTACTTCGTAGGGTTCTTAATACCTTGACTGAGGCTGGTTTCTCAATTAACTTGAAGAAGTGTTCGTTCCTAGCCACGGAAATTGAGTATTTGGGGCGGACCATTAGTGAAAATCAGGTTAGGCCGAGTCACGACAAAGTAAGGGCTTTGATTGACTCAGCTCAACCGCAAAATGTAAAACAGGTCCGCCAGTTCATGGGCTTAGCCAGCTATTTTAGACGTTACATAGCTGACTTTGCCCAGAAAACTGCTTGTATTACTGCGTTGACTAAAAAGGGGGTTCCCTTTAATTGGGGTTCAGAGCAACAGGCTGCTCGAAAGTACATTGTAGAATGTCTAACGAGTGAGCCAGTACTGGCTATCTACGATCCTTCGTTACCAATAGAGGTCCACACAGACGCGAGCTCTATTGGCTATGGAGCAGTCATGATGCAAGTACATGAGGGTAATCGCAAGCGTGTGGTATCTTATTTCAGCAGGCTTACACAGGGGGCTGAGAGTAGATACCACTCGTATGAGCTGGAGACGCTTGCTGTCGTTAAAGCTCTTCAGTATCTCCGGCATTATCTTGTGGGGGTTCATTTCACCGTAGTTACCGATTGCAACGCACTCAAACTTACTCAACGTAAGAAAGATTTGTTGCCCAGGGTAGCTCGGTGGTGGGTATACCTTCAGGACTTTGATTTCAGCCTCGATTACCGTAAAGGTTCCCTTCTATCCCATGCTGACTATCTTAGTCGCAATCCCGTCAACGTAATTTCCATTCAAAAACCTTTGAACTGGGCTCAAATTGCTCAAGCCTCTGATGAAGAGACTCGATCTATCATCCAGAGTTTATCCGATGGTCAGTTGGACTCTTCCCGGTATGTCGTTAAAAATGACATTTTGTACTTCAAGTCTACACCTACTGGTGAAAACTCTAAACTGCTTTGCTTTATCCCCAAAGGTCATCGACTTAGTCTTTTACGTATTTTCCACGATGAACATGACCATCCCGGTGTAGATAAGACAGTCGATCTTATTACTAAACATTTCTGGTTCCCAGGCTTGAGAGCTTTTGTTCTCAAATATGTAACACATTGTTTAGTGTGTCTTTCACACAAAAAAGTCGCCCGTGCCCCACTCCAAACCATTCACTCTTGGGAAAAACCAGACTCTCCCTTCGAAACTATCCATTTAGATGCCCTAGGACCTTTACCTGAAGCAGATGGTTATCGCTATGTTCTTATCGTAGTCGATGCATTTTCTAAGTTTGTTCTATTATACCCTATGTACCGTCAGGATACTGACGGGTTAAAACGTCACTTCACTAACTTAATTTCACTTTTTGGTACACCTAAGTTAATTGTAGCTGATAGAGGTAGAATGTTTCAAAGTGCGGACTTCCTCAACTGGGTTACGGATATGGGCTGCAACACGCATCTCATAACGCCCGAGATGCACCAATCCAACGGCCAGGTGGAGCGTTATTGTCGCACGGTACTCAACATGGTACGTATCGAATGCAATCATCGACAGCAGAGGTGGCCGACTGTCATGTGGAAGCTCCAGTTGGTTCTGAACATCACCAAGCACAGAACAACTCAACAATCTGCTCTTAACCTGCTGATTGGCATCGACGCGGCTACTCCACTCATCCGAAGTTTGGTACGTGACGTGGCTATTGAAGGTTCCAGTCCGAACAGGGAGGCTCTTCGTGAGATGCGTCGGCAGAGGGCGTCTGAACGTCTCCGTTTAAATCGCGAAGCTCAAGATACCTACGTCAACCAAGGACGCAAGGCACCGCGCGTTTTCGAAATAAATTCATTGGTTTTTGTTAGAAAACAGGCGCAGTCGACTGGGAAGCTGGATTCCTGCATGCGAGGGCCATACCGTGTGGTGAAGGCTTTGTTACACGGGCGTTACGAGCTTCGGCTCTTGGCCGGCTCGTATGGGAAAACGACGCAAGCAGCCGCGGAGTATATGATTCCGTGGCATGGAGAGTGGACTCCTGATGTGTGTGCCGATTTTTTCCTTGGTAAGTGATCTAAGTCATCGCTTTGATTTTTTTCCTCTTAATGATTTGTGGACATGCCATTGGTGGTCTTTGTCCTGTGTAATTGTTTTAAGAGTACGTATTTCGTTATGTACTACGTACCTACTTACTGTGTGTTTTCTCAAGGGATAAAACGCAATAAGGGAAGTTTTGTCTTGCGGTTGGGATAGCCTCTGTCTCGGATGTCCTCGTACTCAGATATACTATCCTGACTGACGGATACACTTCAAGTGAGGTTTGGTTTCATGTTATTGGATGCTGTCTTGGAGTGCGCTCAGTCATGCGATCCTAGTATATGGAACATGCCTTAGGTGGTTTGTGTTTTTATTTTGTTGTGCTCGGACATGGTCCTGGAGCTGTGGTACACGCAGGGTTATGCCAAAAGGTTGGCCTTAACGAGTCGTGGTGCGAGACATGTTTCTGTGACGAACATGGTCTCTGTGTATTTTTTTTTGGTAGTTTGGTTTGAAACATACTTTTATGTGAATCGTTTCACACACGCAAAGCTATGTCTCACGTAAGTCCGCGTAGATCTCTAGCGAGTCGTGAGGTGGCACTCCCCCGACGGGAACTGCCCCGGGTGATCGATACAGATATTTGTTTGTTTTTTTACCCTGTGCTTAGGTTCAGCTAGTTGAGCCTAGCTATCATGTGTCATAGTTGTGTAACTTGACAAGAAGGACACATGGAGCCTCCGTGTTTTATTTTGTGTGTGAACATTATACTTTGCTGTGATTTATTCTTGTTACAGAATCGGACGTCGATAATGAGGAGTCTACCGCTCCAAGCGTCGTCGTCCAGCCTTCCGAAGTCGAGACGCCTGATGATGCGATTGAACCACAGCCTAGCACGTCCGGGACACAGGGACGCATCGAAGAACCTCCAGTCCCGTTCAGCGCTTCATCGGGTGATGAAGGTCCAGAGACATCGTTGCCGACCCTGGAGACTGACCTCCAGAGTTAGAAGATGGAGCCCGAGGACGGACTCATGTCAGGAGAGGCCGTGTAGGAGTAGGAACGGCAAGGGTGGGGAGAGTTAATAAAACTCGGTGCCTCACCCGGGCTCGCCCCTTTTTTGCACTCGCCTTCGTTGAGATAGGTCGTTACTCTGTCCGATTGTACCTAACTTTTGCTAATTGTTTAGTCATAGATAGATCGTTTCTAGGTCTTATTTAGATTCATTAGTTTTGTATTATTTTTGTGTGTTAGTTAATTTAGAAGTGAAATCATTTTTATTGTAAAGTTGTTTGTGTTGAATTTATTTTGTCAGGTAGTATTAAAAATTGTTTTTAAAAAAATCACTCCTGGTCTTATTTCTTAGACCTTTATCTAAAAGATCCCTAATAATTTCTCGAACACGAAGCGTCTCGGCAAGAGAAAGTCGGTAAGGACGGTAATTAACAGGTGTGTTAGAATTGAGTTTGATTGTCATACACCCGGTATTAACTGTTGAAGTCGCGGTACCAGTAATGAAAAATTTAGAAAACTCGTTAATAATATTCAACAGCTTTTCCAATTGATCATTAACAAGAGGCGTGTTAATTGGAATAGAAACCTCGGGTTGAATTGTCATTACTCTAGTTGTAGGCCCGCTATCAACCCTCGTAAGTGACTGACAATCTTTAGTACGAACGTACCTAACACCTTCTCTATTTAAAATGTCCGTACCTACTATGACCGGAATGTTCATGTATTGAGATGATACTATGAACAAATCAACATCAAGAGTCAGACCGTCAAACTCGATAGGTAACGTAACGTAAGACGTGCTTTCCACTTCCTGACTACCCAAGCCCTTCAATATACGGAAAGCCGGCTTGCGCGAACAATTAAAATGTTTCAGCAAAGAGGACGATATTAAAGAAATGGTTGAACCACTATCGATCAAAACGTCTACGGGCACATCTTGAATAACCGCCACTACAACATCATGATTAGTAGAATTTACTAAAACATTGCATAAATTAACAGTCTCCTTGTTTGCCGCTTCAGTTCTTTGCTTGGCAAAACAAGTTTCAACTTTATGACCCGGTTTCTTACAAAATGAACACGGTTCGGATTTATTCGGAACAAAAACCGTCTTCGAATTCGCGGTACTCGAAGGAAGCCGAGGACTATTCGGTCCCTGATCCGGTCTAGAGCGCTTAGTACACGCGACCTGCTTGTGTCCTAACTGACCACACGAAAAACACTTAATATCGCTAGTACTACCCCTTTTCCGCGAGGAATCAGTGATTGGTTTCCCTTTGTTACCGCTATTTATTAAAACAGAGCGCGAGGTACTAACCGGTTTTACGTAAATGGAGAAAAACTCAATCAAATCATTTGGCAATAATTTTGCGTTAGTCGCAGCTGCTCTAATATTAGGGTCCGTAATACCGCGTATAATTATTGCCGATATCAATTCGTCACTAAGTCCCCGCACTATTTTCAAACGAAGTAACGAACGACGCGCATAATCAGCGTACGTGGGGTACTTGTCGGAGTTGGTGTTAATCACGTCCGCCAAAATACCTGCTACATCGGGTGTCTTCGGACACAATGGCCTAAACTCTTTCTTAAAGTTACTCCACGTGCGGTCATTTGACACCCAATCGGTTAGCCACGAACGAGCATCCCCCTTTAAGCAATTGCCAATACGCGAAAGGCACTCATGATCGTTCCAATGATTTAGGGATCTTGCGCGGTCTACCTCCGCACACCAATCATCAATATTGTGCAAGTTTGGATCAAAACTAGAAATATAAAAATGCTGGCTGGATCTACCGTAATTAATCGAACGAATCGCGTCTACAATACGGTCGGTAACCGTGGAATGTTCTAGCGCCTTGCTAGATGTAGGCTCTGAACCGCGAGGCAATGATCTAGGCCTAGATCGGTTACACTGGTAATGACTACGGACAGGCAACACAAACCGATCACGCGATCGCGGACTTAAATGCGGCGATTGCAACCTACGCGTACGGGTCGACGGCGGTGGCGGCGAAACATAACGCTCACTACGCGGATCCGCACGATCCGGTGATCGTAAAGCATTACGCCTAGGTGACTGTCTGACCTGATCGCGTTGTCGTGATAATGACCTATCGCGGTTTCTAGTTTCCGGTACTAATACGGCACGATCACCCGAATGCCCTGGCAAAGGCGAGGCCCTAGACCTATCCTCTAACGCTTTCAGACGCGTCACCATAGCCTGCATCTCGAGCCGCAACTTAAAACTTTCGTCAGGCGATCGCTCGCGGTTTCTACTATCACGTCTGTCGCGACTATGACGATTGGAACTACGACTATCGCGACGATCCGCACTATATTCACGCTCACGATTCGACATGACGAAATCAACAAAAGTCTAAAGTAGAAAAATAAATGAACCGCTATGACACACAAATAATGACACGAAAAATTAATCAAAAGCACTTACTAATCACCATAAAACACTCCAGCAAAAATCGTACTACCTGAGGGTAGCTGAACAAAACCGAACTAAACGACAAAACTTCTAGAATAAAACTAACTGATAAGCACTATCCTTTAACAAAAATAACAGTGGGCAATTGGGAAAGAATCCCACTACTGATCTAAGAAATAAGACCAGGAGTGATTTTTTTTAAAAACAATTTTTAATACTACCTGACAAAATAAATTCAACACAAACAACTTTACAATAAAAATGATTTCACTTCTAAATTAACTAACACACAAAAATAATACAAAACTAATGAATCTAAATAAGACCTAGAAACGATCTATCTATGACTAAACAATTAGCAAAAGTTAGGTACAATCGGACAGAGTAACGACCTATCTCAACGAAGGCGAGTGCAAAAAAGGGCCGAGCCCGGGTGAGGCACCGAGTTTTATTAACTCTCCCCACCCTTGCCGTTCCTACTCCTACAGTTAATTATTATTATTGAGTAAGTACTTTCATTTAAATAACAAGATAATTGAGTTATTTGCACGCTTCTTATTTTAAATAAAAATAGTAACCAATTGTTATCGTAAATCTTGGACATATTTAACTTTTTGTTGTAAATAACCTACATACCCACTTATTGTAAATATAAAACAAAATCAGTAGATCGATACTATTTTAATCAGGGCACTGGTTTTGCTAGGATCAATTGTTTGCATTTCGTCACGCAAATACTATCCGCACATATGAACATGCTTAAAGAATAAATGTGAGGAAAGACCGGGAAACGTTAGTGTTAGCATCAATAATGGCTCACACGACGACACGGTTGGCGCGGTGGTTCGTCGCGTGGTGGACGAGCGATCAGCTGCTGCGCTGCGTGTCGCGGGTTCGATTCCCGCACAGATTATAACGGAATTTTCATGAGTGAGTATGCATTTCAGAAATTTATTTTGATAGATCGGATATCTTTCCGTTGTCCGTAATGTTGTGCGGGGAGCACTGTGCACGAATCCCCCATGACTGGATATTGTACTACACCCGAGCATGGGTGTTAGTCACGGATGGCAGTGTCGTGGATTCATGGCGCTACGGTATAAATGACTGCGCCATTCGCTGCTGAATAGAACAATCAAGGGTGTAGTGTAGACAAAATCAATCTGGTCAATTTATGTATTAACTTTATAGATGACTTTCTTTTTTTGAGTTTTATTTTTCTATTAACTCACACACTGTTTTATTAATGGTTCCAATATTTGTAAATATGTGAGTACCATGTACTTATTAAGAAAATGAAAAAGTTTACCTCTGCTGGTAATACATTGAATTCTATAAGCAGTATACTCTAGGTGCATCAACCTCACATAATTAAATTAAAGTTAATTTTTGTATTCAAAATATTATAAAACATTTATTTGAAAAGAGTAACTATGGAGTTTCTTGTCCGTTCTTCTCCATAAGAATCTACCTTTGCGAACGGACAGTAGAGTCACCTTATTTTGTATACATAGTATTTGGATATAAATGATGACGATCAAAAGAGCCGTTTGATGGCCTTATTGAAATGAACGTTTTGACTTAGACTTTTATAAAAGACAGTTTGGGAAGCAAGTGAAGAAAAAAGGGAAAAGTATGGTATATACCTGGAAATAGCGGAAAATTATTCATGAAAAATGTATTGAAAATCTGTAATATAATGCCTATTTAAAGTATTAATAATATTTACAACATCCGATGAGTTACCAGTCATATTATAAAGATTTAAGTTTTGATGTAATTTTGAACTAATTTAAATCAATAAAGAAGAAATGTAGTGTATGCACGATGGTGGTGGCGCGTCATTCATTCACCAGCCGTAGCCGGGAGCACACGTGTTCTGTATCTTGCATACCCTATATCCACCTGAGTGCTTATAAGTGTGTTTTATTGGCTCCTGAGACATTACAGATTGATATTATCTTCCTAATGTGGCTCTGTTGTTTCAAACCCATTTGTCAGATTGGATCGAATTGAGCACATTTTATCACAATATTTGTTTAGTCAGAATTTAAATAACTATGAAAAATCATCTTGTTCTACAAAATGTGTATCTAAAAGATGTTACCTACCTACCTATTGTGTTTTGTTTAGAGTCATAATTATGGCAAAGTTTATGGATTTAACAATTATATCAAGATAATGACTATGGTTTATTTTTTTGTTGGTTTTTATTAGCTGTAAGTCATATAATAATTTTACCTAGTATATTCATTAATATTCACGTACACTACTACTAACAAAGGTTTTATTAGTATATACTTTCGAAATCACAATCGTCGTAAGGGTTTATTAAAATACAGTTATGTGCAGTTTCATAGACTACTTTATTTTAAGTCATGCAAAATTTCTGCGAGTATTTTTGCATTGAGAAACGTAGCACGTCAAACTTTAACCTTGTTGGTACGCATTAACGCGTAGTAACAAGTACAAGAAATTGCAAGTCTAATCATATTCGCAAATTCACATCAACTCTCAACTTATCGGTCAGTTTTCGTATATCTTGCACTTGCAGACGAGTCTTCCAGGTGACATCTAATGTCAGATGTGAGTGTTTTGTTTAACATGATCAACTTCTATGAACAAGACTTCTAAATTAACTGCAGTCATACATATAAACAGACATTTTCTTGACCGTCTTCCGTCTATCTGTATTATTAGGAAACGCAGCCTTATCCTGAGCTGCTATTAGAATTAATGCATTACAATTGCATTTTGTTGCCAATGCACAAAAAAGGTCAACTTGGAATAATTGCCATATTTGGAATGAGTTTTATGAAAACATACCTTTAATCCCGTTGTCCCCGTATGCCATATCCCGTCATGGGGACAGCGGGACGTGATTAAATTTATTTTCCGTTGTCCCCATAACGTACATTCGGCTAACGGGGAAAACGGGAAGTAAATCATATTTCTGGGTGGTTTAAAAAAAAACAACCACAAAGGTGATGGCGGGGTCTGCTTGCTCGCTTCGCTCGCTCACTTGACCTCGCCATCCCCTTCCAACCTAACCTGTCCGATTCGGGTTGCCCCAAGTCCCGAGCTCACTTCGCTCACTCTTGCACCAACATCATTTGAAAAGTATATTTAATTATTACAATAAATTAACAGGAACAACGGGAAGTAATTTTTATTATTTTATTAAATTTCCTTCGTACCCTTTAACGGAGATATGGCCTACGGGGACAACGAGAATATACTAAAACATATATTTCCCGTTGAATACCCGTTGAATATAAGTACCAAAACATGTATTACATGAAAATAATTCATAGACTTACTAGACTATCTGATGAATACATATTTGTCAAGGTGGCGGATATTATAATAAACAAACAGTTTAATACCACTCAAGCACTGTCAGCACACCGGTGTACCGCGGTATTTATTTATTACATGATTTGGAATTCTCACATGTCAGTGCTTAAACGGTTAAGCGTCATATAGTCTCGGCAGTAGATTTTTTTTAAGGATTGGTAATCATCAAATGACTCCTTACGCTCTGGGCGGAGCGGGAGGGAGTGTCAGACTCTTAGAACCCATTCGTGTTCCTCCTAATGCCCTTTGCGTTCCAGGGCCGCGGTGTCTCTTTCGAAAAAATTCCGCAAGAACTTTGTTATCTACGAAATTTCCAAAGCTCATCCTTATCCGACGAACTTTATCGTAAGGCGTCATACAATTGAACTCCGCTCTGGGTGCGGAGGAGCGGAAGGGAGTATCAAACACTTACTGGTTAAAACCCATTCGTATTCCTTCTATTGCCCTTTGCGTTCCAGGGCCGCTGTAATTTTTTCGAACAAATTCCGCAACCCTGGCAGTCTCTGGCCCTAGCGGGCCCCAGGGTCTTTGCTGACAGCACTTTCTGGCGCACGTGGAACACAACGCGCAGTCGACTCAGGCCTGTTCTGATCGTATGGCGAGCTACTCATTGCTCTCCAGCTATTGATGCCTGCGGACGGCGGTCCGCAGGCTGCCTACGTGGTTGCACACTTGGCAGAGGAAGCACCTCAGAGGTCTGAGTTCCAGCAGTTTGACCTGTGTAGAAACCCAACCCACCAGGAGCCTTCGGCCCTCCAATATTACCTTAGCCCGGTGGCACGGGCATGGGAACCGTTGTGGTGAGCTGCCCCGTGTCGGTACACGGGGCAGCTCACCACAACGGTTCCCATGCCCGTGTGGTCAGGATGTATGGTGCTTGCCTTCACCTCCTCAGAGAAACCCCCCGTCCTGACGACGTCGGCCACCACCTCCTCCTCCGTGACAGAGTCATCCAGGCCCAGAATGCGTATGTCCATGCACTTCGCGGGCCTTGACACTCGGCCATCGTCCGCATTTGACGCCCCCTGTAAGCCAACTTCTTGGAGCCCGGCTAGGTCTGCTCGGAGTTTTGCGTTTTCATTTTGGAGAAACTCCGTGGCGGCCACCAAGCGGATGACCTCTGCCCGCAGCTTGGACATTTCGTCCGACGGAGGCCCACCACAATTAGCCTCAGCCGCCAGAATGGAAACCAACGCCGCGCTTAGGCCTTGTTTTTAGAGGCCTGCGTCCACTTCAAGGCCACATTGCGGACTGCAGCCTCCACGACCTCCGCAAACCTGACCTTACGCTCCTTATTGGAACCGCTAGCGATATCCGGCTCACCGCCGGAAGAAGCCGAAGGGATAGCCCTTCGACCGGTCGCTCTTGGGTGGCGCCCCTCCTCCCAAGCTTAGCGGCTCGCTGGGCTGTCTCCTGGGAGGTGAGCACCCTCCACTTGCTTCCTTCTCGGCCCTTACCTCTCCTACTGGTGGGAATTTTTCGGGCCAGCGGCCCACTTTTCGTTGGAGGACAAACCCTGGTCATCCTCTAGTCTGGGCCACTTCCTACGGAAGAGCCTGGAGTTCTCCGCAGCAGCCCCCATTCCCTAACGACGACAGCTCGCTGAGCTGATGTCAGATACAGAGTCGTCAGAGTCTAACCCCGCGAAGCTGCGGCAGGTTATACAGAAGACCGAAGAGTATAATCTGCCCCTCTGCCTAGCGTTTGTGGACTACGAGAAAGCCTTCGATTTGATCGAGACTTGGGCTGTGCTGCAGTCTCTCCAACGGTGCCAGATCGACTGTAGTTACATCGAGGTGCCTAAGTGTTTGTACGAAAACGCCACCATGTCAGTCCGACTTCAGGATCAGACTTCGAAACCTATCCTCCAGCAGCGGGGTGTGAGGTAGGGAGACGTCATTTCTCCGAAACTGTTCACGGCCGCAATGGAGGATGTCTTCAAGGTTTTGAACTGGAGAAGGCTAGGCATTCATGTCAATGGCGAGTACATCACTCACCTTCGATTTGCTGACGTTATAGTCGTCATGGCTGAGACCATGGAGGACCTCAGTACAATGCTCGATGACCTCAGTAGAGCTTCCGAAAGAGTGGGTCTTAAAATGAACATGGACAAAACCAAGGTCATGGGATATATAGCACCCACTCCTATCAAGATCGGAGGCTCTGCAATCGAAGTTGTTGACGAGTACATCTACCTGGGACAAACGGTCCAGTTAGGTAGGGCTAACTTCCAGAAAGAGGTCAACCGTTGAATCCGACTCGGCTGGGCGGTGTTTGGGAAGTTGCGTGATATCTTCTCGTCTCACATACCACAGTGTCTCAAGACGAAAGTCTATGACCAGTGCCTGTTGCCAGTGATGACTTATGGAACTGAAACGTGGTCGCTCACAATGGGTCTTATCAGAAGGCTTA
The DNA here is from genome assembly GCA_947386135.1 of Melanchra persicariae. Taxonomy (NCBI): domain Eukaryota; kingdom Metazoa; phylum Arthropoda; class Insecta; order Lepidoptera; family Noctuidae; genus Melanchra; species Melanchra persicariae. The sequence goes on along the minus strand of OX376670.1, from coordinate 10,278,097 downwards.
AAGTCACCCAAAGTGCAATGTAGAGGGCAATGTTTGGGGTTTCCTTGCATGATCAAATCAGGAATGATGAAATCCGCAAGAGAACCAAGGTAACCGACAATATAGCCCGAAGGATCGCCAAATTGAAGTGGCAGTGGGCAGGGCACATTGCTCGCAGAACAGACGGTCGATGGGGCCGAAAAGTTTTGAAGTGGCGACCGCGTACCGGAAGACGCAGCGTTGGTAGGCCTCCCACAAATAAACCGATGACCCGGTGAGGGTCGCTGGTGGCCGATGGGTGCGAGACGCAAAGGACCGGTTTTTGTAGCGACACTTGGGGGAGGCCTATGTCCAGCAGTGGACGTCTTTCGGCTGAGATGATGATGATGATGCAATTTGATGTGTTTTGATAAAGTTGCATAAGTTTAGACGACAGAGTAGTTTGTGAAACTGTGCATAACAAAGTTTCAAAATGTACTTTTTTTATTATTTCATCACAACAATTATGAATTCTTTTAGAATTATGAACCTCGTTTGACCCTCGTTTGTACACTCGTTCTAGTTTTTTTAATAATATCAGGTAAGTATGTAACAGTTTCATAAACTACTAATAAAACATCAATGCAGCTCTTTCGTCTTTGCTGAAATAAGACGATTTTGTGAAAAATACCGATTTGCTGCAATCATTTCAAGAGCAGCACATTGTTGCATGATTTTATCTATAAATAAAAAAATGGGTTAGTTGCACCATTTGTAATTCAAGAATGATCTGTTTTTTATTTTCCTTCACCCTGAATAGCAGAATAAATATTTTTAAAAATTGGAAGAATTCACGAAATACAAGTTATGAGCAAAATTCATTTTCTCACGCATTTTGTACTCTGACTGATTCTGACACATGAAAGAAACAAAACACGGATGAGCCAATTCTAATAGTTGAACTACTGAGTGCGGCAAAAAGATGCCACTTTATTAACAATTAAAGATATAGGTAATAAATAAAGTCTGATTTGTTTAATTTTGATAAATTATGGTTTGTGTTTGTACATTTTCCATTATTAAACAACTTTCAGGAGAGTTACATTTTTGCCTGAAAACTTATGTGACAATTTCTTACATCTCGGAACCCCGAGGTGGTATTGTTTTGATTTTCTCAATATAAATAAACATGTTAATTAAAATCCATTTAGCATTATTTTTGTCAAGTTAATATTTTTGCTTGAAGTACAAAGTCAAAAAGTAACATTCTTCAAAAAAAAGTATAGTTCCGTTGATGAAAAACGTTTAAATTTCTTACCTACTTGTACAGCTCAATCTGTTCTACAAATGTCCCAAACTAACATGCCAGTTAATATTTTTTCCCAACGAGTTATTATGAAATTAAATGTTTTGCTAAAAAAAACGAACATCCGGGGGTTAACTTTTTGCGGGATACATTTAAACATACTTCTCTGCTTATACTCTACACATTAATGGCAAAAAATCGGAGTTAAGAATTAATGCTAAGTTTGCCTTATTTTCGGCGTAATTTGACCGGACTAACACTGCAGTAGGTAGGTTCAGAAATTTACCTAAACGAATATTGATTAAGAAACCCAAGTTTCATTAGACTAGAAGCGAATTTTACCAATTAAACTGAAACTGCGTTCAAGAGCTGTCAGTGTAATTATTCCATAGAAAAATAATGACACTCATAAACTTGGTTTATTCACTGATTGCGTTCAGTTTCATTGGTGAAATTGGCCCTAAGTCTACATCATTTTTCGAAAGAGCAATCTGCTATTGCGAATAGACAGCTAAAGGCACTTTATTATTTTTTTTAACTGTAAGTAAATATTGACATTCAGAAGTCCCCTTTAATGGTTCCATCATCATTTTTATCCTCATGTCAGTTGCAGACGTCTACTGCTGGATATAGGCAGCCACATCGACCCGTCATGTGCATCCTCGTATCCAGTGGTCAATGGTCTAATTAAAATAAAATGAATTGACTTCAACTCTCATACCCGCTCGTGTACCCCGCTCCCGCTCACAACTTACACCTCAACATTACTTTCAAGTGCTATCACATCAGACGGCGGTTGATTTTCAAGTGTACATGTCATGGATTTATAATATTTGTTTGCTCTACTACTTTATTTATGTACATATACATATACATATAGATATAGCGTGATGTTGATGTCGGTGGGTGGTTTGTAAGTTTTCTTGTGTATGACATAGGTTTTTAAATCATCAAATGACTCCTGCCGCTCTAGGTTAAGCGGGAGGGAGTGTCAGACTCTTACTGACTAAAACCCATCCGTGCTCCTCGCAGTGCCCTTTGCTTTCCAGGGCCGCGGTAACTCTTTCGAACAAAATCCGCAACCTCAAAATAATGCCAAATGTTATGATTTTATAAAATAATACATTTATCATCAATTCTACTGAAAGAGTTGTATTGATGATTTTAATGATTATAATTCTATAAATACATTCTTGCTACGGCCGCGAATCATATTTTGACCAAGATACAACCTGACACTGACCTGCAAATTGCAAAAAACGTAAGAAATTTGAATTTCGCGGGCTACCCTGGCGGTTCCAGCTTAAGAACACAAGGATACACAAATTAATTGCATAGTTTTCCAATAGCCTTCCCATAATTTCCGCATATCAACCAAGTATCTTCAACCACCAACCACAACTATCAAAGACCACCCCGACCACCCATCGTAAATCATCTCCCGACTCCCAAGACTCGCGAAGTACATTGAAACTTGTCAAATTTAATTAAACAGAGAGCTTCTAATTGCTTCTGACCGCTGTATATTAATTGTTAGGACACAACAAAGACAAATGGTTGGAAGCTTGTTAGTAAGTCGTTTGAGAAAAGGGGATGACGGATCCATTGTCTTGCTTGAGCAGTTGACTTTAGAGTGAGAATTGATTAGAGTTGGTTTATACATAAAGATGGTGGTGTCTATACAGTACGGAATTACCGTGCCAACAAATCAAAGTAGTCAGTGAGACAGACAAAAGGCCACTGAAAACACCCGCCCGTCATACAATAATATACTAATAATCCGGTTTTATACTAGGGTTGATTGGCAAGTTCACGGCCTAGAGACGTGATGAAAATATTTAATTCGTTCTACCTCCCATCATATTTATCAATTCAACTTTAGTTTAAGGCGACTAATTGAACTTTAAGTTGATTTTTAACAATGGAGAAAACCAAACATTGCTCCGTTATCTTCAATGCTCTGCCGCCTATGTTTGAATTCTTCTACTTTTTAACTGTTGGGTATTATTATGTCATCGGATAATTACAAACTCCGTAAAATTGTAAATGCTGATTGGTCGACAGTTTATGTCAGTTCACAATTTCTCGGAATTGTCGTTTCGAGATTATAAAATACAGGATTTTGATTCGCGAGTATCATTGTTGAAGAAATACTTATTCAGTTGACAATTTTTATGTAGTTTTATTATCTCAAGATATTTTACAGTCTTACGGAGTTTGCAATTACCCGGTGACCTATAATATTGTGTCTCCGAACAACTTCATCTAATAATGGAGAGTCGTGCCTCCCGGCATCAAGGCACCAATTGATCGATCGTCGATCTATGCCATCGATCGATATCGATCTACGTTGATCGATCGATATCGATCTACGTTGATCGATTGGTGGGGTAGCTTTGGCTGATCGAAAAAAGAAGTAGAAACTATCGATCGACGTCGACTACTTCATTCTACCATTGATCGATTAGTGTAGTAACACCCTTAGTCTTCAGGATGGAGGATGCCTTCTTGTTGTATTTATGCCAATAAACAAATTAGTCTTTCTATTCTTTCTTCATACGGCGGCGGTATGTCATTGATGTCCGTATTAATTGCGGTGTTGTCATTCATGGCAGGCAGTTTGGCTCGGTCACACACGATTACTTCGAGCGCGTGACATACCTGTTTCCCTTTGATGTTAGTTTGCTATTTCGTTCAGTCCTCGATCAAGAATACACTGATCGAAGCGTTCAGTAGTTATAATGGTGGGTATCTTTGTAAGTGTCAAAACTGGGCAAGTGCGAGTCGGACTCACGCGGAAACGGAACGCCCAAACGAATCAGATATATAGTTCGACTTTTAATTGTATTCAGTATGACAGTTCATCTGTCAGATTTTGACAAAAAAGATAGTGAGTTGGTGTAAGAATGAACGAAATTGAATTAACTTGAATAAAGTGAGTACTTGTTTGTGCAAACTTTATATTTTAAATTTTATAACGTCTTTAAAACACGATAATTATATACTCCTCTAACACAATTTTACTTTACTATTTATTAACGCGTATGTGCTCATTGACTTAATGTAGGAAAATAGTATCATTGTTTATGGATGCCCGCAAACCAAAATATTTTTTCAATGGCTGTGAGTTTGGAATAAACTATTTTTCCACTTTTGTTTTATTTCAACTGTATGACTGAAGATAAAATAGTGGGTGCAACGGCATAATAATATAATTAAGTAGGTATTAAAACACTCGTGTGATACTATTATCACACGAGGCCAGTAAATCGTGTTTTAATACCCCCTATTATGACCGCTGCTTATACTAGGTACTATTAAAGCTTCGCAGAAAAGAGTATTCCTGTACAAGATGGAATCCCAATACTGAATAAAATTTACCTTTAATAAAATACAGTAAGTAATAATTTTCAAGGTTAAAATTGATTGTGAACAACTTCAATTTCATTTAAATAAACTTTCATGAATTCGAAATTCGTGGAATGCAATAATAATACCTAATTGTTTAAATAATATGCTCATGTATGCTTTGAACAGAATTTTATGCTTTAATTGTTCAACCAATTGGAATGATTCAAATTTCAGCATAAATGCCAATTTGTATAAACTGGGTATGATTTAAGTGGAAATTGAGTTCATAATTTTGTCAAATGATGTAGAGTGATTTTTATTCTGAAATAAAAATACTAGCAACCTGCCCCGGCTTCGCACGGTAGTTGACCATAATTAGCTCCCAGTTGCAAACTCTTTTTCTTCTTTCTTTCAATCATCATCATATTTCAGCTAATTTACACAAAACCATAACGAATAATTAACACCTAAACCTTCCCCATGAATCACTCCATCACTCATTTCCCTTAAAAAAAATGATGTTGTAAAGAGGTTGGATAACAAGCCGGGACCGCTCCGAACAAAGAATCGCGTCTGTCTGTTTGAACCCGATAAACTCAAAAACTCCCGAATGGACTTTCATACGGTGTCCACCACAATGGATAGAGTTATTCATGTGGAAGGTTCAGGGGCTCAACCACCAACTCTTAAAGCAGTATTACTTCAATATTACTTCCAGTGGGAAAGAGACGGAGCTATAATACTGCTTTAAGAGTTGGTGGTTAGGCCCCTGGTGTAGAATTCATTAAGGTTTTGTGTAAATTAGCTGAAATATGATGATGATTTTTGTCAGACTCTTACAGACTAAAATAAAACCAATTCGTGTTCCTCCAAATGCCCTTTACGTTCCAGGGCCCCGGTGACTCTTTCGAACAAATTTCGTAATCCTGGCATTTACAATGTCCTACCAGTCTTGCCAAGAAGTACTGTGTTACCCAGTAATGGGTTGTGGAGGTCTGGTAGGCAGCCGCTCCATGTAAAATACTGGTATTCAGCTGAATCCGCTTTGACTGGGAGCCGACCCCAATATATAGTTGGGAAAAGGCTAGGTAGATGATGACACTCTTAGAAAACAAAAGTATTTACAGTCATATATCAGTTAGGTATTTACTGAGTATTTGTAGTGTTTACTGTTTGTTCATTTCGTCATCGTTATTATCAGAATTGCTTGGAATGTCGAGTAGGTACAGATAAATAGTAAAATGTAAGGTTGTCATTTAAAACACCAGTTTTTTCATGGGGCTTCGCCCCTTGTCCGGTCCTGTTGGATTTTTGTGGGAGCTGTCAGCTGTGCAGTTCTTATGTAACTCCGTGATATACCTATGTCACCGGAAAATTGCAAACGCCGCAAGATTGTAAAATATCGCGTGGAAATGTAAACATTTTTTTAATAAAACTCGGTTATATTGGAAACTATCGAATTGGTGGGATTTATTGTACCTAAACAAAACAATTTTTCTATAATACATCTAATAAAGATTTATTTCAATCTTACGGAGTCTGCAATTCGATAAGTAGGTTCTCGCTTCTGTCAGAGGCTTCGCCTGCGTAAATGTCGGAAATGATCCCAAGGCAACTTACTCCTGGGATAAAAGTAGCTATTCCAGACTATTTCTATCTCTGTGCAAAATTTCATTCAGATCCGTTTAGCCGTTCTGTTGTGATTGAGTAACATTATCGTAAGTGTTGAAAATATAAAACTAAGCGTACTATATTGTTTTTCCAATACTAATGTATAATATATAGTACGGGTGGCATCCTTAAATGCGGCCCAGGACGAGAAAAGGATGAGTATTGCAATCCTACATCAAAGCAAAAACTTACCTTATGTTCTCCTAAAACTATAGCGCCAGGTCCCAAATAAATACTTACACCATAGGTTCCGCCATTTTGTTTCTAATCAAAGTTAACCCTATCATGTATCATCCTATCGTATTGTTTTACGCCTAAATCAATATTGAACGATTGGCCCCGCGAGTGGGATCAACATTAATTTCTATTTACCTGGCCCTGGCCTATTTGTCGGCCCGTGGGCCGTTTTGTAAAGGGTTTTATTTTAATTTTAATAATTTTGAATACTCGGGTATAATTTTCGTGGCGTAACAAAAGTACTACGGTAAGAACAATTAATGCTTTCGGGTTCCAATATCCTCTTAGCCGTAACGTCGACTCATGGAGTCGATGCGCCATTGTTTTACTATTGTGTCTGCTATTATGGCGGTTGATGATATAACCAATTACAATGAGGATGTCGTTTCTAAATAATCGCACGGGTCGATCTTCGAGGTAAAATTTGCCGAGATCGGTCGGTGAATGTGTCTCCTCCGTGACTTTGTAAGCACGCTCAGCCGTTGATCATGGCTGACATTTCTAGATATTTGACAGTTGTTACGGACGGAAAGTCAGAAGCCATTCTTGCCAAGGGGTGTCGTGTTGTTGCGGAATTTGTTTGAAAGAGTCACCGCGGCCCTGGAACGCAAAGGGCATAAGGAGGAACACGGATGGGTTTTAGTCAGTAAGAGTTTGAGAGCCTAGAGCCTAAAGCGGAATATGAGATTTCATCAAATGACTCTATTCGATGCGCGTTGAGCCCTTTTTGGGTGAATAAAAATCATGGAACTCGCGTCATCGTCACCGTACACTTCCCATGCACAGACAATACAATATTACTTAGTTTTCACTTCTATCGGCAGTCCCCAAAGACTGACATAGTTTTTTTTTACGCTTTCCATGAGCTGTATGTATACTGTGTATATGTGTAGGTACTTTTTGGGTGAACAAAAAGCGTGAAACTCGTGTCATCGTCACCGCACGCTTCCCATGACACAGACAATAGGTACAATATTACTTAGTTTTCAGTCCCCAAAGACTGACATAGATTTTTTATGGATTATCTACTGGGTTGTGGAGGTCAGGTAGGCCGTCACTCCATGTAAAATACTGGAACTGGTAGCTGAATCCGGTTACACTAGAAGTAGATCCGCAACAAGTTGAACAGGCCACGCAGATTGATTGATAATATCACTTAGTTTAAAATATACTGGGCCATGCAAACTACACTTCAATATTTTCGGCGCATCCTGCACAGTCTCACTTAATACCTTATTTATTTATTAAAAGACTTATTGCCAATCCTTCCCTTGAGGTGGTAGGGCTAACGCCCCCGGTGCGGACTTTGTTCGAAAGAGTCACCGCGGCCCTGGAACGCAAAGGGCATTAGAGGAACACGAATGGGTTTTAGTCAATAAGAGTCTGACACTCCCTCCCGCCCCACCCAGAGCGGACGGAGTCATTTGATGATTTCCCAACCTTAAAATATAAAGTGCTAACGCCCGCCTGGTTCGCGATGTGTGTTTCGTCGACGCGTGGGAGTACCAGTGCCTTAAGGCATCATCTGGGCACGCTCGCTCCATCATGGAACTCATCCGTCGCTTTCCATCAGGCGTGATCGAGATCAAGAACTAACCCAATAAAAAATAACTGGATTTTTTAATTGCATTTCTCAAAACCTAAAGAACAGATAAGAGACAGTAAAAAAAAAGATCAAAAACCTTAAAAAAAATACTAAGGTGTGAGTGTTTTGATATCTATGGCAAACAGAGATAGTTTTAATTGCATGTGACGTCGCTCACAAGCATCCCATAAGAAAATTTGCACCATCTTGTACGAACAAAAATGCAAATTTTTTTCGTACTAGATGGTGCAAAAAAGTGATAGGATAGAAGGATAATTTCAAAAGCGTGCAACTTCCCTGTCTTTACACCAACCTTTTTTTTACAAATCGTACTGTTTTAATCGCATCTATCAAAATAAGTTATTCATTCATATACATTTTTCATAGTAGTCAAACCCTATTTTGGAGAGAATGAGAAACCTTCAACAAATGACGGTTCTCTTTAAATAAATACTGAGAAAAAAGAACAAATGACGGTCAAAAAGGTTTATTCACAAACACCTGAGACTATTCAACTACATTTCTAAGGTTGGCAAGTCATCTGCAAACTCCTTGAAGACTTTTCTAACAGGTGCACTGTACTGTACCAACCTAAGAAAACGTTTTGCACGAAAAATAAATACACGCATTCAAGCCGTTAAGTTGGCAGCGTGTTTAATCCCTTAAGCACTAGTTACTGGCTTGTAAAGAACGGATTTTGGTGTCTCAGTTAATGTTTAATAGCCTTTTTTACTACTTAAAAATATTGGCATAATACGAGCACAATTTTAATTTTTAATTTTAATAATTTTATTTGGATCTCCAACAAAGAATACACCATACATGCTACATTTTATAGTACAAGAACAAAAATCTATGTGCTCCCTCAATTATAGGAGACCACATCGTGCAAAAGAAAACAATAAAAAATCAACCAATATAGCACTCAAAGCTAAAATGATATAGTTACAGTTTACCATCTTAATTTGAAAAACTATCTTTGTGTAGTTGCTCCTTCTTCCGCTCTGCGTGGAACGGAAGGGAGTGTCAGACTTTTTACTGACTAAAACCCATCCTGGTTCCTCCCAGTGCCCTTTGCGTTCCAGGGCCGCGGTGACTCATTGAACGAATTTGCAACCCCGTAGTTTTCCTAGCATCAGCATTTCGCCTGTACATCAAAACGGAATGTAACAGAAAAAGTTTTCAGTGTCCTGGTTTTTTTTATGTCTGACAAGCCCTGCGTGTGACGTGTCATTTAAAAACATGTTGGTAGCACACAAAGGAAAAACAAAACAGTTTTTGTTTTTCATTTGTGTGTCTATACTCGTTCGGTTCTGTTTCGCTTTTGCTGCAGTGTCAATCATTACTGGGCCTTTTTAGATTTCCGTACCCAAAGGGTAAAACGGAACCCTATTACTAAGACGTCCGTCCGTCCGTCCGTCTGTCACCAGGCTGTATCTCACGAACTGTGATAGTTAGACAGTTGAAAATTTTCACAGATGATGTATTTCTGTTGCCGCTATAACAACAAATATTAAAAAACAGAATAAAATAAATATTTAAGTGGGGCTCCCATACAACAAACGTGATTTTTTTGCCGTTTTTTATAGATAATGGTACGGAATCCTTCGTGCGCGAGTCCGACTCGCACTTGGCCGGTTTTTTTCAACCATGTTGGTGACAACTGACAGTAAACTTACCCCAAGTAGCAAAATAATGTCATATAAATAGTACAGTAACGTTTTTTATATAACTTTCAGCCATATGAAAATGGTTTTATAATAGTTTTTTGTACGTAAATATAACGCGGGTTTGGGCGCAGATTATATAACATTTAAATCGTGTTAGGGTCGTTTTGCAGTCGCTCCAGCGACAATAAAGTTGAGTAAAAATCACGTAGACGTTGAAAGTTTATCTAGAAAGGCTTGTAATAGTTTCAGTAATACTCTTACAAAACTAAATCATCGTATAGATGTTTTGTTATGCCGGTGGTTGGTCAATGGTGCAAGCTAGATCACTTGTGTGACAACAATTTATTGTGTTGCGATAAAATTTATAAAAAAGTTAAGTCAAATGTTTTAATAATCATTTTTTATTTATTAATTTAATGTTAAGAAAGTTGACTGTGGTGGAAGATAAAGAGCGGTGACTTATACTTGGGAATTTAAAATTTTCGATGATATGTTTGGTTATTTCTTTAATATTTTAATGGGCCTTCATAATGTTAGTGTTTCAATATTGTTTATAAAAATAAAATACATAAATTGGTATTCATCGTTTCCGCCATATTGCCAATAGACATTGGGCGACTGCATTTAGACCTGTTTATAACTATTGGTCTTATACATGTTTTTGTACGACTTATGGTCCTCCATGACGGTTGCAATTAGAGTTATGTTGGAAAATAGAAAAACCTTTGTATGTATTCATGAGAATACTTCTGTATTTCTTACAGGGACATCATTTCAAAAGACTTCGAGTTGCTAAAGCAAATAAAATGGCCATGGAATAACACACATTTTCAGTTATCACAGAAGTGCTATGTAATAAAAAAAATAATGGATGTAAAAAAAAATTAATACTTAAAAGATATTTTTTATTGTATCATGAGGAACATTACAAATGATTGCCCATTTTTTAAAATCTTGCCGGAATTGATCATCTTTATCAAGTTCTTCATAACTTTCGTTACTTATTCCCATGGAGTTGTCTTCTTTAAAAAAATCGGAATTATTTAATTCGTCTACAAAAAAAGAAGATTTGGGTAATATAAACTTACGAATGAATCTAATAAAGGAGCTTTTTATAGAAAAACTTACTTTCGCTATCTTGTGTGCCTTCTGGTAAAAGAACATGAGCGGAATAAAAATGTACAACAAAACAAAAACACCAGCCTGACTGTATCCAGCATTTACCGCATTAAATGTTGAAACATTTACGGAACCACTTTCATGTTTTTACCGATTTCTGCTTGGCTGGGCACAGTTTCTTCCAGATTAAATGTAGGTATCGTTGCTGTATTTAACAATAATAATTGATAATTTTTATTTACTTTTCTTCTAAAACCACCACTTCGTTTAATTCTTTTCCACTTTTTGAAATCCTTATCTAAAATTAAGATACAAAAAAAACCGCGAGGAAATGAATGCGAAGGCGAATGAGTTATATAAAAGATTCTAATTATTGCTTAAATAATCAATTGACTTATATTAGTCATATAAGATTAACGCTTCAACCTTAAAGTTACCTAAAGGTGGAATTATAAGACCCAGTATGACGATTTTATAATAGTTAACTACAAAATCATTACATAACTGTTTGTTTTTTAAGTGTTGAATTAAAGGTTCTTAATTTACAAAACATGGCGACTCATCACTATTTTATGACTGAAACGTTTACTCGACTTAACGTTGTATGACCGTCATATAAAATGATTGAGATGACGTTTAACAGACACATTAATACGATTTAGATTATTTATAACTAATGCGTCGAACTGAATACTACTTTACAACTGTTTAGTTGCTGCAAAACTGTTAAAAAGCCTTTACATGTCTGTTAGTTGTATAGTTCTAATATTATACAATGTTTTTGCTACTTGGGACGTGTTTACAATAATCCGGTGGCATAGACCACCTATGGGTGGATTCTGTCTACCTACAGTACTGTTTTTCCTTTTCTCTTTAAAATCCATCTAAAGGTTGTCTTTAAAATATCGCTTTTAGCGATAAGGCCGCCCATCGTGTCATACTGAGTAATTTAATGTTTTCGTTCATCTATCTTTTCTGTAACTTATTTAAGATGTATGTCACCGGATACCTGACACTGAATGGCGATAGATTTTAGTTGCGCTTTTGAAACGAGGAAAATTATGTCAGATTTTGGTTCGTTTAGTGGCAATAAGCCTAAATATTATTAACCGACTTCAAAAAAAAGGAGGAGGTTCTCAATTCGTTTGTATGTTTTTTTGTGTTTGTTACCTCATATCTCCGTCATTTATGAATCGATTTCAAAAATTCTTATTTCATGTGAAAGGATATACTTCTCGATCGGTCCCAAAGAAATTTTATCAAAATCGGTTCAGTAGTTTGGTTTTTAAACCCAAATAGCTGGAAAAATATGTGAAAAAATCATCCATGTCGACGAAATTGTGTAATTTTTGCTCTCCTGTGATTTTCCAGTGGCTGTTAGGTGTGGAGTACCACTAACAAGGAAAAATAAAAAACTTTTTACAAAAAAAAACCGACTTCCAAAAAAACCCTACAAAGGCCAAAATAACTTTAATTTCGGAAGTCGGTGTCAAATAACGAAGAAGCAACCAAAAACACCGACTATCGAAATTAAAGTTATTTTGGACTATGTAGGTACCTAGTGTTTTTTTTTTGTACTTTGTAGTACTTTGTAGGAGGAGCTCGTGGCTAAATTATAACAGCCGCACGGACCAATCTTCAAGGTTAAGCAACGGTTGCCGAGGTTGGTCTGTGGATGGGTGACCATATTAACATATCGAGACTCCTCCGTGCCTCGGAAAGCACATTAATCCGTTGGTCCCGGCTGTCATTTGTAGATCTTTGGTAGTCGTTACGGATTGTCAGAAGCCAGTGTATGAATAGTGCAGACGAGCTTCAAAACTGCTTAAAAGTATTTGACTACCCGTATTTTGTGAGAGCAAAGATTTATGAGGCGGCGATTAAAAGCAAAGCTGGACACATAGATGGGTCTTAGTCTTAATTTAGGAAAAAATAGAAATCTTAAAACAAATTAACTACACCGGTTATTTTGTTTTAAGATTTCTATTTCTTTGTTATTTTTCTATCTTGTTCCGTCCCACTGCGGGGCCTACAGGCCTCCCTTTTTTCCTTCCATTCTTCCCGTCTCTAGGCATTTATTTTTTAAGGATGGGAAATCATCAAATGACCCCTTCCGCTCTGGGTGGAGCGGGAGGGAGTGACAGATCTTACTGACTAAAACCCATCCATGCCTCCTGGTGCCTTTTACGTTCCAGGGCCGCGGTAACTCTTTCGAACAAAATCCACAAACCGGCTCTAGGCTAGTGTTGACCAATCCTGTCGATATGCGTGAAGTGTCTGCTTCTGTGGCTGATTTGTGTATTGGAGCGCAGCTCTGTCTTTCTAACGCGGTCCGTTAACCTGACTCCCAGAATGCTGAGCTCCATTGCTCGCTGACAAACCTCAAGCTTGAACCTCTGCTGAGCTGTCAAAGACCAAGTTTGAGCGCCGTATGTTAGGAAGTATAGGGAGAATGCACATATCCATCAATTTGCGGTTATTGTAAATTGGAAGGTCGCCCTTCATGAGTGCCTTCATCTACCAATAGCTACCAAAATTATAATCTTAATTACATTGATTTAAACTTTTACAACATGCCTTTTTCTGGGTGACCAAATACTCAATACTCAATACTTTATTGCATTCCAAAATGTGTACATGTAACAGTTGGTACGTTAAAACAACGAATCAGTTATGGACCCTGTCGGGCACAGCAAAGTTAATTTTTCAATAGGAGCGGTAGTGCGGTAGTGTATATGTTGCAGCCAAATAGTTAAATCAGCCGTTGCATTTAAAGCCTAGCCTTTTCATTAAACTGGGGGTCTACTCTCTAAGCCCGAAGTCCGTAGTTTCGGCCCGTTTTCTACTCCGTATCACCTACGGACTTACGATTAGTCCCGAACCCGAACTAAGAATGAATGACAACACGATTTGACAGTTGTTCTTAGTTCGGGTTTCGTAAGTCCGAAGGTGATACGAAGTAGAAAACGCCCGACACTAAGGCCGAAACTACGGACATCGGGTTTAGAGAGTAGACCCTCTGCGCCGTTTAATCAGCGACATAAGTGACATGGGCAAGACATTAAACGATTTTGAATAAAAGATGTTACATATTATTATGTCGCTAAAAAATCGGTGCATTTAAATGAAAAGGCTAGGCCACCAATTAAACGGCTGATTAAGCTAATTGGCTGCGACATATATACACTCTGTTCTATAAACCCTTGTTCACCCCTTCAAGAAAAACCGGCGTGAAATATGTTTATCTTGAAGATCTTTACTAAAACAACGTCAAAAGTTTGCCGTCTCTCGCCGCAAGCTAATCTGTATTCTGTTCGCTAATATTATACATTATTATGTATATTATTATCTGTTGTTGTTATTGCGAAGATTACGTACATAAAGATAAGCTCTTTATTAAATAGGTCAAAGGATGTGTTTGTATGTTGAGTGGGTCAGCGGACTATATATTCTATTGTTATATAGCAAAAAAAAAATTATGTCAGTCTTTGGGGACTGCCGATAGAAGTGTAAACTAAGTAATATTGTATTGTCTGTGCATGGGAAGCGTGCGGTGACGATGACGCGAGTTTCACGCTTTTTGCTCACCCAAAAAGTACACATAAATACACAGTATACGTTTAGCTCGACGACACGGTTGGCGCGGTGGTTGAGCGATCGGCTGCTGCGCTGCGTGTCGCGGGTTCGATTCCCGCACGGAACAAATATTTGTATGGCCTACAGATAGCTGTTCCAGGTCTGGCTGTTTGTGTATGTGAGTTTGTATGTTTGTAAACGCACCCACGATACAGGAGTAATTCCTAGTGTGGAGCAACGTTTTTTTAAAAAAGAAAAGAAGAAAGAAAGAAGCTCATGGAAAGCGTTCGTTGACGATGACGCGAGTTCCATGATTTTTGTTCACCCAAAAAGTGCTCAACGCGGCTAAAGAAGTATTCGTTTCACAAAAAAAGAAAAAAAAAATGAAAAACTGTTGTGGGTTTTTTGTTTTGCTATTTTTCCTTAATGTCTATCAGGTACGCGAAATCACTCTTAAATATGGCCACGCCCTTCTGGAACAGCCTATAGGTCAGCATGTCAGCATCATCATAGTTTCAGACGAAAGACGTCCTCTGCTGGACATAGACCTGCCTCAACCGTCGCCACATCGACTGGTCTGGTGCGTCTCGCATCCAGCGGATTGCTGCGGTCTTCACCAGGTCATGGGTCCAACTTGTGGGATACAAACCAACGCTGCGTCTTCCGGTACGCCGTCGCCACTCCAGAACCTTTTGACCCCATCGACTATCTGTTCTGCGCGCAATGTGCCCAATGGCGCTTAAGTTTGGTGATTCTCCAGGCTATGTCGGTAAGCTTGGTTCTCCTGCAGGTATATTTAGTTCTGATACGCAAGAAAACTCCGAGCATTGTTCTTTCCATCTTTTGGGTGACTTTAAGCCTTCTGATGAGACTCCATGTGAGCGACAACGTTTCATTTACGTGCGTATGCCATCACTCGCACCACGCACTGGTCATGGACTTTCGTCTTGAGACACTATGGTATGTAAGACGAGTAGATACCGCACAGCGTCCCAAACGCAGCTCAGCCTAATCTTACTGGACTGTTTGTTTATTTATTAGAACTTAATGCACTAGTACCTAAGGCAGACTTAATGCCATATAATAATGGAAACTTCACAAGTGATTTTACATTTCAGTTATTCTTAAAACGCACATCTGATCTTTCTCAATCTATTATATTTGCCTAGCTTTTTCCCATTGATGTTGGGGTTTGCATCCAGTCTAACCGCATACAACTGAATACCAGTATTTTACATGGAGCGGCTATCTATCTGACCTCCACAACCCAGTAACTGGGTAACACGGTACTTCCAGGTAAGACCGATGACAGATTTTCTGGCTTCTATCTACCCGTAATGACTGTCAAAGATGGTCAAATGACAGCCGGGACCAACGGCTTAACGTGCTTTTCGAGGCTCTCAGGAAACTCGGCTTATAAAGGAAGGTCACCTATCGACGGACCGACTTGGCAAGCGAAACTTCACCTCGAAGTTCAACCCGAGCGACTGTTTAGCACATCTGAGGGCCCATTTTACTCATTTTAAAGCAACATTTTCATTCGCATCTCAATCGCAATCTGTCCAAAAAGCCTTAATTTCCATTCATTTGATTGGGACTGACAAGTGAATGAGAATGTTGCTTAAAAATTAGTAGAATTGGCACACTTGTTTACACAAGTGTAATTTTGTCAGCTCTCATAAATATTAGTCTATGCTGTCAGCGGTAGCGTGGCAAGGCGATTGTCAAAACGTCAAAAAATTATGGTATTGACAAACGCTGTCGAAATGTCACGTGATCAATCTAAACTAATAATAAAACAAGAGTTTGTTTCAGTCCCATACTAACCCAACAAGTAATCAACTGTATTATTTGAAGAACTTATTTGATTCTGCAGAAATTGTCGCTTCCTCTATCAGTAAAACAATGCACACTTGCTTCTCCAATCTACTTTGGACACTGGCAGAATAGTCGACATCGGCTTTGCTTGCCATATATAAAAATAGAATAGAATAAAACAAGAGGAAAGATTTATTTATTTGTTTGTTTGTTACGATTTGGCTCAAAAAATATTGAACCGATTTGAAAAATTCTTCCGCCATTAGAAAGCTACATTATTAACTTAAAACACAGGCTATATTTTATTTTCGAAAAAAAAATATAGAAACTTTGTATTTTGGCATTTCGACAATTGTATTCTCTAATAGAATTGTACTTTGTCTAGAGCCTAAGTTTCAGTGAAAAATAAGGGCAGGCAAGTATATTATAATTTGGTAGGTAGATTACATTGAAGATAAAAATGCTTGGCTAAATGCTAGTCCTGCTCCTCAGCCACTAGGGCGCTCAAACTAATCCTTTAGCATTTGGAAACATTCTTGGACCCGCTACAGATTGTAAGAACATAATATTTTTATTGCGTAGACTAAATTTATTTAGCATTGTATATTTTCATGTATTAACACGGGCACATATTGTGTGAGTGCTGTGTAGGTATTTAATTTTTTTTTTCATAATTTGGCTCCGTCAGCTGCGACTGCTCATCTATCAACTCTGGTCGACTCTTTTATTGTGTGCGTCTTTCTACATCGTTCTCACATATGCGAGTAGATATGTGTGACCACAACTTTGTAACAATTTATTGATTTAAAAGAGTGTCTTTGGAGTTTTTTCACGTTCTTCTCCATAGAGAACGCTTAGGAATGTGCAAATAGCTTCACCTCTTTGACTGACCGACAAATGATAATTCAAAAATGCCTGAAGGTTTAATTGAATTAAAAGCTTTTAATTTTTTGAGTTTTGAGGGGTGGTTTTAACAGTGTCCGACTGCGATGGAAATGCACCATAAAAAAAACTTTTTCACAAAATAACTTTAATATCGGAAGTCGGTGTCAATTAACTAAAAAGCAACCAAACACCGACTCCCGAAATTAAAGTTATTTTGTATTTTGTAGTGTTTTTTTTTAAGTCGGTTATTTTTAAGTCGGTTATTTTTTGTGAAAACGTTTTTTATTTTTCACTTTTTAGTGGTACTCCACACCTAACAACACCACTGAAAAGTCACAGGAAAGCAAAAATACGCAATTTCGTATACATGGATGATTTTTCCACATATTTTTTCCAGCTATTTGTTAAAATTTCAATGGGACTAATTGAAAAGAATATCTTTTTACATGAAACAAGAATTTTCCAAATCGGTGCATAAATGACGGAGATATGAGGTAACAAACACAAAAAAAAAATCCAATCGAATTGAGAACCTCCTCCTTTTTTGGAAGTCGGTTAAAATTTTTATTTTGTTTTATTTATTTATTTGGTTCACCAACAATCGTTTACACTTATGAGCTTAAAAGTAACAATCGTGATTAAAAAAACTTTGCACAGTGTAACAACTACTTATAGATAAACACCACATGAGCAATTTAAATTAAATCGATTGTAAGCTTAGATACATGTGAAAATACGAGAATTGCCTCTGATATTTCTATCTTACGAAATAACCCAGAAACCACAATAATAACATTTTTATTGCAGCACGGTCTGTATTTATTATTATATTATTACATATGACCGTCGAGAAGGGCCATTGGGCGCAGGTGACTGTTATATTGAAGATATAACCGCTGGATTATGTGTGACACACCTTGGGTGGCTTTTGGCAGTCAATGGGACGTTATTTTTGTGTATAAAAGTTAAAACAAGGATGTTCTTATGGATGTTTGACTCGAGAAGTAAGAAATCAATATGTGTTTGCCACATTATCTCCTACTTTCAACTAGGTATATTTTTTTTTTATTTTTTTTTTATTGGTGATGGGTTTGCTCTTGACTCTAGTCAATGTCAGATATGACAGAGACAAAGTCTACGATGGAACGAGCTTACCCAGAAGGAGCCTGTTCACTCTAACTTTGAAGAGATTAGGGCTGTAAGCTTTTGGAAACACAGACGCAGGCAGAGAGTTCCACTCCTTTGCTGTGCGCATTATAAAAGACGTTTGGAAACGCTTAGTGCGAATTGGTGGAATAGCTACAAGGTAGGGATGGTAAGATGCAGTCCTTATTATATCTTATTAAGGTTGCCGGTGGTCCCGGCTGCCAAATGGGGGTCGTCAAATAAACCATGTCAGAGGCCCTTGAGGCGGTTTAGAAACTCTGACATCAGGGTGTGTGGGATCGTTAAACCTGTAGCGGCATTCATGCCGCCACAAAAATCAACGTAGCAGAATCAACATCACTACAAATGAGACTCGCAGCGCCATCTATCTCGACAGCTGCGAACTAACTACAAAATCCTAAATCGCGATATCAAAGTTTACCGTGCGATTAGAACACATGCAAAACCCGAATATCAACTCTTGGGCAGTTGCCCACCAGACACAAACAACCGTCTGGTCGGAGGATCCTCCCTTTCCAGTGGAGGTATGTGGGACTTTACTCTCTGTTCCGCTACCTCTAAAAACCTAACTGCCCACACGATAAGAAAAAGGTTACTTTGTAATTTGTGTTACTATAATATTCATGACATGTATAGGTAATTGTTTTGACATGTATAGTGAATTCCTTCTATACGGTTTGTGTGGATCCCTGAATGATTCAGATCCACAATTATTGAACGGTTAGTTGGCGATGCAATCGAGTTCCAGATTTTATTTTTTACGAAAAGTTTACATTCTGGCGGAACAACATCTGTCAAAACCGCTAGTTAAATAAATACTTTTTGGTTTTTGATACACAAAATTGTTCACAATGCTGGAAAAAGGCCTCTTTCTTGTACAAATTTCTCGCTTTTAAGTACAGTCCACAGCTGGACAGACTTTTCTCTAACTAAGACCTGCCACTCAATTAACTTTGATCTGTATTAAAGCAAGCTTCATTCATTTAACCGACGCGCCATCATCCCTGACATATCACAAAATATTACACTTCTGGACACATCTATTGGCCCACCTTGTATTTTCAGTTTCGTTTGGTCCTAGCTAAAATTTTATATTAGGTCGAGCAAAAAGTTTTTATGCAGTTTTGAACCTGGCACATTCACAATTTCATTCAATAGTATTTTTTTGAATTTCGAACACAGAACTTAAAGAAACAAAAGACAATTTGGAGCCTGTTTGTTGATATCAAACAATCGAATACTTAGAAAACTTGGTTTTATTGGTTTACTTGGATTTAATTCTTGAAAAAGTGATTGATATCTTTGGTTTTGCAACAAACATTACTTATTCTTAACATTAAGGTGAGGTTCTATCAATAATCTATGGATACTTCACCTGAAGTCGCCGCCCAAGCCTGTGGCACTTATTCAGACCGGACACAGCCAAAGAAACGTGAGTGCTCAACTTAATTTAAGTCGATCTGCGGTCCGAAATGTTTATCGGAGGTACCTAGAGACTGGCGGCTTTGTTCGTCGCCAAGGAAGGCCAAGATCTCGGGTCACAACTGAAAGGCAGGATCGATTCATCGTGACGACCAGCTTGAGAAATCGTCACCTTACCTCCATTGAGATACAAAACCAACTTCGCGACTTCCACGGAGTATCTGTGAGCGCTCGAACTGTTCGGAGAAGGTTAAAAGAACGCGATATGGTACCACACAAGCCAGCTAATGGGCCCAAACTAACGCGAGCCCACCGAACAGCGCGCCTTCATTTCGCACGCAGTCATTTAAATTGGACACAGCAAGATTGGAGCCGTGTACTCTTTTCTGATGAGTCTAAAATTGTGTTACATGGCAATGATGGAAGGAAGAAGGTCTACCGACGTAAGGGAGAGCGTTTCGCACAATGCTGCTTTGAAGAGAGGGTTGCTTATGGCGGTGGCTCATGGACTGTCTGGGGCGGTATATCCGCGAGCGGCAAAACTCAACTTGAGGTTGTTACAGGACCACGGCTGCCAACATTAAATGCTGAAAGGTACATTCGTGAGTGCTTAGAACCTCACGTGATACCATACGCGGACTATGTGGGCCCAAATTTCCTTTTTATGCATCATAATGCAAGAGCCCATGCGGCCGGCATCGTCAGGGAATATCTTCGGGATGTGAACATCACAGTTATGGACTGGCCAGCCAGAAGCCCAGACATGAACCCCATTGAGCACATGTGGGACAAGCTAAAAAGACGTGTTAGGGCTCGTCAGCCAGTTGCCCAGACGATGCAGGAGTTGAAAACTGCCATAGAAGAGGAATGGGAGATGATCCCTCAAAATTTCATAGAGCGGTTGATAAACTCTATGCCTAATCGTATGAGAGCTGTGGTAGATGCCCATGGAGGCAACACGCGTTATTAAATTAAACCTTTATTTGATAAAACATGTTTTTTATTCAAAAATCAATTGCCTTTAACAAGGCGCATATCCGACTTGTTAGGCGTAGCTCCATGTCGTATGGTATTCTGAATTCAAATTTAAAACAATACGATCGAAAAAGATGGTAAAATGTATCAGGTTTAAAACTGCATCAACAGTTTTTGTTCAATCTAGCAATCATATTTCGGTAGGGGCCATCGAAACCTAAACTCTAAGGTGGGCCAATAGATGTGTCCAGAAGTGTATTATTATCAAACGGTTTTCCATTACGTCACAATAAAGAAAAACTTCAGAAGGAAAACTTCGAATCAACATACAAAAACATGCTAAAAGAAACTTATCAAAAGAACTTGCTACAGTTCGGCAAGAAAAGAGGACAAATTTTACAGAGCATTCGAATTCACATCGCAAAACAGTATACACCTCTAGTTTCCCAACACTGACAAGTATTTGAAATTCGTCTGCTGCTGAGGTGATATTGCGAATTGAATTTGAACACTTTTTAAGAACGAGAACTGGCCCTTCGGTAATCTTCGTGTTTGCAAAGTTGCACGAATGTTGCGCGTGTTTGACAGGCGTCTATTAGCTGGATAATTATATGCCCGCCCTTAAGTCATTTTCTTCTTGCTCGCATCCAGCAAAACTGTGCGAACTGTTTCATTTAACCATGAGCCTTATGGATCTAAGAGTAACGTGGAAAATCATGCGAAGCCTGGTTTAAATGAGACTATCCCTAACTATTAATACCTATCACTCAATTAACTTTGATCTGTATTAGAGCAAGCCTCATTTACTTCCCCGACGCGCCATCATCCCTGAGTTATCACAACATATTATTTTCAAACGGCTTTCCATTACGTCACAAAGAAGGAAAACTTTAAAAGGTCAACTTCTAAACCACATGCGAGATAATATAAACACGAGCGAAAGAGTCCCTTATACGGCTATACGAAAAGGGAGGATCTTTTCTCATTTCTACGATAAAGTTGAACTGAATGTATCACGTCTGTGTAGTTCGTCCTGTGGCGCTGGATACACAGAAAAAAGGTAAACCGAGGACGGGGCGCGGACATGTAATGTCTCTTCCGCGTCCCTTTCATACAAAATGTATAGGAGCGTCGTGCAAAACATATAGGAAGGACTTACTCGTCTGCCCCTTATTGTAAATTATACAGAAAGGACGAGGCCACGGGCGCGAGCGGACGAGGGACGGGCGAGAATAGGGGTGCAGCGGGGTGGGTGCGGGTGCCGGGACTCGCGCGTTACTGTCACACACAATTACACCACCACAATTAACCACGTCACGTCCGTGCCTCGTCTTTTAGATGTTTTAAAAAGTCGCGACGGCGCCCCGTCTGTGCCCTGTCAGCGCCCAATCCTCGTCTTACGTCTTTTCTGTGTGTCCAGCGACTGAGAAAGCAAAGGGCACTACGAGCACGGATGGGTTTTAGTCAGTAAGAGTCTGACACTCCCTTCCGCTCCACCCAGAGTGGAAGGAGTCATTTGATGATTTCCCATCGGTTGTCTGTAAAGTCGGTTTACGGACGAAAGTTTAACGTGACAACGTCTCACTCAAGCCGATCGTGCCTTTCGCTCGTTCGTGTAGCGCTCTCGCTCCGATCGTAACGTTACAATGAGCGTAACGGGACAATGAGTCATCCTTTTTCATGCGTGCAGCCGGCGTTCATCGACTTATTAGACGTTGTCACGTCAAAAGCTATCAGTACAAGACCTTGAAAAGTACAAAAAAAATCTATACTTGTTGTTAAAGGATTTCTTTTGTACTTTTTTTCTTTTTCTTTTTGCAGGTTTTACCCAAGCATAGTCTACTATGACGCAAATTCTTTGCAAAGCCTGTTTCTCTGAACTGAACCTTTTGTGCTATAATTTTCTTGTGGAACGATCCTCCTTAATAAGGGCTCCCTTCGTCCTTGCCATGTTTTTACAACAATTTCCTTTGTGTGACTAACAATAGAGATCAAAATTCCCTGAAAGCCTTCTTTATTGTCCTCTCAATGCCCGTATGAGAGTAATTACGTTGGCGCACAATTTTAGCCCCTAATTGAATATTATTTATTTTTGTCTCGTTTCAAAAGGTTATAGGATAAAGCATTTGGGATTCGTTGCCATGTCGGATGGAATTTATAAAAAGTTTTTTGTTTTTTTTGTTCCCGACTTTCTAATTTTGGCTGGCTTTCGGATTTTTGGCTACAGGTTTGATACAACGTACCGTACGGTAATAAAAGTTTTTCATACTTTAGATTACAGAGGGAGGACTGTAGATTACTGGGGGAGGACTTTGCCCAGCAGTGGGACATAGGCTATTAAAAAAAAGAAAATATAATTTAACTGTAGATTGTTCCTCCCGATTTTCGTTTTGACAATTCGTAGTTGAGTATTTTTCAAAGTCCACTTTAGCCTGAAAATATTTTATACTTTGGCTTTTATTTTATACTTAGGCCTTATTCATAAAAAAGGGGCCTAACTTGACCTAGGATTGTCTTCAAGTCAAGAGTGAATAGGTTACTTCTAGGCAAGCGTGCTCCATGTTCGACCACATCGTTGCTTACCATCAGGTGAGATATTAGTCGTCAAGCGCGTGCCTATCAATAGCAAAAAAAGCCTTTGAGCTGTTAAGGACCCGTTAAGCACATTCCTAATTACCTATTTATTTTTATTATTCTCTCTATAATTTCTTGATCACTCTGCATTGCAGGTGTTAACGCTTGTTTAAAGTAGATACTTACAGGCCCCTCTCATCCACTGGGCACTTGAGGCAAGTGCCCAGGGCCTCGCGATCGATGGGGGCCCCTAGTTTTTGCAAAATCAACCACCGATGAATATTTAAATTTAAAAAATCTATCGAAAATATGTTTAAAAAGAAAAATTGGTTGTCTGTTAAGTCGGTTAAAGGACTATAGTTTAACGTGACAACGTCATAACAAAACATTGATGAAATGATTGCAAACAACGTAACAATGAGCGTAACGGGACAATAGGTCATTCTTTTTCGTGCATGCAACCGGCGATCATCTATATTATTTATTAGACGTTGTCACGTAAAAAACTAAAAAAAAAAAATCTGATGTGAGTTTATAAACAGTTGAATAAATCTAGAATTTGGTCATTTTTAGCAAAATAGTCCTTTATCAAAGTTTCCCATTATCCTGTGCACAGGGCCTCCATTAGACAAGAAACGGCCCAGAGTTGGTACTTATGTTCATGAGTACAAAATAGGCTACTACTCATGAAGTTCTCCACCCAAACGCACTTAATGTCCTTTTTGTGCCCACCATACAACTATACTACAGCACAAACACACGGTCCAATCAAATTCAATAGGAATTGATTCAATGCTTCAAAAATAGCACCACATTCACTGATCCACTTTTATGTTTCCACTACTCAATTTGGTTGAATCATCCAAATTCAACGGTAAAAGCTACCAGTGTCACACAATTTTTTTTTTAAGTGCTACGGCAACACAGAACTCTGAATCAAAGCGCTAGATGCGTTAGGAGCTGTACAGCACCACACATAAATGATAATACTTTCATATATACTGATAAATAAAGCAATTCGTGCGAAATTATTCCCTAACCATTCCAAAATATTCAGAAATGCGCAACGTTAATGTTCAAATTTTCACTTCTGCCGGCGCTCCCGGAGTGCAACCCGTTGTTTTTTTTAGTTATTTTATCTAGGGATTTTACGAAATCCGTTTTCGACATCGCTTCTAGCTGCGGCCACCGAAGCGTATCCGTGTTGTAGTTAGAAACCTCCCGATACGTTAGCTCTTCTCCTATGTTTGTTTATCCGAACTTTAATTGAGTCTGTAAAGTCTAGCTTTAAGTCAGCTCCGTTACAACCGAGCTTTTCCCTTTTCCGTGATTTTTCTCTCTAGAGTCGAGTAATTCGTGAAAAAGGCTCTTTTAACTCAATCAGACCAACCCTGCGTAGAAAGAGATTCGAAGTTGGAATCCTTTTCTCGTTGTTTACTGTTTAAAATGTGATTTTGCCGTGCTGTATATTGTTTGCGCTGTGATAGTGTGTAGTTGGGTTTTATAATAGGTAAGTGCGTGGTGGTAGTTTTAGAGTTTTTATCCAACTACTCCAGAAGGTGGGTAATGTCTTTCGATGTATGTTAGTACATGGTTAGCAGCTATGTTTATTTTTTTGGAATGCCCTGTAGCGGCTGTAGCCTAAACAGCTGGCTACATTTAAATAAATGAGTAACATTACCCTCTAAATTGTTTTTAATTCAAATAAAAAACAATTTAGAGGGAGAGAGACGGTAATTTTAAGTTTTCTATAGAAAGTTAAAAATCACTATTTTTACCCCTGACCTCTTTTTTGACAATGTTTTCTATTAACTATGTAGACCTGGATATTGAGCGTATGCATACCAAGTTTCATGAAAATCGGTTTATTAATTTCATAAAAAATAAGGACTTGAGTTTGTATTAAAAGCCGTACGGCGTAAAAACTACATAGGCCATGTGAATTTTGAAATAACACTAATTTTTTTAGGCAGTCCTAAAAAAGGATGGCTATCCCAGAAGGGGTTTGTTAGTAAAACAACTCATATCAAAGTAAATAGAAATGTTAGTGGCATTCAATCTGTGACTAAACTAAAGTAAATGCCACCAACTACAGTGATTTGTATGAAACTTTCCTTCACTTCAAAATCCATTGCCTGGTTTAGAAGAAATTATCGATGAAACAGATAAACAGCGACTTTTATACTATTCAGAGATTCATAACGCTAAAACGAAATAAAGCACTTTACTACCAAAACTAATTTAGGTAATAAATCTTTGAACGTAGCTCATGTTCTAGGCATTAAAGCCTAACACTAAAAGGGGTATAAAACGGCTAAGTGGAGAGTTTAAAAGTTCACGAGAACGTTAAATTAAAAGCTTAAGAGGTCTAATGTATGAACTGTGAGAAAAACTTATAAATACGAGTAATCTTAAAATAAATGACTTTGTCAAAAAACCCGACCACTAAAAACGACTAAAAGGTTACAAGTTTGTGGCCTCAGATCTGTGATTGAACTGCATCAGACTGCTTGGAAAGCGACTTGTTTGGAACCTTTTAGTTGTTTTTAGCGGTTAGGGATTTTTACCCGACTGCGTCAGAAGGAGGGTAATGTTTTTTGAGCGTATGTATGTATGTATTTATGTATGTATGTCCATTTATTTGGCACGCCCTACAGCCCAAACGGCTGGATGGATTTTGACATATGATGTGTCGTTGAATTTGTCAGAATTGTGGTAGTGATATAGGCTATATAAATTTTCAAAATGGCGCCTGCAAATGAAAAAAAGGGGGCATAGGTTTGTTGTTTTTGCTTGAAACACATCAAGTGACTATCAAAATAAAGGGCACGAGACGGTTTCAAAAATGGAACTCACTAAAAAGTAGGAAATAAAAAAAAAATTACTGTCAAAAAACCCGACCGCTAAAAACGACTAAAAAGTTCCAAACAAGTCGCTTTTCAAGCAGTCTGATGCAGTTCAATCACAGATCTGAGGCCACAAACTGCATCAGACTGCTTAAAAAACTAGATTGAATGTCAGCTGATCCATTCTGTCGATATCTCAGCATGTACACTTAGGTGGAGTGAACGACAAGTGAACTGTCATTCCATCTTGTTTGCATGGATTGACAGCTCACTTCGTGATCACTTCACCTTTCACTTACACGGTGAGTTACAGAATCGCACTGCAGTTGACAAAAGATCGGCAGTATTCACTTGTTTTTAGCGTTCCCAAAACTGTGACATTTCTTACCAAAGCCACGTTACGGGCAATATGATTCACCAGCACTGTTTACCTGCACGATCTCGGTCAAACGTTGCTCCATCTATTTGCGTACGTACATATGCGTACGACCGAATATTTTTCTTACACTACTGCTCATTACAGTTTTGTGTTGGGTAAGGTGTGTGTTGTAATGTTTTATTTTGTCCGTAAATAAAGGACTGAGGAGTGATTTAAGATTGTTTGCTTCAAAATGATTTTATTTTTAAATTAAGACAAAGGACAAACATATTCATAAAAAATATTTTAAGCTTAACGCTCATAAGTGTAGGAATCAAATTTCAACTGAATCGGTCAAGTAGATTCGAGGCAAATTGTCTGTGACAGACGGACGGACAGGCAGACCCCCGAGTGATCCGATAATGGTTCCGTTTTTCCTAATGGACGTCCGGAACCCTAAAGAAGCCCTAGAAAGTGTGAGTTTCATTGGAGATTGAACTTTCTCATGAAAAACATAGAGTATAATTTTCCAAAAATATTGTGAAAACTTTCTCGAATTCCAATTGTGCGTAGGTATAACGAGACTACTCCGTACCTCGGAAAAGGAGTTGAAGCTGTTGGTCCCGGCTATCGTTTGTTGACCTTTGACAATCGTTACTGGTATTCAACTGAATCCGGTTTGACTGAAAACCGAACCCAATATAGTTAGGAAAAGGCTAGGCAGATGATGACTTGTAGTCAGGGGCAGGAAATCGGTCACCAGTCTTGTTCACCCAGTTACTGGGTTGTGGCGGTCAGATAGGCAGTCGCTCCATCTAACCTGGAGGCTCAAGATTTTATAAAATTTCCATTAACACATTTTCTATAATTAAAATGTCCTGGGGTCCCAGACCTTTGGAAGTCGTTCGAAGGACTGAAGCAAAGGTACGCTATGTAAGTTATAAATGAAGCATTTGGAAAGTTTTTCGTCTTCATTGAATATGCCTAAAAACGCAAATTTTCGTCTTGCTTGCAACCACTATCATAATGATTATCATCAGGAATCTCATTCTTATATATCTACTCAATAACTACATAAGCATTCGTCCCTGACATCTAATGTATATCATGGCATCTTGAGAATGTGCGAAAGCTTGCATTCTTTCCCAAGAATTCTTCGCTATCGGGTACCCGGAACCGATTAACCGATAGCCGAAATATATGAAAAGGGCTTCCCCACACAACATTAAGAACAATGAATTTCATATGAAAACACGTTGTGCGCATCCTGCAAGTCTGTGGGAGCTATAAGTAAGACAGGCGAAACAATGTCATGTAATTATTCCCGAAAAAATACTGGATTAACTCCGAACCATTGAGTTACTCCAACAGACCAACACAATAATAATTATATAATTTTATGTATAGTTTTTTAAAAGTTTATCCCCTTTTTACCAGTCGGATAAAAAGGGGATACACTTTTGAAGGAAAGTAATGTTTTTCTAAAGTGTATAAGTGTGTCTATTTCCTTGATAAGCTCTGTAGCCTAAACATCTGGATAGATTTTAACAAATGACGTATCATTTGACTTAAGTGTCGAAGTGACAGGCTTTATGAATTTTAAACCCCATAATATGAATCATACCTAGGTAAGTACTTGTTCAATAAAATAGTGGCGTATCCAGGATTGTCGTTAGGGGGGGGCTTGACCCCGCTGAGGGTAACTTAGCAAATCAAACACTAAAAAGCACTTTTTTTTTTGCTAAACGCGTAATATTTAGATTACTGTGCGTAGTCCCTCAATGCCTTCGTTAGGTTGCAGACTAACAAGGGTTGAGCCCAATAGCCCACCCCCCCTGGATCCACCAGTGGCGTAGATTTAAGAATATTCTCATCTACTCTACTCAAAGTACTCAAAAACTCGGAACACTATTATCCCACCCTGTCCATAGCTAATACTACAAATCATGTTTAAATCCTCTCAGACGCTGGTCTTCGAGTGGCATGTATTGGATATCGCGCCGACAGCGATAAGCTTTGCTAAAGCTGGGCACACACTTGAGAAATATAAGTCGCCTTTCAGATGTTCCGCCGGAGTACCTATCTAACGAATTTACCGGTGCGCGGTGGAGATTGTAAGTAAGAGGAGAGTGTTTATTGATAAAAACTACAGAACCGATTTTGATGAAATTTTTAAGGAACCAATCGGGAAGTATATCCTTTCACATGAAACAACAATATTTCATATCAGTCCATAAATGACGGAAATATGAGGTAACAAACATAAAAAAGAAATAGAACCGAATTGAGAGCCTCCTCCTTTTTTTTAAAGTCGGTTAAAATAAAAATGTTCAACAAATCATAAGAGAACTGTTGAGGTTAGTTGCAGCCAAATCATACAGCGACTGATTTTACATCGATTTTACTTCATTGCTGAAGATTAATGTACCCACAGACTTTATTACCACAAATACATGAAAGAACAAGCCATACAACACGCTCTGACTTTAATCTACAAAATCTCACAGCGTTGATTGATGAACCAACAACATTTTCGACGTTGTAATCCGCCATCTTTCAGCACATAGGTAGAGAGAGTAATTTAATATATTATTAATGATATGGGAAAAATCCACAGACATCGCAACATCTTGCCCTTATCCCATTTTGGATCGGCACAACACGTTTTGTCTTCCATTATGTCCTGTCACGCTATCACTGAACCCCTTTTCTCCAATATGACCATACCAAAACATGTTTCTCTATGAACTGTTACTGCCGCCACTATCAAACATTCGTTGTGGGCCCGCTCACTTTTGCTTATAAGTGGGAAATACAGATTGCCTGTTTTCGAGTGTGTTGAAAAATGCCTACGATGTGTCCTGACGCTCTAGACACCACGTGACATGCTGTCAGTGGAAGCGTGATGAAAGTGACTGTCAAATAGTCAAAAATGTAAGGTATTGACAAACGAAATTACGCGATTAATCAAGTGAAAAAAGTCGATTCTCCCGTACGTTTCTGTGCGCTGAGTTGGTTTTATTGTAAAAAGGTCCATAATTATGAGTACAATGATCCCTTAAGAGGTATTGCGTTTATTCTGTTACACGTTGTATAGAACTCTTCCGTTACTGGTGACTGACTGACTAAGTGACTGACAGACAACGCACAGCCGAAACTAGGTCGTAGAAAAAAGTTTGGCATCTAGGTTCCTTGGGAAGTGTAGGGGAACACTATAATAGGCTTTCCCGGAATTCCAAAGAGAACGATAAATAAAACGGGACTTGCGCGTACGTCGCGGTCAAAAGCTAGTGCCTTATAGATATTTCGACAATCGCTTCTCTGAGCACAAGTTCCGGTTGTCATAGTTATAGTTAAAATGATCACTGGCCGTCAATTTATAAGAGTAAACGGTGACACTCACAAACACGCTTGAGTTTTCAGCAACGTTTTGACCATACCGACTTTAGCAGTGGCCACGGAGTTGTCTCCAAGCTCTATGTAAGAAGCTATCTCTTCTCGCTGTCATGTAAACAGAGTCGCCGCTTAGTATTCTGTCCGCGGACTCGTTAGGTGCAGGGTGAGTGCGCGGTGACGGGCGGTAGCGAGCGCGGTGACGGGCGGTAGCGAGCGCGGTGGCGGGTGCAATTCGGTGTGATAGTTGACCGCAAGTTTTGTTCGAGCAGTGTAGGCTACAAGAGTTTTCATAGGGTTAAACAATAGACGATCGTTTGTTTGCTAGGTTATTTAGTACTGTCACGTCAGTCGCCTTCTGTTTCGTCAATTTTCTTTGCAGTAATCTAACTACTAGTATTTAATTCTAGATAGCTAGTTGATAACTGTAACAATGTAATCGCATGCAGCATGTTAGTCCCCTTATTCCAATAAGAATGGCTGCCATACGTCCGCCTTTGTCGTACTTAAATCTGCAAAATGAAAAACTAAGATACTTAATCAGTTTGCAGATGAAAAAAAGTAATACCTACAGATGAAAGATTTCTTTAGGAACTGATAATTAAATCAGTACCTAAACCAATGGAGACAGCTAAATATATTAATATTCTCTTATTTAGAAAGTCGGTGTTTTTGGTTGTTTCTTCGTAATTTAACACCGACTTCCGAAATAAGAGTTATTTAGTACTTTGTAGTGTGTCGATTTTTTTTGTGAAAATTGTTTTTGATTATTTTCTCTTTTAGCACCCGCACCTAACAACACCACTGGAAAGTCACAGGAAAGCAAAATACGCAATTTCGTATACATAGATGATTTTTCCACCTATCTTTTCCAGCTATTTGGATTTTAAAACCGAACTACTAAACCAATTTTATTAAAATTTCAATGGGACTAATTGAGAAGTATATATTTTAACATGAAACAAGAATTTTAGTTATGAGGTAACAAACATTAAAAAGAAAAAAAAAATACAACCTAATTGAGAACCTCCTCCTTTTTTGGTGTCGGTTAAAAAGATGCCTCAATTCAGATAAGAAGAATAAGCCCTGACTATCATAGTAATATTTCGTAATAGACGCAACCGGTGGTTTCATTTCATTTCACTCATTCGATATATCGCGCCTGCTATATCTAACACCCGCGTAAACTTCTCACCATCGTCGACCCCTAAGTCGCGCGTACATCAGTCAACTGAAGCACGTGGGTTATTATAAAAGTAGGCATTATTATGTCAGTGAGTGCCGTCTGCTTTGTGTAATATGGTTTGCATACTAAAGTTGATACATTCGAGGAGCTCGTGGCTAAATAACAACCACACGGGTTGATCTTCAAGGTCAGCAATGCTCACCGCTTGTTTCCACCATGCCTCAGCAAGCTAATTTATCTATCTATTGGGTGTGGTTTCTGCACTAAGTCCTGTATTGGACCATTGTGCGTGAGCCATGGCGGATGACATTCTAACCAGCTAACCATCCACTAGAAGCAGATCAGTCCTCTCAGTGTGTTCAGGATCTGTGTAAACGAATTCGGTGTCCCTACTGTTTGCTCCCGTATGCTGACGACGCTTGTGCACTTAAGAAGCACGTGCGAAACCATCACCTCCTCCTCTATGCATGTTCTGCAAGCCTATGAAGCTGATAGTTTCGGCTGTTGGAAGATTTTTGATGGTCATTAGAGATCGTCAGAAGGCAGAAAATCTGACAAATGCATTGATGTATTAAAAGGGGGAGCCTCTTTTAGGACGGGCTATCATCAAATGACTCTTTCTGCTCTGGGTGGAGCGGAAGGGAGTGTCAGGCTAAAACTCATCCATGTTCCTCCAAATGCCCTTTGCGTTCCAAGGCCGCGGTGACTCTTTCGAACAAATTCCGCAACCCTGGCACGACGTAGGTCATACCTACTAATGGGTATCATGTTACCCAGTTACTGGGTTTTGGAAGTTAGGTAGGCAGTAGCTCTGTACAGAATACTGGTAGTCAGTGAAGTTAAATTTCGTGTAGTCGACATTATAATAGATAGCCAAGTCTGCTTTACGCAGCGAAGATAAATGGTTCCAACTAAAACTAACTGTTTCGCAATTACGCAGATAATTAATATTCTTAATAGCATAGCATTCCTAGAAAAGGGTCAAATTGCAGGCGTCTCGAAACAAGAGTATAGTACGTAATTCCGGACTAAACAAAATTACATAAAGTCGTGATTTGGTTTTACGTGAAATTCAATCATACCTTTTGCTCATTGAGTTCTTCACTCCCCCCTTTTTTCCCGCCCATTTTATTATTACCTTGTATTATATGTACAAAATGTTCCAGAAATGTCTGGTTATATTTAAGGGTGGTGTTCTTTAGATGTTATAGAGTAAAGAAACAACAAAAAATATTGACTTTTTTGAAGTGAAAACTTCTTTTGCGGCGTTGTACACTTTTTGGGATGGGTAAAAAATGTTAAACTCGCGTCGACACGTGACCGTCAGGACACTTGACCTGATCGAAAATTCGTAAGACGGATAATGTAATAATAATTATGTAATATAAATTTTCATGTTTTTGTACGATAGCGCAATAAATGAATATTGTATTTAATCACATAAAATATAATACTTTTATACTGCTGAATAAAGCAATTCGTGCGAAATTATTCCCTAACCATTACAAAATATTCAAAAATGCACAACGTTAATGTTCAAATTTTCACTTCTGCCGGCACTCCCGGAGTGCAACCCGTTGCTTTTTTCCAAAAACCCAACCTGGAAAAACGACTAAGTAGCTCGCTAAAAAGCTGAGGAGCTCTTAAAATATGACCATCCACTTCTGGAACATCCATTAAAATATGTTATTTAATTAAAATAAATACAACATAATTATGTATAAATGGTTTCTCTATTTTACTCATATTTACTTACAGGAACCGAAATAAAAATAATAATCCGGACATTGTCCATCATTCGTGCCAATTTCATCTTATAACGTTAGACCTGAAAACCTAGCCCGTGGCACTCAATAATGTCGCTCATGAAATCATTTTCATAAAAATGACAAAGAAACAAATTTGTCCTCCTCATATCATTAGTTTAGATTTATATCAAATGTCTAACAGAACCCTAACACCGTTTTGCAAGACAACTCAAGGACTACAAGTCCCATAAATTCTATTTTCCATTAAACACCCGGCGAACCGCAGCTGAAGCAAATGATATAATCCAATTTTTCAACGCAGATGAATGTTTATATCCCAGTGTTATACTACGTAAGAGATACGGCTAGAAATCATTGTTGTTCGCACGTTTTCTCGTAAATCTTGGACTAGTAAACATTACTAGCGAGCTACATAGATTAGATGTTTTTACGGTTTTCGAAGACGTTTATATCGAAAATTGGGTCAAAATCAAAATCCATGATGGTGTCAACAGAAATGTACAAAATTTCATCATTGTTAAGCGAGAGTCCATACCTAAAATGGGGTCGAAATCAAAATCGAAGATGACCCCAAAGAAGCGAATTGTTATTTTGATTGTGATTTTGATGGTTTCCGAGATTTTTTTTCTAAGCAAATAACTTTTTTTCCTCAACAATCTATATTTACAAAAATCTCGTGCCAAGGTGTTTGTGGTCGCACTCCTCCGAAACGGTTCGACCGATTTTTATGATTTTTTTTATTTGGGCCTATTTAGGTAGGTATGAGAATAGTTATTTATGATATTAGTGCGGTAAGTTGGTTTTTACAAACGAGTAGACGAATGTAAGCACGAGACGAAGTCGAGGGCTTACCATAGTCACGAGTTTGTAAAAACCAAATCTGCACGTGTGTCATACAACGTTTTTCGACACATTTGCGAGAAAACATTACAATAAGTTATTAAACAAACTTTTTGTCTTTAGAAATCAGTCGGAAAGTCGCAACAATCTTTGCAAAAAATGTATGTACAACAATCTTTGCAATTTTTCAACAAATGGCGCGAATTTGCAAAGGGCGCCACATGCGCGTGGTGAAAATTAGAACCACATATTTCCTTTTTTTTATGTATCTTCATATTCTCTATAATATTAAAATGAGACAAACGTATACAGCAAAAGCGCTTCCAAGGAGGTATGATTATTCAGCTTATTTATTCTCGTGATGTGAAACTCCTTGGTGGAATTCTTATTATTTTTTATGGAAATTAAAAAAAAACCGTAAAGAATACGCACGGCGCTACACAACGGAGTTTGCGGTAAAATATGTTCTTAGGTGAGAGTACCTATTTTGCCGCACGCATGTGGTGCATAATTTTTAACTTTTGAACAATGCATACAGGCTTCGTAAATGCATTTTTTGAGCAAATGTGTTGAAAAGTATAGCATACGAAGTCGCGGCTAAAGCTAGTTTCATACAAAGCTACAGTCGTGTTGGCACGATGCGACTGCTTTCAGGAGCTTGAAAACGCTTAATATTCCATTCTTCTTGGATTCAGAAAAGATCTTGATAAGCCAGCTATCTAGCTTGGTACGGACTGCAAAATAACAACTTTTCATCCCGGAAAAATACGCAGCACAGGTGCAACTAATAACAATTATTTATTAACATAAACAATATTCTTTATTACATGATTCATTCCCGCACTGCGTCCCATCTACTTTGTTTATAATAAAATTAAGAACGCCTACTCCGATTAATAATTTTTATTTTCAACTAATAAACATAACAGACTGAAATACATAGCTTCTATGTTTATTTTTATCGTGAGAGAGATTATTATCATCATCATCATCACATCAGCCGAAAGACGTCCACTGCTGGACATAGGCCTCCCCCAAGTGTCGCCACAACAACTGGACCCGTGCGTCTCGCATCTATCGGCTATCCGCGACCCTCACCTGGTCATCGGTCCACCTTGTGGGAGGCTTTCCAACGTGGTTCTTCTGGTACTCGGTCGCCACTTCAGAACTTTTCGGCCCCATCGACCATCTGTTTTGCGAGCAATGTGCCCTGCCCACTGCCACTTCGATTTGGCGATCCTTCGGGCTATGTCGGCTAAATAGTGCTCACGTGCCCGCAATGTGCGAGGATCTTCACAAAGAAGATTGGTTACATAAGTTTAGCCACATGCAAGCTCACGATCGACAACTACAGCAGAGCTGAAGCAATCGCCTTGGCCGGATTCGGTCGGATCACATCATCATCATCATCAGTTTTACAAGCATATTTTTTATAATGTTGGTCAGTCGAATTGCTAGAGGCCATTGGTCCCGGCTGTCATTGAACGATCTTTGACAATCTTTACAGGTATGGTAGACACCAATAACGGTCATTAAATTGACCCACATACATTTATTGATTTTCTTAAATATCAGAAACAGAAATTAAGAAAACCTATAAGATTTGATACTTTCTTAACGTTGAACCCCGGACTGCCTGTAGTTCAGAACACGGCTGCACGCAGGACTTATTCCTTTGTGACATCCTGGGAATGCAGTCAGCCCCACTACTGTACACCAAAATTAAAAAATATTCTATAATTTTACTAAGTCTTGAGCGATTCTCGTCTTGTTCGTTTGGTACGAGAGAACGAAGATAGTAATGTATGGTCTATCAACCTATCTAGCCTTTACCCAACTATACAGGGTGTTCCAGAAAGGCATGGTCAGGGTGATGTTGGGTACCTGATATACATTGAGGAAAAAATGTCAAAACATAAAAAAAATTGACCTTTTTCCAAAAAATCGACCAGAAAAAACGAATAAAAAGTTACGAAGAAACGATTTTTCAAGCAGTTTGTTACAGTTGGTGGCATTTTCTTTAGTTCAATCACAGATTTGATGTCACCAACTGCATCAGACTGCTTGAAAAGTCATTTCTTTTGAACTTTTAAATCGTTATATCAGCTACCCAACATCACCCTTAAATATGACCACACCTTTCTGGAACACCCTGTCTTGGGGTCAGCTTCCAGTCAAACTGGATATTCCAGTATTTAACATGGATGGACTGCCTATCTGACTTCCATGACCCAGTGACGCGGTAAGCCTGGTGTCTGATTTTCTGGTTTTTGACTACCCGTAATGACCGTCAATGATGGACGAATACTAGCCGGCACCAACAGCTTTACGTGCTTACCGCGGCACATGAGCATCGGCATGTAATAGATGGTCACCCATCCACAGGACGACCTCAGTAAGTGTTGCTTAACTTTGAAGATGGACATGTGCGGCTGTAAAAATGTTTGGCATTGTGATTAAAAACCTACCCCAACCACATTACAAGATAGCATTCAACAATACGCCTCCCACGCATTAAAATACACATCTGTGTATTTATCTAAAACATAAACATTTAAATTTTATTTTTTCTTTGAAAAGCTCGCACGAGACTGGCTTAAAATATATTTAGTTCGGTAGGCTGAATGGTGTCTACTGATGTCTTTGCCTTTGTGATTATAATGCTATTAAAAATGTTTGTTCTGTTGTATTTATAGTTTCGTGTCCATCATCTTTTTAGAGGCCAGTGATTTTAAGGTCGGTTTTGTTTTGGCAAGTTTGACGCCGCGTTTTGTTGGCGTTTATTTTATTATGGGTTATTCCCATTGTTTGGTGCCGATTGGCGCAGTTATTTAGTATTTGGCTTCTGTACCTAGATTCTTTGTTTTTTTACATTGGTTTTTCCCAGCGGGAACCGTTACACTCAACAATAAAACCGTTATCTGTAAAAGACACTTCGCAAGGAGATTAGTACTTCTAGAGATTACCTTTTACAAACATAAACCAACCCTTTTTTTATCTTATTAACCACAAGTTTGATTGTGAGAAGTGAAAAGAATTCTGATTCGATTGAGATCGTTGCGGGTTGTAATATGTTTTTAGAGACACTAGTAAATAATTTATGTTAACAATTAATTAAAACTACAATACCTGGTAATTTTTATGCGTTTCTTAGTTCGAAGTTGTCAATTATGATATATGAACTAGATCCACCTGTTTCTTGTACACTGCAAGTCTTGAAAAATCATTATACCTGCGTAAAAACTGCTCTATATGACCAAAGACCATAGGTCCTATTCCCATCCTCTTCTAACATACCCACGTCAATCTATCTGTCTCAAGTCTCGCGAGTGTTTTGTCTCACTACCTGACGTATCGCAGATCCATTTATTTTAATTAAACTTCAATGAGATGTAATGGAAAACAGACGATTCGCAAATGGGTTATGTATGATATAAGCCAATTGTAAGACAAGTGTTAATCTTATCGTGAGAAAAAAACAAATAAAACAATTATGTTTTTTGACGTGAAAACGTCTTTTTGCTCGGTGTTCTGAAAGTGAACAGGAAGGATTCAAATACAGAATTTATTAATACTTTGTGATTAAAATGAGTTAATATTGATTTTTGACAGTAATTACGAATTATAATAACGTGCAACGGGACGTTTGTAAGAACAATTATCAGCGTCCAGTGACGTCAGTGTTGTTATGACTATTTATGACCAGTGACAGACAGGAGTGACTAATCGTCCACTTTCGCGCGAAAAAAACTTTCAGTTTAGAACCGCAGTTGTGGGAATAAATTAAAGCGTTTTGTTGAAGTGGCACAAATGGGACATGGACTGCGGGGCGACGCCACACAAACACTGACTAGATCGGACCCATCAAATAACCGCATATTTTAAACATTCACAATTCATTTAAACTTAGCTATGTTCTATGGTCTGCGTGATTTCTTGTTTCCTTACTAAATATTCAAGTCTTTTCGTGTGCTGTATGCCCTTCTCAAACACATTTATGTTCAGTTTAATTCAAGGAAACGTCAAAAACCCGCCATCATTGTGATAACTTCAAAACGTTATGATTTTGTTTTGTTTCTCACACAAAGAGCGATAAACATTGTTTATAGTTTACCATACATTTCTGCTCGCATGTAGCTTTACGATTTCGATGCGTAAGCAAGAAAACGAGCGGGCGAAAGGTTGACAACCTATTGTAACCATATTGATGTGAAAAATCGTGGGTTTAAGCCTAGAAGATTCTAGGTTTTTAATCTGACTTGTCTTGAGGCGGTTTAGAAACTCTGACACTAGGGTGTGTGGGGTCGTTAGACCTTACTACCCACACGAAGAAGAAGAAGAATACGAACCTATATAAAATTCTTCCGTGACTGACTAAGTGAATGACAGACAATATACAACCGAAACTACTGGGCCCCAAGTCTGCTATTTTTTAAAACACGATCCCATTGTCATTTTGATATAAGTTCGTAATCTGCTAAATTCATAATGGTCGATCATTGGTCTGTCAATGGTCTCGTATTAGAATCGTGGTTTTGAATATTCAATGTCTTTGACAAGCAATGACTTAAAGACTACAATACTATACTGGCTACAATGACTGCACACTGACGTTCTAATAGTAGGTCACTACTGATCGAAGGAACTGTCAAAATTTTAGCAGATTACCACGTATTTACGTCTGTAATTCATTTGTCATTATGTACGAAATTACCATTCTATGCCATTTCTTTCAATGGAGTGTCAGTGGTTGTTCATTGAAAAGTCATAATGACGCTTTTACATTAGTAGATTACCAAACTTGTCAACAATTATGAAATAAATGATAGACCATTCTGACACTATTATAATAGCAGACTTGAGGCCCTGGTCGTAGAAATGAAATTTGGCATGTAGGTTCCTCGAGGACTGTAGGGGAGCACTTGAGAGGATTTCCCGAAATTCCTACTGACATAATTTGAAACAAACAGCTAAAGCAATGAAAGATAAAATTTCCCCAAGAAATGAATGCTTACTATGCTCCGACATAATTACAACCCCAGTAAAAATTAATGAAACAGAAAACCAAAATTCTCGGCAAGGAGTGCCAACCTCACTACACAAAAAGCCTAAAGCTTTTTAAACGAGAGAAGTGGTAAATTGAGCCCCTTAATAAGGCAGAGACGGGCCCTCCTGTAAGTGTTGCCATGCGTATAAAGAAGGAGTGGTATTGCCATTCAAGAGTCCTCGTTTTTACTTTTAAATTGGTCTCTTATAATTTTATTGCGGTGAATTCACTTTGTGAGTGTTTTTTTTTTGTCATGTTTTAATAGTGATCAAATATGGATAATTGGAAACAGTTATATTATACCTGCAATTGGGTTGATATTTCGTAAGTTTGTTAAAAATATTTTTATTGCACGTCAATCTTTCTTCTCAATATCTCTGAATTTATCTGTATACCCTGTGAAAAAACACCGAAAATAACTCATAGGTCAGTCTTAACTTGCTTTCCGAGGTACGGAGGACTCTCGGTATGTAAACATAGTCACCCATCCACAAACCGACCTCGGCAAACGTTGCTTAACCTTGAAGATCGACCCGTGCGGCTGTTAGTATTAAGCCACGAGCTCCTCATATTAAGTCCAGTGTATACGATATACACTTCTGGACACATCTATTGGCCCACCTTAGAGTTTAGGTTTCGATGGCCCCTACCGAAATATGATTGCTAGATTGAACAAAAACTGTTGATGCAGTTTTAAACCTGATACATTTTACCATCTTTTTCGATCGTATTGTTTTAAATTTGAATTCAGAATACCATACGTCATGGAGCTACGCCTAACAAGTCGGATATGCGCCTTGTTAAAGGCAATTGATTTTTGAATAAAAAACATGTTTTATCAAAAAAAGGTTTAATTTAATAACGCGTGTTGCCTCCATGGGCATCTACCACAGCTCTCATACGATTAGGCATAGAGTTTATCAACCGCTCTATGAAATTTTGAGGGATCATCTCCCATTCCTCTTCTATGGCAGTTTTCAACTCCTGCATCGTCTGGGCAACTGGCTGACGAGCCCTAACACGTCTTTTTAGCTCGTCCCACATGTGCTCAATGGGGTTCATGTCTGGGCTTCTGGCTGGCCAGTCCATAACTGTGATGTTCACATCCCGAAGATATTCCCTGACGATGCCGGCCGCATGGGCTCTTGAATTATCATGCATAAAAGGAAATTTGGGCCCACATAGTCCGCGTATGGTATCACGTGAGGTTCTAAGCACTCACGAATGTACCTTTCAGCATTTAATGTTGGCAGCCGTGGTCCTGTAACAACCTCAAGTTGAGTTTCGCCGCTCGCGGATATACCGCCCCAGACTGTCCATGAGCAACCGCCATAAGCAACCCTCTCTTCAAAGCAGCATTGTGCGAAACGCTCTCCCTTACGTCGGTAGAACTTTTTCCTTCCATCATTGCCATGTAACACAATTTTAGACTCATCAGAAAAGATTACACGGCTCCAATCTTGCTGTGTCCAATTTAAATGACTGCGTGCGAAATGAAGGCGCGCTGTTCGGTGGGCTCGCGTTAGTTTGGGCCCATTAGCTGGCTTGTGTGGTACCATATCGCGTTCTTTTAACCTTCTCCGAACAGTTCGAG
The DNA here is from genome assembly GCA_947386135.1 of Melanchra persicariae. Taxonomy (NCBI): domain Eukaryota; kingdom Metazoa; phylum Arthropoda; class Insecta; order Lepidoptera; family Noctuidae; genus Melanchra; species Melanchra persicariae. Next base: position 10,237,750 of record OX376670.1, on the reverse strand, counting down.
CGCTCACAGATACTCCGTGGAAGTCGCGAAGTTGGTTTTGTATCTCAATGGAGGTAAGGTGACGATTTCTCAAGCTGGTCGTCACGATGAATCGATCCTGCCTTTCAGTTGTGACCCGAGATCGTGGCCTTCCTTGGCGACGAACAAAGCCGCCAGTCTCTAGGTACCTCCGATAAACATTTCGGATCGCAGATCGACTTAAATTAAGTTGAGCACTCACGTTTCTTTGGCTGTGTCCGGCCTGAATAAGTGCCACAGCTTGGGCGGCGACTTAAGGTGAAGTATCCATAGATTATTGATAGAACCTCACCCTTATGTTAAGAATAAGTAATGTCTGTTGCAAAACCAAAGATATCAATCACTTTTTCAAGAATTAAATCCAAGTAAACCAATAAAACCAAGTTTTCTTAGTATTCGATTGTTTGATATTAACAAACACGCTCCAAATTGTCTTTTGTTTCTTTAAATTCTGTGTTCGAAATTCAAAAAAAGACTATTGAATGAAATTGTGAATGTGCCAGGTTCAAAACTGCATAAAAACTTTTTGCTCGACCTAATATAAAATTTTAGCTAGGACCAAACGAAACTGAAAATACAAGGTGGGCCAATAGATGTGTCCAGAAGTGTATAAAGTCTCGGAAATGCAGCAAACAGTCTGCTTATCAGAACATTTATGACGTTTTGGAGCTGTGCCAGGGAATTAAATCTAAATCGCTATAATAAGTACGTTAGCACAGATGGGAACCAGCTGATGCCCTGCCGTTGTTGTTTTGTGCAGATGTCTGTACTTTGGAGTGAGAAAAATGGTGACATTTAATGAGGTCATTATTCTCATAAGTATTACAATTCACTTAGGTACATGAGAATTTTTAAACTAGACATATTACAAAAGAAAACTAATAGTTAGACGAATTACAAAAACTGGGCATCGATTAAAATGTTTTGAGGGTAGGCTACAAAAACCAGCCAAGTGCGAGTCGGACTCACGCACGAAGGGTTCCGTACCATTATCTATAAAAACGGCAAAAAAATCACGTTTGTTGTATGGGAGCTCTTAAATATTAATTTTATTGTTATTTAATTATTTATTTAGTGAATATATATCTAAATATTCTGTGAATATTTCAAGCGTCTACCTGATGCAAACGAGCAACACCAGCTTCCGATATGCTTCGTAGTGTTTTTTTTTTAAATATAACCTAACATTCCAAATTGTTATACACACAGGGGCTTATTTACCCTAGGGCCATCCGGGCCATGGCCCGGGGCGCCAATCCGCTAATTGCATTTGGTTTTGGTTTTGGCGCCATTCCAACAACTTTTACTTCTCACCTTTTTTATTTTTTCTTGTCAATCTCAATTTGCTAATATCTCTTCAATCTTAATTTCAATATCCGCCTGAGACGGCAATTTTCTCGGGTTTTTAACCATAGCAGTTTTTAGTATTCTTGAAAAAAGCTATAAAACGATGTTAAATTCATTTTGATTGGACATGGGTACCAAACTCCCATCATCCTTTGTACACCGCAAAAAATGTACAAGTTATTAAAAAATAACTAAATTTTTTTTTTGTTTATCCTTGACTTCTGGGGCGGCGAAACTTATTGGCCCGGGGCGCCAAATTTCAAAATACGTCCCTGTTTACACACATTTAATATCAAAATATGTTTCTATTTCTACGTAAAATATCGGAAATTTCAAACCCGCGCTCCGTATTGAAGTCAACGAACCGATCGATGGGTCCGTCGAGGTCCGTAGTCCGACAAGATTGAAAGCGGAGACCAGAAAATCGTGGTATCGAATTTAGCCGTGCTTTTGCAAGGTCTAAATATTGGGTGAGTAAGGTTTTGACGGGTTTATGGCATATAATGATTGCTTTCTGATAGGTACCTCTTAACTTGATATAGTTTATAGAGGTAAAATTGAAGACATAATTGATATTTTTTACTAAAAATTAAAAAAAATATTTTGTTAATAATTTGCTCTTTCCTTTAGTTTGCCATGTCTAATTACTTCCCAGAATTTTATACTTATTACACTTTCGGATGGTGTAATAATACAAGGCATGTTTTTTTTTCAAAGTCAACCGTTTCGATTCCTGGTTAGGAAAACTAATTTTTCAAAATCCAATGATGCAGTTTTAGTTTTCATTAAAATCAGGCTCGAGACTTCTTTTACTGTTTTTCAACATTCTTAATAGTTTCGGATTTGGCCATCCACGCACACTTTAAAAAACACTCTGTATAAAAAGAGGTCGAATTGAAGAAATGATTCTTGAAAGTGTTATGTTAGAAAATTATGTCAACGTTTGAATTCAAACTTTACTTTGAAGCTTTTAATTTACTTGGTATATATATTTTTAGATAAAATCACAATAAAAATAAACCGGCCAAGTGCGAGTCGGACTCGCGCACTAAGGGTTCCGTACCATTATCTATAAAAACGGCAAAATTTGATTCGCGGCCGTAGCAAGTGTGTATTTATTTATAAACTTATAATCTTTTAAATCATCAATACAACTCTTTCAGTTAGAATTGATGTCAAATGTGTGTGTGTATTTGGCATCAATTCTAACTGAGAGAGTTGTATTGATGATTTTAATGATTAAAATTCTGTAAATACGTACTTGCTACGGCCGCGAATCATATTTTGACGAACATACAACCTGCAAATTGCAAAAAAACGTGAGAAAATTTGAATTTCGCGGAGTTTCGGTATCACTTAATGTATGTCTATAGGACATGAAGGTGTCCGATTGACTCCGTCTAACCCCTCGGGGAATAAAGACGTTATGGTGTGTAATTCAAATTTAAATTATGTCATAAATAATAATCTAAAACACCCCTTTTGTTTGACATAGTAGGTGGCCTTTCTAAAACTCTCATTTCCTCGGTCTGTTATGAGATTAGAAAACTTTGAATTCAATTTATAAAGTTGAATTAAAGTCTTTGGTCGCAAGAATTCAGATTTCCGGTGGGCATCGTCTGAAAAGACTCTTATCTAAATCCCGCTATCTGTTAATTTTTAGGGTTCCGTACCGAGGGGTAACCAACCTGGACTGGTAGACTACCTTTACGCGGTTCGGCATTTCATACAAACATTCAAGTCCTTATTTTTCGAAATTACTGAATCAATTTTAATGAAACTTGGTGCATACGCTAGATATCCAGGTCTAAATCTTAACTCTTTATCGAAAATGTTCATTCATTTCGAAAAATAAGGACTTGAAAGTTTGTATGAAATTCCGCAGGGCGTAAACGCTCAGCCAGATTTATAGTTCAGTTTCAAGATGAAGAAGGGTCTTCTTCTATGACTGATAACACAATAGCGTTGTTATACAAAATGTTCATTCGATATCCCATAACTAAATAAAGGGAATTAGTCAGACATATAAAACACATCAATAAATCGTTATCACAAAGAAGATTAGGGATGTAAATCTTGTATGCTTGTCGTGTCGCCTTGACATTCGACTCGGATGTCAATTCCGACCTACCGTCTAGTAACGCATTAGCATATAACACGGTTTTAGGGGATTGAGAATTACTTCCTGGAATATTGGTTTGTAGAGTAGAGAGGTATGGGTAGGGTTGCCAGGCGTCCGGATTAAGCCGGACATAGTCAGACTTTTAGAATGCGTGTCCGGCCTGCCCGGCTTTTAATATTTTATCAGATTTTCACAAGGAGTTCCATATTAAAGATTGATACATCCAATGTGGTTTTTTCGTAGTAAAATAATACGGTTTTATGTATTTTGATGAGTCAAGTAGCCTAGATTTACGTAGATATAATAATGCTATCGTTAGTGTTGTGTTTCCAAGCGTGGGGTCTGCCGATCGATTTCCAGGTCTGGTAGGGTCATGTTCATGAACGGGCACCGTCAGTTGAGACTGGTCATCTCTTAGCTGTCACTGGCTTATTTCGATATTTAATACTTATTGGATTCTTAGAATTCTTGTTTTTCTTTCTTTACATTGTTCTCACATAATTATAGATGCAACAAGTAACAATGTAACCAGGATTTTTTATAAAACATACAATGGTTTAAAAGAGTGTCCATGGAGTTTCTTGCACGTTCTTCTCCATAGAGATCTACGCTTTGGAACGTGCAAATACCTTCATGTTTTTGACTGACCGACCTTGACAATTCAAAAGTACCTGTGAATGGTTTATCACTACTCACCACATAGTATAAAACAAAGTCGCTGTCGCTGTCTGTCCGTCCCTATGTATGCTTAAATCTTTAAAACTACGCAACGGATTTTGAAACGGTTTATTTTAATGGATAGAGTGATTCAAGAGGAGGGCTTATATGTATAATACATGCATAATATTGTAGAGTACCACTGATAAATTTAGAGGTTTCTAATGTAATGTCGTAAATAAACACATTTTTTTGCGCTTACATTGCAAACGCTGGCTGAACCTCACGAGATAAATCAAAATAATGTACTACAGTATTGTACACCTTAAAAAGGTCAACAAAAAAGTCCGCAATGATATATGTCTATCTCTTAAGGATAACCCATAATAACCATTTTTATTGCCATGATGGCCCTTACGGTCTAAATGGTAATTAATAATGAGATCAATCGCCCGATCGTGTCCGCAATGTAATTAAACTTGCATGCGATTCGCTTGTTCTTAGTCAAAGTTCTGATGAATGAACTGAAAAAAAACTTCTGTCCTAAGAAATACTAATCTGTCCACGAAAGACAAATTCTTTGTATTTGGTGCGTGCTATATCTTAAAGTAACGTCAAGTTTCTCAAAGAAATATTTGATTTTCGTTTACATTTTTTGGGTCCCGTAAGTTTGAAGTTAATTCTTTTGATGCATAAAACGTATTCCATTTTCTAATGACGTACTTACTGTGTGTAATTTGTGAGTAATATAGTTGTCAAAAATAAAAGACCCGTTTTGACAGCAGTAGTAAAGTGATGTTGTATCCTGCTGTCAAAACGGGCCTTCTATTTTTTGGCAACTATAATATTATAATGTCTTTATCAAATTGTTTTAAAGGCAAATTAATAGAAATGAATAAATAAATAGAAATATGTTTTTGAAGTTGAGAGCGTTTACTCCTCTCACAAACTCGCAAGTCCTTATTTTTGGAAGTGAACGAACTGATATTAATTCAACTTGATACGCAACACCTTTTTTATGGATGGGAAGTCATCAAATGATTCCTTGCGCTCTGGGTGGCAGAAGCAGAAGGGAGTGTCAGACTCTTATTGACTAAAACCCATCCGTATTCCTCTGCCTTTTGCGTTCCAGGGCCGTGTTGACTCTTTATGGTCGACGCCTAAGTTTAGCCAGGGTTGCGGAATTGCCAGAATTCCGCAATTGCCAGGGTTGCGGAATTTATTCGAAAGGGTCACCGCAGCCCTGGTACGCGAAGGGCATTAGGACGAACATGGATGGGTTTTAGTCAGTAAGAGTCTGACACTCTCTTCCGCTCGACCCAGAGCGGAAGGAGTCATTTGATAGTTTCCCATCCTTTGTTAACAAAACCCGTAACAACATCCGTTGCGTGGTTTAGAAGAAGTAAGCGGAGGAACGGACAGAGGCGCACTGCGAATTTTTCTACACTCGAGATTAATATTATCTTTCTTTCTTTTACAGGTAAGCGAACGTCCTTCTCAACAGTCAACTAAGTAAAAGATGACGATGGGTGCATGTTTTTTTTAATTCAGAAAACAAAGGTATAAAAAGTTTTTTAATTTCTTTTTTGAACTAGTTTTTGCTTGCGGCTCCTCTCGCGTCAATGTCGAAGACTATCCCAAAGGAACGTACTCCTGAGATAAATATCTATGTACCCTATTCCAGGACATAATCTAATTGTCTGCCAAGTTTCATCCATATCTGATCAGCAGAAGTGAAGAGGTTACAAACAAACTATAAAATTACTATTATTACTTTCACATTTATAAAATTACTAGCTGCCACCCGCGGCTCTACCCGCGTGAATGTAGAAAATTGTCCCAAGGAAACATACTCCCGGGATAAAAAGTATTCTATGTGTTATTCCAGACTATAATCTACCTCTATGCCAAATTTCATCAAGATCCGTTCAGCCGTTCTGACGTGGTTGAGTAACAAACATCCAAGTCTTTTGCATTTATGATATTTTTAGTATAGTGTGGATAGTTTTTATACAGAACCATTAAACATTTTTAAGCTCAACACTGCCCGACATTTATTAAAAAAAACAATTTGTTTAAACGACAAAAAGTTCGGTCGCACTTAATCTGAGATTTATGTTTTGTATCTTTTTCATTTCTTTGAAATATTTTGTAAAATATGTCTGGTCGTAAATAAGAACGTCTCGGTTTTTTGATAAATGTTGATAGTACTTACGATGTCCATTATAATCTGACCCGCGGATGAATGGACAACTAAAATCAAACGTGAATATACTCGTATATCAACACTTTTGTACGCATGTAACGCCACTGTGAAAGTTCAAGATTGAATGGTCTCTTATTATGATATGAAAAAAGTGTTGATAGAGACATATGCATGAGAGAGATATAAGCATGTTTGTGGTTTGTGTATATATGTTAACAATTACATGTTTGAATAACGAGGTAAAAGAACTTTGTCTAAAAATAACCGACTTCCAAAACCTTCACTTTTTAGTGGTACCCCACACCTAAAAACACCACTGGAAAGTCACAGGAAAGCAAAAATATGCAAAATAGGTATGAGCTTAGTCGTGGAGTTGCGGAAACCAGCCCGATTTGCATACAAGTCAAGAGAAAAGGTTACTTATAGGCAAGAGTGTTTCATCGTCGACCATAACATGGCATACCATCAGGTGAGATTGTGGTCAAACGGGAGTCTATCAATGATGATGATGCTTCTATCTAGTCAATTTCGGCCACAGCAACCGCATTCTTTGACTTTTCATGGCGGCCTAGATTTCCGTCCTTCTTCTATCTTCAAAGGCTTGCACGTGCCTCTGCACACGATGTCTTCACTGGTGCCGATTTTGTGCCTGCTCCTCCCAAATCGTGGGATCAATGTCAAATCTCTTCATGTATCTATTTTGAACATCCTGGAAGCGAAGATACGCTTCGCTAGTCTTTCTACGTGCATGCATGTAGCTGTTGCAATGTAAATACAGCATTCTCTGTAGTTACATTGCAACAGCTACACTACGATCGCCAACCCGCACCCGCATTATGGCACCCCTCCCCCATCTTGGAGAGGCACATGGCCAGCAGTGGACGTCTTTCGGCTGATATGTTGATCTTGAGATCATGAGAATGGAAAATTCTGGACTGCAGTTTGCCAAAAGCTGTAGCTGCTGCACATATCCTCTGATTTACCTCAGCGTCGAGGTCTCCTTTATTGCTTGACCGCACTGGCAGGACAGTGCACGAGCATACTGGCAGGACCCAATATTCGGCAATACCTACGACGCAGTCACAGTCTACATCATATCACTTACCATCAGTTTAGTAAGATAGTGGTCAAATACGAACCCAGGTAATCTTTTCGCTTGCTTTGCAAAACAGGTTCCGTCACGATGGCTTAGGGAATGGCAAGCACAAAATAGTTTCAAAATAGTGAAATACTTTACCCACAGCGGTAGCGATATCCACTTAGGTTCGAACGGTAGGATTACCGCATATGACTCAGCTTTTGCTCCTGCTCTAGGTCGAACCTGCTCTACGTATTACCGCGTAGGTCTGAACAGGCCTTAAAACAAGAGAATATAAAGTTTTCGACCACATCATCGCTTTCCATTAGGAGCGATATTGGTCAGACGCGAGCCATTCAGTACAAAAAAGAGCTTAAGAACATTTGCACTAACTTTACATAACGACATCATCGTTTTCTTTCGTCTCTGAAAACGACTTGTTTTCAAGAAATAAAAAAACAAAAATTCGTTTCTCATAGTCGCTGTGAATCAAAAACAAACATTATCTACAATGGACCTGCCAGGGTTGCGGAATTTGTTCGAAAAAGTTAGCGCGGCTGGAAGAACACGGATGGGTATTAGTCAGTTAGAGCCCGACATAATGATTTCCCATCCTTAAAAAAAATCTACAATAGACCCAAATCTCTTTCTAATATTGAAGGCATCACTTACCCCCAAGTAACACTACTTCTACCCAAATAACAGTACTAACTTTTAATTAGTTTCCCAAATCGATGAGTTGAAAACTTTGCTCATTTGGGTTAGTACTTGTCTGTATCTATTCTGCGTCAGAGGTGCAAAGGATTGAAATAGTAAGTCCAGTACTTATTAGCGGTAAACCGAAATCACTAAAGTCAACGTATAAGTTACAGGCGGTCGCGTTTTGGTCTATAATATTAATTACTAACGACCAAGTCCGGATTCGCACGGGATCAAAAGAAGACATTATTTGAACCTGGCTTCTGCAACTTGCTTTGCACGCGTAAAAGGTGAAAGTTATCCCAAAGAACATACTACCAGGATGAAACCTTTTATTTGTTTTTTTATTTTTTCATGAAGTTTTGGAAGTGAAAACTTCTTTAGCGGCGTTGTGCACTTTTTGGGTTGGGTAAAAATCTTAAACTCGCACCAGGACACGTGACCGTCAGGACACGTGAACTGATCGAAAATTCGTAGGACGGATAACGTAATATGTAATATAAATTGTCGTTTGTGTACGATAGCGCAATAAATGAATATTGTATTTAACGACTGAAATACTTTCTTTCTTTCTTTTTTTTCTTTCTTTCTTTCTTATATACTGATAAATAAAGCAAGTCGTGCGAAATTATTCCCTAACCATTCCAAAATATTTAAAAATGCACAACGTTAATGTTCAAGTTTTGACTTCTGCGGGCACTCCCGGAGTGCAACCTGTTGTTTTTTAAATCACTACAGATGTTCCAGAAGTGCGTGGCCATGGTCATATTTAAGGATGTTGTTCTGTATCTATTTTTTTACAAAAAAAATACAACCGACCGACCGAGTCGGTGTTATTGGTTGCTTCTTCGTTTTTTTACACCGACTTCCGAAATTAAAGTAATTTAATACTTTTGAGTGTTTTTAGGATTGCGTACCCGAAGGGTACGGAACGTCGACGTCGTCGTCATCGTCGGACGTCTTTCAAATAGGGCGGGTCGATGTTGACAGTTTGTGGCGGCCATGTTGTTTTGGCGGCATCTGTCAAATCTGTTGTTTCTTATTCAGTCACTGATGCCAAATCACCAAGGCAAGTTACACGATTAAGCAGCATGTCCAAATGAAAAAAAAAATTATCAAAATGAGTGCTCGTTATTGCAAACGTTTGGCGCATTGCATTGCTCTCGCAGAGGTGACGTGAGTTGGCCACCAAGATCGTGCGATTTGACTCCGCTAGACTTTTTCTTGTGGGGTTTTCTGAAGTCGCAGGTCTATGCCAATAAACCGCAATCGACCGATGCCCTGAAAGTCAACATAACGCAGGCAATCGCTCAGATTCAGCCGAATCTATGAAGCATACAGTTATTGAAAATTGGACCTCTGGAATCCGTACCACCGTTCGAAGCCGCGGTGGACATTCGACCGATGTCATATTCTATAAATAATGGCATAAATGGGCCTTTCGAATAAAAAAATAATTTAGTTAATATCTCACACAGTTTGTTTTATTCGATTTTCAACATCGACCCATCCTTGTTGAAAGACACGATAGATATTTAAGGGGGCTCCCATACAAGAAACGTAATTTTTTTGCCGTTTTTTTTATAGATAGTGGTACGAAACCCTTCGTGCGCGAGTCCGACTCTCACTTGGCCGGTTTTTTTATTTCGAAGTTGGTTGTATTTATTTTGTAAAAAGTTTTATTTTGATATTTTACCTTAAGGCCAGGTTTTCCGGAAAAACGTTGTTTTGCATTGTGTAAAATTGTGTTTTATTCGTAAACAACACGGATTTAAATTTAGAAAAAATTATATTACATATTTCACACTTCGATCTTGCGATTTCGGCCGTGCGACACACGATTACTTGCACTTTACTGCATCCAATTAAATCGCAAAGACAAGTCAAAATCAAGATGTAATTATCATTTCATTTGAGTTATATAAGGTTTTGAGTAATAAAACTTATACCACAATAAAGGTCGTAAAAAATGTGATATAAATCGGCCGTCATAATGTGAAATATGAAAATACGTATCCCACTAATTCCAAAATCAAGTGATTTTGTCGTTTCATGAGCGCGCCCCGTGTCATTTAGTCCCGAGCGGAACGTGTTGGAGGTCGGACGTGTGCCAAATTTTTGCGAGCCCGCCACCCCCGCTAAGTTCTGTTACTGGCTAAGCCTAAATTGATTACCGCTCTAGCACTGCCGGCACACCAGTGTGCCGCGAATTTAGTGTTTATGTTTATTTACGTTAGATTTATTTTTTATTTTGGAATTTTCACGTGTCGAGTGGTTAAATAATAATACTTGTATACAATTTAGTGTTCAAACAGTTGTAATATAGTTAGTTTTTATTAGATGTAGCTATAATTTTGTAAAAAAAAATGGGGGAAAAAAAAGTTGTCACGGCTCTTCGTTGCAGCGGTGACTACTTTTTTTTATAAACTTTGGCTGAATAAACAAAAAGGTATATAGGTATATACATAATTTACTTTACTAACTAGGTAAGTACCGACACGAAACAGATAAATTTCCACACCGCAAACATGTGTGCAAACAGTTTAATTTAAACCTTATTTCAGTACGCATAAAGACGTGTGCTTTAGTGGTTTAGTTTTCGCGCGGAATAGATTTACCAACCGCATCGAGTATGTAAAACAATTGAATTTGAACCCTATTTCAGAGTGCATAAAGCCACCTCGCGCGCACATGATACAATGATTTACTGTTTTCAAATGTCAAATAGGTAGTTCACCCCGCTACGTTAGTCTTGATGGTTTCGGAGAGTTTGTATAAGTCTTATAATATTTGTTATTTATTAGAAATGTCCGTTTTCACTTATCTTACTCCTAAACAAATGCAAAAATAATAGCTCGTATTTCCTACATGAGAGTTGAATATCGGTGCAATAATGTTGTGGTGTTCATGTAGAGAAGAAATATAAGTGTAGTTATAAGCTAGGTGGGTACCTACTCACAGCCACCACAACACAACAAATAATAATATTTATGGTGTCCGCAACGTTTGTGTAGGTCTCGTCTATGCCAAACAATACGCGCAGCGCACTCGTGAGTCGCGTGCCATAGTGTAAAAGTGTTACAGTATGACCATTTCCTATGAAAATATTATAATAACATACTTTTGGTAACGTTTAGGCTACCGGACCAGCTCATTTATGCGCTGTACACTAGAGTCCATCCTCTTACTAATTACTAACAATGTATCAAGTTATGACAAGACATACAAAAAACTATGTGGTCAGTTTGGATAGTTTTTCCAATCCAATGCGTTACTTTATCGGTGTTTATTGGCAAGAGGAAAAATGTATAGAAATTATAAATTACATACACTAAACTGTTTTTAATTGACTATTGTATTGTATATTATTAACCGACTTCCAAAAAAGAAGAGGTTCTCAAATCGACTGTTTTTTTTTGTTGTATGTTTGCTCAGCGATATTTTCGCCAATTGTCAATCGATTTTGATGATTCTATTTTTTTGGAAGTGTATCTTCCCGGACTGATCCCATTTCAATTTGTGTGAAGATCTGATGAAGAACTTCGGAGACAGGTAACGGAACTCTTCATTCCCGTAGGAATTCCCGTTCCGATCCGTTATAGCCGTACAGCCTTCCCCATGAATGTAACTATCATAAATTCATAATCATAATACAAAAAAGAATTTCTTGCACCGCGTCGCACGCAGTCACGCAGGCTCGACGCGTTCTCGTTTGGTGGCCGCGTCTCGCGCACCGCCCGTTCGATTTAATAATATTGTTGAATTATTTTAATTTTACATTATCTCCTAAACGGTGAGTTCAAATAACATGCTGTAAAAGACAAAGTTTATCTTCATAAAATTATCTTGATGATGAAGTAACTTTCGCTAGTAAGGATTAATATGCCTGCCTAATATTAATGCTGAAAAACCACCTTTAATTTTAAATAAATTATTTGACATAAAATGCCTTAGTGTGGCATATTTATAAGAGATAGATATAGGTGTAACGTCGCGGACTTTTTTTTAGATCGAATGAAAAACAATATCTTTGTTGTACATGGTACTTACGTATAATTAGCTATTACCACAGCGCACTTAGCGCACTTCCACTTTATAATATTATTTAGTATAGATTTGAATAAAGTAGTATCTCATTATCATTATTGTAACACCATAAAATACATAAAGAAATTAAACACACACCATATTACAATTCTATCCTATTTATTTATAACGGTTTGCTATCTATGTTTCTGTGTACGTGCGTCTGTGTGCCTGTGTATCTGTCTTTGGCATTGTAGCTCCGTTATCTTTATTGAACAGGGATATTTTGTAAGTTTTTAAAATTTTACTTGTTAATTACCAACAAATCAAAATCAAAATTTGCGTTACAGGGCAATAGAGCATGCGGAAGGGCGTGACTTGTCTCCAAAATAATACTCATTTATTGGGGTTACCCCCGACGGTATAGTTGGGAACGACACCATTGTTGAAATTAAATGTCCAATAACGGCATTTAGAAAAGGGAAATGCTGCTATTGAAGAAAGTAAAATACATATATTTAAATTCGATAGAATAAAACATACCAGGGTTATAAACAAAAAAAGTAATTGGTATTACCAAGTGCAGGGTCAACTTCATGTAACAGAAAGGAACCAATGCATTTTTGGAATATGGTTCGGTGAAAACTAGTAGTAGAAAATATTTCAAGAGATGACGAATTTTGGCGGGTGCATATGGAGAAAAAAATTATAGATTTTTATTTGAAATGTATATTGCCAGAGATTGTGGATCCGCGCCAAAATCGCGGTATGCCAATACGAGACATAATATTGAAAGAAAACAAAGAAAATGTTAATGATAAGCCTGTGCAGCCAGGTCCAAGCAAATCCAAGGACCATATTCCGTGTCAATCTACTCAGCTAGGTCCATGCAAACCGAGACAGCTACAGTTCAACGAATTTTAGCCAGTTGCATTGGTAACTTTTATTATGTTAACTATTTGATTAAAAAATTTAAAAACGTTTTTGTTTTTTTTTAAATAGCATCTAGGCAAATTCCAAACCATTTATACTTCTAAGCTTTCTTGAATTATAATATTCAAGAATTGTAACATAATTTTCCTAAAGTAAGTGTGCCTACCTACTACTTGATTTTTACGAAGGTATCGCACCAAAGCCAAATAGCGCGCGACGCGTATTTTTGTATCGTACTCGTATTCATAATTTTCGTGTCAGTCAGATTTTAAATCCACCATATACTCTAAAATAAATAAGTATTATTACTGATTTTTAATGATTAGTAATTGGATTCAAGTTTGTACAATACGTACTCAATCCATCTATAACCTTAAAAAATACTTAATAGAAAAATAAAACAAAATAAACTTATACTAATCAATTCAAGTTGATCTACTGCATTACTTTATCCTGTGACGGAACTTAGTACCTACCCGAGTCCGTGAACTCATGAGCGAGCGGTGCGCTTGGTGCGCGCGTCTCCCGCGCATCGTAACTTATTACGTATTGCTACTCCTTGCGGGGCCTGGGGTAAGCGTTAGATGCCTACGCGCTCAAGTCAGGCTCGCCTTAACTGTGGAACAATCATATTTACCTACCCAATTTTAAAGTCAATAAACTCATATCATATTGAAGATTGTAGATCATTAAGTTCAGTTTTCTTCAAAATGACATCCTTAAACAAACCTTACACTTAGTAGCATTTAAAAGCATCAAAATATTTTTGAAGACCGACGTTCTTTGCCAAATATCATTCAATCATCATTGAAGACACAAGTGTCAGAATCATCATCTTCCTATCCTTATCCCATGTTTTTTTAATTTTTTTCTATCGAGGAATGGGCTTGCTCTTGACCTCGATCACGCCTGATGGAAAGCCACCCCCTGTTACTTGGGGTCAGCGCAACCCGTTTTTTTCTTCCTTGTCCTATAAACCACTCTACCACTGATCCCATTTTTGTTCATATCTCTCACAAAACCTATTCATCTTCTATTGTCAAAGAATAACTTCAAAAACACTTATCTCCAGAACTTTTTAAACAAAAATTAGGCACAGTATGACACTGAAAAAGTAAGTTTTTACGGGCCTTGCAAAGAAGGCACCATCAGGACTTTCAAAACAAAAATTAAGTTAATATCAGCTCATTCTCGCCTAAAGCTAAGAATATAAGAGTACTTCAGCGAGCCTCATTGAACGATTATTGAATCGCCTGTTCTAGATTTTGAAGACACTTCGAAAAGATACTTAGACCCAAATCACTTGAGTTGAGCCGTGGTTCAAGTTATGAGCTAGGGGCAAAAATAACAAACCAATTATAATAACACCTTTAAATTCGGATCTCGTGCGCTAAATAATAAATAATAACATTCGAAGTTTAGTTAAGCTTTCCGAGGTCGGTACGTTGATGGGTGACCATCGATTACATACCCAGTTTCCTTCGTAAAACCGTTTGTTCCTGCTGTAACTTGCACATCTTTGACAATCGTTATAGAATGACATGAGAAAAATCAATCATTATAAAATGACACTCAATAAAGCAACGTTTGCATTCGAATTTCAGTCGCAATCTGTCAAAAATTGAGGCTTTTTTGACATATTGCGACTGAGAAACGAATGCTCGACGTTTCTTATGAATAAGTAGAATTAGCCCTCTCATCTTCTATTAAACTCAAATATCAATCGTACTCTTGAACAATAACAAATAGAGAGAAGAAATACACAAATAATTCAGCAAATTTCGTAACCTCAACAATCATCCCCGAAAAGCGATGGAAATTACATGAAAATGTTTTCTTTCAGTTAAAAAGCGAGCAATTGAATGGGCCCCGATAAATGGCTCTTGGCAATTGTTTCGATATAACGGCATTCGAACCGACTCTCTGGAGTACTATTGAGATTATTGTGGTCCAATTTAAAGGTGATAGCGATAAGCATTTTCATGTATTTGAACACAGAGAGAGGTAAAACAAATAACTCTTTATTCATTTAAAGATCCATATTTTCTGTTAGTAAGTACTTGAGAACTATGTTAGTAAAACGCAAAAAAAACACAGATATAATAATCTAATTAAATCTATATCTATACTAATAATAAAGCTGAACGTGCTAATCTCTGGAACTTCCAGTCGGATTTGGAAAATTCTTTTTGTATATGAGTAACGGGAAAAGCGAGATATGCGCGTTCGAAGTCGCGGGCAAAAGCTAGTCTTAGATTTATTGTAATGTAGGATATAACACTGTCCTACCTTACAATGACGATGCCTGTACCAGGATGGTCCTGTCTGTTGAGGAATGGTTCGAAAGAGTTACCACGGCCTTGGAACGCAAAGGGTATTTGAAGGAACCCGGGTTTTAGGTTTTAGACTCCGAGTTTCACCCGTGTGAAACCGAGTACTGGTTTTTTGGACCTATGTTGTATAATAATAATAGCTTTTGTTACTCCTTATAACATCAGCTATCTGCAAGTGAAATTCCCGTCAAAAAGTCAGACCGACAGACGGACAATTATAAAAATGTTTTTTAGTAATATGTAATTCTTTGCATTTATTAAATAGCTGTTATTTTGATATTTCAAACAGACACTTAAATTATTTGTAATGCATTATAGATTTGGTTAACCTAATTTACTACGAATCCAGTAATTAAAAATTAAATAATTCACGTCATAAATATCTATATGACTCTTAACTAAGTTCGTATTATATTAAATTGTCTAGTAGGTACTTTATTATTTACACTTATTATATAGTAGTACATAGTAGGCGTCAGCAGAAATTTTACCTGGGTCATGTTCAAGGTAAGTCATGTATGTTTTGTTGTAAATGTATACTGCACTGGTCGGCAAATTTACCAAGACAGCAACAAATCCAGGCGAAGTAGGTCAACGCAGTGGTATGTTCTTGTTGAGTCAACATCAAGGTTGTAAATACGGAAGTGTGGCCTTGAGAATAACACTCTTAATAATCATAATTGACGAAGTTGATGTTTCTAAATTTTCCTATAGGTATTCCTTGCAGGGCAATCAGTGTATTGCGGAATTGTTCGAAAGAGTTACTGCGACCACTGAATGCTAAAGGCATTTGAAGGTTTGAAGGAGCACGGGTGGGTTTTAGTCAGCAAGAGTCTGACACCCCCTCCCGCTCCGCCCGGAGTGGGAGAAGTCTTTAGATCCATAAAGAAAGGGCAATTAGCGTCTCCAGTTCAGTGATTGCTGGACTTATTAAAACAAGAGCAAGTTGTACATTTCAGCTTGCTTTGCGCACTCTGGGCGTCAAGTGTCTTCACCACAGTGACCAAACATGACCTCTCTGCACGTTTTTACTGCATGTCTATATTATTGGTATCTGCAGCACCAAGTAGCTACTCTTGTTATGAACTGATATTCTTAAATCTCGCCCAGAATGTCTTGAGAACTTACTTCAACGGGACATTCACTGGTTTCTGAACCTAAACTAGGAGCATTAAGAACTAGTTTTCGAGTGAGGGTGTAGAAAAATATTTTTCAATACCTCTGACCGCTCTCGACTTAGACCCCACCCGCAAATACATAACAAAGATCAAAGAAAACATTAAGACACATGTTTTATGTGCTTTTTATGTTTCCCCGCGCGCCACGGAGATTATTTTGATAAATAAATGAGTTATGCGATATTTTGTAAATGATGGCGGGTTGAAGAGCAGAGTATGGTGGGAATAAATTGTTTTATTATGGGAGAGAGTTCCGGTTTCTTTGACTTGAGGTAACCGGGTCTTTTATTGTGTTTTTGAGATCAAGGTTGCGGATTTTCAACCGGGCGATTCTCCTAGTTTTAAAGGAGCGTTTGCGCAACAGTTTATTATTTGTCCATATCTATATATATAGGTATATATATATATTATTTTTTCTTATTATTTTTTTTTTATTCAACTACCTTTAGGCTGCTCCGGCCGACGTCTCTCAGTCTGAGCCGGCTGTCGCTGAAAACCAGCGCTGTGGCTCTGTCTCGCACACGAGTTCCAGCATTATGCTGAGCGATGGCCGTTTTGCGCCGATGTGACGCATCTTCCTCAAAATCCCTTTTTACTTTTATATATATACTAGCACTTCGCCCGCGACTTCGTCCGCGCGGATTTAGTAGGTGGAGTACCTACTAAATCCGCGCGGACAAACTTTAACGCCCCCTGTAAAAGATTAGTTTTGGAAAATTAAGTACAACGATTTTCATTAATTACTTAGCCATTTCTACTTATTCTATGGTCTCAGGAGGCCCTCGACAATGTACCATTTAATTAGCGAATGCGACTGTCCAAATGCCAAAATGTAGGAATTTGGTCACGTGACATTTCGAAACCTATACATTTTTGACGTATTGACAATCGCGTACGCCACGCCACCGTTGACACAATAAGTATCACTTGTCTCGAGCCCAGGTTCAGCGCAACTGTTCACCCCGTTCAACCCGTTCAACCCGTCAGGGTTTGATTATGCAAAAATTGTTAGGTACATCTGTTTCAATTATCCCGCTTTTAGGTTGTTCATAGCATTCCGAGGTAAATTGAAGCAAGCAATTATGTCCTCCCCTAAAATCTTAATCACCCCTGCTTCACTCCTTGTTATGTATGTAGTTATTTCCGAAAAATCCAAACATTTGTTATTCTTATTGTTTTATCGAAAACATTTAAATGCCGTGGTGTTTCAACTTCATCGGACCAAGCATTGACATGATTCTCCCCAGTTCGCTCAAGCCGCGACATTTTTCTTACTCCGAGCATGTTTATTACCGTCGTAACTTTTGAACGAAAGGTCCAATTTGAATAATTTAAAGTATAATTTACACGGACATAATCAACCTTAATTATCAAACCATTTAAAAGGATAAGGATTAATATCATGATACTAAAATCACCATTTTTTATTTCACCATTGGATTTGCTTGAATAATATGAACAAAAAGCGGTCATGGTGACTTATCCATAATAGTTAGACATATGGTATCGCGGACTTTTTTGTAGGTATTGATGACCTCTATAAAACTGTAGTACATCACTTTGCTCTATTGTCAATAGATTCCGCAGCGTACGCGATATAAGGATTTTTTCTCACACCTTGGGTTACATTATCGAAGTTTTCATACGGATCTCTAACTTTTTTGAAAATATTCTATAGCCTATGTCCATCATCGATAATGTACGATTCTACTGGTGAAAGAATTTTTCAAATCGGTCCAGTAGTTTCGGAGCCTATTCATTTCAAACAAACAAACAAACAAACAAACAAATCTTTCCTCTTTATAATATTAGTGTAGATTAGTGTAGATACCCATTTATTTTTATGGTGTGCGTCATGCTTGGCGTAAATAAACTCTTTTTCTTTCTTTCTTTTCTTTTCTTCTGTCGCGTTTTGAAATTTATTGTCACGTGATATTGCGAATTGAATTTGTTTTTTATGTAAGTCTAAACGAGAATTGCCCTCTTGGAAATGACAAATATGATTTGGTCGGTTTAGAACTTGAATTTTATGTCTAGGATTACTTACATGCAAAGTATGCTAGATTAAGAATACTCGGTTTTCTTAGGGTTCCGTACAAAAAGGATAACCAAAACAAATCCTATTTCTAAAACTGTCTGTCAACAGACTATAAACTACTTTATCTCATGAACAGTAATGGGTAGAAGATTTTTTTGACAAATAATGAGTTTGCGATATTTTGAGAATCACGGGTGGAGGCGCCGACAAGACTTTTGTCGTCTCCGAAGCTGACGCGACGAGTGAACGTCACACCGTCAGTACATTGTAGAAGCGCGGTAATTGCATCATGCTCCTGTTTATAAATAAGATTGGACGAAAATCAATCATTTTATATGGCTAACTAGCTAAATGCCAAGCCCTGTGGGACAATTCAGGACGATTTCCGTATTTTGAAGTACCTAGCGTTTGCATTCGCAAACGGTCAAAACACCTCCAATTTCCTTACATTTTGAGAAGTTTTGGACATTGACTGCCGTCTATGTGCGACTTGCATTTGACGGTTTTTAAGTACCAGGGGCTCTTGACAAGTGACATTCCGTCAGCGGTAGCGTGGCGAAGGCGATCGTCAATACGTCAAAAATATATGGGATTGACAGATGTTATCGAAATGTCACGTGATCAAATTCCTACATTTTGTCATTTCGACAGTCGCATTCGCTAATTGAATGGCACATTGTCTTAAATGGCCTTGCCAGATACCAGCTTGATGCCCTTGTGTCAATTGAGAAACGAGCCAAGAGGATCATCGGCAATGATAGGCTCGTCGAATCAAAGCACAATCATCAACGCCGACTTGCTAGCCTGTCGGTTTTCTATCGGTTGCATTTTGGGGAGTGTGCGACAGAATTGCATGCATTTCAATTCGGCCCGTTCCATCATCGGACTACAAGACGTCGTAGATGCGCCACCGGTACATTGTGGACATCCTACCCACACACACATTCATTGTGCGCATAGCTAAGGAGTGTAATTCAAAGTCAAAGTCAAAGTCATAACGTTTATTTCAATTAGGCCATTAAACGGCACTTTGGAACGTCATCATTTACATTAAAAATAATATAAAGTGACTCTACTGTTATTCCCTGCCTGAGTCTGTGTTTCCTGATAGCTACAACCTGGGAGTCTTTAAGTGAATAGGTTACATCTAGGCGAGTGTGCTCCATCTTCGACCACATCATCGCTTATCATCAGGTGAGATATTGGTGAAACGCGTGCCTTTCGATAGTAAAAAAAGTTGAATTCAGCAAACGTTGCTTAACCCTGAAGATCGACCAATGCGGCTAATATTACTTAGCTACGAGCTCCTCCATGTCTAACACTGGTGGAGGCACAAGACTTTTGTCGTGTCCAAAGCTGACGCGATAAGTGACGACACACCGTCAGTATATCGTAGAACACTGTGTAATTACATCATGCTCCTGTTTATAATAAGACTGGACGAAAATCAAGACGTTTTACTGAAGTTCCACTGCTTGCTGTTTTTATTCCCTAGACTAACAGGCAGAAAAACAGGCCTGAAGTTCTACCGGTTATTGGTTATATGATATTTTCCTGCCGAAGTCTGTGAAACCTGATAACTACAACCGAGAGTCTTAAAGCCAAGAGTGAGTAGGTTACTTTTAGGCAAGCGTACTCAATCTTCGACCACACCATCGCTTTTATATTTTCCCAAATATGTTGGGGTTGGATTCCAGTCTTACCAGATGCCGCTGAATACTGGCATAATTAGGCACATGGAGGACTGCCTTCACAACACAGTTAGTGGGGAACACGATACCCTCCCTTTGGCAAGATCGCAGTGACATAATCTAGCTTCTGACTAATCACTGGTCACCTATCCTCAGATTGACATCGTCATACTTTGCTTAACCTTGAAAGATCGTCCCGTGCGACTGTTATTACTAAGCGAGCCACGAGCCATGAGTTCCTCCACATCTAACACTGGTGGAGGCGCCGTCAAGGCTCATGACGTCTTCGAAGCTAAAGCGACGAGTCGCACAGTCAGAGTATCGTAGAACGCTGTGTTATTACATCATGCTCCTGTTTATAAATAAGACTGGAGGGAAGCCACTTATCCGGGTTAAAATAAAGACGTTTTATAGGCAAGAAACCATATAAGCCTTCCTTTTGGCTTTGCCATATTGGGGTAAAAAGCCGGCTACTCTGTTAAAATCTCATTGTAAAATTTTTGGTGATGTGAACTGTTAGTCCATCCAGTCAAAGTGGAATAACCGTCACTCCACCTAAGTTTTCGCGTTGCGATGTTTCCAGGATAGACGGTTAAATTCCACATAACACTTAGAGCGGTTACGCACTGTATCCGATCCGAATCCGTGAAAATACGGATATAAAAAACTCAACGCACTAATCCAATCTCTGATCCAAATCAACCCCATGCCCCGCTGTCGAGGCGCGCGGATATGTCCGGTTTGAATCCGAGGTAATGCGACTAATGTATGTATATGTCATCGTCAAAAATACGACCTGAAAAATTTAGCCATCAAATGCTTGGTCGGTTTGCAGTTGTGTCGCATTTTAGTTTCGTTGCTCATATTTGCCTTCACCACTACATTAGGGTTTTAAAAAACCGGCCAAGTGCGAGTCGGACTCGCGCACGGAGGGTTCCGTACCATTACCTATAAAAACGGCAAAAAAATCACGTTTGTTGTATGGGAGCCCCACTTAAATATTTATATTATTCCGTTTTTAGTATTTGTTGTTATAGCGGCAACAAAAATACATCATCTGTGAAAATTTCAACCGTCTAATTACAACAGTTCATGAGATACAGCCTGGTGATAGACAGACAGACAGACGAACAGCGGAGTCTTAGTAATAAGGTCCCGTTTTTACCCTTTGTGTACGTAACCCTAAACACTAGTATATTTTGTTTAATTTGTTTTGGCATTTGGTCCCTACTTTGTTTGTCTATCCATACAAATCCAATTCAACGAATAAAAATATGTAAACTTACGTCAAAATGAAACCGAATTTCCGACATTCCAAGAAATTCTTATTGCTCCCTTTGGTGTTTCGATGACCACCAATATTGTGATAGAAACCATAGTATTAATCAGTAGCGTCTCTAAGATTCTTTACATGACAGAATAATGTAAACATTAAATCATTGAATAATAATATTATGTCATGAAATAATTACTGCTCCAGTATCACATACCATCATTCCAAACCCACACGAAACCACAACAAAAAAATACAGCAGAGCCCCCCAAAAATACCACAAACTACATTACAAGACTTCCTGCCCACACTATTATGATTGCGTACGGCTGTACGACATAAACTACGCGACTGCAATAAAATCATAATGTCTGCTATTTATTTGTCCGGGTTGAACGCACGGGTCAGATCGACTGAAATAGAATGGTGCCACTGTCGAGGTGAGGGGAGAAGGTTAATATGATTCAGTGGTTGAGTTATCTTGCATCAATTTATAAACAGTGTATTTTTTTTTTATAATAATAGCCAAAATCATTGCGTATTTTATTTAGTATGCCAGTATTATCAGAGGCAGTCTTTAGCTGTCTTTATAGTTGCCTCTGCTCAGCAGCTTCGTCCTTAATTTCCCGTTTAGTGTGCTTTAAAATAATAATAAAATGTTTTACTGCCATGCCATTTAAATGAACCCTATATTCTTATGTGTGCATAACATAAGTTGAAGCAACAACAAAAGTTGTACTATCTCATCATAGACGATGCAAGTCATTTCTAGATTTAATTTTCTACCTATGTCACTACCTATGCAAGAAACTTGTATCATTGTGTAAAATGAACTTTCAAGATGGAACATTCTGGCTGATAAAGAGGTGCAGCCGGGAGGCTCACAATGTTTTAAAATTAAGTTTCCGTGTATTTGTTTGGACATAGTGTGTAACTGTGTGTGCTAAATAAACACGTGTTCTTGCTTCTTTTATTTCTTTACTGAGATGTTGTTGGATTTAGTTGTTATTGGATCAAATACCTACTTGGGATAAGCACAGACGACTAATAAGGATCAAAATGTCAAGAAAGTGTGAAAAAAAACAATTACCAAAGTATTATTATTTAATTAAAGCTATCTATCGCTAGAAATAATGACATTACTCCACTAGTACTCTTATTTTGTTGTTCTTCTGCACCTACCTGCACAGTGTCTTCGCCTATATTTAACGCGTGCTATGAATATGGTGCTCTCAATTCATCATGTGATCGGGTCCAATTGATCAGCTGGAGTGAATATTATAATTAGAAGACGAGATTTTTATGGAACTGAACTGTGTCACCACATTCACCGCGTATGTAGGTATATCTCTCGAAGTTTAGTAGAAGCGTATGGTGCAGGTACATTCTACCAGAGAATCAATATCCCAACATTTTCAATAATTGCTTAAAAATAGAATTGACCCTCAGATATGCTTGTGTTCAAGCTTATGATATTTGGAGCGACTCTATTACAATAAATTACTGGATGTAAATCGAGACGGCGGTTATGATTTTTTTTTTAATTTTAGGCTCAGTATATTCGGAGATAAGGGGGAGGGTTGGTAAATTTTTACATATTTTCTTTAACACATTCAGAATAAAATTTCTAAAACTATCAAAAAAACAGGTTTCTTATTTCTGTACGAACTTTGTTTTTTTTTTATTATTGTAGGCACGCGCTTGACCTCTATCTCACCTGATGGTAAGCGATGATGTGGCCGAAGATGGAGCACGCTTGCCTAGAGGTAACCTATTCACTGTTGACTTAAAGACTTCCGGATTGTTCAGGTTGTCCGGCTATCAGGAAACACAGACTCTGGCAGGGAATTCCACTCCTTAGCTGTACGCACAATGAATGTGTTCCCAAAACGTTTAGCGCGTGTGGGTGGGATGTCCACCATGTACCGGTGGCGTATCGCCGTACGTCTTGTGGTCCGATGATGGAATGGGCTTGGCGGAATATTAAACTATGCAATTCCGACGCACACTCCCCAAAAACAACGATGTAACAATAAAATACTTAGATCTGAATTCATATTATTAAACACTATAAATCTAATAATTGATGGACATGGAAATTAGCAAGCGTTTGTAAGAAATAATTGTACTATACCGCTGCCAAACCCCACGTAGAATATAATATTATAGTATGGATTAATTCTTCGCAGTTTTTACGACGACCGAAAATAAACAGAACCTTATGTACTTCTCATCCTACATAATGGAGCAACACGCTAATACAAGCAATACGTCAATATTTACACTGACATCGAACACGAAGTTAAGATGTATGGGAATATTACGATGTTTTCTTAAAACAGTAAAGTATAGGAGCTTATGAAGTGAGATTTCGTGTTTTTGTTTAGGCTTAGTGGTAATAAGATGTGTTATGTATTTTCGTATTAATTAAAATAAAAGAACTGAGCTGTATGATTTTTCCCTAAATCCTAATTAGGTTCCAATGTAGTTAAGTTTTATATACAACGTGTAACAGATAGACGCAATACCTCTTAAGGGGTCATTGTTCTCATCATTATGAACAACTTTTAGGTACTACCGGACCAAAACCGAAAACGCGAAAAAAAATCAGCTGTTCAGTACATTTTGTCGAGTTATGCGCACATAAATGTATGGAGCAGTCAAATTTTTTTACCCGATTTCAGTGTTGGTTCCATAATAAAAATTGTTGCCGCCTGCGGCTCCGCCCGCGTGAATGTCGAAAATTATCCCAAGGGAACATACTCCCGGGATAAAAAAGTATCCTATGTATTATTCCAGACTATAATCTACATCTGTGCCAAATTTCATCAAGATCCATTCAGTAGTTTTTGCGTGAAAGAGTAACAAACATACATACATACAAACTTTCACAATTATAATATAAGTAAGGATCTAGCCGGAACTGTCCTACTACTGGGACTACTACATTTCTCCCGCCTCTGTGCCACTGCTTGGTAAATCCTAAAAAAGATACAACTCGCTCCGTCATTTCCTTCGTGGTCTGCCGTTGCTCCGTCTCCCGATTTCAGGGCACCAGTTTTGTATTTTATGGTCCTGCCGTTCGATGGGCATGCTACAGACATGTCCAGCCCAGTCCAATTTAACCTAGGCTCTTTCGCACGGTGTACACGAGAGGTTAAAATAAAGCTGTTCAGGGTCTACTGCCAGTCGCTGTACACGTGCGCCCTGTGGGTCAGTTATACACAGGGCTCGTACAATGCTTTACAGGTCCAATATAACCGCGGGCGCGGGCGTTCCGGGTAATGCTGGGGTTGCCGCACTTCTGTAGCGCGTCGGGGATGTTTGCAGACGCACGCGTACCTGATTTCGGTTCGCTGCTGCGTCTGCGAATCACATCATTGATGCTTCGGGAGCGCAGGGTGGATGGCCAAATAATGTGTCACTGGATGGCGGTACACAGACCGTCATTCAGATGTGTGACATAATATTTTATTATGTTAAACGTGTTTTGTGTTATTTTATGGATCTCTGGTCTGGAAATCAAGATCTTATTTATTAACATTATAAAATAATCAAACATTTTAATAACCCCAGAAATCACATAGGAATCGGTTCATAGGTTTCCTTTCGTTCAGTCTAAAGCTTGTCTGTAAGAGTTTGCGTTGGTCGATGTGACCGCCTATTGTGTTCTCGTTTTAAGGGTTCCGTACCAAAGGCCAACGGCACCCTATTACTAAGCCTCCGCTGTCCGTCTGTCTGTCAGCGGGCTGTTCATGAACCGTAATAGGTAGACAGTTGAAATTTTTACAGAGTTTGTATTTCTGTTGCCGCTATGACAACAAAAAATGCGTGAGTGTCGAGGAACACTCGGTTGGAACGAAGTTCGGGGAATATTTGGTCGATATTTTATCCGGGGATGAATCATGTCACCGTCACCCTATCTATAACCGTTAATACTAAAGAAAGGTTCGTGACGGAAATTCGTGATGTAAAAATCTTACACTATTTTTCGCCTAGCCGCCAAGTTCGTACCGTGCGATAAGGAACTTCGTTCCAATAATAAAAATACGATGGTACGGAACCCTTCATGCGCCAGTTCGACTCAGACTTGGCCGGTTTAATAAATGTTTGTCCTGTTCTTATTATGAGGTGTACAATAGAGTATAATGTATAAATGTATAAAATAAACATGCATGGGTGCCGCTGATAAACCCCACTTCGTGCCAGGGTTACGGAATTTGTTCGAAAGAATCACCGCGGCCCTGGAACGCAAACGCAACGCAACGCAATTTGGAGGAACACGGGTGGGTTTTAGTCAGTAAGAGAGTAAGAGTCTGACACTCCCTTCCGCTCCGCCCAAAGCGGAAGAAGTCTGATAACTTCCCATCCATAAAAAAAAGATAAACCCCACTTTAAAATCGGGATATTATCGGGAAGTTGTCTGCAAATCCTATAATCCTCTAACCCCACCGCGATCAGATCAACTCAGCAGTCTATTTAAACCGATAATTCAATGAGTTTGACACAATTACTAGACGCAGACTCGTAATCGTGGTTTACGATGCAAACGATTGCATTTCGATTATATTTAGAGTTTATTCGTTTGTATATCGGGCACATTGTAATGTGTCTGGGTGCAGTTTGATATAGTTATCTTGATTGTTTAAATGCTTTAAGTTATTGTTTAACACCATATTATATTCAAGAGCCCTGCGTGATAAGTGGCTTAATAATATCAGCCGCACGGGTCTATCTTCATGGTTTTGTGAGGTCGGTATGTGGATGGGTGACCATCCGTAACATACTGGGATTCATCTGCACTTCGGAAAGCACGTTAAGCTGCTGGTCTCGGCTGTTATTTTGCTCTTTTTTATATTTTATTTTACTGACCCGTGCAACTTCGTCTGCTTCACATTTTTCATAATTGCTCCACTCCTATTGGAACACTGCTGCTAGGAACACAGCATCACGTTGTAGCGTGATGCTGTGTTCCTAGCAGTTCCTAAGATTAGCGCGTTCTACCAACTAAAAAAACTCTTCAGCTTTTTATTATTATTTCTTTATTTATTTTTTCATACTTACTAAATTATTAATTATTTAAAAAAACATTTAATAATATAAAACTTACTTACGTAGCCTGCCGGTGTCGGGAGCAGAGCCTCTACCATGAGATTTCATCGAAAAATTACTCGCTAGCGTTAAACTCGCTAGCGTACTAACGTGGATCGAACAGATTTCGATAGTGCTTGCACCATGAGATTTACGGAGTCTTACGCATTCGCTAAGGTAAGCTCGATAGATCGCGTTGTCTAGCTAACTTCACTCTACTCGATATAATGCTTCACTACTTATGTTTTGTTTCTTTCTTTCTCACTAATAAGAAGAGAGAACGGCTCTTAAGCTCAAAATGTAGTTATATCGCTATGCTAAAAATGTTAAGATAGTCAATATCACAAAATAAACCGACTAAATAAAAAAGTTGACGGTTAGTGGACTACTTATGGTATTTAGTGGTTTTTTTAATTTTTATTCCATATAACATGTCATGTTTTGTTTGTTGGCGTTGTGTTACAGTTGTGTGTGTGTGGTTTAAAAGTTTTTCTAATGAAACTCGTTGTGCTCAGTGTTGACGTCAAATCCGTAACATTAGTCAATAATATAAATGCACAAATCCTCAAACGCTTCTCTATAGTGTGTGTAAAGTTTAATAAACTATCTTTGACATATTATATTTTCCAATTGAAATCCAACATAAAATTTCATTTTGGCTTGAAATTAACGTTGTTCACGTCGTTGGTCTTCAAAATCAGCGGCAACTAACATATTCCACGCTAAATAAGCTCTTGCAGACATTATTTTGACTTTATTATACTCAAACACGTGTATAATTTTAATGTAAACTTATGTTTCACACGGCAAAATGCTAGTGAGCTACGTAACTAATATCGTAAGCGTATTGTTCGATAGCTTCTGTCAAATTAGTGACTCATGGTGCCGTTATGTATGGTGATAACTGAAAAACGTCAGTGACCATCGAATAGATTACGTTAGGTTTTTAACCTATCGAAATCTATAGTGCTCATGGTACGAATTTTAATTCTGTCTGTGACCGCTAGGGGCGCTGTACAGTATGTCATACAAATAATTTACGGAGACGCTAGCGAGTTTTGGCTGCATAAACTCATGGTAGAGGTACAGAGTTCAAGCTACCGGTGGTTAGGGCTTCAGAGAAAGGAACCTCCTCACAATACGAGCCGTATCAAGGAGTACTGCCTTCTGTATCAGGCCCTTTACATTATTTGTATAGCCTCTAAATGATTCATATTTTCTTTCGTTTACAGGTAAGCGAACGTATTGCTCATCAGACGACTAGGTGAGAGGGTATGAGGTTCTTTAATTTGAAAAAAAAATGTACGGGTTAAAGATATTATGAAGAAAATTTCCAAATTAGTGAGGATTTCAAAACGTTATGCAATTGATTTAATTTCTTCACGATACCGTGAAGAGATTTAATCAATTGCATAACGTTTGACTTTGCTACTTCGTATGAAATACTTCATCGAAGTAGCAAAGTCCTTATTCTTGTAAATGGATGAATCCCGAGAGATCAGGTTCTGGTTCAGGTTTTTCAGTTTCTATAGAAACCTTCAAATTGCTGTCTTAGATTCTCTATAGTCTTTTTAACCGACTTTAAAAAAAAATTTCAAGCAAACTCACAAGAGTTTGCTGCACTTATAAATTAATATTTTTATATTGACTTATAAATCTTATAATATACAGAAATAATTTATAAGTATCTATATCTATAAAAATATACAAGTTAATCGAACGATCCTTTTGCTCTTCTCACTTCTATGAACTATTGTATTTTCCGAACCTCCATAGTTCAAACCAAGAGAACCCTTATTACTAGAGTTAAATATTCTTTAGGTTTGAGCTCACAATATTTTCTTAACCGAGCTAGTATGAAAACTTCAGGAAGCACAACATAAAACAATAGAATCTATTCGCAGCCGCACATCCGATCAGATATAGACTCTGACGTCACTGTTGACGTCAGCACTCATACGTCAGATGGTAACGGGAACAAAGATGGCGGACTTAAAGATCGGAGATGATGTCACTAATAGTAGTAGTAGATATTTACAAGAGAGAGGAAAATCTCGGATTTTTTAAAAGCGTTCACGCCGTACGGCTTTTCATACAAACTTTCAAGTCCTTATTTTTCGAAATGCTTGATTCGATTCTAATGAAACTTGATATGCGTACGCTAAATATCCAGGTGTTAATAGTTAGTAGAGAACATTTTCGAAAAAGGATACAGAGGGAAAGATAGTGATTTTTAAAATTCTAAGGAAAACCTAAAATCGCTTCCTCCCTCTAAATTCTTTTTCGAAAATGTCCTCTTCTAACTACTATTTAGAATTGAATATCCAACGTAGGTATTGTGCATACCAAGTTTCATTTAAATCGGTTCATTCATTTCAAAAAATTAGTAGGTAGGTACTTGAAAGTTTGTATGAAATGACGTACGGCGTAAACGCACTTAACGCAGTCGCAAACTATCAAATCCACATCAACCGACTTTTCCCGTGACCAGTGGGCTGACCTCTTCGGCTAAGGAATCAGCATTGCCATTCAACGTGGCAACGCTCCCAGTGTTCTGGGCCCGTTCTTTTCCCGGTGTCAGCAAGCTATACCTACCCCTCTCTATTCGATTCTATTCTAAACTTTATCGCTGAAGGATTAGGTTTAAGGTTGATTGGGAAAATTTGGCAGTTACGAGTAGCTTGATTATGTGCTGGCGTCTGTAGGGTACGTACATCTAGGGTAGGTAGGGTAGGTGGGTAGGCAGGATAGGTTATATGGGACTCTTTAAGTCAAGAACGCAAAGCAAGCGTGCTCCATCTTCGATCACATCATCGCTTACCATCAGGTGAGATAGTCGTCAAACACGTGCTTATGAATAGTAAAAAAACCTCACTTTTGCATTTATTATCTGGTTATGACGAGGATAAGTTAGGATAGGGACAATTTTGATTTCTGTAGAACAAATTATGTCGTCGGATAATCACAAACCTTGTGGCGTCATAAAATGAGAAATGAACACAAATAGACATCACATTAAAATAGCTGTCCTTTTCTTTAATATAATACTCGCTCATTTTCCCTCTCTCATTTTTCAATTCCCTGAGGGCGTTGTTTGAAAGGCATAATTTATAAAGCAAGTGGCTATTTTGTTGTTAAAGAAGCGCCTGAGGCTTGTCTCAAGAGACGCACTGGACCAGTTGCAGTGAAAATCTGAATCATTATCATATTCAGAAGCCTATTTTTGACGCATAGCTTTAGTAAAACTAATGTATATGGTAGACACCGGATAAATCTGCAATACCGGTAATTCACCCACATATATTTATTGGTTTTCTTAATATAAAAAAATACAATAGACTTGGAAATTTATTTTAGCCAAAAAGCTTTCTATTGTTCACTTTTTAGTGGTGGTTAGCTTAAACTTAATCCAACGCAAAAAGAATCATCAATATCGGTACATACACAATAATGTTATGCCCGAATAGATAACCCCAAAACCATGGTTTGCTTGTACACATCTGCGTACCCCTTGACGCCCGGCGTGATGTTATGTTATGAACTGGTGTAAACAATAAACAGGCATGCGATTTCAGCAATCCCGCCTGATATGCTATCATTTATTGAAGAGTTCCGTTACCTATCATCGAAGTTCTTCATCAGATCTTCACCAATTTTAATTAGGGGTAGTTCGGGAAAATACTCTTCCCAACAAAAATAATCAAAAGCGGTTCACAAGTGGAGAAAACATCGCTGAATAAATATTAAAAAAAATATATAAAAAAAAATACAGTCGAATTGAGAAACTTCTCTTTTTTTGAAGTCGGCTAAAAAGACACGCAGCACTTTAAGAACTGAATATTTTGTAAAACTTCAGCATTACAATATCGTTGAACAAGTTTTCAACGTCAAACAAAATATAAATGCAAACACCCATCGTCCATTTTAAACAAACATTAGTAGAAACAAACAATCGAGGCCACATTAATAGTGCATCGCTTGCAAACGATCGATCGTGTTTTGTTATTCATTTGCTTGTTACACAACTGGAACGGCGGTTGATTTTCCTTTGTGGTAATTGTTTTAGAATTCATTTGTGGTTAAATGTAGATTAATTGCAGGTAATAAGGAAAGAGAAGAGAAGGAAGAGAGATTGAATTATTTGTTACTTCATACTTAAGTTACTCAAGTAATTCACAAATCCCTACTAATATTATAAAAGCAAAAGTAAATCTGTCTGTCTGTGTCTGTCTACAAAACGTAACGTTTTCACGCTAAAACGGCTGAATGGATCGTCATGAAATTTGGCAGATATACAGCCTGGGATATGGAGAAGGACATAGGCTACGTTTTTACGCGATACTAATATCCACGTGGGCGGATCCACGGGCAAAAACTAGTACAACATATAGTCACTTTTGTAAAACTAGACTTAAGGGAGAATTCACACGTACTACAACCACTGATCGCAGCGACGAAAAATGGTTAATGAATATAAAATATAGCAGCTCGCGCTCCGCCTAGAGCGGCAGAAGATATTAATTTGATGATTTCTCATTGAAAATAAGAAAGAACAAACAAACAGCACTTGAATATTGAGGTCACATTAATACTGCATCACTTGCAAAAGATTGATCGTGTTTTATTATTCATTTGCTTGTAAAACCAATGGAACGGCGCGGCGGTCAGTCAGCCTTTGTGTTAATTGTTTTGTGGTTGAATGCGGAATCAGTCGCATAAAAGAGGAAAAAGGGTCCGTCATATTGAGTCTTTACTAATGAAATTGCTGGACTATGCGTCGTTTGATTAATTTTACTCTACAAATCAACTTAATAACTTATTAACTTAATTTGGGAGTTATATATTTGAGCCGTTTGGGGTTGAAACACTAGGCCCATGGGGTCCGAGTGCTCACGAGTCTTTCGGGACATCAGCAAACGTTGACTGTTCACGTGACCAGAGGGCTGGGCTTTTCTTTGGCCAAAGAATCAGCATTGCCATTCAACGTGGCAATGCTGCCAGTGTTCTGGGCACTTTTGTCATTGACAGCGATGAGGATGAGTTTTTTGATACCCAATGATCAATTTGTTTTATACACTTTTTGAACATAATTCGCAATTTTTAGTCTAGTTTGTATATAGTTAGTTTTAGTAGACATAAATAGTTAAGTTCGTTATGTACATTTATTTTAATTCCTATAGAATATCTATAACTTAATAACCCGGGTGCCCGCCGGGACAAATTTTCCAAACGAAAGTGATAGAACCAACAACGCAAAATTCGTGCGATAGCAGTGCTAAGTCCGTTATATCATTCTTTGTTGCGTGGAACTCATATTCTAAGAATTCCTGATTAGATATTCTTCTATACTAATATTATAAAGAGGTAAAATTTGTAAGTTTGTATGTAGGGGGTAATCTCTGGAACTAATGATCCAATTCTAAAAAAAATTTCACTGGTAGAAGCTACATTATTCCTGAGTGCTATAGGCTATAAATTATTTTTATAACATGTATATTAACAGAGCTATCACAACTTTTGTCTAGGAAGTCGGAAAGACGGACAAAGGATACTTTTTTTTTGTAGGTGTAGGGTAAATGTAGGATAGGTAGCCAGTTGACGGGAGCGAAGCCGCGGGGGACAGCTATTTTTAATAAAAAACCTAATCATTATTATGGCAATATTTCAGAAAAAAAGCCGCAGCACTGACTTAAATATGAAGTTTGAAACTCCAAAAACTTGGAAATTGAATAAAGCTTGTGAGGTGAGGGTGTATCAGAGTGAACTGTACTTGCGTAGACCTTCAGCGTTACGTTATAAATTTTAGTGTTTTTGGGAGATTCATTTTCGAAATACTTTATCCTTCATCTTTGTCATTTGATCATAAGATTATCTAAACAAAATAATATTAAAAAATAAGATTTGTTTATAACCTATAAAAGGGGGTAGAATGGGCGTTGAAGTTTGTGGAGTACCTACTTACTAAATCCGCGCGGATGAAGTCGCGGGCGATGTGCTGGGGCTCTAGACAAGTGTAATTCTGTCAGCGGTAGCGTGGCGAAGGCGATTGACAATACGTCAAAAATGTATGGGATTGACAGATGCTATCGAAATGTCACGTGATCAAATTCCTACATTTTGGCATTTCGACAGTTGCATTCACTAATCGAACAGCAAATTGTCTAGGGCCTCTGGTCGCTAAATAAACCTACAAAACAAACACAGACGATTTGAGAACTGCGTCCTTTTTTTGAAGACGGTTTTGTGAACCAACACCACCTAAGGCCCTAACCTATGGCTATCATAAATGATCATTGTTACAATTGACGGTCAAGCAATGATATTATCAAATTTCATTGCGGCCGATAGAAACTCAATCCCCCTGTGATACAGGGTAACCTTGAGCGAGATCGATCGAGAGACGTATGCTCGACGCCGTACTAATTTGCAATAACGCCATTGACTCTTATACATGTTGACTTTGTTAATATCAAAACCAGAAATAAAGACATAAAGCTGTCCTGAATCGACATCTATCGTGATTCTTTACATTTTCTAGTAAGGAAAAATGATTCGTAATTTATTGTCCATAATTTAAGTACCTATCTCTTTGTAGGTACCTACCTACAACGAGATAATTCATTAAGGAAAAGGCAATGACCTTTATTGCAAATTTACCTGGCGTCGACTCTAGTAGACCGGATTGAGATTGGCTCCGTCCGCGTGAATGTCAAAAATAATCCCAAGCGTATATAATCCCGGGATAAAAAGTACTCTGTGTTATTCCAGACTATAATCTGCCTCTGTGCCAAATTTCATCAAGATCCGTTTAGCCGTTCTGCCATGATTGAGTAACAAACATACATCCATCCAAATTTTTATCAATATACCTAGCTTTGCTAGCTTTTGCCCGCGGCTCTGCCCGCGTGGATGTCGATATCCCATTCTTCATATCCCAGGCTATACATCTGCCGAATTTCGTGACGATCCGTTCAGCCGCTTTGGCGTGACAGCCTAACAATCAAATACACTTTCGCATTTATAATGTTAAGTTATAAGGATGGAAAAAATTGATATAGACTTTGAAATATCCCACTTAACTTATTTTGTCGACTCAGAATATAGACTCCATACTTGTTGAATAGCACAAGGTGAGAATTAAAACCTGGCAAGTGAACATTGTGTTCACGTGCCAGGTTTTTAATCTTTCATTTGAAGCTAGTTTAGTGATTAATTAGTGATTTGGCAAAGTGTGTTGGTATAGTAGAGGTGAGGTGAGATGAGTTTAACTGCTCCGTTGGTCTCGCAGTCACAAGCGCGTCTGCCAAGCGTAGAGTTCTGGGTTCGATTTCCAGGTCGGGCAAAAAGACCTGTGACTAAGCACTAAAAGCGGAAAAAGTAATTCGGAACTTTAATTTCGGAAGTCGGTGCTTTTGGATGTTTCTTCGTTTTTGACACCGACTTCCGAAATTAAAGTTATTTTTATACTTTGTAGTATTTTTTATTTGCAAGTTGTTTTTATTTTTTGTAAACAAATTTAAAAACCCCCCTTTTTAGGGTTCCGTACCCAAACGGTAAAACGGGACCCTATTACTAAGGATCTGCTGTCCGTCCGTCTGTCACCAGGCCGTATCTCATGAACCGTGATAGCTAGATAAATGAAATTTTCACAGATGATGTATTTCTGTTGCCGCTTTATCAGCAAAGACTAAAAACAGAATAAAATAAATATTTAAGTGGGGCTCCCATACAAAAAACGAGATTATTTTTGCCGTTTTTTTTATAGATAATTTTCTAATTCCTTCTTTTTACGTTACTTCCGTTTAGTCACTAAAACCGTTCGTCTATGCCCAAACAAACGTTTAAAAGCTTAATGAGACTGGAGCATGATCGATCGTATCGGTGACATTTACAACAAATCTAGGTGAGTGGGTCAGCAGTGCGCCTAGCATTACCTGCCTGTGAAGAGTTCGCGAGAACTGACCTTTACAACGTAGCCAGTGGCTACTCGGTGACGTCGTTCGGTTATGTCAAAAGTGAAATTTATAATTATGCAGCCAGTATACGTGTACATAGAAAGAAAGAAAGAAAGAAAGAAAATTAGTTTATTTGGCACACACAGATACACACAATGTAGGTACAAACAAGAATAAACATTAATAAACATAGTAGATTTATTATTAAGGTCGATTTTCAATAGTTGTAAAACTTTTAACGAGGTGTTAAAAATGGTGGTTTGATGTCTTAGAAACGTAATAGGTAGGCAATTGAATAGTTTCACAGAGTTTGTATTTTAGAGCGAAAATGTAAGGAAGTTGAATTAGGTACATGGATATTAAGAACCGTGACTTTTTCAGTTTATAAATGGTAGCTAAGGAACCCTTTGTGTGTGATTCCGATTAGCCGGTTTTTAGAATTGAGCCAACCATTTGCAAAACCAGTCCTTTCTGCAAAAGTCAGGCTGCATTTTTTTATCAACTTCAATCTACTACTGGGCTAAGGTCACCCCATGGTCTCCCCCATAGCTTTATACTTCTCCCGATTACCTTCTACGACCAATCCGTCATGAACGCCTCTAAATCGTCAGCTTTTCCTTTGCCTTTCTCTAGGTAACGACGCCCATCCTCTGACTCCCAATGTACAACGACTGAGGCCCATCTGTGCTGAACTCCTGAGTCATTCTACATAATTATAACCCGCCAAATCCCACTTCAAGCTGGTAGCCCTCGGGCTGCAGCTTTTTTTTTGTTAGCCTACACTTGTGTCCCACAGCTGGGCAAAGGCTTCCCCTTTCTCCTTCCAAAATTCTTTGTCCGGCCAAGTTTGAGATAAGATATGATGAGATCGTCTTATCACCTTCTCGACCTCGACGGCGACGTCTTTCCTCACGCGTCCAGTGAGTGACGATCTTCGCCCACCTCTCCGGGTGCATTCGTGCGACGTGGCCTGCCCACTCCCACTAGCCTGGTTGGTTTTTCTCCAACATCTCGGATGTTATCCTCATCACCTTAGTTATGGGACGCTCATCACCTTTTTTATGGATGAGAAATCATCAAATGACTCCTCCCGCTCTGAGCGGAGCGGAGTGTCAGACTCTTACTGACTAAAGCCCATCGGTGCTCCTCCTAGTGACTTTTGCTTTCCAGGGGCGCGGTAACTCTTTCGAAGAATATCCGCAACAGTTATGGGATGCTGGGTGGTGTTTCTAACGCGATCTGTTCCTTATTATGCTGTGCTTCATGGCCCGTTGAAAAATTTTGAGTCTCGACTTTTGTAAGGGTGCAGTTACACAATATATTTTCCAACTCATTTATTTTCAAAGGGATCAGACAGACATTATAATGCCTATCGCATGCCATTCTACACTTGTGGGTATAACCAGGACTTATCTAAGCAATCTCACTTAATACGAGCCCCGGAGATATGAAATTCCTTAGGGTTTGGTTTGAGTCATACGAGTAGGCTTAGCGGGACAGACATGAAATAGTAATTTAAAATGATGAGGTGCCATTAATGTTCCTGGGCAATGAAAGGCTTTTGTCCGAAATAATTTATTTTTACCCGACTGCGTCAAAAGGAGGGTACAAACGGATTTTGACATAGTTATGAGGTGTCGTTGACTTTGCCAGAATTTTATTGTGGTAGTGACATAGGGTATCATACCTATACATTTTCAAAACTCACTAAAATTTATTAAAAAATAATATTTTTTATATTTTTTTTGCGTAAAATATGTGAATCCTTGGTGCGCAGGGTGCGAACAGCATCCTGGGGATGATTGCTGGCGAGCTACACGATTCTATAAGGAATCGTCGGTCCAGTATTTCAAATGATTCTAGGATCCAGTATCCAGGATTCTATGATTGTTAATGGAAACTAGCTTTTGCACGCGGCACCGCCCGCATGTATGTCGATTGTCGTGTAAAAAAAGTAGTCTATGTCCTTCTTCATATCCCAGGCTATACATCTGTCAAATTTCATGACGATCCAGCGTAACAGACAGACAGACAGGTAGACCGACTTACTTTCAAATTTATTAGTATTAGTAGGGATGTTGCTTTTGTTATTGTAATTCTAACACAGTTACTTTATTCACTAAAATAGTTACTATTTCTTCCCAAATACAAATCTTAAAATCCCACCCACCTCTCCCTTGCACCATCCTCCACCCAAATTACATTAAGTTTGGCTCTCTCCGTGGTTTATAGAGCCCATGGTTTTTATACTGCCATGTGATGACGTCATGAGGAATAGCTACGTCACTGTATGTTCGAGGACTATCTTCACGCTACGCGCTTGAGAGAGTGTGTTGGGTGGGGGAGCGAGCTTTTTGGCGCTCAATAGAGGAGGATTTGCTCGATACTCTTCAACTGTTTATTTTCTATGTTGTTGTTATTTACTTGGAAAATTTTATTGGATAAAAAAAATGATTTATTAAAACTTTATGCACAATTAAAAAACACTGTACAAAGACGGACTTAATGCCATAGGCATTTTTACCAGTCGACCTAAGTGTGGTGCAGAGAAAACATGACAGGTGCAACTTAAAGGAAAGACAAACAGAGAGGAAAATAAAATTAGTACAATCATAGATACATAGAATACATACACATATTTAAACAAAGTTATTAAGAAAAAACGAATCCAATGAATTAACGCTGTGATGATTCTACCAACTTCTTGCGAATGTGCTCACGTGCCTTCACTTAAAGGACAGCCGACTGGTTGCAATCCTGATGAAATGTCGTTGAAAGCTAAAGTTGGCCTGAAATTTTTCTTCGTGCCAAAGAAATAATCATACAACCATACATGCAGTACAACTATTTCTTGATGTCCCTCGGCAATTATCACATTTCCGAATACAAGCGAATGCTAATTTCCATTTCCAGTTCCACAAACTCACATACACAAACAACCAGACCCGGAACAACTATCTGTAGGACATATAAATATTTTTTGTTCCGTGCGGGAATCGAGCCCACGACACGCAGCGTAGCAGTCACTCGCTCAACCATTGCGCCAACCGTGTCGTCAAACATTGTTGATCATGTTTAGCGTTACGTGTTGCGCGGCAGTCTAATGTAGCGTAGTGAATACGACGCTTAGTAAAACTGTGCTGTTGTAACGTCTTCCCACAATGCAAAGCCATAGGGAATCAACAATACTGGTCGCAAAACCTCAATGTCAGCATCTTTTAATAAAAGTACAGCAAGTCAGCAAGTAATCCACTTCGCACAGTAATGTCTTCACTCCGTGCGATACAGAGAGTACGGTAGGTACCTCGACGGCGATTGCTATTCTACGAGCTACGCTATTCGAAATTTGTACAACCTTGCTTGTTTGTGCATCATACTCATTTATATTGCATAAATGAGTATGATGTACAAAGTTCCAAAAAGTGTAGATGCAATTTATTAAATCATAATTTAAAAATAAAACAAAATAATTTGTATTATTTAAAAACAATATTTGTTAAGTTTGGAGAAGGAGTGGAGAAAGAAAGAAAGCTAATATTTTTTTTTTATAACAATGCTTAATAAATATAGTACTTAAATTAATAAAACATATGGTCAAATTTCGACCACTTAAAATTGACGGCCTGTGTGAATTCTGACTATGAAAGCTGAAGTTTTTGCTTAGCGCACTTTGCTTGGAACGAATAATTATGATTATTTAGCTTCTGTTAGTGGTTTCGCCCGCGTGAATTTCAGATTACCTACCACATCGGCTCATAGTCATTGGATTGATTACTTACATGATATGAGGTGACGAAAAAAATATTCTGAACGTTTTGTATAGGTTTGAAGAAAACCCCAGGTGTTCATGAAATAATCCTATTACCTACTCCAATGTCCCACAGCAAATTTTTTTTTCAACAAAAAACTGGATACGAAAAAACTGCAAAATTGGCATTGTATCAAAATGGTAGTAAAACAAAATTGGAACATCCACTTTATATAATTACCAATATGTAAAGTCACACCCTATATGTAAAGTCCCGCATACCTCAGTAAGTTGAAAAGGGAGGATCCTCCGACCGGACGGTTGTTGTATCCGGTGGGCAACTGCCCGATAGTTGATATTTGGGCTTTTGTATCTTTTCAAATCGCACTCAGGATTTCTTATGTTAGTTCGCAGCTGTCGGGATAGATGGCGTTGCGGCTCTTATTGTTGCGATGTAGATTCTACTAGGTACGTGGATTTTTGTGGCGGGAACAGTGGTAACATTGTAGATTATGACATTTCAAGTTACTCCCGACGGTTCCATGTTCTGTGGTGCAATGAAACAATTACTTATGCCAGTGTTCCCGATTTAGAATAGAAACTTAATTACAAAGGTTTTTACTGTTATTTGCAAGTGAGTTGTGATTGATGCCTTTAGTCAGGAACAGACGGTGGTATTTTAAGTTATGGGTTGAGTTTCAAGAAAGGGATATTAAGTGTTGAAATCATTCATTTACAGTGAAATACACATTACTGCTTATTATGTCGGGGACCCCGGTAGACTAATTACCACGTGATTTACTGAATTTAATCAAAAGTAGCTTGTGACTAAATATTAACTGTCGCATGGTTCGATCTTAGAAGTTGATAAGTGAAGCTTGTGGATGGGTGAACAACCTAATATACCGAGCTCGTTCGTGCCTCGGAAAGCACTTAACACGGAAACTACGGACTTCGGGTTTAGAGAGTAGACCCCCTGGGCCGCGCTGGCTCTTCCGAACAAATTCCGAAACCCTGGCATTAATATAAACTGAATTCAGTATCAGCCAGTATCAGCCAGAAAATAACTTTAATTTCGGAAGTCGGTGTCAAATAACGAAGAAGCAACCAAAAACACCGACTTCCGAAATTAAAGTTATTTTGTACTTTGTAGTGTTTTTTTTTGGAAGTTGTTTTTTTTTTTCTTTAACCTGGTACCTCACACCTAAAACACCACTGAAAAGTCACAGGAAAGCAAACATATGCAATTTCGTATGATTTTTCCTCAAATTTTTTCCAGCAATTTGGATTTAAAAACCAAACTGCTGAACCGATTTTGATAAAATTTAAATGGGACCAATCGAGAAGTATATCCTTTCAAATAAAATAAGAATTTTTCAAATCGGTTCATAAATGACGGAGATATGAGGTAACAAACACACAAAAAAAAAAAACAGTCGAATTGAGAACCTCCTCCTTTTTGTGAAGTCGGTTAAAAAGTCCGTTTCGTTGTGGATTAATCCGCTTTGTCATCATTCATTTTATTCCTACATATTCGTAAATGCGCTGCAGAAAACATATTGACAGATGTGTCAGAACAGTTTAAATTGGAAGATAAATGGATGTGAACGCAGTTCCACAATGGGATAGATAATTTCCGTTGAGTCAACATTTCGTGCCGTTTTCAATTGTATGTGATCAGTGGTATAATAGTTATTTGGTACAATTATGTTTATAGCGTTATGCAGTATTGAGTTAGGAACATGTTTATGATTAAAAGAATCGGTCAAGTGCGAGTCGAACTTGAGCAGTAAGGGTTCTCTACATCACTACCAAAAATGTATGTGCCGGCAAAAATGTTTATCTTACATGGAGATATAGATCGTCTTGGGCACAGATGAAATATTCATCCATATTAGTTCCCACAATTTCGGCAGTATTACCTGCACATATTCAGTGGATAATAGTTCAACCGGCTAGCTGTTACGATAAATAACAAAGCTATGGAAGAGCGGGAGTCTCCTAACACAGGCATCATAATGCCTTTAAGGAGGCTCCAATCATGAACTAATTTAAACTAGTTTGTACAGAAATAAATTTGAAACATTTTTGTATTTTTTTGGGTTCCGTACCCAAAGGGTAAAGACGGGAACCTAATACTAAGACTCCGCTGTCCGTCTGTCTGTTTGTCACCAGGCTGTATCTCATGAACCGTGATAGCTAGACAGTTGAAATTTTTACAGATGATGTATTTCTGTTGTCGCTATAACAACAAATAGTAAAAACAGAATAGTAAAAATATAAATATTTAAGTGGGGCTCCCATACAACAAACGTGATTTTTTTTGCCGTTTTTTATAGATAATGGTACGGAACCCTTCGTGTGCGAGTGCGACTCGCACTAGGTCAGTTTTTGTATTTGTATTTGTAAATAATAGTCTTGCATTTGGCAGAGAGTGCCACGTAGTACCGTTCCCATTTTCATACTTCAGCAACGGAACCCTTAAAGGAGAACATGAAACAATCT
The DNA here is from genome assembly GCA_947386135.1 of Melanchra persicariae. Taxonomy (NCBI): domain Eukaryota; kingdom Metazoa; phylum Arthropoda; class Insecta; order Lepidoptera; family Noctuidae; genus Melanchra; species Melanchra persicariae. The sequence goes on along the minus strand of OX376670.1, from coordinate 10,196,852 downwards.
GGCTAGCTTTTACTCAAAATGTTGGGTTCTGCTTCCAGTCTAATCAGATGCAGCTGAATACCAGTATTTTCACCATCAGTCTAGTAGTCACCAGACCTTGGTAAGCATGATGTCAGAAATTCTGGCTTCTGACTATCATAACGACTGACAAGAATCAACAAATTAAAACCGGGACCAACGCTTTGTCATATTTTTCGAGGCACGGAAGAGTCTCGGTATGTCATGGTGGTCGCCCATCCACGGTTCACTCTACTCGACCACTACTCGCTAACACTATCCCGATTATTTATCAAGCTCAAAGACTGAAAGGCCAGTGCATCTCGTGTAGCTGGTAACAAATATGGCAATAAAACGACGACAAGGATAAACTGAGCGAAGTGAACGATAACAGTAACTGGATATTTCTAGTTATAACTAGCTACGGGCCGTTGCAACGTTTTTGTACTCTATTTTATCCTATCCCATTGTAGATAGTCTACCATTATACTGTCTCTCTACTCAACTATACTAGTACTACTACTAGTAGGGACTCAGTAGACTTAATTAGTGGTAGGCAGTAGAGGGCTACTGCCTGCCACTAATCACTCTATTCACCCGCTATACTGAATTGCTCTACTCTACCAATGTACTCGACCACTCTACTGAATCACTCTGCGCGACCACTGTACTGCCTACTCGACTGCTTTGCTCTCCCATTCTACTCGACCACTGCAATCTCCCACTATCCCGATTATTTGTCAAGCTCTAAGAACAAAGGCCAGTGCATCTCATATAGCTGGTAACAAACATGGCCCATAAAGCCGTGACAAGGATAAACTGAGAGAAGTGAACGATAGCGGTAACCGGATCGCACTGGTTATAACTGGCTGCGGGTAGTACTGACGTCACTAGCGCGGTAAACCATAATGTAGTGATGGTTTGCTTTACAAATAATTTTTTTTTAACATGTTCCTTTCAAATTATAGACTTCTTCAGACACAGCGCTTTCGGAAATAAAGTGGGGGGGACATTTTTATGTAATTTCTATTAATCAATTCTTTCAACCAGATTGATCCAGGAGGTACTTAAATTAACAATCAAGCTCGTCCATGAAAGAGTAAACTTGATAAACATTAGCCTCCTGTTTGCTTGGCTTCTGCTAAATTGTAACAGCCACACGAGTCGATCTTCGAGGTTAGCAACGCTTGCTGAGGTCGGTCAGTGGATGGGTGACCATCCATTACATGGCGAGACTTGTCCAATGTCCGTGCCTCGGAAATCACGTAGTCGTTGGTCTTTTTTTAAGGATGGGAATGCATCAAATGTCTGACTCTTGCTGACTAAAACCCATTCGTGTACCTCCAAATGCCCTTTGCGTTCCAGGGCCGCGGTGACTCTTTCGAGCAAATTCCGCAACCCTGGCCAATCGTTGGTTCAGACCACCATTGAATATCATAATATCACCTGGGTGATCTCGTGATAGATATAGATAGATATATGGGATATCGTGATATCCAGTTACCGTTTTGTGGTTGTCAGATAGGCAGTCGTTCCATGTATGATACTGGCACTCAGCTGCATCCGGGTAGACTGGAAGCCGACCCCGACAGTTGCTTAGGTATTAACAAAAGTAGAACTTTGTGAAATGCCTTTACCCAAAATTAACACAACCAACGACAGAAACAGCATCTCCTACCATCATCACAAAAAAGATCAATACTATCTCCCAACAAAAAACACATTAAAACCGGTATCAACCGGATTGATCCGGTAAATTAAAACAAGCAAGCTCGTCCAATAATGCAGGGACACGGATTAATGCATCCACTGGGAGCGATCGCGGCGCGGAAACCGGATATTATCGGATATAACTAGTTACGACTGAATATAGCCGGTCTGTTCGCGTCGTTCGCTTGGATAATTTGTTGGTGTAAATACTTTTTTGTGTTGTTATATTTTTTAACTGTTCTAATGGTTTCGCGGTTAGAAAAAAACGTGGCTAAATAATAAAGAGTATGTCTGCCACATGGGTCAATCTAGAAGGTTCAGTAACGCTCGCCGAGGTCTCTCCGTGGATCGGTGACCATCCATTACATACCTACCGAGACTCCTCCGTGCCCCGAAAACGCTTTGAGCTGTTGGTCTGGGAAGTAATTTGACAGTCGTTACGCACGGGAAGTCAGAAGCCTGAAATCAGACCCCAGTCCTGCTAAGGGAAGAGGAGGTCAGACATGTAAAATATTAGTACACTGCCAACCTCCAACTTAGAAAGACAAAGGCTAGGCAGATTAATGGTTCTTTATGCTAAGAAAAGGAGTTCTCCATCAAAAAGAATTAACCCAAAATTGCAGGCGAAAAGGCAGACGTAGATTTTGACGAAAATACAAGCCAGTTTTAACCAAAACTGGCGTAAGACTCATTAGGATTCCAGCTTAACACCTTGCTCTTCCATATTATCGCAGGTATAAACCGTACCTTCCCTTGGGCACTCTTCATCCAACCACGACCACACGGTATGTAGGTACTCTAACATAGTCGGGACGATATTGCACCTTAGGGACATATTTGTCTAGTACTCACACGGTATGGTATAATGTGTTCATTATGAACACGTGCGGTAATTTCTGTTTTACTGTAGTTTCATGGAGGTATGGGATAAGACTTAAAAGGACTGTTATCTTTAAATCTAAGTTGATGCCTACTTGGAGTCAAGAAACTAGTTCTATAGTTTCCTTGTCTCGAATTTGAACATGAATGTGATTATTACCTATTTGACAACGGAACGTTTTGTTTTTCACATGTTCGTACGAACCTTTTGTAAACTCGCGATGATTGCATTATTGATGTTCTTTTAGGAGTTTCGGACCTTTCAATGATTGAAACATCGATAGACTTACAGCCTGCGGTGGATCCCTGTAGGCAATGGACCGACTAATGAATGACATGCTCACTAACGGCCGCTTTCTATAATATATCTCAATCCCAATCTTGATCCCGATCCTTGTCTGTAACCAATCAAAGGTGAGGATTGTGTGGTGAAGGACACAAACTCGGCCGTTGATTGGTTACAGACAAGGATCGGGATCAAGATTGGGATTGAGATATATTATGTTATACAAAGCGGCCGTATGAAGACCGATGAAATTCATCAGTCGGTGTAAAGCGCCCAGAATCACAAGTTGGTTTCTCGGTCAATTTTGATTATATTTTTGTATATTTTGAGATAAATTGTGTAGATAATATTTTTAAGCTATTGCATAGCTTCTATCGCGGGCCTTGAGCGTGGAGACCGAATCCAGAAATTCTGTAACGAAAATAACCTAACACCCCCCACTCCGACCGGCACAGCGGTGATACTTTTTGTTTCTATGACGATCTGTGTTCTTAATTTGAAAGTTTTGTTTTTTTGAAATTATTTTTATAAGTTGCGAGTGGCATTTTTGAGCTGTCAAATGCAATGTGACCTCTTTTGAACATTTTGAGGTTGGTGCCCTATTTATTAGTATTGCTACTTTCCCGCGGTTTTGCTTGCATAATTATTAAGCTATTGCAATAGCTTTACCGCGGCAGTCTCCGAGTGCCACACGTCTTTTTTTTCATGTATATTCCCTATTGTATTAATAAATAAATGGATTTGCATAACATTAACCCGTGACACATATCCCCGCTTACGATCGGATATCAAATACGAACAGCCACTAACTCCGAACTGAACTTTAATATTAAATGTCATGTTACATGATCTTTCAAGGAAGGATGAAGCTATATAATATTGTGGGTCGTTTTACGATGAATATTATATGGGATGGATGGTGTTAAATTGAAGATTGGGTTCGTTATGTTATCAGTTTACTAGTCTGAAATCAATAGGGCAAGCCTCGTGATTATATGTATGGCACTAAGTAATAATAGTCGCACATGTCGGACTTCGGATTGAAACGTGGCCCACAATGGGCGTCATGAGAAGGCTTAAAGTCACCCAAAGGGCAACGGAGAGGGCAATGCTCGCAGATTTCTTGCGTGATCGAATCAGGAACGATGATATCCGCAAGAGAACCAAGGTTACCGATAGCCCGAAGGATCGCCAACGGAAGTGGCAGTCACATTGCTCGCAGAACATATGGTCGATGGGGCCAAAAGTTCTGGAGTCGCGACCGCGTACCGGAAGACGCAGCGTTGGAAGGCCACAAGGTGGACAGATAACGTTGTGAGGGTCACGGGTAGCCGATGGATGCGAGACGAACAGGACCGGTTGTGGCGACACTTGGGGGAGGCCTTTGTCCAGAAGTGGACGTCTTTCGGCTGATATGATGATGTATGATGGGTCAGTCTTCTAGGTTAAGCAATGCTTGCCGAGGCTGGTTCGTGAATGTGATCATCTTAACATACCAAGCCTCCTCCGTGCCTCGAAAAGCACGGCAATTCGTTAGTCTCGGATGTGATAGTAGATATTTGACAATTATACGCGTAGTCAGAAGCCAGGTAATCTGTCAACGGTATTGCCAAGGGATACCGTGTTACCCAGTTACTGGGTCTTGGAGGTCAAGCAGGCAGTCGGTCCGCGGAAAATACTGGTACCTATTCAGGTTAAGGCGGTTTGACTGGAAGCCGACCCCAATATGTTGTAATTGATACCAGTGGCAGACAAGTTAGTCGATGGGACTTTGGAAGCGTCCTGCAGAAATATGAATATAAACAATGTTTTTGTTTTTTAAAGAGTCATGTAGTAGCTAGCTTTTGACCCGGATGGCGTAAATAATTGGCGTGACGGCACGGTTGGCGCAGTGGTTGAGCAATTGACTGCTGCGCTGCGTGTCGTGGGTTCGATTCCCACACGGAACAAATATTTGTATGGCCTACAGATAGTTGTTCCGGGTCTGGCTGTTTGTGTATGTGAGTTTGTATGTTTGTAAACGCACCCACGATACCGGAGAAATTCCTAGTGTGGGGCAACGTTTTATTAAAAAAAAAAAAAAAAAAAATATTTAATTTATTCTCCAACAGTCTTTCATTTCTAACACTTAATAAGTAACGTTCAAAACAGAGCCCTGTGGTGCTACAATATATAAGGTGCTATAAAATTATCAAACCTGAAATCGCGAAAAAAAAATCAGCTGGTCCCTACATTTATTTTCGTCTAACTCGTCAAACTGTAGGGACCAGCTGATTTTTTTTTCGCGATTTCAGGTTGGGTCCCATAGTAAAAGTTGTTCATAATTATGAGTACAATGACCCCTCAAGAGGTTGGCAGATATTTTTATAGCACCTTATATAGTTAGGAAAAAGCTAGGCAGATGATGATGTTACGTGATCTTTTAGGAAAGATGAAGCTGTAAATAGTATGTGGGCAGTTTAACTATCAATATTATATGGGTGGTGCTAAATTGAAAATTGAGTTCGTTCCGTTATCAGTTTACAAGTTTTGAAATCAACAGGGCATCTCTCTTGATTATATGTATAACCGTTGTTAGTTTTGCTCCTGACCGAATTTTGATCACGATGGCCTATCTCAACGGAGATTAGCAAAGAAGATTTAGTTCACAATGCTTGCGCAAACACAGGTCTTCTCTATTTCTTTACTCGCGAGCTGAGAAACAGACGGACAGACAGCGAAAGTTACGTAATAGGGTTCCGTTAGTTTCCCTTCGGCTACAGAACCCTAAAAAGCGCTTCAATTAACTACAAAATAATCATTAAAATGACTTCAAACGGGCCACGAGAGACTACATTTAATTACATCCGGAATATCCTGTGCTGACATCCTCCTAACTTTTTATTCATTTATTTTACCACGAAATCTTCTTCATATTTTTGTTTTGTGTAGATATTTCTAAAGCAAGAAAAATATTAAGACAAAAGTGTTATGAGCGTTTATTCCTGACGGTATTTCATGCAAGCAAGTCCTTAAGATTCAAAATAAATGTTCTGATTTTAATGAAAGTTTTACATTTTAGTGAAACAAAGCTTACCCAGCTCACTTTACATAGAAAACTTAAAAGCGCTCTCTCTTTGTCTGTAAACAAAGGGAGAGCGTTTTTATGTTTTCTATACGCTAGACGCGTGACAACAACGCGTCAAGCAGGCGTAGCAGGTTGCTACGTAGGCAATGGCTGACGTCATGCTACGCCGTAGCTCGCGTAGCCGATACACCCACCGCTGCTATGCGTGGACGCAGACGGCATGCAGGCTATGTGTATTTGTGTAAACATTACTGCCGTAATGATTTGATAATACATTATCATTTGAATTTTATATCGATTACATTATTTCAACAAAAAAATATTTGCGTTTTGTACCAAAAGTTTCGTATAACCCAGTTACTGGTTATAGGAGCAAAAATATGCGGTTAAGTAATAGTTATTTATGATATTAGTGCGGTAAGTTGTTTTTTACAAACGAGTAGACGAATGTAAGCACGAGACGAAGTCGAGGGCTTACCATTTGCGGATTTGTTCGAAAGAGTTACCGCGGCCCTGGAACGTAAAAGGCACTAAGAGGAGCATGGGTGGGTTTTAGTCAGTAGAAGTCTGACACTCCCTGCCACTCAACCCAGAGCGGGAGGGGTCATTTGATGATTTCCCATCCAAAAAAAAAAAAAAAAAAAAAAGGGCTTACCATAGTCACGAGTTTGTAAAAACCAAATCCGCACGTGTGTCATACAACGTTTTTGACACATTTGCGAGAAAACAGTACAATAAGCAATGAAACAAACTTTTTGTCTCTAGAAATCAGTCGGAAAGTCGCAACAATCTTTGACGTTTCTAATATGAAAATGGCGCGAATTTGCAAAGGGCGCCACATGCGCGTGGTGAAAATTAGAACCACATACTTTATTTTTTTTATTTATCTTCTCTCATTTTCTCTATAATATTAAAATGAGACAAACGTATACAGCAAAACCGCTTCCAAGGAGGTATGATTATTCAGCTTATTTATTCTCGTGATGTGAAACTCCTTGGTGGAATTCTTATTAATTTTTATGGAAATTAAAAAAAAACCGTAAAGAATACGCACGGCGCTATACAACGGAGTTTGCGGTAAAATATTCACTTAGGTGAGAGTACCTACTTTGCCGCACGCTCCATTGTGTGGTGCATAATTTTTAACTTTCGAACAATGCATACAGGCTTCGTAAATGCATTTTTTGAGCAAATGTGTTGAAAAGTTAATTAAAGACAGGTTGCAAGGTTTGCTGGTTGCTGGCACGACGCGCTTTTGTAAGGTTATAGGTAGAAAATATTATGTCATGCAAGTTTCTAAGTCACGATAAAATCAAATGAAAAATTGTGATTTATCTCGTACTGAAAAAACGTTCATTTTCAAGTCGCAATATCATCTCAGGGACAAATTAATGTTAAAAACTTTTCAAATATAATAAAATTACGTGTTTTTGACAGTTTGCGACGGCGAAAAGTTTGCGTACTTTAAGGAAACGAACGCGTAAAATTGTAATTGTTTTTTTTTTCAATCTATTCTTCCCTAATATTATAAATGCGAAAGTTAGTTTGTTTGTTACGCTTTCACGCTAAACCGGCTGAACGGATCGTCATGAAATTTGGCAGATATATAGCCTGGGATATGGAAAAGGACATAGGCTACTTCTTTACGCGATAACCGACATACACGCGGGCGGAGCCGCGGGCAATCTTATATATAAAAATGAATCGCAAAATGTGTTGGTAAGCGCAAAACTCGAGAATAACTGAACCGATTTCGCCAATTCTTTTTTTGTTGTGTTTGTTATTGTCAGGAGAAGGTTCTTATGAAAAAAAAAAAAAAATAAATTGCGCGGAAAATTAGAAAATTTAAGAATCCTTAGGGTAGGTGTAGGGTAGGTGTAGGGTAGGTGTAGGGTAGGTGTAGGGTAGGTGTAGGGTAGGTGTAGGGTAGGTGTAGGGTAGGTGTAGGGTAGGTGTAGGGTAGGTGTAGGGTAGGTGTAGGGTAGGTGTAGGGTAGGTGTAGGGTAGGTAGGTAGGTAGCCAGTTGATGGGAGCGAAGCCGCGGGGGACAGCTAGTAGCTAATAAAGCTGAAGAGTTTGTTTGTTTGAACGCGCTAATCTTTGGAACTACCAGTCGGATTGAGAAAATTGTTTTTGTATATTATAGTCACATTCACATGGAAGGCTATAGGGTATATGAGAACAGGAAATTCTAACGGGAACGGGACGTACGAAGTCACAGTCAAAACATAATTGTTTCACATTCTGATGTGTAATTCGATTGTAATCTGACTCAGCGAAGACAGAGCCCGGCCTCAAGTCTGCTATTACAATAGTGTCAGAATGGTCTATCATTTATTCATAATTGTTGTTTTTGACAAGTTTGGTAATCTACTAATATAAAAGCGTTATTATGACTTTCCAATGGTCATTCACTGACACTCCATTGAAATAAATGTCATAGAATGGTAATCTCGTACATACATATCTCGTATATACAGTCTCGTATGCGGTAATCTGCAAAAATTTTGACAGTTCCTTCGATCAGTGACCTACCATTAGAACGTTATTGTGTTGTCATTGCTTTTCAAAGACACTGAATATTTAGAACCACGATTCTATTACGAGACCATTGACCGACCAATGATCGACCATAATGAATTTAGCAGATTACGAACTTATAGCAAAATGACAATAGGGTCGTGTTGGAATGACGAATTTACATTAATAACAGACTTGGGGCCCTGATACCAAGCTCTACAAGCAACCCCTAACTGCTTTTAAACTAATTATCAATATCAGATTCCCTGCAGGTACAGGATCTTCACAGTTAACGAGATTTCGTTAACCAGCTTCCTGTTCACTGAGAGGGATTAAAGGCATGTTGTTAGGCTGTGGCATGACGGTTTAGTAAGAGATTATGGGAAACTATATTACTCTGGGTAAGTTTTTGGATTCAGGGGATGCATGCATGCATCTGACACTCAACCGAACCGAGCGCTCGGCGCATCCTGGACAGTCTCACCTAACACCTTATGAGACTGGCCAATCCTTCCCTTGCGGTGGTAGGGCTAACGCCCGCCTGGTTCGCGACCACCCTCCCACCGGAGTTCGGCGTCAAGCAGCCTGCTGTGTTTTGTCGACGCGTGGGAGTACCAGTGCCTCAAGGCATCTTCTGGGCACGCTCGCTTCATCATGGACCTCATCTATCGCTTTCCATCAGGCGTGATCGAGGTCAAGAGCTAGCTCATTCATAAATAATAAAAAAAAAAGCACGAAAGTTTTGACATAAGTGAATTTTGAAAATATAGAACTAAAACCCGTTATTATTTTGCATGTGCGCAGAAATGTATGTAGATACCTTGACCAAATGTACTGAATTAAAATTTCAAAACAGCTAATTTTTAGGGTTCCGTACCCAAAGGGTAAAACGGGACCCTATTACTAAGACTTCGCTGTCCGTCCGTCCGTCCGTCCGTCTGTCACCAGGCTTTATCTCATGAACCGTGATAGTTAGACAGTTGAAATTTTCATAGATAATGTATTTCTGTTGCCGCTATAGCAACAAATACAAATAAACAGAATAAAAAAATCACGCTTTTTGTATGGGAGCCCCCATACAAAAAACGTGATTTTTTTGCTCGATATTGATAACGGCAACAGGTAGACGCTTGAAATATTCACAGAATATTTAATCATATATTCACTTTAAAAATAAATAGTTTAATTAAAATAAAATATAACGGGGCTCCCATAAAGCAAACGTGATTTTTTTGCCGTTTTTATAGATAATGGTACGGAACCCTTCGCGCGTGAGTCCAACTCGCAAGCGGCCTGTTTTGTTTCGCTATTCCGGTGTTGGTCCCATAGTAAAAGTTGTTCGTAATGATGAGTACAATGAACCATACCATTCCATCTTGATTACATGGATTGACAAACTCACTTCGTGATCACTTCACCGAAGTCTTCTGCAGTGCGATTCTGTAAACATGTCGAAGTGAACACTTGGGCGGAGCGCACGACGGGTGAGTTGTCAAACCATACAAATAAGATGGAATGACAGCTCTATTGTCGTTCACTCCGCCTAGGTGAACACCGTGAGATGTCGACAGAATCGTCCGGCAGAATCGCACTGCTATATCGTTACTATACGTCAAAAAATTTGTGCTTGGTCCCAAGGTTACTTCTAGACAAACTTGCTCCATCGTCACCACATCGTCGTTTTCCATCAAAACCAAAATTAATTAAGCCGCATCACTAGCTCCCTCGCTTACGTAATAATATATTTGTTAAATAAAAAATGTAAAATTAGTAAGATTGAGGTAAAATGAGGCTGACGTACCTACCTTTGTAAGTAAAAGGCCTCTAAATAAATAAAGATTAAAGAAAAATAAAAAAAAGCCGTGTGGCACTCGGAGACTGCCGCGGTAAAGCTATTGCATAGCATTTTTTATCAAATTATGTAATTATAATTATTTAAATAATATACAACCAATGCCACCTAGAGGCGATTTGCAGAACTAAAGAGACAAGCGTGATATTTCAAAAAGTTATTAAAAGTTCTGCTATTCATCGATAGATGGCAAAACTAAAAAGTATCACCGCTGTGCCGGTCGGAGTGGGGGGTGTTAGGTTATTTTCGTTACGGAATTTCTGGATTCGGTCTCCACGCTCAAGGCCCGCGATAGAAGCTATGCAATAGCTTAAAAATAATAATTAAAAAGATACCTATAAACGTACCAAATAAGACAAAGGCATCAACTTCGTAATTTCAAAATCTACTTTATAATAATGGATGAAGTAGGTAGTGGTCCATGAATAAGCCGGCGAAAGTTTTGAACTTTAAACAAAGCAGACTCCGCAAGCCGGAAGAACATTGTACGGAGAAGTTTCATATTTGAATAGCATTGAGATCCTAAAGGTTTTAGGGTTGGGGAGATGTTAATCAAATGATCAAATCGAATAAATTTTGGTCGGTATAAGTCGACAGGAAATTATTATCGATTAGTTACTGACTAGATTTTGCCCGCGACTTCGTGCGCACATGTCGCGTTTTATCTCGTTCCCGTAAGTATTTTGGAAAATCCTCTCGTTGTGCTTCCCTACATTCCCCAAGGAAGCTACATGCCAGATTTCTACGACCAGTAGTTTCGGCTGTGCGTTGTCTGTCAGTCAGTCAGTCACTCAGTGACGGAAGAGTTTCAGATAATTTTTTTAATCGACTTCCTTCAAAAAGGAGGAGGTTATACATATTCGACCGTATGTATTTTTTTTTATGTATGTTCACCGATTTCTCTGCCAGTTGAGGACTGATTATCTTAATTCTTTTTTTATTCGAAAACCTATAATCCTAAGGTGGTCCCATTGTCACCAAGTCAGAATCTGATGATGGAATCCCAGGGAAATTGAGGCTAACCCAAACCAAATTTTAAAGGCACATACAATGTTTTTCTTAAACTGTCTATTGCAATTTAGATATTTATGCCTGGTTATCATCATCTCATGTTGCTGAGCATGATGGAAGGTATAAGACAGGATCTGATGATCGGATCCCTGAAAAAATCTATGTTCAGTGATATTTTCGCCAATTGTCAACCGTGTTTCTTTCTTTCTTTCTTTTTTTTAAAAACGTTGCCCCACACTAGGAATTTCTCCTGTATCGTGGGTGCGTTTACAAACATATAATCTCACATACACAAACAGCCGACCCGGAACAACTATCTGTAGGCCATACAAATATTTGTTACGTGCGGGAATCGAACCCGCGACACGCAGCGCAGCAGTCAATCGCTCAACCACTGCGAAATCCACGAAAATCACGAAATCCACGTGAGCGAAGTCGCTAGCTGAGGCTTGTTCTAAAAACTAAGGTCAACTGAAACACCTAGACAACCATTAAAATACCTGAAACATTGTCTTAATGAAAAGCAATTAGCTTCGGTGTACCTACTTGTTGAGTCATGACGCCGCACTGTATTACGAGAAGATCTTTAAGTTTAAAACCGTTTTGGGAAGCCCTTACTGTTGAAATATTTTTCTTCCATTTGGTACCAGGCAATGCCAGGGGATTCACGTGAGTGATAGTCTGAAATCATCTCATAATATGTTGTGACTTGTTCATCGTCGATCTTCGTTCTTCTCGTTCATCTCTGTCTGTCTGTTACGCTTTTACGCTACGGCTGAACGGATCGCCATGAAATTTGACGGATATATAGCCTGGGACATGGAGAAGGACATAGGCTACTCTTTACGCGATAATCGATATACACGCGGGCGGAGCAGCGGGTAAAAGCTAGTATTATAAATGAGGAAGTAACTCTGTTGGTATGTATGTTACCGCATCACGTCTTAACTGTTGTATGGATTTGGATGAGACTTGGTTACTTGGATAGACTAAATCCTGGATTAGAACAATGGTTTTTTTATGATATTAGTGCGGTAAGTTGGTTTTTACAAACGAGTAGACGAATGTAAGCACGAGACGAAGTCGAGGGCTTACCATAGTCACGAGTTTGTAAAAACCAAATCCGCACGTGTGTCATACAACGTTTTTCGACACATTTGGCGAGAAAACAGTACAATAAGTAATGAAACCAACTTTTTGTCTTTTCTATAGATATCAGTCGGAAAGTCGCAACAATCTTTGACGTTTCTAATATGAAAATGGCGTGAATTTGCAAAAGGCGCCACATGCGCGTGGTGAAAATAAGAACCACATCTTTCATTTATTTTTATTCATCTTCTCTCATTTTCTCTTTAGTATTAAAATGAGTCAAACGTATTGAGCAAAAGCGCTTCCAAGGAGGTTCGATCATTCAGCTTATTTATTCTCGTGATGTGAAATTCCTTGGATTCTGATTAATTTTTATGGAAAAAAAAAACCGTAAAGAATACGCACGGCGCTATACAACGGAGTATGCGGTAAAATATGTACTTAGGTGAGAGTACCTATTTAACCGTACGTTCCATTGTGTTGCGTAATTTTTAACTTTCGAACAATGTATACAGGCTTCGTAAATGCATTTTTTGAGCAAATGTGTTGAAAAGAATATTTTTTATCCCGGTATGCGGTAGCATGTTCTCTTGGGATAATTTTTCACTTTCATTCGGTCAAAGCTAGTTCTACACCTTCTTCTAGCTTCCAAAAGTGTCAAGTTAATCAAAAAATCTGCAGTACACTACAATGTCCAATCTATTAACAAAAAAAAAAGTCAATTTAAAAACTCATTCAATTTAACCAAAAACAAAAAACAAATCCGCAATAAGGAAAATATGAAACAAAAAAAAAACAAAAAGAGAAACAATTTGTCCGACTTTTTCCTTATCTCCCTTGTCATAAACTTAAACCAGTGGTAGCGGTGTCGACTCAGTTGAGAGAATTAGGAGAAATACTTAAGTCGGTATTAAGTTACTTTCAAACACTTGGCTTTTCGTTTTCAATTGTGTTGGGAAATTAATGGAATCTTTTATTTTAACTTATTAATATCAGGAAGACGGATGAAATGAAATTGCATTTAGTGGATATGAAAATGTTTGGATAAAGTGCGAATTTAGTAAATTAGAGGTAGTTTAAAAGTGGCGCCAGTGACGTAAAAGTTGAAAAAGAACCGCTTGTCTTGGTATGATCATGTGAAGAGGAGGGATGAAACGCATGTAACTAAAAGGGTTATGAGATTAAATGTGGATGGATGGAGAGGGAGGCCAAAGAAAAGATGGACGGATTTGTGAGGAGTGATATGATAGAAAAGGGAGTTAGTGATAACGCGACGGCTGGTAACCTGGCGACCCCAAGTAACATGGGATAAGGGCAGGAAGATGATGATTAAAATCAGGTTTATGGGTTTATGGGGTAGTTTTTAAGCATCAAGTTGCTAATTCAAGACCTGGCTGGTTTCTAAGAGAAGCTTTTTGATTTCACATAACAAGTCTCGCGCGCAAAGAGTTCCGTTCCGAAAGAATCATTTTTTTATGTTACTTTAAAACGGGTATGATTTAAGCTATCGCCAATTTTATTCGTTTTGAATTTCTTTAATAATAGGGTTTGTCCTCAAAATAGTGGATCTGTCACCAAAATGTAGTTGCCAAATAATTGTAAAAAGCAATTCCATAATAAATCACATGTAATCCTCGGGATATATTATCAAGTATCAAATAAATAGGTTGGGATTTATTATAAAACGGGAAGTAAACCATATTACTGGGTGGATTAAAAAAAATAACCACGAAGGTGATGGCGGGGTCTGTTCGCTCGCTACGCTCGCTCACTTGACCCCGCCATCCCCTTCTAACCTAACCTGTCCGAGTCGGGGTGCCCTAAGCTCCCTGTGCCCTATGTTCGAATATTAATATTTGGTGACAGATCTACCATTCTGAGCACCAAGCTATTATTTAAGTAATAAAACTATTATTATAAGAACGAAGTTTATATTCATGTAATGCACTACAATTTTATTGGTAATCCATCTCATATTTTATACATTATATTAACAATAATTTGGTAATTCATACCTGGGAACACTCTTTGTTTATTTGAGAACGAAAATATTTCGTGGCGATAGATCTATTTATTAGGTGATACAACTTGATGACAAATATAAATTTTGGTGACAAAAAATATAGTTCCCCTTTAAAACCATTTACTTCATAGAGTGTTTCCTGACATCTATCAGTAAATGTAAGTATAAATCAACTGTATTTTTATAAAATTTCAGGCTCATTAGTTTCGGAAATAAGGTGGGGGGAATTGGTATCATCAATTTTTTATTTAAATAACTATAAATAAAGATTTATTATTTTATATAAATAACTATAAATAAAGATCTCTCAAGACGCTTAGTTGACACTTCACGTGACCCAAGGGCTGGTTCTTACCTTGGACAAAGCATAAGCGTTGCCATACAACGTGGCAATGCCGCCAGTCTTTTGGGCACACTTCCAGTCGACAGCGACGCGTATGATTTTTTTGACGCCATATTGTAAATAATATAAATAAATATAAATTAATCATTTTAATAATCATTTATTTAATTCGAGTAACAAGACTCATAGTCTTCATAACAATGTACTTACAAACTATGTTAGTAATACACTTACAAAGACAAAAACACAATTTGGCACACAAATACTAAAAACACAAAACTAAAACAGACAACAGATTCTGACATCATTGCTGCAAAATCATTGGTGAAGGTGGTTTTAGGGTTAACTTAGTTAGGATTCTTGATTTTTATTATTGTAGTAGTATATTGTTAGATAATTATTTAAAATATAATAATATGCACATATTTACTTAAAAATAAACTATAAATATATCTTAGTTAAAGTAATACCAAAAAAGAAATGAGACCGTCTCCAAAAGAACATTCCTTCTAAAATAAACATTTCTCTTAAAACAAAAATTGAATCTAAATCTCTGTAATGTTTCGCTTCGTCTCATAAACCGGGCCCGCCAGCGCGGATGAGGACGATTCCCACAATTACAGAAGATACTCGGACGATATTAAGTTTCATTGATACTCTTCGTGTGTTTACTTAACTTATTTTTTCAGGGAAAACATTTTTTTTGGTTTGTTCGTTTCTTTTTGCAATTTTATTTTATTAATATGTTCATGTGGTTTTTTTAATTGTAAATGTTTTTGTTATTATTTTATTTGTGATGAGTGTGCTATGATCCTTTGTTGGTCGAAATAAACGTTATTATTATTATTATTTTTTTAGTGAGTTCTTTATTTTGCTTCTCTTTTGAGAGAGTATATGACCCTTCATAAGGGCCAGAGCCAAAGATTTGGATATCGCTGCGCCAAGAAAGGAGCGTCATTAACTACGTCATAAAGATCGGTTCATAAACAATAAAGTTATGCCCGAGTAGATAACCCTAAAAGCATGGTTGACTTGTATACATATGCGTAATTGCGTACCCCTTCACAGCATACCGGCGTGATGTTATGTTATGAACTGGTGCAAACAATTAACAGATATGCGATTTCAGCAATCCCGGGAGACTTGCTATCATTTATTGAAGAGTTCCGTTACCTATCTCCGAAGTTCTTCATCAGATCTTCACCATATTGAAATGAGACCAGTCCTAAACAATATTCTTCCAAAAAAAAAAACATCAAAATCGGTTGACAATTGGTGAAAATATCGCTGAACAAACATAAAAAACCAGTAGAATTGAGAACCTCCTCCTGTTTTTTGAAGTCGGTTAATAAACGGTTAGTATATATGGAATATAAAAAACTAGCTAAATTTCTAAATTGACCCAACATAAAACAAAATGATCTTCATAGAAAGAACAAAGCAAATTGTTTTATTGTGATTGCACATCACCAAATGTGGCAAGAAACTCAGTTTACAAGTCCGACCAAAAAAATCACCCATTTCTTCGCCAGCAGAATTTAGAATATTTTTTCATCCCACTGTATGTTTTTTAGAACAAACTGACCCATTTCCAACTGTATAACAAAAATACTGGCACAGTGTTATTATGACGTCAGGCGTCATCCCCAGGTATGAGTGTATTATCCGGGTCTATAAATTATGACCTGTCATCATCCGGACAAAGGGGTTTTATTCTATTGTATTTTAGCGTTTCTTGAATACAAAACGGGGTATATGTCTTCATTATCACGGTAATTTTAGCAGGTGTCAGGAATTATGTAGGTGTTTTAAAATCAAGATATTTAGTCATTTTTCTCTTGTAATTTTTTTGTTTATTTAAAAAGTCGGGACCACTTGGATGTATTCCTTGGGAATTGGCAAGAAGAGGCTCAGGAAAGAATGGAGGGAGGGCCTTTGCTCAGTAGTGGGACAGTTCGAACTAGATATAATAGTAGGTACTGTTTATTTAAAAATATGTGCACGTCTGTTTATTTGTTTAAAATTGACACAATCTGCAATTATATCTGTCGAATGAATGTCGAATCAACCACTATCGTTGAATGTTTTCTATACATTTATGTGACAGAGTTGTCCGGTTGTGATATCCGGTTCAGTAGATTATCGTACATTCAGACAATTTCAATTCTTAAAAAAAGGTGGATATTTAAATGAGTTTAAAATTTAAAAACAGTATTTTATGTTTAAGGAATTGCTAATAAATCCTACTAATATTATAAATGTGAATGTTTGTATGTTTGTATGTTTGTATGTTTGTATGTTTGTATGTTTGTATGTTTGTGTTTCAATCAGGCAAAAACGGCTGAAGGGATTTGGATGAAATTTGGCACACATGTAGTTCATATCCTGGAATGAGACATATGCTACTTTTTATCCCGGTAAGTGGCATGGATCAATGAAGACTGAGGAGGAAGTGGAAATTCAGAGCCGCTGCTGCCTTAGTACTACAGATTTACAAGTACCAGGAGACCAAAAACATCAAGTACCAGGAAACCAGAAACATGTCATAGTATTTTTTGGGCTGGTTAGGATAGGTGTAGGGTAGGTGTAGGGTAGGTGCAGGGTAGGTGTAGTGTAGGTGTAGCGTAGTTGTAGGGTAGGTGTAGGGTAGGTATAGGGTAGGTGTAGGGTAGGTGTAGGGTAGGTGTAGGGTAGGTGTAGGGTAGGTGTAGGGTAGGTGTAGAGTAGGTGTAGGTAGGTGTAGAGTAGGTGTAGTTACAATACAAATCAAGAAACCTCCCTATTTCCGATTTTCACGCGGGCGAAGCCGCTGGTAGAAGCTAGTAAATAAATAAATAACAATGAAGTCGTTTCATTTATAGAAACTTTTAGAAATACCTTTTTGTGTTAGGCCAAATACTTTTGGGCGTTAGTGTATATACTTTAATTAAAATTAAGAGCAAAACACACTTGTCACAGTTGAACGAGCGAGCCAGCGCGTGACATTTGGCCACATTTGCTGACGTGACGAAGCGTTGTTGAACACGCATCGATAAGTCGTGTTGTGGATCGCCATAATGTTTCTGGCTTTTTACACTCTTGGGCATAATTACCTACTGACTTATAACTAAAAAAAAGAAATTTACTGCAGCTGTGCGTTGGGTCCTGTTAAGTATGAGTATAAAATTGTAAACATTTGAGAACATTCAGTCAGCTTGACTGTCATTTGTAGATCTTTGGCAGTTGTTACGAATTGCCAGAAAATCTGAGTCCAGTCTTGCTAAGAAGTGCCTCCACAACCCAGTTAATGGGTTGTGGAGGTCTGGTAGGCAGCCGCCTCAGGTAAAATACTGGTATAGCTGAATCCGGTTTGATTGGTAGCCGACTTCAATATATTTGGGAAAAGGCTTGACAGATGATGATGATTTGGGACATTCAGTAACAGCCTGCAGTCTGTATTTGCGAACGATTGTAAAGCGACTTTAGCATTAAAATTCCCAAAGTCGCTTTACTATCAAAATCGATCTGCATGCCTTTTCCCAACAACATACAAATTACCTCGAATAAAAAATTCACTATCTACCCGCTCGGGCTCAGCAAAGGAGCATTATATTATGACACAAACCTTCTTCGTTCGCCGCTCTTTTTAAACGTCTTCAAAAAAAGGAGGAAGTTCTAAATTCAGTTCAATTATTTTGTTTTATGTTTGTCACCTCATATTTCCGTCATTTAAGACGCGATTTGAAAAAATCTTAGAAATTTCATCAAAATTGAGTAGTTTGGTTTTTAAATTAAAATTTCCGAACTTTTTCACAAAAAAACCGACTTCCGGAAACAAACACTACAAAGTAAATCGATATTGAATTACGAAGAAACAACCAAAAACACCGACTTCCGAAATTAGAGTTATTTTGTACTTTGTGGTGTTTGTTTTTAGACATCGGTTTTTTTTTTGTGAAAAAGTTTTTTTATAAATGGAAACACGTCAAAATCCGTAGCGTGGCTTTGAAGAAGTATTTGGAGAATAGGGGCAGACAGCGACTTTGTTTATACTATTCAGAGGAGATTAGAAGAGTATAAGTCAGGCACCTATACTCCTCTAGTAGGCAAGCCACTGCCTACTCACTCAGGTACCTAATAATAAGTGTGATAACTAAAACCCACAAAACCTGTGATGTTATATTACCGTCACCCTTTAAAAACCACATAAAATACCCGAAAAGGTACAACCCTTAACGGACTGACGTCAGCACCTCCCCCGGACCACTACAATCGATTCATAGATCAAATAAAACGGCGCGTGACACGGGTTACAAAACGGATCGAACGGGTACGGGTACAAAAGGGTCGCCGGTTAGGGTTGGCAATTGTTCGGATGATTTGTGAAATATGGGAAATGTATCACCTTTTGTGGTAACCTGTAGTGGTTTTGAATGCCATTTTTCTCAAAACTTATGTTCGTAATGTACGCATAAATATATGGGAAATATTTGCATAGGTACATATTGATATATATGAATGGATGCGTTTACGTGTGTTATTTATAGTGAATTCCACCATATAAGAGCCTATTTGGCACTGTGATATAGGCGCTGAAGTTACTAAAAACCGGTTAAGTGCGAGTCGGACTCGAGCACAAAGGGTTCCGTACCATTATCTATAAAAAAACGGCCAAAAAAATCACGTTTGTTGTATGGGAGCCAGAATATTTATTTTATTGTTTTTAGTATTTGTTGTTTTAGTAGCAACAGAAATACATCATCTGTGAAAATTTCAACTGTCTAGCTATCACGGTTCATAAGATACAGTCTGGTGACCGACAGACAACAGGTTTGTAAGTCCTCTATTTTGCTATAATAGCAAAATAGAGGACTTACAAGCCTGTCGTGTTATTTATTTTTACACAAATCGTACAATTTTAGTAATAGTTCATTGCGATTTGGTTGTCAAATACCCTATTATCGAAATTCCAAAGTATAAGGAATTTATCAAATGACAATTCAATAGCGTTCGTAGCGTCAATCCCGTACATGTGTGATGTTTAGACAAACACTTTCACCTCACTACCGCTGACTTAATGGCGTTTGTCTAGGGCCTCATGTCAAACTTTGGCAGCTCATGTCAACCTAGCACATATCGTTAATGCTGAAGGAATGTTAGTCATTTTTTTGAGCCCACTTTTCTAAATTCTCCAAGGGGCTCGAGACAAGTGAGGTTCTGTCAACATTAGCGTGGCGAAGGCGATTGTCAATACGACAAAAATGTATGGGATTGACAGATGCTATCGAAATACCTATCACATGATTAAATTCCTATATTTTGGCATTTCGACAGTCGCATTCGCTAATTGAATGGCACATTGTCTAGGGCCTCTTTTCACATCTTAACTAAGGGTTCTTACAAACGAATGGCACTTTGTAAACTACACCCGTCGCCTCCTGTCGACGGCTGTTGTCGACGCATTGACACCTGCCGGCGACAGGCGACGTATTCGTCTGTCGACGCTCTGCCGGCTGCCGCTGAAACGTTGACGCCTGCCGTCGCCGCGTCGCGTCGGTGGCAGGCATCATAGCGTCAAAGTGGCGACGGCTGCAGTTTACAAAGCGCCGTTCATCTGTATGAACTCTAAAATCAAATTAAAATCTGAGAAACTTAGCGTTGAATTCCACTATTCACTACAAATGCGAAAGCCACTCTGTCTTTTCATGTTTTAAACGATGAATGCTTCTGGATGAAATGATATTGGATAATTTGTATCCCGGTAGTATGTCCCTTGTGATGATTTCTGACTATCGCAGGAACGAAGCCGCTTGCAAATACTATCCCTACTTCCTTACTAATATTATAATTCTGTCTGTCTGTCTGTACGCTTTCACGCTAAAATGGCTTAAAGGATCGTCATGAAATTTGGCAGATATATAGCTTGGAATATGGAGAAGGAAATTGGCTACTTTTTAAGCCATAACTGACATCCACGCGGGTGGAGCCGCGATCAAAAGTTAGTTTAAAAATAAAATCTCCTCGTAGACAGCCCTGAAAACTAGCTCGCACTTTCGGTCCATCCCTGGAGTATCCAGCGTTTACAAGATTACATGGTAAATATTTATCAATTTGATAGTAAACAAGGTTTATTTGAGTGTTACAATTCGGTACATTTTCATGTCCAATGGATTAGAAGGGTGGTTTTGACTGCTTGTTTTGCGTACGACCTAGTCATAACCTAGTTGCCATCTTTGAGAATTTGTTAATGGTTGAGTTGGCATCTTTGAGATGATATTCAATGGTCAAGTGACCAACCATAGCGGTATTTTAACGTCGAATGAATCTCTTATTCTTGTTTATGATCTTACGAGCGATCCTTGACATAATTTTCTTAGATCTACTTTTCCTTTGTACGTAACTAAATTTTATGTATACTGGATTTTACATCAGAAAAAATGTGAACTACCGTATAATTATATCCTATAATATATATATTACATATCTCTACATCATCATCATATCAGCCGATAGACGTCCACTGTTGGACATAGGCCTCTACATATTAGGGATCAGTTCAAAATATTCCTTAGTGTTCATCCGTTAAAAAATGAAACAATCGTGCGAAACAAGCTTCTAGAGGTCCAGCGATTTACGCTGTGCCTTGTGTGTTACCAGTTAATAAATGAAAAGAATTTAATTAGTCAAAATAGGTATTGGAAATCAGCCGGCCTATTCTGCAAACATCTCACCGTGAAAACATAGGTGGAGTGAACTTGAATTCAACTGTCATACAATAAACGTGTTTTTTTCCGGTTTTTATAGATACGAAACCCTTCGTGTGCCAGTTCGACTCGCACTTGGCTACATACGTCAAAACATTCGTGGAAAGCCCTCCGTACCAGTGGTACACTTACGTAAAAGAGTCTTCAAATCATTTAATATTAACATGTTCTAAAATTGTGTTTCTCTTCTTTCCAGATAATGACGGAACTAATATCAACATGAGACACTGAGGTCACCAACATGACTGCAACTAAAGTAAGTACTTTTTATTGTCCTGTAGAATTTTGTTGCCTCTTCTTCTCTTCTCCTATTCGTTTTGTTTAAAATATCGCTTTTGAAAAAACGTTTTTCGAGCAATAATTGTCAGTTTTTAACTAACGGTTATTTATTAGACCATTGGTCAAGCTAAATGTAGAAAATAATAAAGGTAGTCGGTGTTTTTGGTTGCTTCTTCGTTATTTGACACCGACTTCCGAAATTAAAGTTATTTTGAACTTTGTAGTGTTTTTTGGAAGTCGGTTTCTTTTTTTTGTGAAAAAGTTTTTTATTTTTCACTTTTAGTGGTACCCCACACCTAACAACACCACTGGTAAGTCACAGGAAAGCAAAAATACGCAATGTCGCATACATGGATGATTTTTTCACATATTTTTTCCAGCTATTTGGACCATTTGGGAAGAATACGCTTTCCAACAATCATTTTTCAAATCGGTTGGCAAGTGACGGAGTTAAGCGCGAACAAACATAAAAAAAAAAATACAAACATCCGAATTGAGAACCTCCTCCTTTTTTAGAAGTCGGTTAAAAACTCGCTCTTAGAGCGGTTACGCACTGCATCCGATGCGAATCCAGAGTCTAAAAAACTCGGACCGAATTCAGATATTACTTACGCACTAATCCGATCTCTGATCCAAATCCAAGCTATTCAGAGGCCATGTTTGGATATGTCCGATTTGAATCCGAGGTAATACGAAAGCGTTCATACAAACAGTACTACGGCTATTTCGGTCCGTCAATATTTCTTCCGAATTGGAGACTCACGGATGACAGAGAGAAATCGGATGATGGAAGTCGGACATAGTGCGTAAACTACTATCCAAATAGTTCTATGACTACTTTGGAACGTATTTTCACGGATTCAGATCGGATGTAGTGTAGAACCGCTCTTAAACAATCTTGAGGCTCTGGACAAGTAATATCATGTCAGCGGTAGCGTAGCAAGGCGATTGTCAGACGCTATCATGGTCAATCCCTTATATTTTGTCATTTTGACAATCGCTAATCGGTAAAAATACGAACATCAATCTGAATGTTACCATGAATAATTGATATAAATATAAATAAAAATATTCATTAGATCTATACGCGACGAAACGAACGTATTTTTATTAAATTGCTGCGTATTTTTGTTGCCATATTTTTGGGGTATACCTTTCCGTGTCGGAATAAATCGAATGGTATTATTTTTGCGTCCCGTTTTATTTGTATTGTGTCCCGCAATAAATACTGAATGTGGCTCACTGAAATACATAAAAGGAACTACATAACAAATTGTGTTACACATTTTATTTCAATTATGATAGAGGTAAATAATAAAAGACGCGGTTCAATATTCAAGTTTAATTGAAAATTGCTTGCCAAATTCAGTCCGTGGCGGGATGACCAAGCCCGCTACACATTCCCAAACCACTGCAACTCCTGAAAGCCAGAATCAACAGTGGCGACCACCAGAAAAACGCCGAGTCTATGATGCTCGACGAGTCCCGGAGAAGCGATTCAACTGTCTTGGATCCCGAACCAAAATAAATCAGGAAATAACAGCGGAGGAGTAGAAAAAAAAATAATCGTGAAGGGATGATCATTCCATGACATACGAGACTTCGCGCCTCGGAAAGAATGTTAAGCCGTTGGTCCAGGCTGGCCTTATAAGATATTTTTAAATTTTAAGCAACTTCTCAGACTTGTTTTTGACAGGTTACAACCAACACAGGAAAAAATTGCGAGAACAGATTGCTAAAATTTGAATGCGAGCGTTTCTTACAAGAAAGTATACCCCTCTGATAGTAACATCAATACATAAAAGAATTTGAGATCGCTCCATCCGAGTCTAGTGAAGTCAAGTCACGAACCCAAGTAAAACTAAATACCAATAAAAAATAACACAAACCATACGAGAAAAGACCGTGACACGACCCATTTATAAAATTGTCACCATACCAACGGTATTTTTTCGACATTTTCCGGGTATACTCTCTATCATAATACCCGTCTTGCAGAAGAAAATCGATAGGAACGTCTTTCATCAAACAAGGGTAAGTAATGTCAAAAATATGACACCAGGGAGAAAAAATGTGGGAGTTTATTTTAGTGATGTTATTATTTTTTGGTCATGTAGGAGTATCATTACTATTTTTCAAAGAGAGTGGCCAGTCGTGGCAACATCGTTATGTTTAAAGGCAGATTTGAATTACACCTTAGTATATATCTTAAGATAACCGATGGATGCGAGACGCACAGGACCGGTTGTTGTGGCGACACTTGGGGGAGGCCTATGTCCAGCAGTGGACGTCTTTCGGCTGATATGATGTTATATCTTAAGTAATCATTTGTCGCTATAGCAACAGAGAAAACCGTCGATTGATTTCAATAAATGACAGGCTACACTTTTAACCGACTTCAAAAACAGGGGGAAGTTCTCAATATAGTTGTATTTTTTTCTGTTTGTTACCTCATATCTCCGTCATTTATTAATCGATTTGAAAATTCTTGTTTTATGTGAAAGGGTGAAAGGAATATACTTCTCGATTGAACCCATTGAAGTTTTATCAAAATCTGTTCATTACTTTGGTTCTTAAATCCGAATAGCTGGAAAAATATGTGGAAAAATCATCCATATGTACGAAATTGGGTATTCTGCTTTCCTGTGACTTTCCAGTGGTGTTGTTAGGTGTGAGGTATCACTAAAAAGTGAAAGAAAATACTTCTTTTTTATAGTTTTTTTTTTGTGAAGAAAATTAGAATGACTCGAGTTGAAGTAAACACCTCGGAATAAAAGCCTTAGTAAGTGAGAAAATCGAACTCTTGAAGGGTCACATTCTCACCAGCTAACTTGCCAAATGTGCCGATTCATTCCATAATTATTCCTTAAGACGCCATATTGAGCCCCATCCAAGGCCTCAAGGCTTTCAAACATCGTTTATTATCTCTCCTATAAATAAATACGTCCTTCACGAGTACTGCCGAAGGTTCCCGAAGGATACCGAAGTGAAGAGGACCTTGATCGCTATTTAGAACAACTTTTATCAGGGGATGAAGTATAAACAGGCCATTAGTTTGGTCATAGAATAATAAGTAACAAGGGATTTTGAATCTTATGTCGAACTTACTCTTTCCCGTGCCCTTTCTCCTATGAACTGGCCATTTTCCGTGATCAAAAGTAGCCTGAGGTGTAAAGTACTCAATGTTAGTGTATTGCCATACAATGTGGCAATACCGCCAGTCTTTTGGGCTCACTTCCAGTCGACAGCGATGCGGACGAATTTTTTGACACCATTTTTTTTTTATTCACACGTTTGTCCATTATCTCACCTGGTGGTAAGTGACAGCTATGGTGGTTTTGTTATTAAAAACAAACTAACGTAATATGTACCTCAGTATGTATTTAAAACTAGTACCTACACAAAGGGTACACAAAGGTCTGTTAGAGATCTAACCGACTACATTGGCATGGACCGAAATAAAGCAAAAACAATTCGGTTTCGGTTTGATAATAGATTAAAAATGTTTTTTTTTCTCCTTCTATATTATTTTATACTCTACGATACTACCCCACGTGGGAAGAAATAGCTGGAACTATCATTGTGTGGGCTGGCTGGCAACACAGTTCTATTTTTGAATCTTAATGGCAGTTAAAAATAGAATGGCGCCAAATTGGATTTTGATTGGGGTTTTTAGTTTTATTCATAGAGCACTTTCACTCCAATGAAACGAGAATATTATTTTTAAACCGTTTGTGTAATGTCTATGTATTTGCTTTGAAATCTTCTTCTTAGCGTTTCGAGCTCATTCCCACTAAAGTTAAATTGTTTGCTTGGCCCAATATTCAGCTACGGTAACACCGCTTGCTGACGCAGTCATTAGGTCCTCAAGTGTGCAGGTGACTGGGGCGGCGACGCCTATTCACTCTTGACTGAAAGACCTCCAGGTTGTACCTATCAGGAAGCACAGACTCTGGATAGACTCCTTAGGCACTGGACACACAGGAAAGACGTAAGACGAGGACGGGGCGCGGACATATATCTCTTCCGCGTCCCTTTCATACAAAATGTATAATTAGAAGCGTTGCGATGCAAAACATATAGAAAAGATAGGGGACGATGCTCACTCGTCTGCGCCCTATTGTAAAACATACAGAAAGGACGGGGCACGGGTGCGAGCGGACGAGGTTCAGGCGAGAAACAATAAACACCACCACAATTAATCACGTCACGTCCGTGCCTCGTCTGTGCCTCGTCTTTTCTAAATGTTTTAAAAAGTCGCTATGGCGCCCCGTCTGTGCCCTGTCCGCGCCCCGTCCTCGACTTTCTGTGTGTCAGCGACATAGATTAAAAGGCTGCTAAAAGCTGCCGTATCCATTACAAATCTCAATGCTCCAGAAAACAGGATTACCAATTATTTATCAACCTACCAAAATAAATAAGATCAAACGGCACACTCGTGAAAAGAATCGAATCAAAACGAAAAGGCTGTCAAAAACTCAAGAGCAGGCTTAATCCATAGAAAAACTCGGATTGCTTGAGAAAAAGTGGGCAAGTGCGAGTTGGACTTGCGCGCTTGGTTCCGAACGAATCATATCTTTTACATTAAAATAATTAAAAGTGTCATCGGGTTTGGCCAGCCTATATACAACGTGTAACAGAATAAACGCAACACCTGAAACGTTATTGTACTCATATTATTTATGAACAACTTTTACTATGGGACCAACATCGAATCATAAAAAAAAAATCGACTTCCACATAAGTATTATGTGCGCATAACTCACTGCAGGTAAATAGAATACTCATTCCATCGTCATTGAGAAAAGTCTCCTTGTAAAATTAGAAGGGATCCACTTGTCATTTAGATACGGAACCTTGAAAAGGAATTACGTCACTGACGTCGAGTCTTAAATATTTATTTGAGATCAAACCTTTTTCTTCCGTATTAGGTTTTACACACACCGAGACGAGACGCGACGCGAATCTTTTGAAACTTTTTAAGACGGCCGTACGCCATAAAATACAACGTGTAACAGAATAAACGCAATACCTCGGATCATTATGAGCAACTTTTACTTTAGGACCAATACCGAAACCGCGAAAAAAAAATCAGCTGTTCAGTACATTTTGTCGAGTTATGCGCACAGAAATGTATGGAGCAGTCGATTTTTTTTTCGTGATTTCAGTGTCGAGTGTGGCTATAGTCCGAGTAGGAATTGATGAATTTCACCAGTGTTAAACTCCTTTTCATTTCGAATATAAGCAAAGTAAAAAGTACAAGTATTCGTTTTATTTTCTTGTCTGAAGTGGCAACACTTCATAAAATCATTGTATGTAGTGTAGTGAAATTTCTAGCAAAACATTTTCGATTACTGTATTTGCCTCGTCTTTAACCGAGTCTTGGGTCAATATTTCAGAATCACTCAGCTCTATAATCAGGTTCAAACCAAATTGACGTTTAAAAATTTTTGAAATTCGCGCTAAGGCTACTGGTGACGGCCTGAAGTACAAGATCTAAAGTGGAACCATATGCGAGAATCTGTGGGGATTGTCTTGGCTGCGTCCGACCTAAATACGGAGTTCTTTAACTATATCGCTACTTTAATTAAAAAATTACAGTGTCGCGTCTCGGTGTGAACTGACCTTAAGGGCTCCCCACACTTATCGGAGGGAAATCGCATTAAATCTTTCATAACGTCAGGCTGTGACTCTTATTGCATTTACGAGAAGAAATAAATCCGTCTGTAGGCGTCTTATTGCTAGGTTTTTTGTCGTACAGAATTGGAATTGATTTTACACAGGGTGGATTTTAATTCATAGGTTTCCTTTTGCAAGAGGAAAAATATTTATGTCACTTCAATACTGAAGACGAATTGAATGAAACCTCATTTGTTTTTTTTTATTTTAGGTATGACCACTAGCAAGTTAACACATGGGATATCAACTGCTTAACCGGACTAACACCTCATTTGTAAAAATCTATTAAGCTATTTAGGTAACATGGCAATGAAATAGCCATACATACTACTATTACATACTCACGAAAAACTTTACTTTCCTTCTGGGACGGTCAGGTAAAATATACAAAGGTTTGAAATAATTTCGATTTCAAGTACGTACGTAAAGTAATTACTATCGTTCTTTGAAAATATTTAGCTCTCTACAAAACAGTACCACAGTAAGGGTGCGTTTCTACCAGAGATGTGTGAGGAGCTTTTAGCGAGGCTAAGTAAACGAAGCGATTCTATTGATTCTTAACAAACGTATCCCTGGCTACGCATTCTCGCACATCTAATAAATAATAATAATAATAATAATAATAAATATCTTGGGACAACTCACACACGGCCATCTGATCCCAAGCTAAGCAGAGCTTGTGTTATGGTAACCAGACAACTGATATACATACTTATATAATTTATAAATACATACATATTATAGATAAATTACACCCATTAATCATCTCAACATCATAAAGTTAACAATATCCAAGTACTAGGACCCTTTTTATGGGTGGGAAATCATAAAATGACCCTTTCCGCTCTGTGTGGAGCGGGAGGTAGTGTCAGACTCTTACTTACTAAAACAACATCTGTGCTCCTCCTAGTGCTCTTTGCGTTTGCGTAACAAAATCCTGTACCCTGGCAGGCTCTGGCCCTAACGGGCCCCGTCTACTATGCTGACATCTCTTTAAAGCGCGCGTGGAACACGACGCGCCGTCGTGTCGCGTTTAAAAACATGCAAACTCACGTACACAAACAAACAAACCCGGACCAACTATCTGTAGGCCATACAAAATAATATTTGTTCCGTGCGGGAATCGAACCCAAGACACGCAGCGCCGTAGCCAATTGCTCAACCACTGCGCCAATCGTGGCGTCATTTGAGAGAGAGAGACGGAGCTATACAAAACTAGCTCTATCCCTTTTTTACGACGGAATCATGACGACATTGGTATTTCGAAGAACGGCTGGATATTACTGTTTTGACTAGGTGTTACTGGTACGCGCACAATCTTTCATCGTGAGAGGGATGATTTCCCTACGGTACACGTTAATCTAATAAATTGCTTTATTAAGCTGTCCGAGTGTATAGCTTTAACGTATTTATTATTCATAAAGAACTACTCGTAGTTCAGTAAATAATTAACTTAAAGCAAATTCCTTTAAACTAGCAATTCTTGTTTATATCACTATCACTACACATCATCATCACTATCACTACATAGTATAAAACAAAGTCGCCCTCCACCTCTGTCTGTATGTTTCTAAGCTTTTTCTTTTATACCACACACCGTGTTTTGATGCGCGGCGTTGTGCACTTTTTGGGATGGGTAAAAAATGTTAAACTCGCGTCAGGACACGTGACCTGATCGAAAATTCGTAGGACGGATAATGTAATGTGTTATATAAATTGTCATGTTTGTGTACCATAGCGCAATAAATGAATATTGTATTTAACAACATAAATGCTAAATAACTCACCTAACCTAACCATTCCAAAATATTCAAAAATGCACAACGTTAATGTTCAAGTTTTTACTTCTGCCAGCACTCCCGGAGTGCAACCCGTTGTTTTTTTTCATTTAAATGAGTACTTTTAGAAGTTATCTCAAATTAAAAATTACATGCATGCAACCAAAAAATTCCTTGCAGCGAAACGATGGCACCCCGCTTCGCGCCCCCTGCCCCCAGCCCATACCCAAACCATGACAGCTGATTTCAAAATAACCTAATAAGCCCCAGCATATACCTCTAGTGTTTCTACACCCTTAAAAAAATGCAAGTGCCTAAAATAACAATTTGGAACTAGTGATATAAAAAACATCAGTAGTTCCATCAAGGAACTGTTAAGGCCAGGTTTTCCGGAAAAACGTTGTTTTGCATTGTGTAAAATTGTGTTTTATTCGTAAACAACACGGATTTAAATTTTGAAAAAAATATGTTACATATTTCACACTTCGATCTTGCGATTTCGGCCGTGCGATACACGATTACTTGCACTTTACTGCATCCAATTAAATCGCAAAGACAAGTCAAAATCAAGATGTAATTATCATTTCATTTGAGTTATATAAGGTTTTGAGTAATAAAACTTATACCACAATAAAGGTCGTAAAAAATGTGATATAAATCGGCCGTCATAATGTGAAATATGAAAATACGTATCCCACTAATTCCAAAATCAAGTGATTTTGTCGTTTCATGAGCGCGCCCCGTGTCATTTAGTCCCGAGCGGAACGTGTTGGAGGTCGGACGTGTGCCAAATTTTTGCGATCCCGCCACCCCCGCTAAGTTCTGTTACTGGCTAAGCCTAAATTGATTACCGCTCTAGCACTGCCGGCACACCAGTGTGCCGCGAATTTAATGTTTATGTTTATTTACGTAAGATTTATTTTTTATTTTGGAATTTTCACGTGTCGAGTGGTTAAATAATAATACTTGTATACAATTTAGTGTTCAAACAGTTGTAATATAGTTAGTTTTTATTAGATGTAGCTATAATTTTGTAAAAAAAAATGGGGGAAAAAAAAGTTGTCACGGCTCTTCGTTGCAGCGGTGACTACTTTTTTTTATAAACTTTGGCTGATTAAACAAAAAGGTATATAGGTATATACATAATTTACTTTACTAACTAGGTAAGTACCGACACGAAACAGATAAATTTCCACACCGCAAACATGTGTAAACAGTTTAATTTAAACCTTATTTCAGTACGCATAAAGACGTGCGCTTTAGTGGTTTAGTTTTCGCGCGGAATAGATTTACCAACCGCATCGAGTATGTAAAACAATTGAATTTGAACCCTATTTCAGAGTGCATAAAGCCACCTCGCGCGCACATGATACAATGATTTACTGTTTTCAAATGTCAAATAGGTAGTTCACCCCGCTACGTTAGTCTTGATGGTTTCGGAGAGTTTGTATAAGTCTTATAATATTTGTTATTTATTAGAAATGTCCGTTTTCACTTATCTTACTCCTAAACAAATGCAAAAATAATAGCTCGTATTTCCTACATGAGAGTTGAATATCGGTGCAATAATGTTGTGGTGTTCATGTAGAGAAGAAATATAAGTGTAGTTATACGCTAGGTGGGTACCTACTCACAGCCACCACAACACAACAAATAATAATATTTATGGTGTCCGCAACGTTTGTGTAGGTCTCGTCTATGCCAAACAATACGCGCAGCGCACTCGTGAGTCGCGTGCCATAGTGTAAAAGTGTTACAGTATGACCATTTCCTATGAAAATATTATAATAACATACTTTTGGTAACGTTTAGGCTACCGGACCAGCTCATTTATGCGCTGTACACTAGAGTCCATCCTCTTACTAATTACTAACAATGTATCAAGTTATGACAAGACATACAAAAAACTATGTGGTCAGTTTGGATAGTTTTTCCAATCCAATGCGTTACTTTATCGGTGTTTATTGGCAAGAGGAAAAATGTATAGAAATTATAAATTACATACACTAAACTGTTTTTAATTGACTATTGTATTGTATATTATTAACCGACTTCCAAAAAAGAAGAGGTTCTCAAATCGACTGTTTTTTTTTGTTGTATGTTTGCTCAGCGATATTTTCGCCAATTGTCAATCGATTTTGATGATTCTATTTTTTTTGGAAGTGTATCTTCCCGGACTGATCCCATTTCAATTTGGTGAAGATCTGATGAAGAACTTCGGAGACAGGTAACGGAACTCTTCATTCCCGTAGGAATTCCCGTTCCCGTATAGCCGTACAGCCTTCCCCATGAATGTAACTATCATAAATTCATAATCATAATACAAAAAAGAATTTCTTGCACCGCGTCGCACGCAGTCACGCAGGCTCGACGCGTTCTCGTTTGGTGGCCGCGTCTCGCGCACCGCCCGTTCGATTTAATAATATTGTTGAATTATTTTAATTTTACATTATCTCCTAAACGGTGAGTTCAAATAACATGCTGTAAAAGACAAAGTTTATCTTCATAAAATTATCTTGATGATGAAGTAACTTTCGCTAGTAAGGATTAATATGCCTGCCTAATATTAATGCTGAAAAACCACCTTTAATTTTTAAATAAATTATTTGACATAAAATGCCTTAGTGTGGCATATTTATAAGAGATAGATATAGGTGTAACGTCGCGGACTTTTTTTTAGATCGAATGAAAAACAATATCTTTGTTGTACATGGTACTTACGTATAATTAGCTATTACCACAGCGCACTTAGCGCACTTCCACTTTATATTATTATTTAGTCTAGATTTGAATAAAGTAGTATCTCATTATCATTATTGTAACACCATAAAATACATAAAGAAATTAAACACACACCATATTACAATTCTATCCTATTTATTTATAACGGTTTGCTATCTATGTTTCTGTGTACGTGCGTCTGTGTGCCTGTGTATCTGTCTTTGGCACTGTAGCTCCGTTATCTTTATTGAACAGGGATATTTTGTAAGTTTTTAAAATTTTACTTGTTAATTACCAACAAATCAAAATCAAAATTTGCGTTACAGGGCAATAGAGCATGCGGAAGGGCGTGACTTGTCTCCAAAATAATACTCATTTATTGGGGTTACCCCCGACGGTATAGTTGGGAACGACACCATTGTTGAAATTAAATGTCCAATAACGGCATTTAGAAAAGGGAAATGCTGCTATTGAAGAAAGTAAAATACATATATTTAAATTCGATAGAATAAAACATACCAGGGTTATAAACAAAAAAAGTAATTGGTATTACCAAGTGCAGGGTCAACTTCATGTAACAGAAAGGAACCAATGCATTTTTGGAATATGATTCGGTGAAAACTAGTAGTAGAAAATATTTCAAGAGATGACGAATTTTGGCGGGTGCATATGGAGAAAAAAATTATAGATTTTTATTTGAAATGTATATTGCCAGAGATTGTGGATCCGCGCCAAAATCGCGGTATGCCAATACGAGACATAATATTGAAAGAAAACAAAGAAAATGTTAATGATAAGCCTGTGCAGCCAGGTCCAAGCAAATCCAAGGACCATATTCCGTGTCAATCTACTCAGCTAGGTCCATGCAAACCGAGACAGCTACAGTTCAACGAATTTTAGCCAGTTGCATTGGTAACTTTTATTATGTTAACTATTTGATTAAAAAATATAAAAACGTTTTTGTTTTTTTTAAATAGCATCTAGGCAAATTCCAAACCATTTATACTTCTAAGCTTTCTTGAATTATAATATTCAAGAATTGTAACATAATTTTCCTAAAGTAAGTGTGCCTACGTACTACTTGATTTTTACGAAGGTATCGCACCAAAGCCAAATAGCGCGCGACGCGTATTTTTGTATCGTACTCGTATTCATAATTTTCGTGTCAGTCAGATTTTAAATCCACCATATACTCTAAAATAAATAAGTATTATTACTGATTTTTAATGATTAGTAATTGGATTCAAGTTTGTACAATACGTACTTAATCCATCTATAACCTTAAAAAATACTTTATAGAAAAATAAAACAAAATAAACTTATACTAATCAATTCAAGTTGATCTACTGCATTACTTTATCCTGTGACGGAACTTAGTACCTACCCGAGTCCGTGAACTCATGAGCGAGCGGTGCGCTTGGTGCGCGCGTCTCCCGCGCATCGTAACTTATTACGTATTGCTACTCCTTGCGGGGCCTGGGGTAAGCGTTAGATGCCTACGCGCTCAAGTCAGGCTCGCCTTAATGGTACGCGGCGATATTTTTATCGCGATTTAAGTGTTAGTTCCATAGCATAAGTTGTTTATAATGATAAGAACAATGACCCTCTTTCAAGGATTGCATTTATTCTATTACAATAATAAGTATAATAAGATAGTGACAGTAATAATAAGTGATAAACGTTCAGTAAGATATTGGAACGCAAGTTACTTCCCCTTTAACGACTCATAAGATGTGGACCCGCCACATCTCGTGACATAAGACCGGTACATTTGCGGCTTATGTAACTTCGTGAAAGCTATCCGACACATCCATCATACTGCTCGCCGGTCAAGATGTACCACTTACGGGGTATTAAACTTACTTCGCGTAGGGCCCGGCTTTCCTTTGGGATTTTTCCTTATTTTTTCTTGTTTATTTTATGATTTTGTTCGTATATTTATGGGTGGTCAGGTGGTTGATGAGCTTATTAGCAAAGAGCATCTGTATTGAGAGGAGGATCCATATAGGATCACGTGCGTGTCTGTTCGTATTCTCTCAAGTCTGACTGTCCGTCTGTCACAGTTATTTTGTTCCGAATCTACTGCACCCGCTCAGTTGAAACTTGACCAAAGCACTAACGCATACAGTAAGGAATGTTAACCGGTTGTGTCGTATAAAATGAAATCATGCTGGTAGCCGATGGATGCAAGACGCACAGGACCGGTTGTTGTGGCGACACTTGGGGGAGGCCTATGTCCAGCAGTGGACGTCTTTCGGCTGATATGATGATGATGATATTTTTGTAGGGAGTATATTTATTTCACTATCAAAAACTCTGGGCTCATTATGAAGATCTCAAATATTTTACATAAAATCCATAAAAATTGACGAAGATAAAACGCATCAAAGATCATGAGTGAGGGGCTTGTGATGTTCATACGATACCCGCTTGAAAACATTGGAAAACCAATATAATGATCTCAGGAATCAGCATAAAATCCTTAAGCTACATAATGAAACCAGGTTTTAGACTAGTGGTATATGTCTTCATTATTATGTAGTGTAAATTATGTTGGAAAAAAAAAAAATGTCACTTTCCGGCAAAAAGTGTTCTGAAATGTGAAGTCTCACGAGTTTTCAAGGCACTGTGTCCTGAGAGTTTCCTGAATGTTTCCTGAATAAAAAAAAAAATATATTTACTTTGTTAAATTACGAAAAAACAACCAAAAACACCGACTTCCGAAACTAAAGTTATTTTGTACTTTGTAGTATTATTTTTAATTTGAAAATCGGTTGTTTTTTTGCCTTATCATATACCTTAAAAATACAAATATAAAACACCCAGAATGTGACGTAGCCCATTACTCCTGTACTTTGATGTACAGGAGTAATGGGCTACGTCACCTCTGAGTAAGACGATTTCGAAGCATTACATCGTCTTCATTTTTGTTTATGTGGCCAATATA
The DNA here is from genome assembly GCA_947386135.1 of Melanchra persicariae. NCBI lineage: Eukaryota > Metazoa > Arthropoda > Insecta > Lepidoptera > Noctuidae > Melanchra > Melanchra persicariae. The sequence goes on along the minus strand of OX376670.1, from coordinate 10,161,928 downwards.
GGTATTTGGTTATCTTACTGAAGGCTCGTACAGTTTGTTATGATATGTACGTACTTATTTGTTTTATTTATCTATTGTTGCAGACGGAAATGGTCCACGCGGGCAGCAGCTTCCAATGGGACAAGCTGTCGCCCGCAGAGTTCCAGCAGTTGCAGGAGTTGACCTCGTGTGAGTATAAAGCACATAATATCTTCTTAAAAGCACGTGTACGAGACAAAATTTCAAGTCCCAGCAGTTGAATATTGAGGAGTTCCATAGTTCGAAGACTACCCTGGATGTGGCATCTATTTCATGGTGGGCTTACCAACTGGCTATCATAAACGAATGCGTATACAAAATTTCGTATCCCTGCTATTCACCGCTGGAGATCTCTCGTACGGAGCCGATCCTGGCAGCAGCATTAGGTCACGTTTATGATTTACATGCATTGTTCTTGGTTCTGGACGAGAATGCAAAATTTCAGCTCAATCGGATACCGGGAAATGGGTCAAATTATACTTGCAAGATTTGTAAACATACATACAAGTCAAGTTAAATAAAAGCTTTTAAATAAAAAGCTTTTAAAAAATACTAGCCGTGTAGACGAGATGATCAATGCAAAATCATTCGAAGTCGCATGTCAGCATCTTAGAGCTACAAAAGAACCTCAATTTTTTTTTCCAAAAAAAATACAACCGAATTCTAAATAAAACCACTACCTACAATATACAAAATAACTTTCAATTTGGAATTCATTTCTGGTGTGGTTTCTTTGTATTTTGATCCTGACATTCAAAATTAAATTAAAAGAATAGATTTTGCCAAACTATTAGCCTAGCTACACCAAAGTTTCATATATACTCATAACCCTTTTGCCAATATCAACTAACCGAACCTTTCCTCACAAAATGAAGCCGCTTAGTACGACGCCCGTAGCGTCCATCATAATAGCATTAATCCCTTACATGGTCCAAGATGTCGGCGTTGGTAAGCGATCGAACCAATTTAGTTAATAATGTTAGCTTCGTTACCTTCGGCTCTACCTGTGTACCGTTTACCCGCAGATGCAAACATCGCTTGTTCCTAACGTTATTTCGTACAACACCCATGTGCATCACTGGCGCCATCTTGGATGCTGATACCGAGCCTATTTTCATTATTGCGCACCCAAAAACCATGAAGATGACACTCATGACGAATGGTCGACTAGCACTCGTTAGTAAGGATTCCTGTCATTTTACTACGGGACCCTAAATATGAGAGAGTGATTGTATACTGTCTATAAAAAACCAAAAATTATTTTCACTGTCTCTAAACTATTCACTCTTCACGCTAACGAGTTCCATGTATTCTTATCACGAAAATCACCTAACTGAAACTCACAAAAACACTACAAAGTATAAAATAACTGTAATTTCGAAAGTCGGTGTCACAAACGAAGAAACAAACAAAAACACCGACTTCCGAAATTATAGTTATTTTATACTTTGTTTTTGTTTCGAAATCGGTTGTATTTTTTTGTAAAAAGTTTTTAATTTTTCACTTTTTAGTGGTTAACTTTAACTAAACTCAACGCAAAAAGAATTGTCAAGATCGGTTCATAAACAATAAAGTTATGCCCGAAAAGATAACCCCAAAATCATGGTTGACTTGTACACATCTGCGTACCCCGTCACATCGTACCGGCGTGATGTTATGTTATGAACTGGTGTAAACAATAAACAGGCATGCGATTGTAGCAATCCCGGGAGATTTGCTATCATTTATTGAAGAGTTCCGTTGCCTATCTCCGAAGTTCTTCATCAGATCTTCACCAACTTAAAATGGGATCAGTCCGGGAAAATACTCTCCTAAACAAAAAAATAATCATTAAAATCGGTTGATAATTGGCGAAAATATCGCTGAACAAACATACAAAAAAAAACATTCAGTCAAATTGAGAACCTCCTCCTTTTTTGGAAGTCGGTTAATAATGAAGCCACTTAACAAGGCGTCCGTAGCGTCCAGTAGATAATAGCATTAAGCCCTTATTACATGGTCCGGATTTACACAGGGTGTCGGCGTCGGTTAGCGATCTAACCAATTTAGTTAATAATATTACCTTCGCCTTTACCTGTGTAGTGTTAACCCTCAGATGTAAACATCGTTTTATGAGTGTTGAGAGTTCTCACGGTGTTTCTTATAAGAAAAGAGTAATTTTGCGATTTCCATAAAAAGGTAGGTAAATAGCACTCACTTTCTTTTTAAAATCTAAATCAAGCAACATAGCGATCTTGGTTGCTAGCTTTTCAGCCCTGGGTTCTGCTCCGTTGGTCTCGCGGTTCTGAGTTCGATTTGCAGGTTAGGAAAATTGTACTTAATTGTTTTTTTTTTCATTAAGAATTTCTCTGTGACAGACCGGAGTTTGAAAATTGGTGGTGTGATACCACATTATGTCTCGACCGGTTCGACTCCGGTCCGACTCTCTTGCTACGGAAATCACATTAAGCTCTTGGTCCTGTGCTAGACCAAGAGACGAAAATCCGACAGAATCTAGAGAACTATGTAGATCCTGTCGGATGTCCGTCTCACCGGACTATGAGAGTTTTGGAATTGGGAGTGCATCTGTGTTTGCGCACACTTGCACTATTAATATCTCCAAACCAATGGCTAGTCTCCGTTGAGATTGACTACCAACGCCGAAATCGTTCAAGAGGATTACTATTATTTGTAATCATCATCTGTCTAGCCCTTCATTATCTAAAAGCACTTCGCCCGCGACTTCGTCCGCGCGGATTTAGTAGGTACTCCACAAACTTCAACGCCCCCTATACCCCTTTATAAAGGTTAGTTTTGGAAAATTAAGCACAACGATTTTCAATAAGTACATTTATTACTTAGCCATTTCCACTTATTCTATGGTCTCAGGTTCACCGCAACTGTTCACTTCGTTCACCCCGTCAGGAGTTGTTTATGCAAAAATTGTTAGGTACATCTGTTTCAATAATTCCATTTTTAGTTCGTTCATAGCATTGCGACGTAAATTAAAGCAAGCAATAATGTCCTCCCCTAAAAACTTGCTGCAACCCCTGCTTCACCCCTTATTATGTATGTAGTTTATTTGCGAAAAATCCAAACATTTGTTATTCTTACTTTATTGTTTTATCGAAATCATTTTCAACTTCATCGGACCAAGCATTGTTATGATTCTCCCCAGTTCGCTCACTTTTCTTACTCCGAGCATGTTTATTACCGTCGTAACTTTTGAACGAAAGGTCCGATTTGAATAATTTAAAGTGTGATTTACACGGGCATAATCAACCTTAATTATCAAACCATTTAAATGGATAAGGATTAATATCATAATACCGAAATCACCCTTTTTTCATATCACCAAGGATTTGCTTGAATAATTTGAACAAAAAGCGGTCACGGTGACTTAACCATAATAGTTAGACATATGGTATCGCGGACTTTTTTGTAGACATTGATGATTTCTATAAAACTGTAGTACATCACTTTGCTCTATTGTCAATAGATTCCGCAGCGTACGCGATATAAGGATTTTTTCTCACACCTTGGGTTACATTATCGAAGTTTTCATACGGATCCCTAACTTTTTTGAAAATATTCTATAGCTTATGTCCATCATCGATAATGTACGATTCTACTGGTGAAAGAATTTTTCAAATCGGTCCAGTAGTTTCGGAGCCTATTCATTTCAAACAAACAAACAAACAAATCTTTCCTCTTTATAATATTAGTATATGTAGATAACTGGTTGCAGCTGGATCTTACATGAAGCTACTTTCTCTCTGACTTCCACAAAACTGTTACTGGGTAATTCGATATCCTTTGGCAAGACTGGTGACACATTTTCTGCGTTCTGACTACCCATAGATCTTCAAATGACAGCCGGAACCAACGGCGAGGTTTGCGAGGCACAGAGAAGTCTGGATAAGTTATGCATGATCACTCATCCCCAGACCAACCTCGACAAGCGTTCAAAAATCGACCTGTTTTTTTTAAGGATGGGAATTCATCTAATGGCTCCTTCTGCTATGGGGGGAGCCGAAGGCAGTTTCAGACTTTTACTGACTAAAACCCATCCGTGTTCCTCCAAATACCCTTTGCGCTACAGGGCTACGGTGACTCTTTCAAACAAATTCCGCAACCAAGATCGACTCGTACAGCTGTTATTACTTAGCCAGGAGCTTCCACCCAACGATGGGCAATTTATTATGGACCATTAAACTATGTAGTATAAACCGCACGAACTTACAAATAATACCAATCAAATTCATACCACTTAGACTAACGTAGGTAAAAAGCAACCAAAAATGAATCCCCAAAAATGCTTATTTCCCAAAGGTAAAATTTACCTGCGTATTACCCGATTAGGAGGTACATCATATCATAACACTAATGTAATAGACTCTTATTTCGAATCAATTAGAAAGATGGCCCGCGGGAGTATGTTTTAGCAAATTAAACTTTTGCACTTAGTGAATTTCGATAGGGGTGCTACCAAGGCAAGGTAAAGTTTGGAAACCGACCGACCCTGTTTAGGGAGGTTACTCAACCATGAATGTTGTTCATGATGACTATACATCGTTAGTCTTCACGGTATTTCATACAACGTCCGATATCAAGAAATGTGCATCACCGGAGTCAACTTGGAATCTGATTTTGAGCCCATTTTCGATATTATACCATACCCGAAAAATGAAAATTACACCCATGACTGACCTTGAAAAAATGTCAACTAATACTCGTCGACTTGTTGACTTGACTTTGAAATGTGTTACTTTGGTTCCGTAACATTAGCGGCTATATTTACTGACTGGCTTTATTACCCTTCCAAACCCTAGTATGTGTGTTGGTGTACAGGAACTTGAGATGAGAGATATTCAGATGTCAATAGCGAGCACCATTAAAACTTAACTTCAGGTGGGGCGTTAGCTTATTTACCATAACACAAAATAAAAACCCTTGTAACATTTGGTGGTTTACTATACACTACGAAACACTGCACATGCGAGTCCCATCGGGTTTTACAAGCGTGATATTAAAAATATTATCTTCTTATTTTTCTGTGCGTTAGTCCTACGCAGAATCGCTAATTTTCTACCATCGTTGCGGTTTTCCAGATGAACAAATCATTTCTCTGGGCTTCAATTTCATTGCTTCGGCGTAGATGTGGTTTCCAAGTTGGAGATATACTACTTGTGTAGTTGTGGAGTTACTCAGGTTCGACACAGTACATATTTATACCCGACTGCGTCAGAGGGAGGGTCATGTTTTTCAAGCGTATGTATTTATGTATGTTTGTATGTATGTCCATTTTGGCACGCCCTACAGCCTAAACGGCTGGACGAATTTTGACATAATATAAGGTGAAGTTGAATTCGTCAGAATTGTGGTAGTGACATAGGCTATTACAAATTTTCAAAACACACTAAAATGTGGAAAATAAAAAAAATACTGTCAATAACCCGACCGCTAAAAATGACTAAAAAGTCCCAAACAAGTCGCTTTTCAAGCAGTCTGGTGCAGTTCAATCACAGATCTGAGGCCACAAACTGCATCATACTGAAAAGCGACTTGTTTGGAACTTGTTAGTCGTTTTTAACGGTCGGGTTTTTGGCATTTTTCATTAATTTCATACCTACCTCACTAAATTCAAACATCTGCCATCCCTGAACGAAATAATACCGAAATTGTGAGCAAATACTCATACAATGTACCGTTGTACTAAACTGTTAGCATAATAGGACTTAGTCTGATGAAACTGGACTAATTGGGATTAAAAGCTTTTGTACTAATAAGGCTTTATTCGTATATTATGTCTGTCACGAGCCAATCACTTTGCGAAAGGTGTGGCTCTCATGCAAATCTTGAGTAACCTGAATTCTTTTATTGAATCGAAACAATCAATCTGCCTTGCTTCTGGAGAGGTGACCGCGTACGTGTTGACGCAACGTTGGAAGGCCGGTTGGTGGACCGAAGACCTGGTGAGGGCCGAGGGAATCCGGTCGATCTGGCGTATGTCAAGCAGTGGACGTATTTCGACTGAAATTATGAAGATGTTGATCATTCTGCCTAGACTTTTTCTCAATTACGTTTTGGTCGGATTCCAGCCTAACTGAATGGAGCTGAATGGTAACATGAAAAGATTAGATTCCTGACATCTACAACCGGGTAACAGTAATACCAGATTTTAGATATCGACATGAAGTATAGTCATCTAAGCCAGGTAATCAATAGACTTAATCAAAATCTCTATATATGCAGTACGATCAAGGGATTGATTTTGAAGATAGCTCCTCGATATCGCTAGTATCCTCGATACGACTGGGAGGATGCTCTAGAATTTCAGAACTCCAGTTTTTAGATTCGTTCTCAAAGACGTTAGGAAGGGGGCTGAAATGGAGTGCCAGTAATGGCCCCATTTCACCCCCTCCTGTTGAACGTCAGCCACTGCGCCGCCCAGGAACTGATGCTCCTGAGCATGGCGCAGTGACTGATGCCTGTGGACGGCGAGCAATGGGTAGCTCGCCGTCCGATCAGAACAGGCCCGGGTTGACGGCGCGCTGTGTTCTACGCGCGCCAAGCCAGCAGTCGTCAGCATGGGTCGGGGCCCGTTAAGGCCAGAGCCTACCAGGGTTGCGGATTTGTTCGAAAGAGTTACCGTGGCCCTGGAACGTAAAGGCACTAAGAGGAGCATGGGTGGGTTTTAGTCAGTAGAAGTCTGACACTCCCTGCCGCTCCACCCAGAGCGGGAGGGGTCATTTGATGATTTCCCATCCAATAAAAAAAAAAAAAAAAAAGACATTAGGAAGTGGGAAACCTTCGGAACGTTTTTCTTTTTAATATTTGTACAATCTTTCTGTTCTTTTATTTGCAGATTCAACCAAGAAGCTTCAGGATGTTCTCAAGGAGTTCTGTGAAGTCAAGAAGCAAAGTTCCGATGGGGTAAGTCGTTTTCTTCAATATTTATCATATATATTGCAGCAAAATTACGTGTTATGTGAAAATTATCGTGTAAGACAAGGTGTTGGAGCAACCAAGTTCGTGATTCGTAATAACAATAACCGTGTTATACCTCTCCACTCTAGCACCTCAGGATATACTGCCCCCTTGGCGCTGTCACTTTGTGCTAGCGACAGGTTTCGGGGGCCCATTTATTGAGTGTGCAAGTCACCTCCTGCCATTTTAAAGCCGTCTACATTATTAGTGGTCAGGCAGGGTCTAATAGTTCTCCCATAGTATACGGTAATCAGTCCAATAAACCACATAAACCGCCACAACCACATAAGTCGCAATCTGAAAAAAAATGTAAGGGGTCAACCCTTACATTTTTTTTTTCAGATTGCGTCTGAGTTTCATTAAATATTATCAGTTCATTAATTACGAAAAATAGGGACTTGAAAGTTTGTATGAAATGCCGCAGGGTGTAAACGCTCTTAAGTGCTTTGTGTGTACAAAAATAAATAGGTACATGGCTGTCCACCACTTGGGTGAAACAGGCATAATGTTATGTTATCCAATGTTTTTCCCCCACAATAACCTCGTTCAGAAATTGTATTATAGAACAACCGTGAAGCATTGCGGTAACGAAGTTTCATGAAACTTTCTGTTCACAAACTATTATCGCGATGCATTAGTATTGGATATAACTTGATCCACTTCAATTTATAGTTTGACCTATGACGGCTGGAGTTTGTGTTATTGTGTTTTTGTTTCAGTGTTTTCTGCTTTACTAATTTAGTATGCTTGGTTAGAAAACGAGATGCTAAATAGATGTAGATAAGTCCTTTTTAGGGTTCCGTATCTCTAAAGTTAAAAAAAGGAACCTTATAAGATCACTCTCTTGTCCGTCTGTCCGTGTGTCACCACCGATTTTCTCAGGAACGGTTGGACCTAGCAAGTTGAAATTTATACCAGAAACTGAGGTCTTATAGTCCCTATTAGGTGTATACAAATCAAGGTCCTGGCAAATTTAGATTTTCGCAAAAACTTGTAAGTACCATTTACACAATTTAACACGATAATAGTTTGTGTAAAATTTGACACAATTTTACACGATATTAGTTTGTGTAAAATTTGATACAATTTTACACAAACTAATATCGCGATGCATAAGTACCGGATATAATGGCTAGTTCATACAGTGCAAGCTAGCGTGCGAGTCAGCCTGCTGAGTAGCTGCAGTGCAGTAACTCGCATCGTATGGACGTATCTTACGAGTTACTGGGATTAGTCCCGAACCCGAACTAAAAATGAATGACAACACGATTTGTCAGTTGTTCTTAGTTCGGGTTCGGGACTAATCGTAAGTCCGTAGGTGATTCAAAGTAGAAAACGCCCGAAACCAACGCCGAAACTATGGACTTCGGGCTTAGAGAGAAGACTCCCAGGATTGTCATGGTCAATTAAAAATTCTATAGGAAATTAATAAGTGGCGCTGTGGGCAAAAGCTAGTTTATTTTAGAAGTGAAAACTTCTTTAGCGCCGTTGTGCTCTCTTTGAGATGGGTAAAAAATGTTAAACTCGCGTCAGGACACGTGACCTGATCGAATATTCGTAAGACGGATAATGTAATATGTAATATAAATTGTCATGTTTGTGTACGATAGCGATTAAATGAATATTGTATTTAACCACATAATTGATAGTACTTTTATACTGATTAATAAATCAATTCGTGCGAAATTATTCCCTAACCATTCCAAAATATTCAAAAATGCACAACGTTAATGTTCAAGTTTTCACTTCTGCCCGAAGTGCAACCCATTTTTTATTATTAGATCAAATAATAAACACAAACAAAGTTGAGATAGACAGCACTACACCGCATTAAAGTTTATGAACTAATATTAGTTCCGGACTATGTCTAACCTCGTATCGTTGTTGCAAACTCACAGTACCTACTCATATCCAATGATTATCTAAAGTGGATTGCTTTTTATATACCTACTAGCGCGGTACTATAGCGGTAGTTTTATGATAAATATAATTTGTTTTTATTAAGTTTGTAGTTGTGATGTTTCCATTTTTTGTGTGGATTTTGCGCTTACAATGTGTCAAAGGCCTATGTTCCACGTGGTTCATTAGGTATGTTTCGAGATGGTGTCCAGGATAAAATTCTTATGTTCCTTAATATAATAAGATATTGCGTGAGCTTTGTGCGTTCTTTAAAGAGGTAAAGTTTGTGAGGTTGTAGGGGGTATCTAATCTCTGGATCTAGTGAACCGATTTTGAAAATTCTTTTTGTAAATGTTAGCCACATTCATGAGGAAGGCTATATACGGGAACGGGACGTTCAAATGGGAACGAGAAACAACAGGATATACGCGAACGAAGTCGCTAGTAAAAGCTAGTCTATACTTGAATCTATACTAATATTATAAAGAGGAAAGATTTGTATTTTTGTGTGTGTATGTTTGTAATGAATAAAATCAAAAACTACTGTGCCGATTTCAAAAATTCTTTCACCAATGGAAAGCTTTTTTTTTTTAAGGATGGGAAATCATTAAATGACCCTTTCCGCTCTGGATGGAGCGGCAGGGAGTGTCAGACTCTTACTGACTAAAACCCACCCATGCTCCTCCTAGAGCCTCTTGCGTTCCAGGGCCGCGGTAACTCTTTCGAACAAATGGAAAGCTTAAGGACATTATTAAGGAGTAACATAGGCTATATTTTATCCACGTATTCACACGGAAACAGCAACTACGCGGGTAAAACTGCGGCGTGCTGCTAGTTATATATAAAGTTATCGAATAAAATTTTGAGTGGAAATTTAAATGCGTCATCGTTTTCGATGGGTCCCTCAGAAAAATCGAGAAACGTTCGAGCGATGTTTCAGAGCTAACTTTTTTTTTACTATTGATAGGCACGCGTTTGACCACTATCTCACCTGATGTTTAGCGATGATGTCGTAAGATGGAGCGCGCTTGCCTAGAAGTAACCTATTCACTCTTGACTTAAAGACGGTACCAGGTTTTAGCTATCAGGAAACAGAGTCTGGCAGGGAATTCCACTCCTTAGCTGTACACACAATGAATGTGTTCCCAAAACGTTTTGTGCGTGTGGGTGGGATGTCCACTATGTACCGGTAGCGCATCGCCGTACGTCTTGTGGTCCGATGATGGTGTCAGGCTTGGCGGAATTACTTAAACCATGCAATTCCGTCGCACACTCCCCAAAATACCGATCGATAGAAAACCGACAGGCTACTAACTCGGCGTCGATACTCAAGACTTGTCTTCCCTTACTTACAGTCAACCTGTGATTAAAAAGGCTAGGCATATTGATTGAGGTTTAAGGCCGCCACACATTCCCAAACCAATGCAACTCTTGAAAGCCAGAATCAACAGTGGCGACCACCAGAAAAACGCCGAGTCAATGTAGCTCGACAAGTCCCGGAGAAACGATTCAACTGTCTTGGATCCCGCAACGAATTTAATCAGAAACTTACAGCGGAGGAGTAGTAATAAAACTCGGCCAATGCGAGTCGCTATCTATAAAAAACTGCAAAAAAATCACGTTTCTTGTATGGGAGCCCCACTTAAATATTTATTATATTCTGTTTTTAATAATAGTGTAATAGCGGCAACAGAAATACATCATCTGTGAAAATTTCAACTGTCTATCTGTCACGGTTCATAAGATACAGCCTGATGACAGACAGACAGACAGACGGACAGACAGACAAACGGACAGACGGACAGCATAGTGTTAGAAATAGGGTCCCGTTTTTATCCTTTGGGTACGGAACCCTAAAATATGAATGAATGGAGGTAGCTGTTTGCCGTATCTGGTACTACGTTTCTTGTATGGGAGCCCCACTTAAATATTTATTATATTCTGTTTTTAGTAATAGTGTAATAGCGGCAACAGAAATACATCATCTGTGAAAATTTCAACTGTCTATCTGTCACGGTTCATGAGATACAGCCTGATGACAGACATACAGACAGACGGACAGACAGACAAACGGACAGACGGACCGCAGAGTGTTAGAAATAGGTTCCCGTTTTTATCCTTTGGGTACGGAACCCTAAAATATGAATGAATGGAGGTAGCTGTTTGCCGTATCTGGTACTACGTTTCTTGTATGGGAGTCCCACTCAAATATTTATTTCATTCTGTTTTTAGTAATAGTGTAATAGCGGCAACAGAAATACATCATCTGTGAAAATTTCAAGTGTCTATTTGTCACGGTTCATGAGATACAGGCTGATGACAGACAGACAAACGGACATACGGACAGCGGAGTATTAGAAATGGGGTCCCGTTTTTACCCTTTGGGTATGGAACCCTAAAATATGAATGAATGAAGGTAGCTGTTTGCCGTATCTGGTGCTTGAAATCCAGATTAAAATACGTCCCAAATCCACATTAAAATAATCCGAAATCCAATATTTCCGTACACTTTTCGAAATAAACCCGACAGTGTCATAATAATGAAATCTGACTAAGTACCGCACTCAATAATGTGGAGAACGATATCATTATTTATCGCGACTGATATTGGCACCTCATTATGAGAGATAAGTGTTTCATTGCATAATAGCTTTTGCCCGCGGCTTCGCCCGCGTTGATGTCGGTTTTCACGTAAAGAAGTAGCCTAAGAGCGGATTTCACCAACGAAACTGAACGCGATCAGTACATCTAAACTGCGTTCAAGAGCTGTCAGCGTCAATATTCCATAGAAAAATAGTGACACTGACAGCTCATAAACGTGGTTTATACGCTGATCGCGATCAGTTTGGCTTCGTGAAAATGGCCCTAAGTCCTTCTTCATATCCCAGGCTATGTATTTGCCAAATTTTATGACGATCCGCTCAGCCGTTTTAGTGTGAAAGCGTGATAGACAGACAGACAAAGTTACTTTCGCATTTATAATATTAGTAGAGCAGCATTTGGTCTTATGGTTGGGTGTCGGAAAATCATATTTTGTCGGTGAGTGTTGAAAAAGGGACAAATATTTCGATCTAACTTCCGTCAGCGGCTTTGCCCGCGTTTGGAGTAGGAAATTATTCCAAAGAAACATACTACTAGTCTAGGACATGCTACCCTGCCAGGGTTGCGGATTTTGTTCGAAAGAGTCACCGCGGCCCTGGAACACAAAGGGCACTAGAGCACGGATGGGTTTTAGTCAGTAAGAGACTGACACTCCCTCCCGCTCTCAGAGCGGCAGGAGCCATTTGATGATTTCCTGTACTACTGTCTACCTATGATGGTTCTTGAGATAGAGTCCGCTGACAGACGGACAGACAGCGGAAGCTTAGTAATAGGGTTCCGTTGGAAAGCTAGGTTAAGCCAGTAGTGTAAGTAGAGGTCTAAGTCTAGCATTGAACTCCGATGACGGGCTGTGTGGAGTCATCATCTGCCTAGCCTTTTCCCAACTATTTTGGGGTCGGCTCCCAGTCAAACCGGAATCAGCTGAATACCAGTATTTTACGTGGAGCGGCTGCCTACTAGACCTCCTCAACCCATTAACTGGGTAACATGGTACTTCTTGGCAAGACTGGTGTCAGATTTTTTGGCTTTGACAATCCGTAACGACTGCCAAAGATCTACAAATGGCAGCCGAGACCAACGGCTTAACGTGCTTTCCGAGGCACGGAGGAGTCTCGGTACATTAATATGGTCACCCATCCACAGACCAACCTCGGCAAGCGTTGCTTAGCCTTGACGATTGGTCCGTACGGCTGTTATAATTTAGCCACGATAGCCTCCTTATGATGGTTATGATCTACAATTTTTGACCTTAGAAAAGCCTAAGGAAAAGCGAGTTTATTTCAGAATTCCAAAACCGTTTGTATAAGTCGCTCTCTAGGGACTTTTTATAGTGGTTTGAAGGTAACCGCCATTTTTGGAATCCATAATTTTTATTACATAAATATTTCAACTGTTGTCAAAAAAACTTCATTTTAGTAATACAACTTAACAGTACTTTTTTTCAAGGATGAGAAATCATAAATGACTCCTTCCGCTCTGGGTATATTGAAAGGGAGTGTCTGAAAAAGGAACTGGCAAATCGTGTTGTCATTCATTCTTAGTTCGGGTTCTGGACTAATCACTTTGTTTTTTTTTTTTATGAATGGGCTAGCTCTTGACCTCCTTCACGATCGTAAGTCCATAGGTGACACGGAGTAGAAAACGCCCGACCCTAAGGCCGAAACTACGGACTTCGGCCTAAGAGAGTAGACCCCCAGGGCCGCGGTGACTCTTTCGAACAAATTCCGCAAATCCTAACAGTACCTTACATCCCGATATTGTAAGCCAAAAACCTCGTAAAACAAAAAAAAACACACAAGCACTTGTAATTCTACCTTCCATTTTACGACAGGAAACGGCAGATAAGGGGAAAAAGCTCCATTTTTATCCCCGAACCCATCAAAATAGTCATTATTATGAAAACACAAAAACTTTTTATAGACTTTCTCAATTCTCAATTCAATTCTCAATTCTTTATTGCGTACCATAATGTTTACATAGATGTTAGGGTTATTTTATTTTAGTCACAATTATGGACCCTGTCGGGCACAGCATACATTAAAACTAGGAGAGAGGAGGAAGGATACAGAGTGTTTGTTACAATATTTAATTACAATTATTTAAAAAATACCCACCGAAATTTTCTATTTAATTTATTACGCAATTATTTATTATGTCATTAGTATTTTGAGTATTTATTAATATAATTAGATATGTAATTAATTACAATTTATCATTTAAGTATTCGTTTATACTATAGTAGCATTTACTTATAAGGAAAAATTTCAATTTATTGATAAAAATATTATATTTATTTGAACTTTTTATTATTTCGGGTAACTTATTATAGATTTTTATGGACATGACGTAGGCACTATTCGAGTGCATCTTTAATCTCGATGTTGGTAAGTTCAATCTATTTTTATGTCTTAAAGTTATTTTACTTTGTATGTCCTCTCTTTTTGTAAAGAATTCTGGGTACTTACGCACAAACTTACATACTTCGAATATATAGAGGCAAGGTAGGGGTAAAATTTTTAGTTCCAGAAAATGAGGTTTACAGCTATCGGTGGCTTCAATATTTACCAAGATTCGAATTAATTTTTTTTGTAGGGTAAATAAGGTGGGCGCATCAGTGCTATTTCCCCACAGGATTACACCGTATTTCAGCCATGCGTAGGCGTACGCGTAATACGTCATTAGTGCAGTTTTTAGGTCGGTGGTTTTTTTGATTTCGCGGAGGGCGTATGAAAATTTTGATAATTTTGCTCTTACTGTTTTAATATGGGACTTCCAATTTATTTGTGAATCAATATTTAGGCCTAGTAGGGTGAATTTATCTACGACTTCTAATTTATTATTTTTATAGCTATAGTTTATATTTATTGGTGTCTTTTGGCGGGGGTAAAATGAGATTATTTTAGTTTTTTTGAAGTTGATTTCCAGATTATGTTTAGTCATCCAATTTATTGTATCATTTAATATAGAATTTAATTTATCATTTAAATTGCTGTTGTTTTCACATGATGTCAGTATAGATATGTCATCAGCAAACAGGACACATTGCTGATGTATATTATTAGGAAGGTCATTTATGTAGACTAGAAATAAGAAACATCCTATGACGCTTCCTTGCGGGATTGAGGCGGTGATTTGTTTGCTGTGAGATCTGATTAATTCTATTTCATTTTTGCTATTGTTATAATATTCAATTTCTACTATTTGTTCCCTATGCTTCAGATAAGATACTAACCAGTCATAGCATTTACCGCGAAGTCCTATACTATATAGTTTATTTAATAATATGTCAAATTGTACTTTATCATATGCTTTCGTCATATCCAGCAGGAGTCCAATCGCGTACTTTTTATTATTAATTATGTCAAGTGCTTTTTGGATATATTTATAAACGGCCAAAGTAGTGGAGCGGTTTTTTCGGAACCCGTTTTGACAGTCATTAAATATATGATATTTCTCGCAAAATGCATAGACTCGATTACACATGGCTTTTTCAAATATTTTAGAAGCTGTCGGTAAGAGGGCAATGGGGCGGTAATTATTTGGGTCAGTTTTTGAGTTCTTTTTATGTATGGGTTTTATGAGAGATTTTTTTAAGAGATCGGGAAAAGCTCCTTCTTCAAATGATTGATTTAACAATAGATAAAATGGTAGTGTTAATTCATCTGCACATTGTCTTAATAAGGTAGGGGGAAGTTCATCGACACCGTGACTTTTTTTATTTTTCAAACTTTTTAGTAATGAATTCACCTCGTAGGGGTCAATTGGACTGAGGAAGATTGAGTTATCTGTAGGGCTCAGAACAGGAGATCCCTTCGGTTGGCCGGTTGAGTTGTTCGTAGCGTCTCCGATAGAAGCAAAAAAGTCATTGAATATGTTTGCTACCTCTTTAGGCTCAGAAGTCGACATACCGTTATTCTTAAGTAGGGTGATGTTAGACTTATCATTAGTTATTTTTTTATACTTTCTTCTATTTACGTACTCCTAATCTGTGTGAGCGAGACGGCGAATATGACGTCATATCGCCTGTCTTTCTCTCTCTTTATGACGTCACATGCTGCTTCACAATCGATGGTAACCTTTAATATGGGCAAAAAATAACCGACTCTGTTTCCATTGAGATACGATTCGAAATCGAACCAGATCATTCAGAAAAGGAACCGTGACGTCACGGAAAAGGGGTGAAAAGAAGAAAAATAAATATTTATCACCGATTACACTGTGAACTTTATTGCGTTCGTGATAAGGTTCGATTTCGTGTGCGGTCTATAAATAAATTTGATGGCCCACTAAAGTTTCGCCAAGGATTCCGAGGCCTATTTGCTTGGCATTAAGTGTTTTCCCTTGTAAAAACCTACGTGGGGATCAAAAGGGGGTGGAAAGGGGGTTGTTTTGTATCTTCCGGGGTTAGTGGAGGTCGAAGTGTCATTGTAAGTTAAAGAGACATTAAGTAGATACTTTATATAGACTTTCATTGCTTGGAACTCCTTGGAACTACTTGGGAGTCAATAGTTCTTTGGGATGGATTTGTTGCCAATAACACGATCGATAAACTTACTCTCGGTATCTGAATTTGGAGTTAAAACATTCTTTGCCAGTGTACCCGTCATCTTCGCGTTGAGCTGTCGCGATGTCCTCTGGCATTTAATGAGAACTCTGAAATATGAAAAAGCTGTCTAATAGATCCAGGTACATACAACGTGTTACAGAATAAACGCAATACCTCTTAAGGGGTCATTGTACTCATCATTATGAACAACTTTAATTATGGGTAACCCCGAAATCACGAAAAAAAAATCAGCTATTCAGTACATTTCAGTTCTTTTTTTTTTTTCTGTGCGCGTTTTATATGCGCACAGAAATGTATGGAGCAGTCGACTTTGTTTTCGCTATTTCAGCATTGGTCCCATGGTAAAAGTTGTTCATAATGATGAGTACAATGACCCCTTATATATGACGCCGTAAGATTGTAAAATATTGCGTGGATGTGTTAACCTTTTTTTCTTGATAAGACAAGTATATATGAGAAATCAAGAAATTATAATCTAGTAAAAATGTATTACTATTATCTTACGGAGTATGCAATTTTCCCATTCTCATTTCAAATCCGGTGACGTATAAAAACGATTTAATCATAACATATCGAGAAATTATCTATATATAAAAATCTCGTGTCACGGTGTTTGTGGTCGCACTCTTCCGAAACGGCACGACCGATTTTTCTGTTTTTTTATGTATTTGGTAGGTGCGAGAATAGGTCGTAAAGTACCTATATTTCATACATGATATGCGCGTACGAAGTCGCAATCAAAAGCTAGCAATCTAATGCGTGGTCTACAATTTTCTGGTAACATATATACCACTTAATAATTCGACAAAATATAGAGAAAAACTGATTTCTTATACTCGACTTTAGGGTTTGGTCTCATAGTAAAAGTCGTTCTTGAAGTCAAGAGTTATTTCTTCACCCCTTCAAATACTGCCTATGAATTTGAAGTCGTCCTAATAACAGTTGTTATGTAGCCTAAACTACTAATAAACACGGTTGTATGGAAGGCGTTCGCAAAGAGGAAAACTGCACCGAAAAACACCAAAACAAATAAATTACATGAAGTGATTGTAATCTCTTCCTCGACAATCATTCTTGTCACATTACGTCTTCCTGCCCTGCTGTCACATTTGTTGCTCCCCATTGTGCTTACCTGTCTATACTTCTATACTATCCTAATCCCTAATATTATAAATGCGAAAGTAAGTTTGTTTGTTACGCTTTCACGCTAAACCGGCTGAACGGATCGTCATGAAATTTGGAAGATATATAGTCTGGGATATGGAAAAGGACATAGGCTTTTTTACGTGACAACCGACATACACGCGGGCGGAGCCGTGGGCAAAAGCTAGTACCTAATATATAATTTATACTGATATAATAAAGCTAAAGAGTTTGTTTGAACTCGTAAATCTCTGGAACTATCAGTCGAATTTGGAAAATTCTTTTTGTATATTAGGTTGGGGAAAAAGTCTTTTCGCATTATAGTATGTATGAACTTGTAATAAAATCTCTTTGGCTATACTATTTGTATCTGGCTGGTTTTGGTATCATTGAAAGTTTAAATTTTAAAGAACATAATTCCAAATTCAAATTAGGAAAATGTGTGATTTTCATTTGTTTTTCGTACCGTCAAGATGAGTGAATCTAATGAAGAAATTCGATACATTTTAAAATTTTACTACAAAAAAGGTAAAAATGATATGCAAGCCTCGAAAAAAATTTGCGACAGTAATACAGAAATGTCAATAATACAGAGATGTCAGTACTAATAATGCCAGTAATATAATAAAAAAATCATTATGAATAATATAAGATGTCAAAAAATTTGAATGTGGATAGTAATCCAGTCAATAATAGAACATAAACCTTTGGAATTACAAATTATTATGTCAACAAAAATAATTACTATAATTATGAAACATTTTAATTGTACGAGTCTGTGCTTCCTAATCCCTACAACCTGGGTGTTTTTAAACAAGAGTGAAAAGGTTGCTTCTAGGCAAGTGTGCTCTCAACTCAAGCACATCATCGCTTTTCATCAGGTGAGATTGAGGCCAGGGCGGGAAGTCTGAATACGGTCGATAACTCCTAAAGCCGCCCGTACACTGTCAATCTTGAACGCGATCCACAGATCAGATCATTGATTTTGATCGTGGATCGCGTTCAAAATTGACTGTGTACGGGCGGCCTTAGGATTTATCGACTGAATTCGGTCGTTATGCGATCATTAACTATATCGAAACTTCTCGCCCAGAGCTGGCTGACTAATGAAACACGAACGTTAATTTTGCTGTTTGTTATGAAGATTAGATTCATTGTTACCAGTATCGACGACAAGGTTGGCGCAGTGGTTGAGCGATTGGCTGCTGCGCTGCGTGACGCGGGTTTGATTCAGCACGGAACAGATATTTGTATGGCCTATAGATAGGTGTTCCGGGTCTGGCTGTTTGTGTATGTGAGTAGCATGTTTGTAAACGCACCCACGACACAAGATAAATTCCTGGTGCGGCGCAACTTTTTTACATAAAAAAAAAATAATGATAAAAAAACTTTAAAAAAAAGCTTTAATTTAAGTGCCCTAAAAAGATCAAATTCAAATTTTAAATCACATTAACCACATTCATTTATGACTTTACAGAATTGAAATTATAATAAAAGCTTGTCGCGATAATTTCAATGTGTAATTAAAATTTTATAGGTAGGCACCTACTAAACTTGTAAGCAATTCATAATGTTTGTAATTAAATAAAAGTGCCGTGAATGCTTAAAATGTGGAACTTTAACCTTCAATAACTTTTTTGCACACAGGATTTATCGGGTTTGAAATTTATTGCAGTACCTAGTTGATCTGTCAGAATGTTTCTTAATTTAAATTTCATCTGACTGAATATGTAGAGATTTCTTCTAGGCATTACACATATACAGAATTGAAATTATAATGAAAGCTTGTCGCGAGCTTTCATTATAATTTCAATTCTGTAAAGTCATAAATGAATGTGGTTAAAGTGATTTAAAATTTTATTTTGATCTTTCTAGGGCACTTAAACACAAGTTTTTTTTTAAAGTTTTTTTATCATTTTTTTATTTTATATTTTTTAGTTTCAATCGATACTTATCGATCAATACGAAAGTCCATCTATAAAACGGAGAGTCCTTCGACAGAAAAACTTAAGGAACGGGGAAAACTATTACCCCTGGATGTGGCATCTATTTCATGGTGGGCCTACCAACTGCCTATTAACGAATGCGTATACAAAATTTCAACTCCCAGCAATTGAATATTGAGGAGTTCCATAGTTCAAAGACAACCCTGGACGTGGCATCTATTTCATGGTGGGCCTACCAACTGCCTATCATAAACGAATGCGTATTCAAAATTTCAAGTCCCAGCAGTTGAATATTGAGAGTTCCATAGTTCGAAGACTACCCTGGATGTGGCATCTATTTCATGGTGGGCCTACCAACTGCCTATCATAAACGAATGCGTATTCAAAATTTCAAGTCCCAGCAGTTGAATATTGAGAGTTCCATAGTTCGAAGACTACCCTGGATGTGGCATCTATTTCATGGTGGGCCTACCAACTGCCTATCATAAACGAATGCGTATACAATTTCGTGTCCCTGCTATTTACCGCTGGAGATCTCTCGTACGGAGCCGATCCTGGCAGCAGCATCAGGTCACGTTTATGATTAACATGCATTGTTCTCGGTTCTAGACCAGCATGCAAAATTTCAGCTCAATCGGATACCGGGAAGTGGGTCAAATTAAACTTGCAAGATTTGTAAACATACATTAAGTCAAGTTAAATAAAAGCTTTTAAAAAATATTAGTATTCGACCGCAAAAATCTTGCCTTATCTTAAAGCGAATCATTTGCTGGATCCCAACGAATTTAAAACACATTATGTTCTTCCCCACAGTCTAATCAAGAAACAAAACAAAACTGCAGACGATGAAATTCGGAAAAAGAAAGTCTTCCCCTACCAATAATCGATATAAACAAGTCAATAAATTGTTGGAAAACATAATACCTCCCTTGTCGGTCGTTTGTCGTCGCATTGGTCTCCTAAGGTTTCTGTTCATACGTTTAAATTGCATGCTCTGCCTAAAAATCGATTTCGTTGATGGTCCTGATAAAAGATAAACCTTCAAAGACTCTAAGGATGCCTAGACCTAATTATGTAGGAGTCGGCTTCCAACCAAACTGGATAATCATCATATCAGCCGAAAGATGTCCACTGCTGGACATAGGCCTTCCCCAAGCGTCGTCGCTACAACAACCGGTCCTGTGCGTCTCGCATCCAGCGACCCTCACCAGGTCATCGGTCCATTTTATGGGAGGCCTTCAACCTATTCACTCAGTCCTAGGTAAAGATTGGAATTCCCTGCCGGAGTCTATGTTGCCTGATAGCTACAACTTAGGGGTCTTAAAGTCAAGAGTGAAAAAGTTACTTCTGGACAAGCGTCCCAGGTTGTACCAGGTTATACATGTTTGAAGTCTAGAACCATGACTTATAACAGTTAAAACGACAACAAAAACTAATTAAACTTGATAACCATCGTCATTTTAGCTCTAAATCTCACGAACACATCTCGGTATTGTGATATTAACCACTGGTCTACAGAATGTCATCTTAAGACGATGTTAGGAGGAAATGTTCCGAAATAAGTGCTAGAGTGACGACGCGGGCCTTTGTAGTCGGGTTTAGGAGAGGGACCATGATTTTTTAGGATTAGATGGACAGTCCTGTCTTTAAAGATTTTGATAATGAAATGAATATACTCCCTACAAATCTATTATCATCATCATCATATCAGCCGAAAGACGTCCACTACTGGACATAGGGCTCCCCCAAGTGTCACCACAACAACCGGTCCTGTGCGTCTCGCACCCATCTGTCTACCAGCGACCCTCACCAGGTCACCGGTCCATCTTGAGGCCTTACGCTGCGTCCTCCGGTACGCGTTCGCCACTCCAAAACTTTTCAGCTCCATCGAGCATCTGTTCTGCGAGCAATGTGCCCCACTCAGTGCCACTTCAGTTTGGCGATCCTTCGGGCTATGTCGGCTACCTTGGTTCTCTTGCGGATATCATCATTATACTATTTAATCCATGTATCTGAAGAGTTTGTTTGTTTGAACGCCCTACTCTCTGGAACTATCAGTCGGATTTGGAAAATTATTTTAGTATATGATAGCCACATTATTGAGGAAGGCTATAGGCTACCTAACATCATACTACGACTAAAAGGAGCGAAGCATTAATGAAAAAAGGACGTAGAAGAAGTTGCGCGAGTCAGCTAGTATCATTATTCGCCTTTTTCATCGATGAAAATGTAATTGAATTCGAAGGCATGTGACACTTACCTACCAATCCTCAAAGGTTCTGCGTGTTGAATTACACCCACTCCCTCTCACATAGAGTATCCTTTTGTGTAGCAGGCATCAATGACTCCACAAAAAAAAAACCAAAGTAACAAAATCTACATCGCAACAAAAAAACCGCGACGCCATCTAACCCGCCAGCTGCGAACTAACTGAACGAAATCCTGCATCGCGGTATCAAAGTTTTCCGTGCGATTTGAACGTATATAACAGTCCGAATATCAACTATCGGGCATTTGCCCACCAGACACAACAACCGTCCGCATCCCTTTTTACTTGTGTCAAACATTATAGCCGTATTATACTACGCTTAAGTTATTCATCGATAGGGTGGCAGACACTAGTAATGTAATATAATTTTCAGGTATCCAGAGGCCAAAACCTTTCTTCCACCACCTGATGCAGGTAGCCTTTTGGTATGCGCTGTGCGCACCACTAAGGAACGCCTTAAGGCCGATTCAAACATGTCAGTGAAGTCACAGTTCCGGCACAGTACCGGCACTGTGATAATTATTTTTTCATACAATCCACACCTGTCAGTGAGAGCACTGTGTCGTCACTGACCGGAACTGTGACTTCACTGATATGTGTGAATCGACCTTAAGGCGTTCCTTAGTGGTGCGCACAGCGCATACCAAAAGGCTACCTGCATCAGGTGGTGGAAGAAAGGTTTTGGCCTCTGGATACCTGAAAATTATATTCTTCTGTCTACTAGGCGTAGACAGAAGAATGTGTGAAATTTAAGCAAGTCTATTGTCGAAGAATTGATTGGATGTAGATACCATACCAATGCTCAACTGAATCGGTCTACCAGATTCGGAGTAACCTAGCTGTGTCAGACGGACATAATTATAGGCAGAAAGACACACGAGTGAGCCAATAGGAGTTCCGTTTATCATTCGGAAGCGAGACCTTAAATTCAACGGAACTATAAAATCGAAAAACGAAATTAGATCAACGATACAGTAAAATATGTTCACATTTTGTAAGTTCAAGCACTTATAAAAAAGATTTTTTTTTTTGCTTAGCAACACAGACATAAAAAAATATAGGATGGTGCTTCGAGAAAAACTAATTTCTTCTTCTAATATTTAAATATCCAGTATATTTTTAAATCTTGAGCCTAAAGAAAACATCAAACGACATAAGACAGATTCAGATTATCAAGGAAATTACAAGATTAGGTTCTGAAAAATAAAAGAAAAAATATGGAGAGGAGAATATCACGTATCTATGGAAATCTGCGGCGTCAGTTTTACATTTAGGGATGAAACAAAATGTGAATTTATTTTAGAGGTTTAGAAAATTTATGAAAATAGGAATTTAAAAAATCTGGTTTCCGATTCCAGTCAATACCAAACAAGGATAATTTAAAAAAATACTGTTTATTTATTTATTTGGTTTTTTGATTATGTAGAAAATGTGTATTTTGGAACTGAAAATAAGTCTAAAAATCCGGTTAATTGCGAGTGGAACTCACATGGGTTCCGTGCAATAAACCGCTCCTTGTTTAAGTTCATGAGATACAGCCCTTTGACAGAGAGACTGACGAACAACGGATGCTTAGTCGTACTCGAAGGATTCTGTACCATACCCAATAGAGTTATGGTACTGAACCCTCCGTATATGAGTCCGACTCGCATTTAAACGGTTTATTTTTATCCCGATTCAATTTCCCATTCGGTGGTAACCCTGCCGGCGTCGCGTCGGCGCCTCGTAATCAAAGCACACTCATCCCCCACTCGGGTAGGCGCACCACATCGCGATATTAAACCCGGACAATTCCCGAGGAATTTACTAGTCAATTATGGGAAGCGGCTGCAATATCCGGCAGTGAAGGTCATGGAAAGAGTGGCTCTTTTTTTTTATTGGTGGAGGTGCCGTTCGACCACAATCTTCCCTGATGGACAGCGATGGTGGTCGATAAGGAAAGCTGTTTATTTCTAGTTTCCTGTCATTACGACCAAAATCATTGTAATTGACACTTTTCAAGAGAGAAAGACATTAATTTGCGACTCTTACAGAAAATAATAATAGATTAAAATAAGTGACACAGTTAAAAAAATCAATTTTCTCATTAACCCCTGTGATAAACACAGATAAGGTGCAATCGTGAATAATTATTTGCTCACAAGAGAATATAGTAAAAACACGCAAACCACCCCGTTGCTAGCCAACGAACACCAAACGAGCCCCAAGCAACAGGGTTACCAGATCTGTTGCCAAAATCTAAAGTCACTTATGGGGTCATATGAAAGAATTAGTTTTTTATTAAAAATTCGTGATATTTATTCACGTTACGAGCCCAGGTTTATGTCACGGAAGCTCAGATTTATACCTAATTGAATTGATACAAATATATAGATTCGGAGCAAAAAGCTGTCACAAAAAGCGTTTTTCCATAGGTATGTCGGGACCCTTAAAAAATACAGTAATTTAAAAAAAGATGAATCTCAACGTATGTCAACCCTACACTCATCAGCTCTTGAACCAGAAATCCCTTCTGAGACTCAACCGTCTAAAGTTCTCCTATTTAGCGCAGTAATTATTGTCTACAATGCAGGCATTTTGCTTGTTGTACCACCGCACACATGTAGACATTTATCATGTTGTTATGGGATTGCCCTTTTATTATGGCTTCTGGATCTTTCTGAATTACATCTCCACTATGGCCTTTCTCTGTATGTCCTTCTAGGGAGATCCCACCCGGGGCGGAGAGTATGCAAGCTATCCTGGCTATACCATCAGCTCCTTCAAGGTAGGACGATAACGCATTTTTTATGGTAGGCATCAAGGTGGACCGATGACCTGGTGAGGGTCGCTGGTAGCCGATGGATGCGAGACGCACAGGACCGGTTGTTGTGGCGACACACGCGGGGAGGCCTATGTCCAGCAGTGGACGTATTTCGGCTGATATAATGATGATGAGGCGTCATACTTAGTGCTAATAAACTCTTTTACTCTATTTCTGTTTTTGTCCGTAGAAGCGGCACTTTCAATTCTACAAAGGATTATTTCTATTTTCTTAAATCCTTAGCCAATACATTGACGTGCAGAAAAACGTTAGCTTACTTTTATCCAGAAATACCACCACAAACGCAATGTAATATTATCCTAACCTCCGGGAAATATACACAGCCGTTATCTGGACTTAACTAAATTTAGCCCAAGGGGGCTAAAGGCCTATATACATGGGGAGAAGTAACACCACATATATTGCAGCTACTTAATCTGGTTGCGGAATTGATCAAAAGGGTAACCGTGGCTCTGGAACACAAAATATTTGAAGGAACACGATGGGTTTTAGTCAGCAGGTTTCTTTTTCATTCTTTAAAAAAAAAGAATAAACGTTGCCCCACACTAGGAATTACTCCTGTATCGAGGGTGCGTTTACAAACATACAAACTCACATACACAAACAGCCAGACCCGGTACAAATATCTGTAGGCCCTACAAATATTTGTTCCATGCGGGAATCGAACCCGCCAACCGTGTCATCGTAGTTTGACGCTCGGGGCGGAGCGGGAGAGCAGGCATTTGATGAATTTCCATCCAAAAAACGAGCGGCTCAATCTGCCTTGCCTTTACCCAACTAGTTTAGGGCCGGCTCCCAGCTGAATACCAGTAATTTACATGCTGTGGCTTGCAAACTTTAC
This sequence comes from Melanchra persicariae, assembly GCA_947386135.1. NCBI lineage: Eukaryota > Metazoa > Arthropoda > Insecta > Lepidoptera > Noctuidae > Melanchra > Melanchra persicariae. Next base: position 10,136,851 of record OX376670.1, on the reverse strand, counting down.
GAAGTCTCCGCTATCCGTCTACCTGTCAGCGAACTGTTTCTCATGAACACGCACGTAGACAGCTGATATTTTCAAAGAATGTGCACACACGGTGTTCCAGAAGTGTGTGGTTAATTTTAAGGATATTGTTGGGTAGTGCTGATATACATTAATTGAAAAAATAAAAAAAATCATACACATTCAAAAAAGATGATTATAAAAACGAGTAAAAAGTTCCGAAGACTATTCAAGTGGTCTGTTGCAGCAGATGACATCTGCCACCATCTGTAAAAAACTGCTTCAAATGTCATTTCTTCGGAACTTTTTTGTCGTTTTCTGTGGTCTATTAAAAAAGAAGGCATTTTTATTTGTTTTACCATTTTTAACTCCATTTATGAAACGTGTTTTTTTATCGGGTTCTGTCGACCGATTTTTTTTTCGTATTTACGCCCGCTCACGTATTTATCAGCTGTGGTGTGTAAGCGCCCTAATAGATAGTGTGTGTAGATACAGTCGCGACACAGTCATGTGGCACGTACTTATGTTGTTTAGGGTTATCTTAGCCGAGCCATTAGCTGTACATGGCGGAGACGAAAGTGGAATGTTTATATTTTGGGCGTCTCTTAGGGGATAGCGGAAATAGGAACATTTACATAAAGTGCTGCTTGAACTTAAAAGTTATACTTAGTCATCTACACAAATTAATGAAATTGGATTATCTGTTTGTAATGTGATGGTGTGGTTTGGATACGTGTGAAAACATCATCAAACATCTAGCAAATGAAGTGGCAGTGGGCAGGGCACATAGCTCGCAAAACAGGTGGTCGATGGGGCTGAAAAGATCTGGAGTGGCGACAGCGTACCGGAAGACGCAGCGTTGAAAGGCCTCCCGCAAGATGGACCGATGACCTGGTGAGGGTCGCTGGTAGCCGACCCGGAACAACTATCTGTAGGCCAAACAAATATTTGTTCCGTGCGGGAACCGAACCTACGACACGCAGCGCAGCAGCCAGTATCTCAACCACTGCGCCAATCGTGTTGTCAACACGGTTTTTCATATAACATTAGTACAGATTCTACTCATCGTATCTAATACCCGGTGATACGTCACTGCCAAATGCCGGCAATGCATCATAGATGTTGCGTCACGATGATAATGACGCACATCAATCGTGGATGAGACGTCAGAAAGATAACGTTGTTTTGTAGTATGAGGCAGGTAGGAGTAGTCACTCTAATCAAGACCAGTGATTTATTTTTATTTATTTTCAGCCTGTTCTGTTCCGCTGCGGAATTGGCCCTCACCAAATAGTATAAGACAGTGACAGTGTCTGTTTATCCGCTTACTTCTTCTAAACTACCATCAAACGAGGTAAATATGAACGGAGGGGTGAATCGATATCCTTAGTATTCGTTTTCTAAGAAAGCAACTGTTTTTTTTATTTAATTATACCAATTCAATAAAATTGGAGACCGCAAACAAGATTTAAATAAAGTGAAAATCCCGTTCAAAGTTTTGTTTCGATCCACTCATTTTTTTTTTTGTGGATAGTAAAACATCAAATGAATTCTTCCGCTCTGGGTGAAGCAGGAGGGAGTTTCAGACTCTTACTGACTGTAAAAACTCGTCCGTCCTCCTCCTAGTGCACTTTGCGTTCCAGGACCGCGGTGACTCTTTCGAACAAAATCCACAAGCGTGGTTGGTCGATCCACCCCCCTGCAGTTCTATTTACCCCGTTTACCCGTACGTACGCGAGGGATTTTGATACAGTTGTCACTAATAGAAAGGGCTGTACACTATAGAGGTACAATTTGGACCCATGCAAAGCCGGAACAGAGGGCCAATTTGCATTTGCATCTCAGTTACAATCTGTCAAAAAAACCTGCTTTTTTATACATTTCTGACAGGTTGCGACTGAGATACGTTTGCTTCAAAATTAGTAGAATTGGCACTCAGGTGGCTATTAGTTACATATTAATCAGCACTGGCTGATTTTTTAAGAGCAACATCATCTGCCTAGCCTTTTTCCCAACTATATTGAGGTCGGCTCCCAGTCAAACCGGGTTTAGCTGAATACCAGTATTTTACGTAGAGCGGCTGCCTACCAGACCTCCACAACCCATTAACGGGGTAACACGGTCTGGTGTCAGATTTTCTGGCTTCTGACTATCCGTAACAACTGCCAAAGATCTACAAATGACAGCCGGGACCAACGGCTTCACTTGCTTTCCGAGACACGGAGGAGTCTCGGTATGTTAATATGGTCACCCATCCACAGACCAACCTCGGCAAGCGTTACTTAACCTTGAAGATTGGTCCGTGCGGCTGTTATAATTTAGCCACGAGTTCCTCTTTTTAAGAGCAACACTTTAGGAAAAAAAATGTTTTGTACCGGAGGCCATTAAATGGAAACTTCAAAAAGTTTGTAATTGAAATGTGAAACCGACATGAATGAATGAATCCATTACAATTTGCACCTACTTTTTACAATGAAAACGTTGTCGCTAGTGACATGTCACCTTTTTTAGAGAATAGAGCAATTATTTAGTTTTCTTGGCAACACTGATCACAAACTGAAAATATTCTCCAAAACTAACATTACAGAACTGTAAAGAAATGTAATGGTTCACATTGACATCATTCTTCAACTTTAAATGTGAATTTAATGTTGAGGAATCATCTAAGGAGTGATCCTTAGATGAAGCGCAGACTCTCTCATTCAGAACGAGAACGAATGATCTAAATGAACGAAAGGTCATAAAACGTTCATGGACCGTTGGCAGTTTAAACTTAGTTTGGTTTTTGCATTTTTTACTTCAGCTTTTAACTTAGTTACAAAGTAAATTGAATGGCACGATTCAGGCCGAGTTTTTTGGCAGCCATTTTTTTTTGGATGAATGTACCTACTCGTATTAATTTATACGTGTAGCAGCTGGCGTGAAAACCATGAATATTTTGTGTTTTTGGAGCACGTGGCTAAATAAAAACAGCCGCACGGTTCGCTCTTCGAGGTTAAGCATAACTTGTCAAGGTCGTTTCGAGGATGGATGGCAAAAAAGTACCAAGACTCCTCAGTGCCTCGGAAAGCACGTTAAGCCGTTGATCTTGGATGTCATTTAAAGATCTTTGACAGTCATTTTAGATAGTCAGAAGCCAAAAAATCATAACGAGTGGGTGTAGTTCTACTCCAAATATTACAATAATCCATTTTTTTTACCCGCAGCTTTGTTTTTATTTTATTTTTATTTTCTTTATTCAGGTAACCAACAGCGATACTTAAAATGTATTACAGATTATTCGTATTACAATTTTAATATGGCGAATAATAGGTTTCCCTGTGTAACTAGGATTCAATATACGAACGGACTAATAGGATATAATTAAATGACAATACCGATATTACCTTGTTGATTTTAAATTTAATTAGTAGGTAGGTACACTCTTCTTATTTTAAGTCCATTCTAACATGAATTTGTCTCGTCAATATTGAGTTGTCAATAATAAGACCGCCATCGTCTTCTCTTATTAGAATTAATTTTGTGGATAAGAGTTGTGTAACAATTTTACAAAAAACTTATCAACCAAAAGACGTCCACTGTTTGACATAGGCACCAAGTGTCGCCATAACAACTGGTCCTGTACGTCTCACATCCATCGGCTACCCGCGACCCTCATTGGTCCACCTTGCGGGAGGACTTCCAACGCTGCATCTTCCGGTACGCAATCGCCACTCCAGAAACTTTCGGCCCCTTTATATAGATGAGATAGATAGAACATACTGTAGTGTACAAATTATATTCTATCTAACTATCTTGATTATCGAAGACCCTGCTTATCTCGGACCAAGACCACCAACATAGATCACAATAACTACCTACATACATACATAGCGTATAATTTGTTTTGTTCCGCCACGATTGTTAAAGGAGACCACACAAGTAGCTTGTCAAATACGCGTGAAGATGCACAAAGCTTGTATGAGCGGTCATAATCGGTACTAGTGTGACAAATTGCTTGTTTGTATTGACGTTCGCTGTAGTCTGACTTGACTTCATTACACGCTAGAGAATTCAGTCTAAGTATAAAATTAAACCTAACCGTATTATCCATTCTTATATCTATACTAATATAATAAAGAGGTAAAATTTGTAAGTTTGTATGTAGGGGGTAATCTCTGGAACTAATGATCCAATTCTAAAATTTTTTTCACTGGTAGAAAGCTACATTATTCCTGAGTGCTATAGGCTATAAATTATTTTTATAACATGTATATTAACCGAGCTATCACAACTTTAGTCTAGCAAGTCGGAAAGAAATACCTCAATAAAATAGAATTATTTGCATGCATGTAGGTGTAGGGTAGGTAGGTAGGTAGTTAGGTAGCCAGTTGACGAGAGCGAAGCCGCAGGGGACAGCTAGTTAATTATAAATGCGAAAGTATCTCTGTATGTTTTTTCTTCACGTATGAATGGATCAAATTAAACTTTGCACACACTGGGTAGGCTATGTCCCGGTATAGCACATAATTATGATCTTTTTCATCCCGTGAGTACTCTCCCTTGCGATAATTTTCGACTATCACGCGGGTGAAGTCACTGGCACATGTAGAAGAAGTGCGAAGGTTGGCTGTGTGAGCTGGTTTGTTACATGTTCATGTCTAAATTCTAAACAGATTTTGGTAAATTTTGGTACTTACAGAGATAAATAGAACCCTGGGCCTTCATTTTTAACCGACTTCAAAAAAAGGAGAAGGTTATCAATTCATTTGTATTGTGTTTTTGTTTGTTACCTCATATCTTCGTCATTTATAAACCGAAAAATGATGAATTACTAAAAAGCGCAAAACAAAAAAACTTTTTTACAAAAAATACAACCGACTTCCAAATAAAAAACACTACAAGCTAAAACAACTTTAATTTCGGAAGTCGGTGTCCAAAACCGAAAAACAAAACCAAAAAGCACCGCTTTTTTAACCGACTACAAAAAAAGGAAAAGGTTCTCAATTCGATTGTATGTTTCTTGAAGTGAATCTTAAAGTTTTTCGACGGCTTGGTCAGTGTGACCATGCCCTAAAAAGCTAAAAAATACGTAATCGGGAAAAACGAAGCAATATAGCTTAGCAAAATAATCTAGTTCAGTTACCACTAAACAAATTACAGTAGTGCAAGTTGTGTATAGTGTACGTAGTTACAATTCTCGTTCAAAGCTGTGACGTTTGGCAGTCTCTGGAGAGACGTTAGACGTTATGTGGCACGACTGAAGTTCAAACAAGCAATGTGATTGAGCCTCCTGTGGGTTGAGAGTAGAGGTCCGAACCAGGTCAGTGTGTTGTCGCCGAGTTACCTAAGCTTGCAGCCGCCGCTAAGTCATTAACTTTGAATAGACTTTAATTTTATTAGAATTGTTACTAGCTTTTGCCATCAGCTTCATTATCATCATAGACGTCCACTGCTGGACATAGGCCTCCGCCAAATGGAGGGGGTTTGCCATAATCGCCACGCTTGGCGATCGCAATGTAGCTGTAGCAATGTACCTACAGAGAATGCTGCTGCCCATTCTCTGGCGAGTCCCTTATTCGCCTCTTACGACACTTATGGGAAGTGATGGGATGGTGCCATTCTTTTACGTCCGACACTATACAGACCATCAGCTTCGCCCGCTTGAAAATTAATAATTGTTCTAAGGGAACATACACGCGGGATGAAACCTACTGTCACAAATAATATATCCTACTCCAGGAACAGACTATCTGTTGCAGAATTGTTTGATAGAGTCACCGCGGCCAAGAAACGCAAAGGTCATTTGGAGGTAGGCGGGTGGGTTTTAGTCAGTAAAAGTCAGATACTCCCCTCCTCCTGACTCCTTCACCCAGAGCGAAGGAGTCATTTGATAATTTCCCGTCAAACGAAAAGGACTTGTTCTACCCTTATGCCAAGATTCATTCAAATTCGTTTAGACTTAATAACGTATTCATAAACAGCTTACGTATCCGCAAGAGAACCAAGGTTACCGACATAGCCCGAAGGATCGCCAAATGGAAGTGCGCATTGCTCGCAGAACAGATGGTCGATGGGGCCGAAAAGTTTTGGAGTGGAGACCGCGTACCGGAAGACTCAGCGTTGGGAGGCCTCCCACAAGGTGACCGATGACCTGGTGAGGGTCGCGGGTTGCCGATGGATGCGAGACGCACAGGACTGGTTGTTGTGGCGACACTTGCGGGAGGCCTATGTCCAGCAGTGGACTTCTTTCGGCCGATATGATGATGATGATGATGACGTATTCATAATATTAGTATAGATATGGAAGTATTACGTTCAGCTGACAGTTTGAAAGACATCAACAATAACGTGGAAAACCACTAAATGTCAAATACTGCTCTCCTAACCGATAGCGTGAATCGTGAGTCAATTCGTGAAGGAACCGCATAAATCAGAATCTGCTGTATCTGGTCCTTCTTTAAGATTGCTGGAGATCGTTTCTCCTTCGTAGCCTGTTTTAAATTAAATAGTTTTGATGTTGTTTACAATAATAGATGAAAATTGATCATTCCTCTCTTCCAAAGCTAATGAGCCTTAAATTTATTATCAGCACTCCTTATCACACGGCAGTCTCCACATACCCCTAATCATTATCTCTAAGACACGGATGTGTCTCGATATCTAATGATAGATACTCGTATTCCTTTGAAAACAACCATTATCAAACGTAGATAAATCTCGTAGACCCATCGCTACGGCGTAGGTATTTGCTACGTCGTAGCAACACAATACCAACGCCCATAATAATTATGTACAGGGATGTAATAGAAGTGGTTTCATCGGAACCAAAGCCGGAGTTGGAGTTCTAAAATTTGGTTTCGTCGGAATTGGAATTGGAACCGTAGTCGGAGGCGGAGGTGGTGGCAGAAAAGAGATAAGTTAACCGCTGCGGCCCCGACATGTGAAAATTCCCAAAAAAAAATACATCTTATGTAATAGGTAAATAAACATTAAATTCGCGATTAATTCGCAACACACCGGTGTGTTGCCGGGGCCGGAGCGGTTAAAGCAGTCCTAATAAAAAGAAATAGTACAAACATTATTCAATGAACCTCATTATTTTTTTTATTTTAATATAAAACTTCATAACATAGGCGTAGACATGTTTTCAATATCAGTTAAAATCAAACGAATTCACTCCAAAATTAACGAATAATGATCTGAGCACATCTTATTAAAAAATCCGATTACAAAGTGTTGGAGTCGAAGTTCCGACTTATCGGGTTCGGAGTCGAAGCTCCGTAACATCCTTATTATCAACCAAGGTTTACAATATCTTGATTGGCAACAAACACTGAAATTCTTGAAAACATTCCTTTTCACGTAAAAACGTGTCTATTACTTTATTTAGCAAATTCTTTTCAACGGAAAAATGAATAGCAATACAGCAAATATCATTATCAAGATATTTAAATCTAACCAAACATTCACAAGCAAATTCCAACCTTAAGACCAGGGCATAAGGTTGCAATTAACTTGGAAATTCTGCCTCAACTTATGTGCGGTAATATAGACTTTATGTGTAACAGAAATAAGGTTGTGTTTTGGTTGAAATGTGACAGGAAGGGATCGACCTAGTGATATTTGTGTGACCCATATACCTAAGGACTGTTATCATTTAGATCGCTATAACGCAGCCGACGAATTTGATGAGTTTAGGGATAAGCAGAGATCAAGGGATGCTGTTAGTTTTACAAATAGTAGAAAAAAAATAACTTGAGTTTTTGGAGGAAAACTCCACTGGGATCTCTTTAACAAAAGAATAGAAAGACCTCGAAAAATGACAATAAATACGAGAATCATTCTAGAAAGAAAGAAAAATATTTATTTGGGACTCGCACAAGACAAACAAAATGTAAAACAATAAAATTAAATTAAAGATAGGTATACATTCTGTGCGAGGCCAAAAAGGTCCCTATCTCAGCATAAGCTGCGATATTTAAAAAAAAGAAAATATCACAGCGCTGATATTCCGATAGGGCCTGTGATGTCACGGATACACTATACGGAACACATTTAATGATGATAATAATATATAAATCCAAATAAAATAATTATTAAAAAATTAAATGTAAAAAAATAAATAAATAGTAATTTATGTAGTAAATTGAAATACATACTCGTATACTTAACTTTATGATTGGCAGAAGGTGAGTCGAGGTTGAGTCGAGTAAAAGAAGTGATATAGGACCATATTCCAAAACGTAAACTCCAACTCAACTCGAACTCCATCGGATTTTTTTTTATGGATGACAAATCATCAAATGACTCCTCCCACTCTGGGTGGAGCGGAAGGGAGTGTCAGACTCTTACTGACTAAAACCCATCCGTGCTCCTCTCTCGTGTTGTTTAATCAGTATGAGTCTGACACTCCGCTCCGCCCAGAGCGGAAGGAGTCATTTGATGATTTCCCATCAATAAAAAAAGACCATATCCTGTACCATACGCATACTTACAACATGTAACAGAATAAACGCAACACCTCTTAAGGGACCAACCCCATATTCGCGAAAAAAAAGTCAGTTGTTCAGTAGATTTTGTCGAGTTATGCGCACAGAAATGTTTGGGGCAGTCGATTTTTTTTCGCGATTTCAGTGTTGGTCCCATAGTAAAAGTTGTTTTATTATGATGAGAACAATGACCCCTTAAGAGGTATTGCGTTTATTCTGTTGCACATTGTATAAAGCATGAGGCAATTCAATAGCAATTTAAATATTGTTACGATGGTACTACCAGCTCATAGAGCTCCAAAACCTCTCCCGCCCAATCTAGAACAAAAAAAACTTGAGAGGTGTCAAGGGACACCCGTATGGAACGAAGTTCCTTTCGATTAATTAGCGAAGGAATTGTAGTAAAATTTTATTTTTTTTAAGTTATACGCACGGCTTACAACTCTAGCAAAAAGTGTCGTTACAACTTTCGGTCTTAATTTTTTCCGTCTAGCCCCCTTTCGCAACGCGCGATAAGGATCTTCGTTTCAAAAAAAACATTCTACTGCAATAATAACCCCCATATTTTTTCCTACATCTCGTCTAAAACTCTTCCCATTTACTTGAGCATCTGACACGAGTTTCCTATTCTTAGCATCGCGTGGAAAGTTCCCACTTTCCCTTGTATTTACATAAATCAATCTATATTGATTGGTTTGTCGGTGCGTACGTGTTGACAGCTAGGTAGGTAGGTGTATGTATATACGAGTGTGTATGGGTTCTTTTGCGTATCTTTAAGATGATGTGAGTTTGGCGTCGTTGAAATCAGTTTTGATAGTATGGGGATGTGATTTTGACATAGACGTAATATAACTTTGGCGGCAATCCTTCTTGCAAAATTATATTGGACCACATTTTGTCTAGAACATAGATTTTATCTCAAAGGCCTCTGCAAGGTGGACCGATGACAATAAAATGTAACAGATGCTAGATGGTCAGACAGACAGTCAGAAAGGCAGACGTACGAGTGATTCTATAAATAAATTATTATTAATAATCGCTTTTCATTCGGACGTACTTCGTACTTGTACTTCGGTGAGTGTGCCCAAGAACTCCACGACCTCATCCCACCGGCTCCTTTTACCATTTTTTGTCTATGCCTGCTGGTATGTTCAGCAGCGTCTCTTACATACGCTCGTACTATTTATGTCTCAAGTCCTCGACCTCTTTACAACATTCTCATAATTCCGTATTACCAAAGTTGTTTGGGACAAAAAAGACCTTATTTTAAGAGCAAAAATACTATTATCGTTGTAATAAATTTCTATCGAGGCCGTAAAATGTTGAGGGTTGGCTGGAGTAGGGTATGTACTACAACTGGATGACTATTACACCGAAGCGAATTAAAGAGCTTGGTAACACTGTTGATTGTAACAAAAATGTTACTGGTTCGATATAAGGTGGGACTTACACTTGATAAATTAGTCTCATTTGATTCTATGTATATTTGTTTAAGGCAAGGAAATCAAAATCCTCTTAAAAGCTCATCACATAATAATTTCATAAACAACAAAAAAAATGTGAAACCTGCTGTTAATGTTGAGCTCAGGAGTCTGGATTCCTGAGCTCAACTTCAACAGCAGTTTCAGAAAAGATAGATGAAGAAAACATTACATATTATTATGGTGACACAATGGGTGGCCTTTTACATGTACACAGCTTACAAAGAAACTTAAAAACATAAACTAATGAGCCAGTCACTTCTTGCAGTGAGGTTATAATTTGGTTTTGCAGGAAAATCCACGCCACGTCGAGAGGATTTTCAGGAAAATCACGCCAAGGCGAGAGGATTTTCAGGAAAATTCACGCCAAGGCGAGAGGATTTTCAGGAAAATTCACGCCAAGGCGAGAGGATTTTCAGGAAAATTCACGCCATGGCGAGAGGCCTTCTTGTTTAAAAACGTAACTTATGACGTATTATAATCATGACGCTGACGTCAATAAAACATAAGCTTTTGACACGTGTCTAGACTTGACGCCTCAGTGCTGCCATCTGATGCAGAAAGCCTTCATTTTATAATTTATGAAGCAACGGTTATGAAATTTTCAAGCAATAACTGAATCCTAGATCAGCCGGTCAATTCTGTCGACATCTCACCGTGTACACTTAAGTGGAGTGAACGACAAGTGAGCCGTCAAACCATACAAACAAGATGGAATGACACCGGACACGTCACCTAAATTTTCACTTCGACATGTTTACAGAATCGCACTGCTGATGAACAGTCACTTCCTTTCCTACGAAAGATTGTGAGCTAGGAGAACACAGAAAAAGTGCTTACACTGAGACAACCAGAAGGCTTGATAAATTTTTACAACACATCAATAAACCAACAAAAAAGATAAGTCGTTTTTACAACACACTCACTTACTTAACCAGGTGTGCCGTAAATAGCTGGGTACTTATTATTTTATCGGGTCGGTATATTGGGTAGTCGTTCAGTTAACGTAATAACGCAAGAAATCGGCCAAAGTAAGTACCTATTAGACCCTTATTATACGCCGTACCTAAATATAAAAGCCTGAATGACCTCTAAAAACGGTATCCAGTATTTTTAACTACTCGTTTCAGAGCGGGTTATGAAATTATAGCAACGTCATAAATTATATCATAAGTTTTTGAAGTGTAAATTTCCTTAGCGGCGTTGTGCACTTTTTGGGATGGGTAAAAAATGTTAAACACGCGTCAGGACACGTCACCGTCAGGACACGTGACCTGATCGAAAATTCGTAAGACGTATAGTGTAATATTAAGTAATATGTAATATAAATTGTCTTATTTGTGTACGATAGCGCGATAAATGAATAAAATATTGCATTAAACCACATAAATGATCGTACTTTTATACTGATAAATAAAGCAATTCGTGCGAAATTATACCCTTTAGGGTTCCATTCCAAAATATTCAAAAATGCACAACGTTAAGTTTTCACTTCTGCCGGCACTCCCGGAGTGCAACCCGTTGTTTTTTTTACAGAGGAGCTCGTGATTGAATAACTTTAAGCGACAATTGATACGGGTGTCAGCGGTTGGGTTACCACCATACCATCTTTTACTACTAGTAGGTACCCTATTACTTACCGAGAATCCTCCGTTCCACGGCACTTTGGTCCCGGATGACATTTGAAGACCTTTGACAGTTGTTACGGGACGTCATTAGCCAGAAAATATGACATCAGACTTGACAGTTTTGTGGAAGTTAAATAGTCTAGCTTTATGTAAAATCCTGGCACTCGGCTGCATCCGCTCAGACTCCAAGCCGAGCCCAACAAATATTCGGGAAAATGCTGCACTTAAGTTTTTATTCTATAACTTATTCATTTTTAGGGTTCCGTACCCAAAGGGTAAAAACGGGACTCTATTAATAAGACTCCTCTGTCCGTCTGTCACCAGACTGTATCTCATGAATCGTGACAGCTAGGCAGTTGAAATTTTTACAGATGATGTATTTCTGTTGCTGCTATAACAAAAAATACCAAAAACAGATGAAAATAAATATTCAAGTGGGGCCCCCATACAACAAACCTGATTTTTTTGCCGTTTGTATCGATATAAAATTGACTGCCTTATAAATTTATGTGCGCATAATTTGACAAAATTTATTTGAACAGCATTTTTTTTTTGCAATTTCGTATTTGGTCCCATAGTGAAAGTTGTTCATGATGATGAGTACAATGACCTTTTTTCAGGTATTTTGTTTATTCTGTTACACGTTGTATGTGTTTCCCTGTCCTTTGTTACACTTCGGTGTAACAGACAGTCTCTATAATGAAGATCGGTGTGCGTTCGAGCCGAAGAGCCACCGTCATTTGTTTCTATTAGTTTTAAACACGGCTCTTCCCTTTTTTTACCGTTTTTCACTGCGTTGGTAACTTTGTTCAGAGGCAAGAGTGGACTTGCTATAAAATATGGAGGTGTTAGATAGAGCTTTCTTCTTGTAGATTCAAGGTAAACTTAGAATGATTGTCTGTTTGCCTGTGAATATTGCAATAACTTGTGAGTATAACGGCAGAAAAACAGATCCTTGTCAGGATCACTCATATTGTGTCTGTTTGTCCATTTGTTGTAGATCTACTAGACCGATTTAGTTGAAATTTGGTAAATAAGAGAACGATCAATTTTGGGGGACCAAGTAGAAAATTTTAAAAAACTTTTCAAACGGTGCCGTGTGACATATCTAATGAAACGGCTTGTTGTCAGGAATCGATCACGTGTGATCTTTATTCAAAAGTGGTTGCGTGTAGTACCCGACATCGAGTTGTAGACTGCCTCGCTGGCCTAGTGGGCAAAAGCATAATGTGTAACATTACGTCCTGGATTATTTAGATAGCTTAATATTAATAAGTAGGTATAGTGTATAGTAATTTTATCAACCAGTGTCCAAGCTTTCTGGATGATATAATTACAAAACCCGTTAACCCAAAAGCGTAATTTCATCATTTTCTCACTCGGTTATTTTATGCGGGGAAATTTTCACGATTCCTTATACCATATCTAGGAAGTTATGAAAAAGGTCATAATTTGTACGAGTTTATGAGCCATTTTAAACCGTTCGTTTTAGGGTTCCTTATCCAAAGGGTAAACAACGGAACCCTACTACTAAGCCTCCACTGTCTGTGTGCAAAATGTGTATTTCTTTTGCCGCTAATAAAAATAAAAACAATAATAAAATTAGTTTAAATTCAAAATTAAAGACGACTCCAATAAACGTATTTAATTCATTAATTTTATGGTACGGAACCCTTCGTGTGAGAGTCTGACTCGCGCTTGGGTGGTTTTTTAAATCTTAACGGTTTTGATAAAATATGAATGGTTATGTGTCAGCTGCGTATAAGGGCTGGTTATTTGCTTGAACAGCGTCTTAGATATCGGTTTTTTACGTGTAATTCGGTTTTATGTCCATATCTTTTTATCCGACTGCGACGAAGCTCAAATCTGTTAAGGTTCTAACCTGTATGTACGTATGTCCGAACCGATTTTGATAAATGAAACGTCATTCGATTCGTCTTGATGGCGCGAGTGTTACTACAAACAATTCTTAAATAATTTTGAAGTTTATCTTGGGCATCACTGACTTCAGTAAAATATAACTTCGTGCGGAAAATTGGACTTAAATACAATTAGGTAAGTAAAAATCCATGTCCAACCCCTCGGAGAATAATGCAATCTTGACTGACATTAAATGCAGACGAGAAAGTCGTTATCTGTGATGAACAGAGATTGTACTAGTTTTGTATGACGTCACTCGCAGGTTACGTTATAGTGAATTCGCACCATCCAATACAAACGACGTTTTGCCTTAGGCATTTTTTACCAGTCAACCTTTGGGTTATGCAGAGACAAATAGTGGTAGGTGCGGTGTGAAAAATAAACTGAAACGCGATTAATATTGAATTAATGCAAAGAAATCGCTGTAACTGTGCTGAAGTTGTCAACAGCCTCGGGCAACACGGCCGACCGTCTCGTAGCCGCAGTGCGGGCTGTTTTGCCCGACACGCCAGTTTAAACGACATTATCCGACGAGCTCTCGTCACCGTCGGCGTTCCAGCCGTATTAGAACCCAATGGCTTGGTTCGTGACGATGGCAAAAGCGGATGGCATGTCTTTGTTTCCATGAAAGATGGGTAGGCCTTTAGTATGGGACGAAACCTGTGTCGAAACTCTTGCACCATCCCATCTTCCTCTCATCGTGTTGTGCTGGCGCTGCCGCTGTGGCTGCGGAAAACCTCAAGTGGCGTAAATATAGTAACCTCATTGGTAACTATATTTTCAAACCGTTAGGGGTTGAAACCCTCGGGCCGTGGGGCCCTTGTGCTCATAGCCTTTTTAAAGAAATTCGAAACGGCTAGTTGACACTTCCCGTTACCCAAGAGCTGGCTTTTACTTTGGGCAGAGACTAAGCATTGCCATTCAATGTGGCAATGCCGCCAGTCTCTTGGGCACATTAAATTAGCAGCTGACAGCGTTGAGGACGAATTTTGTGATGCTATATTTTAGTTTGTTGTAAGTTTCGTGTATTTTTAATGTAAGTTATTTTCTTAAATAAATGTTTGTAAATGATAATTTTGCGTAAACATATTTGTACAAACATAAATATAAACTATACTATTAAATATAGATACTAATTTTTGTATTGTACCAAAACAAATGTTTTATTACCTATCTAATAGCGTCTCTATTGTCTGCCAGCAGTGCGGCCATTCCGAGCTCTGTATCCTTGGAAACACGAGTTCTTTGTAAACAACAATAATAATTATTACCAAGAAGCAGTAATACCTTGCTAATAAGCAGCAATTCCTTTCAAAGATTCCCCGTTCTTAGTAAATATAATAACAGGGTATTATTGTGAGCATTCTCAGTATCGACTACATTGCGATTTTATAGTCGCAGGTAAGGCTATCGCGGCCGTTGATAGAATTTCTTATTAAAATAATTTTAACTAGGCTGAGAATCAGTACTTTTTGAAAAACAAAGAATCACAAAAAACAGTCCCCCAAAACGCCATCCGGTCACCACTTCCAAATTTCACATTTTTTTATTTTTGAGGAATGGGCTTGCTCTTCACCTCGATAACGTCTGATGGAAAGCGATATACCTATGAAGTAAAGAGGGTCTAGAGCCACTGGGGGCCTACCACAACCTCTTAAAACAATATTATTTTAATATTACTTTGTAATTTCTGTTGTTGCATTTTCAACTCTCGGATCAGCGCCGAGAGTTGAAAATGCAACAACAGAAATTACAAAGTAATATTAAAATAATATTGTTTTAAGAGGTTGTGGTAGGCCCCCAGATAATTAAGATTCACGACCGTTTACAGAATGTCAAAAAATCGGAGAATTAGCAGTTTTTGAACGTCAAAAATTTAGATGAAACGACCGGCCGTCACCACTTTCTAATGCCTGTTTGTCTAGAGGCTCTAGAAGTCTAGACTCTGCTGATCATGAACTGTACTAAAAAAAAACAACGCTTCTTCTCCTTCTCGAGTCGATGGTGGGCACAAAATGTTTAAGGGTTTAAACATTTTGTGCCCACATTTATAGCAACATCAGTGGCTTTCATTATATTCACAGTGGTTTTTTTAAGGATGGGATATTATCAAACGACTCCTTTCGCTCTGGGCGACGCGGAAGGGAGTGTCTGACTCTTACTGACTAAAACCCATCCGTGTTCCTCGAAATGTCCTTTGCGGTCCAGGGTGACTCTTTCGAACAAATTCCGCAACCCTGGCAGAGTTTCGCAACTCCGGCAGTAGATCCATGGTGCAGGTGTAGGACACTCAAGGCACTCGTAACAAGTGTGCCATATTTTTTTCAATACACAACGATAAAGTTGAGCAAGTGCCGATAGAATGAAATAATCTTAAACTATGAATCTAGGCTATCAATCTGTAACAACATAACTTAAACACTACAAATTTTCGCAAAACACCAACAATGCCTCCTCCATAAAACTATTTCAATAACATGGCATAAAATACAAAGTTTTAACAGAACAGTGGGCGTCCTATCTTATCCCAGATCAACACCTTGGTCCCAACGTTCGTCCAACGTAAATCGAGGAATTTTGCTCCAACTCTTCGAACGTTGGCCAGTAACAATTTATCAAACACAAGAAAACTAATAATAATGCGCCAGCTGGTGAAAACAAGCCATTTCATGATGTGGCCAGGGTAAGTTTAGGTTAGGTTTGAGGGCTTATTTAGGGCACCCCGATATGTATAGGTTAGGTTTGAAAGGGATGGTGTGAATTTGAATGTTCCCAACGTTCCGCCGTAGTCAGATACCAGAAAATCTGACACCAAGCCTTGCCAAGGAGAATCGTTTTACTCAGTTTTGGGTTGTAGAGCTGAATAATCGGATGCAGATCCGATAGAAAAGTTGATTGTGAAAGGTTTAGCTCTTGAATAAGACACACATATTCTATTCATCAACATCCAGTTGGACGAGTGATGTTCGGTCCAACAATTGGTATCAAAGTGTGGAGCCAACTTAACATATAATATATTTTCGTTCAAACTTACCCGAACCGCCTGTGGGCGTCTCGCCTCCACTTATTCTAAAAATGTAATAGATATTGGATTTCGAAGTAAACACCTTAAAAAGCTTTTCTGGAACCTTCTGGGTGTTATTCCGTTTGTTTATTTGATATTTGAGGCTATGGTATGGGCGTTTTTATTGGGAAGACGGGGTCGAATGTTGGTAATATTGGCCTGTACTTGTTTGGGGGCAAAGGATTTCTTTTCTTTCAAGAAGGTTGTCATATGAATATCTGAGACGGTCGTTGAGGGTAGTCAGGAGCAAAAAAGTCTGGTATCCGATCTTTAAGAACATCGGCAAATGTTTTTTGTTTATTGCTCAGGGTACGCCGTACGTAACAGAAGGTCGGAAAGTACGTCACTCGGGGAGGCTCCTTTCATGCTTCTTTGGCAAGAGTTGCTCAAACCCCCTGATTATTTCATCGAGCCTTCGGAAAACCAGCCGCCGAGGCACGCCTTGCCGTGGTCGACCTGGAAATGTCTTACTAGACTCCGTACTCAGGTCGGCTACAGTTAGGATAACCTCGTCAGGTCCGGTTCTCGGATGGCTCCGGTCTTCAGTGTTTGTGTGGCCTCTCTCCGCAGTCCATGATCCATCTTTCGTCTTGCGCTGTATGTCCTGTCACTTGTACATGAGAGGACCTTAAGGCTGCGTCAGCAAGTGGTGTTACCGTTGTTGAATACTGGGCCAAACATAAAATTATTTTGTTTTGCCATCGACACGCTAATTTGTTGGGTTTATTTTTTTGCGCTATCCAGTATTGCTTTTTTTTTAATTTCGACATAACATTTTAATTTAACATCTTCTTTCTAACGTTGCAAGCTCTTCGTACAAATCCTACATAGCAGTGGATTGTCGCCTTTATGTCCGACGACCCACTATGCGGGACCCCATGGGAGCAAAGCAATCCTAACTCTGCGCCATCGTAAACCATGGTTAATCCCGTTTTATGACTAGTGATGGGCGTGTAGTGTGTACGTAGTTTATGTGTGTTGCGGATATATTTGTTGAACCAGCGGTTACGCGTACCTACATCATTTGTGATACATTTAAATTATAATTTAAAATAAACTCATCACCCAGATGGGTTAAAAGTACATTTAAGGAAACTCCATCAAACTCAATAAGCCGTGTTTTTGGAAAAACTACATTTTGCCCGCAGCTTCTCTCGCTTTAATAAAAATTTTCCGAAAAAAAATCCTAATCCTATAATCATGTCCAGGATCCCATATACTTCTGTACCAAAATTCAACTCAGTTCACCGATTTAGGCGTTAAAGCAAAACAAAAACTACCTTTGTAATTCATAAAATTAATGTTAGGATAAATTCGTGTTTGGCATTAGTAAAATAATAAGCCCCTTTCTTCTCTCATAGAAGAAAGACTTGTTAATGTAGATACAACTCAAACCCAAACAACGTACCCAAAAAGTTTGCCTTACTCTATAAATCTTGACACGACTCAAGGCATCAATATTAACGTTCCGTATACATAACTATTTCAAAACAATATTCATAGATCTTCAACTATGTAAAGTTCCATCGGAATCACTCACAAGATATCCGAAAATTCGCAATCTTTCGGATCAACTTTATTCCCATCCCTAGAGCAGGGTTAATAGTTTGCCCCCGGCTCCATCTGGGGACCTCTTACAGGGGAGCTTTTCTTTTGTTTTCCTTAGAATTTCCACGGAAATAATTCGGAGGAAATACTGTGGACGGATAAAGTACCACATGCGAACGATTAGAGTACCAATTACTAATTTTTAAGCAACATTTGAGTTTGCATGTCAGTCGTGATCTGTCAAAAATTTGGGACAATTGAGGCTTTTTTGACTGATTGCGACGATGCTAATGGCCGCCTGGTAATTTACCTATGAAATTGCATTGCAGTGCCATTTTATTAAACTGGCCACTTTAAATTTCGGTTTGACTTGGTTTAAGCTATGTCATTCCTTTTATAAATCATCTTTTTCATTGTTTCTGTGGGTTTTGTTTATTCTACAATGTTTCCGTCTTGTTGTCGTCTTGTTGTTACTCAGTGCTTATTTATTTATGTCGTTCGTATTTCAAGCAATACGTACGGCTATAGAACGCTTTGCCCTTGTCGGTTCCCTACTTATATTTTCTACTTCTCTGTCAAATTCATGTAAATGTTGTCTGTTAAAGAACGTTTGTAGCGATTACGCCGCTCAGTGTGACACCTTACTATCTTTTTTAGCTCCTGTGTATTTAATTAGTATTATTATTTCTATTATATTTTACTAGCTGGCTTTTTGTAGTAAAATCTAAGAATGTTTTAAGTATTAAATAAGCAGACCCATCTAAAATCGTTCTAAACGCAATTCAACAGTAAATCATTCCCAGCAAAACTCGAACACAGCTCGAGAAACAATTTTATTTCAATCACAATATACAAGTAGTAAAGCGATCGCAATAAATGTGCTACGGCGTAGCACACGACGTGACGTCACACCTACGCGGCTACGCTTTCGTAGCACTTTGAGTATGCCTCCAGTCATTCTTCTTGCGACTTTGTTGTGCATCGGACGTGTATTTCGTATAGCAAGACTGTTTTATTATTTAACAAACAGTTTTTAATTTGATTGGATTTTCAATCGGTAAATATTACGTATTTCTTGTTTGATGAATGATCAAAAACCATACGTCAATCTATACTTCTATACTAATATTATAAAGAGGAAATGTTGTATGTGTGTATGTTTGTAATGAATAAACTCAAAAACTACTGAGCCGATTTCAAAAATTCTTTCACCAGTTGAAAGCTACATTATTAGGGAGTAACATAGGCTATATTTTATCCACGTATTCCCACGGGAACGGGAACTACGCTGGTGAAACTGCGGCGTGCTGCTAGTACTTAATAACCTTGGTTGACTGTACTGTTGGTATTGTGGTTGCAAGCACGAAGGCCCAAGGTTCCATTCCGAGCTCTAGACAAAGTGCCACGCTATTAGCGATGGCGATATTCCCAAATATACGAGACTGGTCACATGATATTTCGGCAGCATCTGTCAATCCCATACGGTGATGACGTTTTGTCAATCGCCTTTCACTACAGCTGACAAAATATTACTTGTCAAGAATTTCAGGTCGGGAAAAAAGCTTCTCCATTGGTTGGGTTGGTACGAGGTGGCTCGGGACAAAAATATCTGGAAGGAGTTGGGGGAGGTTTTGCCCAACAGTGGGACATAATAAAAGAAAAAAAAGTAATGATACACTCACAAAGCCTGGCAGTGATACGGGTTTTGTTTTAGTTAACTTTCTTTTAATTATTTCAAATTATTTTTGTGCGTCTTTTCTGGCGGAATAAACGCTTTTTCTTTCTTTTCTTTCTTTCTTCTTTCTTTAAAAGTTTTTCCATTAATAATTTCTCAGTATGGCGACAAGCTTTTATATAATTTATATTGTGTAATGACGTTTTATGTTGATAGTAAAAGTTTTAAAGGAAAAGTTTATTTTATACTTTTTAGCGCTTTAATAAAAGCTTGTTTTTAGAGAAGTTTCTTTTACTCTTAATTTATTTTTTACTTTTTAGTTTTTGCTGGACAGGTTTCTCAATCTGTTCATCTCATTCAACGCATCATGTTCGAGTCCTTTCATTTGAAACCCATATTGTAGGAAAGCATAAAAAACTTAGTCCGCCATATTGGATTTAGAGTGACGTCACTTTAATTTTCGAGTTATTCTCAGCAAGCCCTTTCATTTGATAACCATATTGAGCATTAAAAATAACAAAATTCGCCATCTTGGGTGTTCCGCCATGTTGGATTAAGAATAACGTCACACTTAACCATGCATTATCATCCAAACGAAACGTATGTACAAAATTTCAGCTCAATCGGTTGAAGATATCTGCTTCAAAATTGAGTTGTAAGAAACCCCTCGAACAAAATACATACATAGCTACATTGCAAGTTAAATAAAAGCTTTTAAAAAAAAAGCTTTTAATAATAAAACACTATTTTCATTCCATCACACCTCCTTTCATCTTAACGTCAACAGAAACAAGTTTCTTGATACATTAAACATAAGAGCAGAAATATTTACCATCTTTATACTGAGAAAATATATTTGCTTCAAATGGGGGAAGGAAAACTGTTTATTATGTCAGGTGTGCTATTTTTTTTTATTTTTTTATTAGAGATGGGTTTGCTCTTGACTCTAGTCAATGTCAGAGAGGACAGAGACAAAGACAGAAACTATTCCGTTGTCAACGTGAAAAACTTAGGTGGAGTGAACATTTTTTAAAATTATTATTAGTGACACGTTTATCGTATGTCTGATGAGCTGTGGGCTAAAAGAACCACTAAGTGGATCCCTTTCAAGGCTAGGCGACATCGCGGTAGACCAAGACAAAGTTGGAGAGACGAACTCGACTCTTACTGGAAGGACTGGCCCGCAATGGCAGAGCACAGATGTGTGTGGAAACGGGAGAGGGAGGCAGTGCCCAGCAGTGAGACATAACGGGCTAAATTAGAATATAATAGAATAGAATTATTAGAGATGGGTTTGGTCTTGACTCTAGTCTAGGTCAAAGATGACAGTAGTTTTTGGGATGCATGAAGGAGCCTCCTCGTGTAGCGCAATTTGTTCCATCAGACACTCAACTGAACCGAGCGCTCGGCGCATCCTGGACAGTCTCACCTAACACCTTATAAGACTGACCAATCCAACCCTTGCGGTGGTAGCGCCTGGTTCGCGACCACCCTCCCACCGGAGTTCGGCGTCAAGCAGCCTGCTGTGTTTCGTCGACGCGTGGAAGTACCAGTGCCTCAGGGCATCTTCTGGGCACGCTCGCTTTCATCATGGACCTCATCTATCGCTTTCCATCAGGCGTGATCGAGGTCAAGAGCTAGCCCATTCATAAATAAAAAAAAAAAAAAAAAGTAGACAAAATCGACAATTGTGATAATCTTCAAAGTATGCGTGCGGAAACAATTTAAAGAAGCAGGCCGAGGGTTCCACTCCTTTGCTGTTCGCATTATAAAAGACGTTTGGAAACACTTACTGCGAATTGGTGGAATACTCTAGATGTCCGATGGCGGAAGGGGGCCGGTGGGATGAGGTCGTGGAGCTATTGGGCACAATCAACAAAGTACAATCTGTAGAAGACCGACAAGCAGGCAACTTTGCGGCGATGACATGAAGTGAGATGTCAAACTGTCCAATCAAGATGTCCAATCTTCAAGGTTAAGCAACGCTTGCCGAGGTTGGTCTGTGGATGGGTGACCATATTAACATGCCGAGACTCCTCCGTGCCTCGGAAAGCACGTGAAGCCGTTGGTCTCGGCTGTCATTTGTAGATCTTTGGCAGTCGTTACGGATTGTCAGAAGCCAGAAAATGACTGACACCAGTCTTGCCAAGAAGTATCGTGTTACCCAGTTAATGGGTTGTGGAGGTCTGGTAGGCAGCCGCTCCACGTAAAATACTGGTATTCAACTGAATCCGGTTTGACTGGGAACCGACTCAAATATAGTTGGGAAAGAAGACCCGTTCGTTCGCTTGGTCTGCTACCGGCTGTGACCTCAAACGGAGACACAACAGAGACAATATGCGTGATAATAAACAAACTGACAGATCGAAACACATTTACATTACACAAAGTAGGATCTAATTGGATTTACATAAAAAAATTGTTGAGCTTTATAATCTACTAGCTGTCTCCCGCGGCTTCGCTCCCGTCAACTGGCTACCCTACACCTACCCTACACCTACCCTACACCTACCCTACACCTACCCTACACCTACCCTACACCTACCCTACACCTACCCTACACCTACCCTACACCTACCCTACACCTACCCTACACCAACCCTTCACCTACCCTACACCTACCCTACACCTACCCTACACCTACCCTACACCTACCCTACACCTACCCTACACCTACCCTACACCTACCCTACACCTACCCTACACCTACCCTACACCTACCCTACACCTACCCTACACCTACCCTACACCTACCCTACACCTACCCTACACCTACCCTACACCTACCCTACACCTACCCTACACCTACCCTACACCTACCCTACACCTACCCTACACCTACCCTACACCTACCCTACACCTACCCTACACCTACCCTACACCTACCCTACACCTACCCTACACCTACCCTACACCTACCCTACACCTACCCTACACCTACCCTACACCTACCCTACACCTACCCTACACCTACCCTACACCTACCCTACACCTACCCTACACCTACCCTACACCTACCCTACACCTACCCTACACCTACCCTACACCTACCCTACACCTACCCTACACCTACCCTACACCTACCCTACACCTACCCTACACCTACCCTACACCTACCCTACACCTACCCTACACCTACCCTACACCTACCCTACACCTACCCTACACCTACCCTACACCTACCCTACACCTACCCTACACCTACCCTACACCTACCCTACACCTACCCTACACCTACCCTACACCTACCCTACACCTACCCTACACCTACCCTACACCTACCCTACACCTATCCTACATCTACCTAGCATCTTTCCGACTTGCTAGACAAAAGTTGTGATAGCTCGGTTAATATACATGTTATAAAAATAATTTATAGCACTCAGGAATAATGTAGCTTTCTACCAGTGAAAATATTTTTAGAATTGGATCATTAGTTCCAGAGATTACCCCCTACATACATACTTACAAATTTTACCTCTTTATAATATTAGTATAGAAGTATAGATACTAATATAATAAAGTAGATGAGTTGGTTTGTTTGAACGCGCTAATCTCTGAACTACCAGTCGGAAGTGGAGAAATCATTTTGTAAAATGATAGCCGCATTCATGAGGAAGGCTAAAGACTATACAAAACGGGAATGAAATTTACATTGTCATGAAATACATGGGTCTGATTACTTTTATTATTTGTACAAGGTAATTTTGTTAACTCTTACCGGATGAAGGTATTTTAATTTCTAATGAATAATTTCATTGTTCTTAAAAAACAATAGATAACATAATGAGTATATATGGCATTGTGGATCTTTCCATTATTATCTCTGATAATGGGCTCACCCTTGCACCCCGTTTAATCATTATAATTTGAATTTACAAAATGGTATTTTAATTTCTAATGAATAATTTCATTGTTCTTAAAAACAATAGATAACATAATGATTATATGGCATTGTGGATCTTTCCATTATTATCTCTGATAATGGGCTCACCCTTGCACCCCGTTTAATCATTATAATTTGAATTTACAAATTAATATCATCATTTCTATTTATTTGGGGTCGGCACACGTGTCACTTATAGGTAGCTACTATACATTAAGGAAAAAAAGGCTAACCAAAAAAAAATTTACTTTTTTTTTCGTAAAATCCGACTAATAAAAAATAGAAAAATAAACACTTTTCAAGCAGTCTGATGCAGTTGGTGACATCAAGTCTGTGATTGAACTGAAGTAAATGCCATCAACTGTAACAAACTGCATGATATGTCATTTTTTCGGAACTGTTTAATCGTTTCTTAGTGTGTCATTTTTTAGTCTGGGCGGATGTGAATGAAGGTTGGCACACAGCTAGATCATCCCGGGAATGTGTTCCCTTGGGATAATTTTCAAATTTCACATGAGCGAAGCCGCTGGTGAAAGCCAAAATAAAGACAATCTTTCAAAGGGATTTTATAAACCAAAAATATACCTGCCTTAAGTTACATTGATAACACACTTAGCGTATTACAATACAACAGAAACAGTCGAAGAACACTTTGATCCAATGAAAACTAAATCCCTCTATGAAACCTCAACAAAGAGCCATAATCTGCTCAAAGAGAATTTCCTCCAATATTCTCCCATGTTCTCCACAATAGCGGGCTATTGTCGAGAACATGGGATTTGTGAGGAATATCAGGATATACCCCACAATGTAGGACTTTTCATATTTAATCGGATAACCATTGTGTGGGATAGACAGCGAAAACAATATCAAAATGAAAACATACTGAGATTACGTTTCAAAAGGGATTTTTTATTTAGAGAGCACGAAATGACAGCGACTAGATTCGCCACGCTACGAGTATATTCAAGTCTTGCTATCCTTTCACAATCGAAAGGAACTCCAGATATATCTTCATGTTAATAATTATGTTCAAAAATTTGTAGGTATTTTGATTTTGCCTTTCATGAAATTTCTTACCAAATGCCTTCTTGTTAGGTTAGATCAGAGAGGAGAAAGCGTCTAAAAATATTTCTCGTTTATTTTCTTAGAAAAATATTCGTTGTTTATTAATATGGCCATATTGATATTGTGTCACCTCAAACTCCATTGAAAATGTACCGATATTCATGTACTTAATTCTAATGGCTGACAGTTTCTTTGACGTGTTGAGTATTTTTATGTTCTCCGCAAAATTAAACAAAAACTTACGTTATATTATGCAATAAAATCTTACAGAAACCATGGTCGAGAAACGGGAAAACTCAAGAAAATGTACTAATACTGAAACGGAGTTTTAACAAAACTTTGGTGGTCGCCGAGGCGCCTCCGTGGTCTGTGATTATGTCCCCCTAATGGGATCTATGGGATAAAATCGTGTTTTCTTACAGCTGTTTATGGAATTAGGTTGGTTATAAGCGGTGGGCAACTCTTGTCTTAGATTGTTGTGGTTAAGAAAGCATGTTTAACATTTTTTTACGAATCAACAAAGACATTTTTATTTTTTTCATTTTAGACACTATTTTGTGGATTAATGATTTTTATTTCATTTTTTTTAATTTTTTAACCGACTTCCAAAAAAGGAGGAGGTTCTCAATTCGACTAAATATTTTTTTTTAACCTATTTATATTTTTAAATACAAAAAAAAGGTCAAAAAATATTATCTACACTAATATTATAAAGAGGAAAGATTTGTTTGTTTGTTTGTTTGTTTGTTTGTTTGTTTGTTTGTTTGAAATGAATAGGCTCCGAAACTACTGGACCGATTTGAAAAATTCTTTCACCAGTAGAATCCTACATTATCGGCGATGGTCATAGGCTATAGAATATTTTCATAAAAGTTAGGGATCCGTATGAAAACTTCGATAATGTGACCCAAGGTGTGAGAAAAAATCCTTATATCGCGTACGCTGCGGAATCTATTGACAATAGAGAAAAGTGATGTACTACAGTTTTATAGAAGTCATCAATATCTACAAAAAAGTCCGTAATACCATATGTCTAACTATTATGGATAAGTCACCATGACCGCTTTTTGTTAATATTAGTCAAGCAAATCCCATGGTGAAATAAAAAATGGTGATTATAGTACCATGATATTAATCCTGATCCATTTAAATGGTTTGATAATTAAGGTTGATTATGTCTGTGTAAATTACACTTTAAATCATTCAAATCGGACCTTTCGTTCAAAAGTTACGACGGTAATAAACATGCTCGGAGTAAGAAAAATGTCGCGGCTTGAGCGAACTGGGGAGAATCGTATCCATGCTTGGTCCGATGAAGTTGAAACACCACGGCATTTAAATGTTTTCGATAAAACAATAAGACAAATGTTTGGATTTTTCGAAAATCAACTAGGTACATACATAATAAGGGGTGAAGCGGGGGTAAATTAGTTTTTAGGGGAGGAAATTACAGCTTGCTTCAATTTACGTCGGAATTCTATGAACAAACTAAAAGTGGGATAATTGAAACAGATCATGTACCTAACAATTTTTGCATAATCAACCCCTGACGGGCTGAACGGGGGGGTGAACAGTTGCGCTGAACCAATAATGAGAATCGTTGTGCTTAATTTTCCAAAACAGCTAACCTTTATAAGGGGATATGTATAGGGGCGTCGCAGTTTGTGGAGTACCTACTATCCCCACGCGGACGAAGTCGCGGGCGAAGTGCTAGTTATTAATAATTGTAAACAACCCGCTTATTCATTATTGCCTTGTCTTCCAAGCGCGGCGCAGGTAAAGAGTTATTGAAAGGATTTGGAGGTGCCTTTACCCAATAGTGGGAAAGTGTTGACTCAACGAAACAACAAACTACACACAATATAATACCCAGTAGCGTAGCGTAACATAAGTATGTCAAAGGCGTTTTATTTGTTTGCCATCGGTATCAAAGATGGCTGCCATTAGAGACGCAATGAGCGTTGCTAAGCGACGACCCACCTGGGTATTATCGACATACTTGTAGAGGACACCTAGAGGAAAATGTATTATTGGTTTTTATTTTGATTATATACTTTATGTTCTTTTATGATTATATATTTATTCTTTTTGAGGATTTTAATGGTTTGTTTTTATGGATTATTTTTTAATGTGAAATCATCTAATGACTCTTCCTTGTCTGGGTGGAGCGGGATAGTGTCATACTCTTACTGACTAAAACCCACCCGTGTTCAAATGCCCGGGCCAAAAGTTTCAGGGCCGCGGTCTTTCGAAAAATTCCACAACCCTGGCAGTTGCTTTATGGCTAATGCGCTACTGGAAAGACTGGTGGTTAACTTACAACATAAGCAAGTTATGCTTAGGATGGGTCACCAATATTGTTACATGGACCCCTTGTATGAGACCTCTTATAATGAGCGTTGCTAGGCGACGCTGGATATTATCCGTACCTACACTTGTTGAGGACACCTAGAGGAAAATGTAATTGAGTTTTCATAGATTAATATTTTTGTGATATTAATAGTTTGTTGTTATATCTAATCGGCTATTGAAAAGACTACAGGCTAAGCTACTTTCAAGTATGCTGTGTGACCAAATTTATCGCATGTACCTCATCTGCCTAGCCTTTTCCTAACTACATAGGGAGTTCGTCTTTGCATGCGAGTCCGTCTCGCACTTTGCCGCTTTTTAGGGTTCCGTACCCAAAGGGTAAAACGGGACCCTATTACTAAGACTCAACTGTCCGTTTGTCCGTCCGTCCATCTATCACCAGGCTGTATCTCATGAACCGTGATAGCTAGACAGTTGAAATTTTCACAGATTATGTATTTCCGTTGCCGTTATAACGACAAATATTAAAAACCGGCCAAGTGCGAGTCGGACTCGCGCTCGAAGGGTTCCGTACTTATCTATAAAAAAACGGAATTTTTGTTTTATTTTAATCATTTATTTTAAAGTGAATATATAACTAAGTATTCTGTGAATATTTCAAGCGACTAGGTACCTGTTGCCGTTATCAATATCAAGCAAAAACGACCAAAAAATTACGTTTGTTGTGTGGGAGCCCCCATAAATATTTATTTTATTCTGTTTTTTTAGTATTTGTTGTTATAGCGACAACAGAAATATACATCATCTGTGAAAATTTCAACTGTCTAACTATTCACGGTTCACGAGATACAGCCTGGTGACAGACGGACGGACGGACAGCGGAGACTTAGTAATACGGTCCCGTTTTACCCTTTGGGTACGGAACCCCAAAATGATCTAGCCTGTTATTGTTACCTATCAGTTCGCTTGAAACAACGCCGACCTGTTATCACAGTCCGCCATCTTTTACTTCTAATAACAAAGATGTTTATAAGCTCAGACTGTTTATTTCGGAAACAAATCGATACGTTTTGTGTTACAAACAGGTTGTGTGGTTCACGAATTGTGTAAATGATATTAAGGTAGGGAATTGAGAAAAAGCTAAAACACAGATTACAAAATACATCAAAACTCTCTGAACAAGAATATTGTCAGACAGCTAAAGAATAATGATAAGACAGAAGCTACACAGTCCAACGGTCTCGATCTTATGCTCGACGTCTGATTTTCAAAAAGTATTACGTTGTTCACATGGTCAAAAACAAAATTGTAGGTTATATGAATGTAAACAAAGCAAAAAAATCTTTTTTACAAAAATACAACCGACTTCGAAACCAAAAACACTATAAAGTATAAAATAACTATAATTTCAGAAGTCGGTGTTAAGTTATGTGCATGAAAAAAAGTAAAAAACACCGTCTTCCGTAATCATAGTTATTTTAGTAGTACGTCAATCTTTTTGGTCGTTTTAAACTAGATGAGGCCGGTTTTTCCTAGCTGACTACCCTGAATAGAAACACCGAAACAAACTCACAGGTCACAGTCTCTTTTGAAGTCCATACAAACTGTACTGGTCAAATCTTAAGAAAATCATGTAGGTTGATGTCTGAGGTGGTCTTTTGAGGAAAGTACCACACAGATTTGAGTGGACCTGTCCAGACAGTGCAAGCATTTTTTGTCAGTTATCGTGTAGCTCTAACTTAGAACTTTAAGGAGCTCAACGATTTGACGAACAATACCAAAGTATATAAATACAGTCGGGAACAACGGCTTATGTGCTTACCGAGGCACGGCTAGCGGTGCTTACCCATGAAGATCGAACTGTGCATCAGTTATTTTTAGCCACGAGCTCTTATTACAAAACAAAACAGGAGGTCATTGGTATATAAAGGGCATAGCACATATATCATCATCAGGGATCATCACCGTATGAACTCGAGCCGTGCAGTATTCTTCATAACGTAATCGCCTCGCTTAGGGACAAGCTCATGCCAGGGTTGCGGATTTTGTTCGAAAGAGTCAACGCGGCCCTTAAACGCAAAGGGCACTAGGAAGATCACGGATGGGTTTTAGTCAATAAGAGCCTGACACTCCCTCCCGCTCTACCCAGAGCAGCAGAAGTCATTTGATGATTTCCCATCCATAAAAAGGAAAAGCTCACGACCCGCGGTCTGGTGCGTAGTCAACTTGCAGTTCACGCACTTATGGCTCTTCGTCCCGCGCTTACGTCTTTCCGTACCCTCACAGTCTCACCAGCCGGCCAGATCAACCAGCAGACGGCGAGCCGTAAGTACGGCGTCGCCTAGCCGTAACCGAGTCGACGTACCGGAGCTTCCGATCCACTATGGTTACGTGCTTACGTTAGACGCCTGTTTGAAGGCGAGGTGAAAGGCGATACGGTGACGTTCTCTTTCCGAGTTGAAATGTGAGCTATGCCGGTCGATACTGTCAACATCTCACGGTGTACACCTAGGCGCAGTGAACGACAAGTGAGCTGTCATTCCATCTTATTTTTTTGGTTTGACAACTCAACCATCGTGCACCCCGCCCAAGTGTTCACTTCGACATGTTTACAGAATCGCACTGAAGAATCGCACTGAAGAATCGCACTGCATAATATATGATCTTAATGCGAGCCAAAATTTTTGCCTGATAATTAGCTAATAGCAATCTTTTCAACTCTAGTTGGAAATATTGCTATTAACTTTTCATCAGGCAAAAAAAACATTTAATTAGTCAAACATTTTCAAAGAATAGATGAATGAAATTATACACTCTTGTAGCGTTTCATTCATCTATTCTCTTTTCATCAGGCGCTTAAATATACTAAGCCGAGCGTAAAGCACCGCCTCAAGGAGCGAGCGCCTCGCGAAGATATAATAACACTGCCACTTCGTTCTATGACAACTCTAGAAACGTGTCTTCACGCGACGTTATTGCCAAGGCGATTTGACTTCTGACATTGATGTGCAGTGTCTGGAAAGGGCCACCATTTCCAAACCAAAGACTTTTTGATAGGAAAATATACAACCAGCCAAGTGCGAGATGTAATTGTGCGCAAAGGATTCTGTACGAATCGTGTCATTTTAAAAAGATTCGGAGTAATTTGGCAACAAGTGATCCTATAATGGTTACAGTTTTTCATCCAGACGTATGTACCTACAGAACCCTAACAATACATTAACGGTAACAGCATAACAGTAAATAAATTGCAAGTTCCTACATGAGTACTTGCGATTTATTTACTGATATATTTACATTATTTTATATTATTTACTGTTATATTTGCCTACATTATTTTGTATATTCACTGTAATTAATGAAATCGTTCTCTATTGTTCCAGGACATCGACTATGAAGGCTTCCGGTGGTTCCTCGACACCTTTCTCGAGGTGTCAGCCCCAGATGAACTATGCAGGTGTGTTGTTTATTTATTTACACTTAACTACAAGTGGCAGTAGTAAGCAAGACTTTGACTCCTTTGCAAGTGTTACCGCGGCCTTGCAACGAAAAAGGCATTTGGAGGAACACGTATGGGTTTTAGTCAGTAAGAGTCTGACACTCTCTCTCGTTACACCCAGAGCACGAGAAGGCATTTGATGTTTTTTTTTTAAGATCTAAAAACAACTACTCTTTTTAAATTCGACGAGAGTGTAGTGCGATATTGTGTGTGTGTTCCGTATGGGGTCGGACGTAAAAGAATAGCACCATCCCATCGCTTCCCGTGGGGTGTCGTAAGGGACTCACCAGAGAATGGGCAGCAGTATTCTCTATAGGTACATTGCTACAGTTACACTGCGATCGCCAACCCGCCTGCCAAGCGTGGCGATTATGGCAAACACCCACATTTGGGGAAGGCCTATGTCCAGCAGTGGATGTCTTTCGGCTGATATGATGATGTAGTGCGAGTATTTAACGTACTCGATCAAGTTCAGTCGTTTGGAAGTTCGTGGTATAACACAGCGTGCCTCGGGAAGCACACAAAGCCGTTGTTCCTGCGCCAAATCTGGTCGTGTTGGATGGCCGTACCATCGGAATATGAAAGTGATAGAAGAGGGAGAGCATCTGTGTTTGGGCATACACTTGTGCAGCTTACATAATATCTCCCACACCGATAGCTAGTCTCCTTTGAGATCTGGCCATCAAAGCTGAAATCGGTTAGTTCTGATTTTAATTTGTTCATTTAAATACTGGTTGAAACACTCGATTGATTGTAAAATTCAGAATTAGGACAGTTTCAGGCTGACACTAATCTTAGATCACCGATACCTTAACGAAACTTCCTCCTCATTCCAGACACCTGTTCCTCTCATTCGTCCGCCGCGACCGCCGCCCGGCGCTCCGCGAGATGGCTGCTGCGAGTTCCACCGCCGCGTGCGCAGCCGTCACAGCGCATGCCGACCATCAGGTACGACAGGTATATGAAACAGTATCAAGCACTGATAATAATATATAAAAAATTTGTTTTTTTGTTAAGCAAGGACGCAGGATGGAAGTGATTGAGTTTCGTAGCGTGCAGTCTTGAAGCCTGAGATTTTGGACTTACTTCTAAGGGAGCTTTAATACATGATGATGAAACAGTACAGCGGATAAAGGTTCCATTGGTTTTAAAAAAAGTGTGATATGTTCAGAAAATATAATAATTAAACAATATTTCATGAAATACAAAAGTACCTAAATATAAAACAAAAAATTATTAATATAAAAAAAAATATACCCATATCATGGGGGTGCGTAAAAAAACATTGGTCCATCATAAACAGGCTGACGCTGAAGAATCGGAATGTATTTATGTCTACATATTTTCGCTTAAATCATACGGTCGATGCAATGATTCTATCATTTCAATTTATTGATCAGTCGGGACTGAATCAGTCGATCAGTCCAATTTTAACTATACGAGGAAACCCGATGGAACCATAGGTACCTCATCATAAAACCACAATTCAAGTGTGTTATAAATACAATGCAACGTGAAAAAATGGATTTCGTAAGCAAATTGAATAGAGTAGGCGCCAGATAAATGAAGAATACCGGTCATTGACCTTTCCTTAATATCTCTTTCTAGGTACCCCCGGACAGTAAATTACGAATCGTTTTTCATTACTAGAACAGTAAGGATCACGATGGATGTCGATTCAAGACAGCTTTATGTCATTATTTCTGTTTTTGAAATTAAGTGTGTCAATAAATGTAGGTGGGTCAATGACCGTTATTCTTTGTTTTTCTGGCGCAAACTATAGTCAAGTTTATTATCTTTCTTTATTAAATGCATAATTTCAAGTAATATTGGGTACCTATGCTTAATTTATTGTGATCTTATATTTAAACTAGCACTTCGCCCGCGACTTCGTCCGCGTGGGGATAGTAGGTACTCCACAAACTGCAACGCCCCTATACATATCCCCTTATAAAGGTTAGTTTTGGAAAATTAAGCACAACGATTCTCATTATTGGTTCAGCGCAACTGTTCACCCCGTTCAGCCCGTCAGGGGTTGATTATGCAAAAATTGTTAGGTACATGATCTGTTTCAATTATCCCACTTTTAGTTTATTCATAGAATTCTGACGTAAATTGAAGCAAGCTATAATTTCCTCCCCTAAAAACTTATTCACCCCTGCTTCACCCCTTATTATGTATGTACCTAGTTGATTTTCGAAAAATCCAAACATTTGATATTCTTATTGTTTTATCGAAAACATTGAAATGCCGTGGTGTTTCAACTTCATCGGACCAAGCATTGATACGATTCTCCCCAGTTCGCTCAAGCCGCGACATTTTTCTTACTCCGAGCATGTTTATTACCGTCGTAACTTTTGAACGAAAGGTCCGATTTGAATGATTTAAAGTGTAATTTACACGGACATAATCAAACTTAATTATCAAACCATTTAAATGGATAAGGATTAATATCATGGTACTATAATCACCATTTTTTATTTCACCATGGGATTTGCTTGACTAATATTAACAAAAAGCGGTCATGGTGACTTATCCATAATAGTTAGACATATGGTATCGCGGACTTTTTTGTAGATAATGATGACCTCTATAAAACTGTAGTACATCACTTTGCTCTATTGTCAATAGATTCCGCAGCGTACGCGATATAAGGATTTTTTCTCACACCTTGGGTCACATTATCGAAGTTTTCATACGGATCCCTAACTTTTTTGAAATATTCTATAGCCTATGACCATCACCGATAATTTAGGATTCTACTGGTGAAAGAATTTTTCAAATCGGTCCAGTAGTTTCGGAGCCTATTCATTTCAAACAAACAAACAAACAAACAAACAAACAAACAAACAAACAAATCTTTCCTCTTTATAATATTAGTGTAGATATTAAAGATGGGGTCGAACGTTTGCTTATACATAAGTGTTCACCATACAAGGAACACGGCATATTTTAATGTCTCGCGGACACGATCGCTCCCGACAGCTTCCGATTGCCGACCGCGTGGTGACCAATTTGTGGCGTCATAAAAACGACCGCCTTGTCCTTACTATACTATATAAGAATCTAAGATCCCAAAGCCTCCAGACCTAACTTATTTTATCAGTTACTAAAATTGGCCGCGGACACAAGCTAGCATGTGTGTACGTTCAAAGTGCATACCAACACTAATCTATCCCACACCTTTTATTACTGAGAAAAAATATGTTAGGTCTCTGGAATCTTGGGACTAAAAAGCAATAATTGCGATACTTTACAATTTGGGGTTCATCTATTTATCATTATACTGGCTTATAGCTTCTAATTTATGCAAAATAACCGGGTATTCAAGCTTGTTGGTTGCCAAAGCTCGCAAATATTCGTGATGGTGATCTCATGCAGCATTTATTCATCTTCCAGGGAAAGTTGAGCTTGGCGTCCAAGATACATGGCTTGGCAGAGAGGCTGCAACAGCTTGGCAAGAGTTCCGGGGACTCTGTTGATGGAAGCGATAAGGGGTCTAGGAGTCGCACGGGTAAGATGATAATATTTTTACGACTATTTTGATTAATTAGAGAAAGAGAAAAAGTGGAAATAAAAAATCCAAAGTATTTCTGCTATGAATAAAAGATGGTTAGATGGTGTGAAGAACGATATTAAAGAAAAGGGAGACAGTGATAATGTGACGGCGGAAAAAAAACTTGTTACGCTAACCATTTTATGAAGTGGTCATTCATCTAGTGAAATGGCTCTCGTCTCATGGCAGTCAATGGCAGTCTCATCTGGATCGAAATGATTATCTCAACGATTTACCTACGACAAATGTATTGAATTATAAGCACTGATCTGTTCTCTAAGAAAGAAGAAGCGTACACCTATCATAGCATCAAGTCACTGACTCTCCTAAAACATTCCACATTCCAGGTAGCGTCCACCCGATGTTCACAGTGACCACGCACCCCTCATACTCCTCCCACGAACTGTGCCTGGATCGGCGCAACGAGACCAGCCCCAGCCACAGCCAAATGTCCAGGAACTCCTCAAGGAAGAGTAGCAACTCGCTTAGAGTCAATCAGTCGACGAAGATCGAAGGTAATAAGGAAGGTTGTTTACGTGATTTTGCCACATATCTACAGCCAGATGTCCAGGAACTCCTCAAGAAAGAACAGCAACTCTTTGAGGGTCAGCCAGTTGACAAAGATTTAAGGTGAAAAGGAAGATTTTTATGTGATTTTACCAATGGGCACAATTATTCTGAGGTTTCATGGCTTTGGTCTGATTGGCTAGAAATGATGCCAAGTCGTACATAATAACTTTTGAGTGATCATATAAGACGGGCTCGTTGTGAGAATCAAATGATCGGAAGGCCATGTACTGTTCTTCACATGGACACAAACCTTGATCATATCTTCTGATGTCGATAAAGGTTACAAATATGCCTATTAGTACAGTAATTTGTTGCTCTTTAGAGGTTACCTGGAAGCATTCCTGAAATTTTGAAAATGGCTGATTTTATAGATTTCGATAAGCTTTGTTAGAATATTTACTTTAACACCTCGTAATTCGGCTTAAAATAATTTTCTTGACCATCTCCTTTCCGACTCATTTTCCTGGAGTCACCAAAAAAAAACAAAATTTCGTGTCGGGCCAAGCACAGTGGCATGTGATTTCGTTCTATTTTGTTTTTCATTTTCGTTATTCCGAACTTGAAAATGGTGGCAACGTAAAATTCGAAACCAGAAAGCCAAAATTAAAAAAAAAATCACCCAGTTTTAAAACTGCCGGAAAACTTTTCGAATAAAATTACACAAATTACTGGACAAAGAAAACTTTTGGAAAACGTTGCAAGTAAAATTACACAAATTTCATTTTTTTTTTTTTCATTTTTTAAAAAACGTTGCCCCACACTAGGATTTTCTCCTGTGTCGTGGGGGCGTTTACAAACATACAAATTCACATACACAAACAGCCAGACCCGGAACAACTATCTGTAGGCCATACAAATATATGTTCCGTGCGGGAATCGAACCCGCGACACGCAGCGCAGCAGCCGATCGCTCAACCATTGCGCCAACCGTGTCGTCAATGTCTGGACAATCAAAGTCAAATGACTGGACAATTGTTGAATTCCATATTTTAAACACATAAAATCTCCTCTGGTACTTTTTTTCTCAGCCACTGATTAATTTATTTAAAAAAAAAAAACCGTAAACCGGTTCGCGGGCTCCGACATGCTCAACAGGATCCAGTTACTTTAATTACATGATTAAGAGTTTTATATTTTTGTTTACAGATTTCAGGCACTTGATGAGGCGGTCATCGACGCTAGAAGTGCATACGGCGAGGGTGTCACTCAAGGACATCGTGTGCTACCTGTCCTTGTTAGAAGCTGGAAGACCTGAAGACAAACTGGAATGTGAGTAGCGAAAGTTTCTTACTTAAATACAGCACTTCAGGAATTAAGTGACAATGATAATGATGAAGAAAGATTAAGGCAATACAAGTATGTACTTCTTTCATCATTTAATATCTACCAGAAGACTCCCATTGTTGGACAAAATACTTATAACAAGCAGTGAACAAATATGACAGCCTAAGAAACGCCAATGACAAATACTTCTGCCGTACTGCCCCAGTGGTTCCTGGAAGCTAACCCTATATTTATCCAGGTCATCAACCCACCTTCCGGCTGCAGCAGAGACCGTACATTAAAACTTATGTTCAGGTAGAGACAAAATTGTTGATGTGCTCATGGTAGACGGTCGGACGGTATGTGAATAGGTTACTTCTAGGCAAGCGTGCTCTATCATTGACCACATCATAGCTTTTCATCAGGTGAGATTGTGTTCAACCACCAATAATAATAACAAAACCGAACGAAAACCACAGATCAGCATTTTCATTTTGACCAAGATATAAACAAACTATTGAAAATATAATTCCTACCAACAACATTTCGACTGCAAGGCACAGTTATTTATCTGGCAGAGGGTCAAACTTAGATCACAAGAAATTATTCGCTTTTCAAGCCAGTTAATAAGACTTTGCCTTCTCATTCCAGTCATGTTTCGTCTCTACGACACGGATGGCAACGGTGTGCTGGACACAAACGAGATGGACTGCATTGTCAACCAGATGATGACGGTCGCCGAGTACCTGGGTTGGGAGACTTCGGAGCTTAGACCAGTGAGTATAGTGTCTCATTCCAGACATGTTCCGGCTTTACGACGTGGATGGTAACATTGGCTACGGTGTACTGGACACGAACGATATGATCACAAACGAGGTGGAATGGGAGACTTCGGAAATTGGACCAATGAGTTTGTGGGATATTTGGATGTCCTTTACATAGTCCAAGGAAGAAGAGCTCCACGGTGTGGCATTGAACGGAGGCCGGAATAAAAATATATCCACTATTGGTTTGTCTTTAACTGAATTCCGAAGATGAGCAAGATCCCAGAGCCCCCAGACATAACTTATTTTCTCAGTTATAAAATGTGTAGGAGAGATTACCTTGGACCGACGACTTTTTATTTCAGAAAAGGGATATCTCACCTTTACTGCACTAGTAGTCTTAAGTTCGATGTACTATACCTATTAAATCTAATCTTTTTGTGCAGATCCTACAAGACATGATGGTGGAAATAGACTACGATGCTGACGGTACCGTGTCGCTAGACGAATGGAATCGAGGAGGGTCAGTATTACTTCACCATAACATTTAGTAGTAAAAACTAAAACTGCTCTCCTAAAGAAAGAACACTTTGGTTACAAATCTGCTCTTTTCTTCATAATATATCTGAACGGGAAATAAATATCTACTAATACTAAAGCTGTATACAAAGATTTTCTTGTAACAAACGTTCAGCTCTAGCCACAGGCAGACGTCCTGAACTACTGAACAACTTTTTATAATGAATATGCTCTTCCACAGCATGACCACAATCCCTCTCCTCGTGCTACTAGGCCTCGACACGAACGTCAAAGAGGATGGAGAACACGCATGGAGACTCAAACACTTCAGTAGGCCCGCGTACTGCAACCTCTGTCTCAACATGCTGGTGGGGCTGGGCAAGAAGGGGCTGTGTTGTATCTGTGAGTATTAAGCTCTACTCACGACTAGCTTGAAGTCGTCTCACAGCACTAGTGGAGACTCTAGCACAACAGCAGAGCCGCGTACTGCAACTTCTGTCTCAACATGCTGGTGGGGCTGGGCAAGAAGGGGCTGTGTTGTATCTGTGAGTATTAAGCTTTACTCACGTCTAGCTTGAGGACGTCTCACAGCACTAGTGGAGACTCTAGCACAACAGCAGAGCCGCGTACTGCAACCTCTGTCTCAACATGCTGGTAGGGCTGGACAAGAAGGGGCTGTGTTGTATCTGTGAGTATTAAGCTTTACTCACGTCTAGCTTGAGGACGTCTCACAGCACTAGTGGAGACTCTTGCACTTCAGCAGAGCCGCGTACGGCAACCTCTGTCTCAACATGCTGGTAGGGCTGGACAAGAAGGGGCTGTGTTGTATCTGTGAGTATTAAGCTTTACTCACGTCTAGCTTGAGGACGTCTCACAGCACTAGTGGAGACTCTTGCACTTCAGCAGAGCCGCGTACGGCAACCTCTGTCTCAACATGCTGGTAGGGCTGGACAAGAAGGGGCTGTGTTGTATCTGTGAGTATTAAGCTTTACTCACGTCTAGCTTGAGGACGTCTCACAGCACTAGTGGAGACTCTTGCACTTCAGCAGAGCCGCGTACTGCAACCTCTGTCTCAACATGCTGGTAGGGCTGGACAAGAAGGGGCTGTGTTGTATCTGTGAGTATTAAGCTTTACTCACGTCTAGCTTGAGGACGTCTCACAGCACTAGTGGAGACTCTTGCACTTCAGCAGAGCCGCGTACTGCAACCTCTGTCTCAACATGCTGGTGGGGCTGGGCAAGAAGGGGGCTGTGCTGTATCTGTGAGTATTATGCTCTACTCACGTCTAGCTTGAGGACGTC
Source organism: Melanchra persicariae (assembly GCA_947386135.1). Classification (NCBI taxonomy): domain Eukaryota; kingdom Metazoa; phylum Arthropoda; class Insecta; order Lepidoptera; family Noctuidae; genus Melanchra; species Melanchra persicariae. Next base: position 10,098,331 of record OX376670.1, on the reverse strand, counting down.
TCACAGCAGTAGTGGAGACTCTTGCACTTCAGCAGAGCCGCGTACTACAACTTCTGTCTCAACATGCTGGTGGGGCTGGGCAAGAAGGGGCTGTGTTGTATCTGTGAGTATTTTGCTCTACTTGTTATGAATGACGTGACCTAAAATATACCTCATTTATTAAGAACATATAGCTTGCATCTTTTAAAGGCACGAAATGAATTTAAAACCTTTCATATCAAACATTATTGTGAACAGCCAGAATAGAGCACGGTTTCTAAGGCTTTAAAAGTAAATTCTTTTAGAAACCTACCCTTCAACATTTTTCTTCATTGTTTCAAATTGTTTGATTCACTGACTGTCACACTGTCACTGAGAAAAAATAGTGTTTTTGAGAACATTTTACTACAGCTATTTCATGTATACTGGTGTTGAAACTCATATCGTCTTCGATGCGGTTTGGCTTGGAAAAAATCACGTCTAGTATTTTTAAAAGGCAAATATTTAACGCGGCGACAAACTAACCTGTTATAGGGTTTAAAAAATAATTATGATGGGTAGCAAAAATAATAGGTTGGCAGCTACAGTGAAGTAGCATTTTAAGTATAAAGTAGGAGCTTTATATAGAGTTGTGAGCTCTGTTTAAATTTTAATTGGCAGTGAGTAGTATAAATAAATAAATATTTTTGGGTGGTTTAAAAAAAATAACCACGAAGGGGGTGGCGGGGTCTGTTCGCTCGCTTCGCTCGCTCACTTGACCCCGCCATTCCCTTCTAACCTAACCTGTCCGAGTCGGGGTGCCCCAAGTCCCGAGCTCGCTTCGCTCGCTCTTACACCAATTAAAACACATATACGTATGACATCCCACTGTTAATATTAGCCGCCAAGTCATTATTTTTTGTAACCAATTAGTTAGTCGCCTACTAAGTTGTTATTCGCCTCAAAAATAATTAGCCTTTTTAAAAAGCCTCACCAGTTTTAAGTTCTAGTAAAATATTTCTTGTGACGCGTGACGGTTAGAACAGGAAGCAATTATTCCTCCCCTAATTCTTTCTCCACATTTCATTTCAGTTCTCTGTTCACGTGAGAGTCTTCGGGGCTTTTTTTTCTGTCATAGAGTCACCATTTACATCCGTGGCAATACTGCCAGTGTTGTGGGCACTTTTTAATCCTTTACCCATCCCGTTCCAGTCTGCAAGTTCACGGTACACGAGCGCTGCGTGCAGCGTGCGCCGGCGTCGTGCATCGCCACATACTCCAAGTCCAAGCGAGCGCCCGCCACGCTCGCGCATCACTGGGTAGAAGGTACGTAGGAATTTTTGAAACACATTGACTTTTCCAACTGTTTGGTTGGATAAGAACGTTCTTTCTTCAAGATAGAGCGTGAAACCAAACCACCAAAAACCAAGTTGAGTGCTCCTGTCAAAAACGGTCTTTTTGGATCTGTCAACAACTTGTATGTTTTGATTAATATCTACAACCTCTTCTTCAGGCAACTGCCACGGAAAGTGCGCGCGGTGTCGAAAAAAGATCAAGGGCTACAACGGAATCACTGGACTGCACTGTCGATGGTGCCATATCACTGTGAGTAAGAGCCAAACTTTGTGGGTCAAAGCAAATATTTTCTTTATTACTTTCCGCTTCAGCCGATTATATTAATCTTTATATTATTGCTGAATGTATTAATCTACTGTTGAGGTGAAAAGATAGGCCTGCAAAGTAAGCACTCGGGCTCTAATAGTTCAGATTTTTTCCTCATTACTTATTGTCATGGCTTAAACGCGTAGATAGGTAAATATGGCTTATAGATTCATTAGATAATCCCTAATTAAAGCTATAATATACATACATCTGTTACTATATTGCCTTGACTGCTGCAGCAGCTACCAGGCACGTTAACAAAATGAGTAGTATCCAAATGATCACTGAGCAGCAGACTGTTTCATTGATGCTACTCCAGGTCCTATCAAGCTACCTGAGAATACAGACTGAAGGGCAAAAATACCCCAGAACCACCCGTTAGCTTACCCGGAAAAGCCTGGGTCCTGGCCTTAGAAGTTCTCGGGCCTCGACTAATAGTGCATCCACACGAACCAACTTAACGATGGAAGTAGCAGTTCACGTAAGGAGCATTTACCCTAAATTACAAAATAACATTAACCATAAAGCGATTACTTCAAGTGACCATTTTACCAGGCCCGAGTCGAAGCGTTGTGTTCCACGCGTGCCCAAAAACCCAGAACGGGAGAAGTCATTTGATGATTTCCTGCTGGACCGACAGCGCCAGCGCTCGTTACTATGTTACACCTAGCGACGTCCTATACAGGCCAATGGCATTAACCTCAAACCGCACACAATTACAGCTACACAACCGCTGCGTGGGTAGCGCGGGCGGCGCGTGCTCACTCGGCAGGCACGCGCGACACATCCTGCCTCCCACGGCTATCCGGCCGCTCGTGCTGGACAGACAAAGGTCGTTACCGCATCGACCGCAACATGATCAAGTAAGTAAAATAACTCACTTTCTGACCCTTTGCCACGTATTTTTACATATGTTTTAAAATAAAATCATTAAGGAATTTATGGTACTTTTTCTGAATTTTTGTTTGCGAAAAACCTTTGCTTTTTTCCAAATAACCTACCTACGAACCTTTCTAACACGATTATCTTTCTAAGCATGTTGAGGTGGGATATGCTTTGTCCTGTGTAAGGCGTTTGATTGCGTAAATCCCTAAACTTGACTATTGAAGCTCGAGTATTACGAACTTGGCAAAACAGCGTTGAACTTAGCCAATTCTTTAATTTGAATGATAGACAACAATTAGTTCCAATACACAGTGGCTATTCATCAGAATTAAACGGAAGTATGGGGGACCCCCAGGGCTCGATATTAGGTCCATTCTTATTTTAAACTCTTATTATTACTTAGTTATCTTTGAGTTTTGGGAGCATTTTTATTCGGACTTTCCCAATAGGATCTGCTATCTCTTATCACACTATCCTAAAATCAGTGGATTCAATTCGAAATTCCCATTCTTGTACAATTATTTTAAATACAAAAAAAAACTTATACTCATTTCGAGTATAAGTTTTTTTTTGTATTTAAAATAACCAACCAATAAAAATCCAAACAAACAAAATTCTAGAACTATAGACTAATCAAAACTAAGTTAGGATTATAATTAACCTCGCGCTATAAGAAACCTGTAAAGTCCAAATTCAAATCCACCAAATAAACTAAAAAAATCTCTCTTTCTCTTCCAGCAATCCCTCCCCACCTCAATATCCCTCCCAATCTCAATAGCAGCGACTTCGGAAGAGAAAAAGGAAGAAAAAGACAAGCGGGAAACGCGAACGCCTCCAATCTCCTTCCAAATAACACCCCCAGACGGGTCCTGCCCCCTGCTGGTGTTCATCAACCCCAAGTCTGGGGGGCGGCAAGGCTCCAGGGTGCTGAGGAAGCTGCAGTATATCCTGAATCCGCGTCAGGTGCATGATATTGCGAAAGGGGGAGGGCCTACGCAGGGTGAGTTTTTGTCAAAGTAAATTCGTTCTATAGCCCATTCTTTTACTTATCCTTGGTACTTGGAATTATACTAGTACAGTTCTTGATGCAAGAAATCAATGGGAGGAAGTATTACCACTGTGCAACATTTAAACACACGGCAGTATGTCCGCCAAGTCCGCGAAGTAAAAATTTGTAAAAAAAAAACTCAGATTTACCCCACGTTGTCAGGGTCAAGGCTCTAGAACATCCAATTGGATGTTCTAGAGCTTGTGTTGACAATGTAAAGGAACGCACTCCATTGCTAATCATCCCGTATAGAATACTTTTCAATCGCTTGGGTTTTGGTTTAGGATCCACTAATGTCATGTGTGTTGTTTTTGTGGCAATTATATACTTTTTCTTTTCTTTCTTACAATCCTAACTATATCATTAATATTGAATTGTTCAGGGCTGCAGATGTTCAAAGATGTGAAGAACTACCGCGTGATATGCTGCGGGGGTGATGGCACCGTCGGATGGGTTCTAGAGACTATGGGTAAGCAACTTTAGTAAATAAGACACCCTCTAATTCAAGGTGTCGTCTAGGCAAGCGTGGTCCAGCGTCGATCACATCATCGCTTTTCATCACGTGAGAATGTGGTCAGCGCCCGCGAAAAGTGCAAGGCTATCAAAAAAAGAAACATTATGATCACTTAGACTGTCACAATAAACTTTTTAGTATCTGTCTTTTTGAAATCTCTTAATTCAAAAACTACAATACTGATTTTATTTAAAAAAAAATCAATGACCTATTTATCCCTACCCATTTAAGACTAAGGCATCCATGTTTTTCTTATTACAGACAAGGTCCAGATGGACACGCAGCCAGCCGTTGGAGTAATACCCTTAGGAACCGGCAACGACTTGGCAAGATGTTTGCGATGGGGCGGCGGGTAAGCATACCCGTTTTATTCACCAAAAATTAGCTTCAGAACCAAATGATCTGCCTACCCAACAGGGTACGCAGATCATCTTGTTCTGAAGCGGGAGAAGCCAACCCCAACATGCTTGGGAACACCCAAGCATGTAGGGGTTGGCTTCCCCCGCTTCCAGTCTAACCGAATGCAGCTGAGCACCAGTATTTTATAGAAGACACCAAATCAATGTGCAATAACGGTCATTGACCCTCATACATTTATTGACTTTCTTAATATCAAAAAAAAGAAATAAAGAATCAAAGCTGTCCTGAATCGACTTCTATCGTGGTCCTTTACTCTTCCTTCCAATTCTTCTGGTATAAAAAACGGTTCATAATTTAATTTTTCGGGTAGAAATATCTACGAAGGGATATTAGGGAAAGGTACTTTGTTGCAAGTTTATCTGGCGCCTATCGTACACGGGGTGACCTCCGTAATCCAGTCACTGGGTAAGACCATACGCCTTCGCCCCTGGTGCCAGATTGCCTGGCTTCCGACCATTCGTAACGACTGCCAAAGATCTACAAATGCCGGACATAAAATAGATGAGAGACAAAAGCCGAGACCAACGGCGTAACGTGTTCCGAGGCCCGTAGGTGACTCGGTAAATGGATCGTCACCCATCCACAGGGGGCTGAAATAGAGTGCCAATAACGGCCCCATTTCGCCTTCTCCACGCGAACATCAGCCACTGCGCTGCTTAGGAACTGATGCTCCTGAGCACGGCGCAGTGATGCCTGCGAACGGCGAACTAGCTTACCATCCGATCAGAACAGGCTTGAGTCTGCGGCGAGTAATGTTCCACGTGAGCAGTCAGCAAAGACGACGGGGCCGTTAGGTCCAGAGCCTTCCAGGGTTGTGGAATTTGTTCGAAAGATTTACCGCGGCCCTGGAACGCAAAGGGCAATAGAAAGAACACGGATGGGTTTTAGTCAGTAAGAGTCTGACACTCCCTTCCGCTCCACCCAGAGCGGAACTAATAATTTGATGTTTTCCCATCCTTAAAAAAACCATACACGGACTGCCCTCGGCAATCATAGTTAAACCTTGAAGATCCACTTATTCTTTAACTACGACATCCGGTAGTAAAGCGTATAAAATTTTAATTTACAGATATGAAGGCGAGTCCATCCACAAGATTCTGGACAAGATAGCGCGAGCCAGTACCGTCATGATGGACCGCTGGCACATCACCGTTGAGAATTCTTCCGCAGATGTGGGTTATCATTATTTTATACTTCTTATTGACTGCCCAGTTTGTTGGTCTTAGTGATCCAAAGCATGACCAGGCGTTGGGTTCTATCTTATGAAGTCGTGCAATATCTAAGTCGTTGTTTCGTTTACCTTTTTTTCCTAGTCGATTCTCTGCTTCTGGGGGAAAGGAGTGTTATGTTGACCTCCAATCGATTAAAACCCCACAGTTCCTACCGCTACCAGGAGTCGGGACCCGGGATACTTAAAATAGTAGGGTGTAATAATGCTCTATCGCTAAAAGTGATATTTTACAGAGCACCTTTGAATGGATTTGACAGAAGGAGTAAAAAAACTTCAACATAGAAACAGTCCGCAGTGTATTATTGGAACGAAGTTCCTTATCGCACGGCACAAACTTGGCGGATGGGAGCTAGGAAAAGTATAAGATTTTTCCGTCACGACCCTTTCTTTAGTGTAAACGGTTATCCATAGGGTGACACGATTCTTCAACCCCGGAAAAAATATCCCCGAACTTCGTTCGAACCGAGTGTTCCACCACACTCACACATTTTACATATTTAAATTAACATGTAGTGCATTGGCCCTTACAGACTTCATATATTTTGCTTCCAGTGCGAACAGCCTCAGATGCCCGACTCGGCGCCGCATCCCACGGTGGTGCCCTACAATATCATCAACAACTACTTCTCTGTCGGCGTGGTAAGTTATATCTAGGGTACTCTAGGAATCTTCTTATTATTAATGAGGAATGCCAGCCTTTCCACTGTGGCTCATGGGTGTCTTTGAATTTCTTAACATGTCAAGTAGGTACCTACTTGACGCTACCACTTACTAATCTATATATAAAACAAAGTCGGGTTTGTTCACTGTGAGGATCGCCCGGAGGACGCGGTGGAGCATACGGTGGAGGTCTGCCCTGCTTGGGCGGAGCAGCGCCGTGTCCTCGTCGAGGTGATCGGCGGCGGCGACCTCTCGCGTCCGGCCCTGGTTCAATCCATGGTCCGGAGCGAGGAGGCATGGGAGGCCGTCACCTCCTTCTGCGAAGCAGTTATGCTAGTGAAGGAGGAGGCGGGCCGCGTGAGAGAAAGACAACCAATACGCCCCAGCCGCCGCAACATAGAGAGACGCCCCGGGCGTCGGGACTCACAGGGCGATTCCCGGCCACCTACTGCGCGGGGCTGCGGATGGCGAGCGTTGTGTTCCACGCGCGACTCAAAGAGATGTCAGTAAAGTAGACGGGGCCCGTTAGGGCCAGAGCCTGCTAGGGTTGCGGATTTTGTTCGAAAGAGTTACCGCGGCCCTGAAAAGCAAAGGGCACTACGAGGAGCACGGATGGGTTTTAGTCAGTAAGAGTCTAACACTCCCTTCTGCTCCGCCCAGAGCGGGAGGAGTCATTTCCATCCATAAAAAAAAAAGTTGGGTTTGTTCGAACACTTATAACTCGAAAACGGCGGGACCGATTTTCATGGTTTTTGATGTATTGTTGTATTTGTCTCCATCTCGAATAGCAGAGTAACTATTATAAACATGGGAAAATTGTCGAAAAAATATAATAGAAAATATATTTTCCCATACAAAATGTTCGTGGGTTTCGTAGGGTAGGCTAGGTAGGTATGTAGCCAGTTGACGGGAGCGAAGCCGCGGGGGATAGCTAGCTATAATAAATACAACAACGTATTTTGGGTATCTGCCTTAGTAAAAAAACAATCAAGATTTTTACATTCAAAGTTCAAATGGTATTTATTTTTCTGTCGGACGCTTTCAACGTTCCAACGACTAACTGGGGCTCTAGACAACGACATTCTGTCAGCGGTAGCGTGGCGAAGGCGATTGTCGATACGTCAAAAATGTATGGGATTGACAGAAGCTATCGAAATGTCACGTGATCAAATTCCTACATTTTGGCATTTCGACAGTCGCATTCGCTAATTGAATGGCTCATTGTCTAGGGCCTTAAGCGTTTTGATAATCGCCTTCGCAACGCTACCGCTGTCAGATTGTCACTTGTCGTTTCGACACAATTCTTTACAAGACAGAGACCAAAGTTTTTTTTTTTTTTTTTTTCTTTGTTTTCCTGACGTGTTTAGCGCCATACCTAGGACAGTTCCTTCGAGTTTCAATTCTTAAAGAAACATCTTACGTACCCTTTTGTTGGATGGGAAATAATCAAATAACTCCTCCCGCTCTGAGCGGAGTGAGAGGAAGTGTAAGACTCTTACCCGCCCGTGTGCCCTCAATAGCCCTTAGCGTTCCAGGGTTGCAGTAACTCTTTCGAACAATTCTGCAACCGTGGATCTAGTGTACCCTTGGTAGTATTTTTTTATTTTTTATATATGAATGGGCTAGCTCTTGACCTCGATGACGCCTAATGGAAAGCGATAGATGAGGTCCATGATGAAGCGAGCGTGCCCAGAATTCAGTAATTCTGAACAGAAGTACAGGAGACTGATCTGACTGATAAAATGTTTACCATTCCTGCCCAACCCTCTTTCGTCGCCATACCCTTCTATAGCCACAAACATTGCCTCTCCCGGCAGCACAAAACACTCATTACCTATTTATTTCGATAAAGGTGGTTAGGGAATACCTGTAAGAATTTGAAGGAGGCCTTTGCCATAGAAAACTTAAATCTATTCTCTACTGGTTACCATTTCAGGACGCGGCAATCTGCGTGAAGTTCCACACAGAGCGCGAACGCAACCCAGACAAGTTCAGCTCCCGCATGAAGAACAAGCTGTGGTACTTCGAGTTCGCCACGTCAGAGCAGTTCGCCGCCAGCTGTAAGAATCTGCACGAGCATATCGATATTGTGGTGAGTTGTCTTCATCATTTTGAAGAGGTCATCCATCCATCGGCTACCCGCGACCCTCACCAGGGACTCAAATCTGCTATTACAATAGTGTCAGAATGGTCTATCATTGATTTCATAATTGTTGATTTTGACAAGTTTGATAATCTACTAATATAAAAGCGTCATTATGACTTTCCAATGGTCAACCACTGACACTCCATTGAAAGAAATGTTATAGAATGGTAATCTCATACATAATGACAAATGAATGACAGACGTATGCGGTAATCTGCAAAAATTTTGACTGTTCCGTCGATCAGTGACCTACCATTAGAACGTTATTGTGCTGTCATTGCTTTTCTAAGACATTGAAATATTTAGAACCACGATTCTATTACGAGACCATTGACCGACCAATGATCGACCATTATGAATTTAGCAGATTACGAACTTATAGCAAAATGACAATTGGATCGTGTTGGAATGACGAATTTGTAAAAATAGCAGACTTGGGCCCAGGTCATCGGTCTACCTTGTGGCCTTCCACTTCACAACTTTTCGGCCCCATCGACCATCCTGTTCTGCGAGCAATGTGCCCTACCCACTGCCACTTCAGTTTGGCGACCCTTCGGGCTATGTAGGCAGTTCGTCCGCGTGGTAGTCGAAAAACATTCTATATAGAACATACATCCGGGATAAAAAGTATCCTATAACCTAAACCAGGATATCGGCTACTCACAGGTTGACCTTAAGACACATTCTAAGTTTCATCCAAATCCCTTCAGCCCTTGAGACGTGAAGCAGTAACAAACAGAGTTGCTTTCACATTTAAAAAAAAGACGTGTGGCACTCGGAGACTGCCGCGGTAAAGCTATTGCATAGCATTTTTATCGCAGCGCAGTAACGCCGATACAACCAATGCCACCTAGAGGCGATTTGCAGAACTAAACTAGACAAGCGTGATATTTCAAAAAGTCATTAAAAGCTCTGCTATTCACCGATAGATGGCAAAACTAAAAACTGAAAAGTATCACCGCTGTGCCGATCGGAGTGGGGGGTGTTAGGTTATTTTCGTTACGGAATTTCTGGATTCGGTGTCCACGCTCAAGGCCCGCGATAGAAGCTATGCAATAGCTTAAAAATATCTTGTTATGATTCTAGTGTGACGGCGCGTCCCTGGAGCTGAACAAAGGCCCGGCGCTACAGGGGGTGGCGCTGCTGAACATCCCCTACGCGCACGGGGGCTCCAACCTCTGGGGCTCCTCCACCGCACATCGCAGGGGGCGCTTCCCCAACGCACAACAAGGTGAGAAAGAAGAAAGAAAAAAAAGAGCGATTATTTGCATCAGGTATAATGCAGAGCTCGTGGCCAAATAATAACAGCCACACGGATCGATTTTCAAGGTTAAGCAACGCTTGCCGAGGTCGGTCTGAGGATGGGTTACTGACTTAACAAACCGTGACTCCTCTGTGCTCTTCCGTGCTTTTCCTTCTCGAAAAGCAAGTTAACCCGTTGCTCCCGGCTGTTATTGGCCAGTCTTTAAGGTGGTCAGGATATCCGACACCAGTGTTGCCTGGACTTGCGGTGTTACTCATACCGAGACTCCTCCGCGCCTCGGAAGCCATGTTCAGCCGTTGGTCCTGGCTGTTGTTTGAAAATCTTTGACAGTCGTCAAGGTTTGTTAGAAGCCAGAAAATCTTAATTTAACTAGACCATTAAAGGCACTTTTGGTCGTCAAATTTACAGTTTCAAAACAAAAAATTATAATAACTCCATTTGTCCATTCGCAAAAAGTAGTTACGGAGAAGAACGGACAAGAAACTCCATAGTTACTCTTATCAAATAAACATTTACAATATTTTGTTAACATTGATCAATATTGATTATATTATATGAGGACGATGCTCCCAAAATAACACTACAGTACTAATAGGTACAAAGTAATACCAGAGGCCCTAGACAATGTGCCATTCAATTAGCGAATGCGACTGTCGAAATGCCAAAATGTAGGAATTTGATCACGTGACATTTCGATAGCATCTGTCAATCCCATACATTTTTGACGGATTGACAATCGCCTTCGCCAAGCTACCGCTGACAGAATGTCACTTGTCTAGAGCCCCAGGAGAGGTAAAATTAATAAGTTTGCTAGTAAGGGACATAGTACTCACATATTTACAAATGTTGCAACCATCTATACATATAATAAAACTGTAGAAGAGATCAATTCTGTACATTGAATATATAAAAAAAAAAATACTCCGAGGGTGCTTCATACAAGCAGTAGAAGCCGAAAATATTTTTTTTTTATTTTTTGTCTGTCTGTCTGTCTGTCTGTCTGTCTGTCTGTCTGTTGTTCGTCTTTCACGCCAAAACTACTGGACGGATTTTGATGAAACTTTTTTTGTTGTATAGCTATTAGTCCTCGCTAACATATAGGCTATAATTAATTTTAAAGATCTGAACACAAGACGTAAAACCTTGGCAGCCCGGCTAATCTATAAGAGATATTAATATACCGCTTTAGGAATAGTTGGTTAACATGATGAGTACTTTCTGTCGACATAAAAAATGAAGGTCTAGAGCACCTGATGTGGAACCCTTTCGGGGAGCTAAGCAGCTATAAGCCTTGACATATAAGATCGGCTATTTTAATCAATTGTCAACAGATCTCATAGTCCGTTGGTTTAAAGCCTGCCTCTTGAAAGACTAGGTGTGGGTTCGAATCTCACTAACGATGTAACTATTTTTGAATTATTTTGATCTTTTTTATTTCCTTATTTTTTTATTCCTACCAAACCTAATATTTTCAATTTTCGACGCCATGTTTTAGATTACTTTTAGTTTTAGTTGAATATTTTAAAACATTAATAATATGTTATTGCTGTATTTTGCAAGCAGAACCTATTTTCTGTTTGAATATGGATTCTGTTTTGTTCGCATCACGTTAAAAAATACAAAACTAATGTAGATAACATTCACAGACAAACTTGATAGGAATTGTGGCAATCTAGAAGAAATCAACTTATTATCTACATGCATAGTAACTATGGGTGATACTCGCAATGCCATCTGTTGAGTGAAACTGTACTTACCATCAGCAGCATGAGCATTACACCAACGATGATGTGATCGAAGATGGAGCACGCTTGCCTAGAAGTAACCTACTCACTCTTGATAAGACTCCCATGCAGGCTGTAACTATCAGGAAACACGGACTCAGTCAGGGAATTCCACTCCTTAGCTGTACGCACAATGAATGTGTTTCCAAAACGTTTTGTTCATGTGGGTATGAGGTCCATCGTGTACCGGTGGCGTACCGCCGTACGTCTTGTGGTCCGATGATGGAACGAGCTTGGCGGAATTAAACTATGCAATTCCGTCGTACACTCCCCAAAATGCAACCGATAGAAAACCGACAGACTAGCAACACGGCATCATGCTCAAGACTTTGGAGCTTCGACTCGGTGTGCCTTTCACCTCTTGGATTTATTTTCCAGGATCTCCCTCATTCCTCATTATTTTCTGTTTATTTTGAAAGAAGAAAGAGTTCAATTCCCAGTCAGCTGGTGATTCGTCGTGACCAGCCTAAGGCCAGAAATCATCAGTAGCGGGTTTCACACTCCAGAGCTTCAAGGGGAACTGTGGTTGCCAGGCAATGACGCCACAGAAGAACTCGCGAAGAGAGGTTCCGAGATGGTAGTGCTGGACCCGTACCCGCTCCTCCTTCTTTCTTTCTTTCTCACAGTTTCGTACATGAATTCGCCAGAGAACAACTGAACTTCATGACAACAAATGGTCACGGGTTACAGATAGCAGTGAAAAATGGCAATGACAAGTCTATAAACGTGACTAACTAAATGACTTCTCAGCTTAAGTAAAAATTACCTCCGTAATAATAGGGATTATTATTACGGATCATTGCTTCGATGCCGAGGAATCAGTCGGCTATGTCATCCTGGCCATGACTTTCCGATGTGAAAAAATCATCGGAACGGTGAGGCGCAGGTTTCAAATCAAATCGTTTGTTGCAATCCATAATGTAGGTACATATGTATACAGGTGGTAAATATAGGTTTTTGAGTGCTAAGTGATTGAGCTGACTTTAATCTCAGATTATCACTCCCTTGCGGGTTGAATATTATCGGTCGTCTCTCCGCTCAACCTGTGAAGCACACTGGTGGCTTTTGTACATTTGGGGGAACTAGGCTTGCACACTTAGTCAGGACAACGGAGTCTCTACTCGACTCTATCCGTTGTGGGTTTTTTATGGATGGGAAATCATCAAATGACTTCTTCCGCTCTGGGTGGAGCGGAAGAGACTGATAAACTCTTACTGAATAAAACACATCCGTATTCTTCCTTATACCTTTTACGTTCCAGGGCCGCGGTGACTTTTCGAACAAATTCCGCAACCTGGTTGTGTTCGGACAGCGAGCCAACCTACGCTCGCCGTCTGCAGGCCCGCGCTTACGGTGGCTAGGAATTGCCCTGTGACTCCCGACGCCCGGGGCGTCTTTTTCTGTTGCGGCGGCTGAGGGGGTCTACTCTCTAAGCCCGAAGTCCGTAGTTTCGGCCTGAGTGTCGGGCGTTTTCTACTCCCTATCACCTATGGACTTACGATTAGTCCCGAACCCGAACTAGGAATAACTGTCAAATTGTGCTGACATTCATTCTTATATTCTTCTCCGGACCATGGAGTGAACCAGAACCGGTAGCGAGAGGTCGCCGCGGCCAATCGCCTCGACTGTCGCCGAGGACACGGTAATGCTCCGCCCAAGCAGGGCAGACCACCACCGTATACTCCACCATGTCCTCTGCGGAGACTTCTCTTCTGATAGTTTCGGCATGACCATTAATCAAGCTCAGGGACAAACTATTAGTCGTGTTGGTGTGGATCTGCGGAAGTCCTGTATCTCGCACGGTCAGGCTGTATGTCGCTTTGTCGCAAGTAAGCAGCGCGCAAAGCCTGTTTATACTTACTGGTGAATATCACATAACAAGTAATATTGTTTACGAAGAAATTTTTTAAGTGTTAATGTACGTTCGTTCTTCGTAATTTTGTAAGTCATGTCATAATCATGATGAGTACCTACATACATTTAGTGAGTTTCTGTACTTAGTATCTTCCTAAATACGAAATGCACGCGCGTACGAAGTCGCGGGCACAGCTAGTTGATTTATATAATTAACAATGATGTATTAATGTAACAAGAGTATAGTTTTACCCCGTTTCTGGCTTGTGGAGGTCAGTTAGGCAGTCACTCCATTTATTTTGTTGTCATTTTATTATGACCCTGTACTGTCCCATTGCAGGGCAAAGGCCTCCCTTCCTTTCTTCCACTGTTCTCTGTCCTTTGCTACATCAGGCCAATCCTTTCGGTAGGAGTCTAATTCATCCATCCTCATCCTCCTGGGCCTACCGCGTCACCGGTTCCTGTTTGGAAACCAATCAGAAGCCACTTTTCCCAGTTCTATCGACCGATCTAATTCGTCGCCAACGCCATCTAGTTACGCTTACAGAACTAATAAGTAGGTCAAATGGTGGTTTTCAACTGGGTTTTGGAACGAAGTTCCTTATCGCGCGTTGTGAAAGGGGGGGCTAGACGGAAAAAAATCTTACGAAAAGTTGTCACGACACTTTTTGCTATAGTAAGCTATTGTAAGCTGTGCGGCGTCGCATGTTTCTCTGTCTGTCTCTCTCTCTTATAGAAAGCAAGATATTTGTTAATAATAAAACAACAACAACAACAACAACAACAACAACTTTTCATCATGGGTGTCATTTTCATAGTTTTCAGGGTCGCTAATAACGATTACCGGGTCAAAATCGAAATCCAAGATGGCGCCCACGAGATTTGACAACTTTTCATCATGGGTGTCATTTTCATGGTTTTCGGGGTCGCTAATAACGATTACCGGGTCAAAATCGAAATCCAAAATGGCGCCCATGAGATTTGACAACTTTTCATCATGGGTGTCATTTTCATAGTTTTCAGGGTCGCTAATAACGATTACCGGGTCAAAATCGAAATCCAAGATGGCGCCCACGAGTTCTCACAACTTTTCATCATGGGTGTCATTTTCATGGTTTTCGGGGTCGCTAATAACGATTACCGGGTCAAAATCGAAATCCAAGATGGCGCCCATGAGATTTGACAACTTTTCATCATGGGTGTCATTTTCATGGTTTTCGGGGTCGCTAATAACGATTACCGGGTCAAAATCGAAATCCAAGATGGCGCCCACGAATTTTGATAACTTTTCGTCATGGATGTCATTTTAATGGTTTTCGAGGTCGCCGATAGTGAATTTTAATCCTAATGAATCTTGCCTCTTGACCTGAGGTGCACTTCAGTGACTGCTACTGAGACTTTTAGACGAGTTGCTTTTTATTAATAAGAATGTGTTGTGTATAAATTTTATTGGAAAGGAACTTCGTTCCATCCGGGTGTCCCTTGACACCTCTCAAGTTTTTTTTTCATACCTTGGCATGTTTTTAATTTAAGTATGTGTTTAAAAAAAATATTTTGAAGGTGTTGTTTTTGTTGAATTATTCAGAAGTTTTTTTTGTTGGCTTTACTTATTTCTTAATTACTAGGTGGGATCCCTTCTTTTCGCATAATGTTCTTTGTCCTATACTTCGGCATAACAATTTTGGCACAATTTGTTTTGGCATAATAATACTTCGGCATAATTTTTTTAGGCATACATTTTATGTTGGCATAATCATCTTAAAGACTAATTTGTTTTGGCATAAATTTGATTCGCATAACGTTAGTAGGCCTAATGACTATTAGCATAACGTTAGTAGGCCTAATTACTATTAGCATAACGTTAGTAGGCCTAATGACTTTAATATCGACTGAATTTAATATGCTGTGCAACAAAAGTTAGTGACAGAACCGAATTGCTGCAAAACCGAGTCCACGTAGTCTTGTTTCAAACAAAAAACATTGTGTAGTGCAAATTAAGGTATATAAGTACATAATAACTTTACAGTAAAAGTCACATGCAAAACAATTTGTACATTTAAAACTAAAATAAACAAAATATCAAGACAACGACAATGACAATGTTTATAAGGTGGGCAAAATCTCAAGGGATCCAACAAAGTTGGCAATGCAAGATGTAGAACAGCGTACTGCCATAAAAAACATGACATGAGTGAAAATTAAATTTGACATTTGTAATTTACTTAGTTTTCTTTGACATTTAGACAATTTGTAATTTAATTATTTTTCTTTGACATTAAATATTGTAATCTGATAATATGTAAACAATTCTTGACTTAGTACCAATTTTTTTTTTGACATGGTTATACAATTGTATTGTTTAAATGGAGTCACTATTGTCAA
Organism: Melanchra persicariae; assembly: GCA_947386135.1. Lineage (NCBI taxonomy): Eukaryota > Metazoa > Arthropoda > Insecta > Lepidoptera > Noctuidae > Melanchra > Melanchra persicariae. The sequence continues at coordinate 10,082,523 of OX376670.1, read as the reverse complement.
AAAATTTGCATGCCTAATTAAGTTGGCGGAATATGAAGAACTTTTGTATACTTATGTGATAAAATCTGTAAAAACCATATTACTGGCAAATAAATGAATCTATCTATCTATCAATTTAAAAAAATGTCTATTAATAAATAAATGTCAAAAATAATGTCATATATATAATATCAATAATGTACGTTATGTCAGATGATTAGCTATCGACACGCGACTGTAGAGCTATCGAAACAAACGGAGCAGTAAATTAGGTTAATTATTAAGAACCTGATTTATAATTAACCGCTGCGGCCCCGACATGTGAAAATTCCCAAAAAAAAGTAAATCTTATGTAATAGGTAAATAAACATTAAATTCGCGATTAATTCGCGACACACCGGTGTGTCGCCGGGGCCGGAGCGGCTAGCTTCTACCAGCTGCGGCTTCGCCCGCGTGAAAATCGGCAATAGGGAGGTTCTTTTATTTCTATTGTAACTACACCCACCCTACCCCTACCCTACACCTACCCTACATCTACCCTACACCTATCCTACACCTACCCTGCACCTGCCCTACACCTACCGTACGCCTACCCTACACCTACCCTACACCTACCCTATACCTACCCTACACCTACCATACACCTATCCTACACCTACACTTACCCTAACCAGCCCAAAAAATACTATGACATGTTTCTGGTCTCCTGGTACTTGATGTTTCTGGTCTCCTGGTACTTGTGAATCTGAAGTACTAAGGCAGCAGCGGCTCTGAATTTCCACTTCCTCCTTAGTCTCCATTAATCCATGCCACTTACCGGGATAAAAAGTAGCCTATTTTTTATTCCAGGTTATGAACTACATGTGTGCCAAATTTCATTCAAATCCCTTCGGCCGTTTTTGCCTGATTGTTACACAAACATACAAACATACAAACTTTCACCTTTATAATATTAGTAGGATTAAATCAAGATTAAGGATTAATTAAATCATGATTAATTATTTAGAACTGCTGTGTTGGTCTCGTGGTTGCAAGCGCAGCTGCTGAGCGTGGAGTCCTGCCGCTCCATGTAAAATACTGGTATCTCTTCAGCTGAATCCGGTTTAACTGGAAGTCAACCCCAATATAGTTGGAAAAAGGCTGGGCAGAAGATGATTGCCCTGTGATAGCCCATCGTTTGGAATTTGGTGTTGTGACACCCCTATGCCTCAGAGCCGTTGGTCCTGCGCCAGATTAGTCTGGTCGTATCCAATTACCGTCCTATGGAACTCTATGAGAGTGACCTCTGGAAGAGGGTGTGCATCAGTTTCCACACACTCTTGTGCAATATAAATTATGTCCCGCGCCGATGACTATGGTAGACGCCAGATAAATGTGCAATAACGGGCATTGACCCACATAAATTTATTGACTTTCTAATTAACAAATACATAAAGCTGTCCTGAATCGACTTTTATTGTGATCGTTTACTTTCTCTAGTTATGAAAAACGATTCATAATTTGTTGCTCGGATATCTTTCTTTTTTGGATGGGAAATCATCAAGTGACTTCTCCCGGTCTGGGTGGAGTGGAAGGGAGTGTCAGACTCTTACTGACTAAAACCCATCCGTGTTCCTCCTAGTGCCCTTTGCGTTCCAGGGCTGCGGTGACCCTTTCGAACAAATTCAGCAACCCTGGCTTGTGCTCGGGTATCTACGAAGGGATATTAGGGAAGGTCATTGTATTTACTTTATTTCAAGTTTATCTGGCGCCTACCTTAGGTACCTTCATTGAGATTGGACGCCATGGCCGAAATTGGACGGACTATTATATTTTTTTAATGAACTTGCTTTAAATAGGTATTGTAATAATGACTTTTTCAACACACTTGCTCAAAAAATACATTTACGAAGCCTGTATACATTGTTCGAAAGTCAAAAATTACGCACCACACAATAGAATGTGCGGTAAAATAGGTACTCTCACCTAAGTACATATTTTACCGCATACTTCGTTGTATAGCGCCGTGCGTATCTATTACGCTTTTTTTTATTTCCATAAAAAAAAATTAGAAATCCACCAAGGAGTTCACATTACAAGACTAAAGGCTAATTTCATCAATGAAACTGAACGCGATCAGCAAATAAACCAAGTGTATGAGCTGTCAGTGTCATTATTTTACACTGACAAATAATAGATTAAAAAGGAATATTAAAATTTACACTTACAGCTCTTGAACGCAGTTTAGATGTACTGATCGCGTTCAGTTTCATTGATGAAATTAGCCTTTAGTCTTGTAATGTGAACTCCTTGGTGGATTTCTAATTTTTTTTTATGGAATGAAATCCGGTCTAAATAAGCTGAATGGACGAACCTCCTTGGACGCGCTTTTGCTCAATACGTTTGTCTCACTTTAATACTTAAGAGAAAATGAGACGAAACATGTAGTTCTAATTTTCACCACGCACATGTAGCGCCATTTGCAAATTCGTGCCATTTTCATACTAATAAGAAATAACAATTTCTGCACGTGTGTAAGCCCGAGACGAAGTAGAGGGCTTACCATAGTCACGAGACTATGGTAAGCCCTCTACTTCGTCTCGGGCTTACAGTCGTCTACTCGTTTGTCAAAATCAACTAACCGCACTCATATCATAAATAACTATAACTGTTACTTTTGTGTTTTCAGATATTGGCGACAAACTAATAGAAGTTATCGGTTTGGAGAACTGTTTGCATATGGGACAAGTCAGAACTGGTAAGACGTACTTTTATAGCTACAAAATATGTTGCTTAGTTTTAAAATGAGCCGTATTTTAAGCATGTACCTGGTCTACCAAACATATCTTGGCCTTTCCACAGTAATTCAGCTCGTTCAATCTGTAAGCTTTTTTAGTGATATTTTTGTTAATATCTATAGAAATTGTACCTTTGTCTTTGTAAGAAATTCTAACAAAACGCATTTTTTACATTGCGTTATATATCATAGCTAAACTAAGGGCGTCACCACATCAACCGATCGATCGTCGATCGACGGTAGAATGGATTAGTCGACGTTGATCGATAGTTTCTTCTACACCAATCGATCGATCGTCGATTGATCCCAAACAATCGATAGTAGAATGAATTAATGGAAATCGATCTATAGTTTCTTTTTCTTTCTTCGATCAGATAAAAATTCCACACTCAGCGTTCAACGTCGGTCGATGTCGATCGATTCCATAGATCGACGCTCGGTCGATTGGTGTAGCCTATAATTTTAAGAACCAATAGTTTTTATTTTCTATTTTTCTTAAGGTTTAACTAGTCGCGGGCTCGAACTCGCTGGTAAGCGTAGCCAAAAAGCACGTTGTCTCACCGGGCATCGTGCCCGACAGAGACAGTATCAGTGATGAGCATTTAGATGCTAGTCTAAACGCACAATGTCTAGTTTCCACGCTCAAAACACCGTCCCGAACGAAAACAACGTTAGACGATGCACGAAAAGTCTATTGGAAGGTTGAGTTTTATGAAAAAACCACTGAATAAATCCATTACAAATAAAGTTTATTGAACTCTTCTACAATTGAAGTTTGTCGGTGCCGACTTTGTTTTTGAGATTTTACACTTCTTTTATTACTTATTTACGCCCGAAGTTGCGTAAAAATTGACAAAAAAAACGAATCTTTGTTGGCTTATAACTTTTTAATGGCTTTTTATTTTACTATTCTGTTTCCGTATAGACAAAATTAATAATGAGATAAAACGATATCATACTTAACTTTGAATGTTTAATGTCAAATAGTGGAGTAATACCCCCCGAAATTTGTATAGACAAAATATCTAAGAGTGTAACCTTAACCGAATCTTATATTAACATTTTCCAGGTCTCCGAGCATCAGGCAGGCGACTAGCGCAATGCAGTTCCATCACGTTGACGACTAAGAAGACATTCCCCATGCAGATAGACGGGGAGCCCTGGATGCAGCCGCCTTGCAAGGTAACACTCCAAGTATAATTCGTTTTGTGAAATCTGTTCGAAAGAATGACCGCGGCCCTGGAACGCAAAGGGTATTAGGAGGAACACGGGTGGGTTTTAGTCAGTAAGAGTCTGACACTCACTCCAGAGTTCCACCCAGAGTGGAAAGAGTCATTTGATGATTTCCCATCCATAAAAAAAAAATTGGTTGTCTGTAAAGTCTGTTTACGGACGATAGTTTAACGTGACAACGTCATAACAAAACATTGATGAAATGATTGCATACAACGTTACAATGAGCGTAACGGGACAACGGGTCATCCTTTTTCGTGCGTGCAGCCGGCGTTCATCGATTTATTAGACGTTGTCACGTCAAAAATGTCTTGGCTACGCTCCACTTTATTGGATCCAGTTTGAAATACATATTCATTCATATTTTCTAATACTAATTTAGAAATCATAAAAATGGGATAACGCTAATGAAAATGTTTGCTTACGTGGTTTATTTTTGCTAGAATGAGAAAACTATAAGTAACATAAATGTAGTATGAAAGAACAAGCGAAGTGACCTCGAAAATTTAGAATTTTCTGTGTTAACGTAAGCACATAAGTAGGTACAGGGTGTTTCATAAAGGTGTAGTCATAAGGATGATGTTAGGGAGCTGATATGCATCAAGGAAAAATGACATATTTTTAATGTTTTGAATTTTTTTCCTTAATGTATATCAGCTACCCAATATCACCCTTAAATATGACTACACCTTTCTGGAACACCCTGTATAAGTGGGCCTATATTTAGTAATTAAAACCTACTTATACCTACTAAATTTTAAGCAACGTCCGCATTCACATCGCATGCTCGAATATTTTTCCTGCTTTGTCAGTTACGAGAAAATTAACACAGGTCGACAGACTTTTCATGGACGCTGGAACACCCATGGAGTCGGTATGATTAGGGAGGTAGAGGAAGGTCCTTAAAGAAATGGATGTATAATAGAAAAGGCGGATGAAAAAGAAAAAAATATAGCGAGACAAGAGCAGAAAGAGATAATGAACGGGAAAAATAATATTTTCTAAAAATCCATTGCATTTCTCTATTACGTACCCCTTACCTACAACCGGAAATATAAGTACACGCCTTTATTTTTCAGATAACGATAACCCACAAGAACCAAGTACCGATGCTGATGGGCCCGGCTCCGGAGAAGGGGCGGGGATTCTTTAAATTGTTCACACATTGCTAAATCATACTCCTACTTCAACTACAAGATTTATCAATCGTTTGATTGGCTTATAGCCAAGTTTGAACTATTAACACCTTACTGATATTTGAATTTAAATGTTTTAATTATTATTGGTTAATCAAACATTTGGAATTATTTTAGGTTTTTTCTAGTAGAAAAGGGTTGAGCTCTTTTTAATGTGATGTGACAAATAGTCACCGGTTTATTGCAAAAACCATAAGTTCAACAAATCGCGTGAGATTGTTAACTACTTTTACTGGATAAGACACGGATATCGTTAACTATTGAATTAGAATGTAATGTAAACTTATATTTTCACAATTTACCGACAGTTATTATCTAATCATGATTTATTACAGTCTAATGGCGTTTGCAATAATCTGAAGACATTTATTTCTTTGATCCGCAAGAATTGTTAGATCTCAATATTAAGTCTGGGATATTTTTATTTTTTTTGATTTGTTGAATATAAAACAAAATATTAGTAGGTATAAGCAACAGGTAGACAGTTTCAATCACTGGTAACATTATTTTTCATACAACTGCAAAATGATAATTTTCCCTGACTTTCCTCTAACTAACTCAGTTTAATATGTTGTCGTCTTGAATGTTCGGAATATAAATCAAATTAAAAAAACCTATCAATCACTCTACTGATTGATCAATCAAACGGTTGATTCAACGAAGTTTATATAACAATTTATCAACCTATAACATATTAAATAAAGCCAAATATCTACGTATTTTCTGAGAAAGATTTGATACAAGAATTGAAATATTGATTATAGAAAATCTTTCATATTTTCATACATGAAATTGATAATACGAGTATTTTGAGGAAAATACCTAAATATAAAATCACTAAGCAAATATATATCTTATTGAATGCTTATCCCTCCCTACTGAAAAAAAAACAAAAATCGTGTAAAAATAAACGGACCAGTGAACACAATCTTGCTAATGTATCGATTTGAATCGATCATCTGTACATAATATTATCATAAGCTGAAGAGTTTGTTTGGTTGAACGCGCAATCTCAAGAACTACTGGTTCGAAATGAAAAAAATAATTATGAGTGTTGGATAGCCCAATTTATCGAGAAAGGCTAAATGCTATATAACATCACACTACGACTATTAGGAGCGGAGTACCTATTAATAAAAATGTGACGCAGACGAAGTTGCGTGGGTCAGCTAGTACTTCATATTATCGACCAATACTCGTCGATCGAGAATAATAATAATAATATATATTTAATAATGAAGATACTAGCCATGTGTTCGATATGGTTGCCTAAATATATCACAATTCTACTTAGCTTTCAACTTATAACTTTTTTGCTGGTGCAGTCGGCCTATGGGAACGTGAACGTAGTTTGCTTCTAAAACAGACGGACCAATGTTTTGGGCGTCAGAACCATGTGCAAACCGCCCTGTCCTAACTTACAATGTTCAAACCTCTTTGGTTGATTCAACCAAATTAATAAACCGTATTAAGTCATCGCACACACTTATTTTTTTCACGTCAAGACCTATGCTGCTTTAGTTCCTTCTTTCTTAAACCCAGTTTCTGAACAGTAATTATCAAAAACTGTCACAGATTAAACGCAAATCAGGTGGTGCGAAATACTGATGAAATTCATTCAACCAATCACAGCAGCTGCCGCGCGATTGACAATTTGTCACTATAATTTTCGTTTCAGAAACTGGGTTTTACCATCCGTAAAGTATTTTAAATTCAAAATTCCTGATACCTACGTCTCTAGAACTCGGCATCTTCTATTAGTAAGACATGCTCTAGCAGAAACCCTTACGTCCATTTTTGCTATATTAGACGTAAATATATACAATATAAATATATTTATATGTAAAACATATTATATTATCTACATTAAAAGTCCATAAAATAATAAAATTATATGAAAATGACGTGTCGTAAAAAAGTTTATTTTATTTTTGTCAGTGTACACACCAACTTTATTTTAAATGAACATAAAATTACATTTGAAACTCGCTTCATTTAAAGTCAATCTTGCATCAAGAATAAGACTTACAAGTGTAATTGTAAGAAACAACAAAATAATATAACTGTGTAATACTGCCAAAAACTGTCGGCAATATTAGATAAAAAAATATGCCAAAGTGACAAGATCTAAGACTAACACGCAAAAACATCTCATCTTTACTAAAAAGGAAATGAACCCGTGAAAAGAAATAATTGAAAGGAGTAAAAATATCAATTTAAATAAAATAAAAAATGTTATTAACATAGTTAATGTGAAATTTATTATACGAGTGTCGAGAATGTGTGAAATGTATTTATTTCCAAATAATTTTATAAAATATTTTACTTTATATTTTAAGTACAATTCGTTTAAAAGTCATGGAGTGACTGTTGCTTTTGTAATCTAGGTATTAATATAATTATTATTATTATTTATTGACTTTTGTGCATTTTGTTATACGTCCCATTTATTTATAAAAATAATAGTTTTCCTTATTAGTAAACATAAATGTAATTGTAAAATAAGTTGTAAGCGAATGATTGTGTTTTTAATTATAAAATGTTAAACTTACTGTTATAACATGTTAAGACATTATCAATGTGTTGTTTTAATTTAAGATATAATATTTTAAGGCTTTTAAATGTGAAACTTGTACTGACATAACAATTATTCATTTGAAATGAAAAATGTTGTCGTGTTAAATGTAAATTTTGTGTCGTGAAAATGTTAAAGCTTTGTCGTAAATATGGCACATAAAGTTTCAGTTATTAGTCACTATATTATTAATAATAACTCCACTACAATTTTAATATAATTTATTAAGTAACAAACACTTTGGCAAAATACTTTAAGTTTTATAATGAAATAATATTAGTTAGTTTAAAAATTCAACTTTGGAGAAATTTAAATTATCTGAAAATAACTATTATAAAAATAAATTATATCAATGTTGTGCCAAGAAAAATGGATACGTCCTTAATTCCTACGCCAGCATTTTTGTAAATATTTTTCTATTGGAGATTTTATCCATTTATAGGAAACCGATAGATCTATTTAGTTAGTAGGTATAATTATAGCGCCATCGCAAACCAGGATTTTATTTATTTAATCGCGATCAACATGCCTTGAAATGAGTCAAATCTATGCCTCACATAAATTAGTTCGCCACGTTAACACAACAAAAAAAATTCTACATATAAACACTGTATTCTGTGAATCTACAATCTAATAATAATATAAATTTTGGCTCTCTGCTTGCATTGGTTACTGTTACTGCTGAGATTAGTTGAAACAAATAAATTATAGTGATTTTACTTGACAATCTATCGCTACTTGAATAGTCATCGGGGCAAAGGGGTTGTTTTGGCTACAGAGATTAAGAAAACTTTTCTCTTTAGACTGTAAGTGACGTCCCTTACAGGCCTTTTTACTGCAGGCTGTCGCTGGTACCAATAAACTTACAAAAAGCCTAAAAATACCAATCAAAATTGGAATTTTCTGTCGAATATATTGTAACTTAGTAATAGTAACCTACTCAAGTCCCTCTGTAAATGTATATTACCACCATCATTTAAACTTAAAAACATTTGTTGATAGACAGAGGGCTCCCATCAAATGTCAAATATCCAAAAGATTCCTGTATCCATCATCAGGTTATCCGTCCTAACGCTACTTTAATCTGACAACAAAAAGTAAATATAACCCCACGAATAAAACAAAAGCAAGAATCTCTAGTTGACTATTATAAAGTCTGATTTTTAATAGTCTGATAAATTTAAACTGAAGAATAAAAATATGTCTTAAAGCTCTCGAACTGACATTTTCAATACGTCAGGTAAAATAATTCTAACTATTGAAAAATTGGCCTTCTATTAATATTACTTGAGACTACCAAAGAAGGAGTTATGCTCCTTCAGTGCTTTGCAAGAGTAAGTTTTTATGTATATTTATTTGGCCCGCCCTGAATAGATTATTTTTACTAAATTCCAAATCAGTAAATTCGTCTCAAGTGTCGAAAATTAGTTTTGAAAAAAGAACCAGATAACGGTCACTGTTACACAATAGTGAAGACGTATTTTTAAACGACTTCAAAAAGGAAGAGGTTACACGTTCGACTGTATTTTTTTAAAATTTAAGCTCATCGATTTCTCCGCCAATTTTGGATGATTTTCAAAATTATTATTTTATTTGAAAGGCTATACTTACTCCTGATGTGGTCAAAGTGTCACCAAGTCAGAATCTGATGATGGGATCCTAGGGAAGTCGAGGGCAACCCTCAAATTTTATAGGCACATACAATGTTTTTCGTAAACGACATTAGAAACGCAAATCAGATATTTGAGCTTGCTACTCATGTTGCTGAGCTGATGACGGAAGGTATAAGTCAGGATCTGATGACGGTATCCCAGGGAAAATGTTGAACAAACTTTGTTCAGTGATATTTTCACCAATAATTGTCAACCGATTTGGATGATTATTTTTTTTGTTTTGAATAGTATTTTTCTGATTTCATTTCGCCCATGTTGATCGCACCAGATGTAAATACATGTGTATTATTTGATAAATGTACCAGTGTCTGTGTATGTGTTGGTGCTTCTAGTATTAATGTGTAGTATATCCTTTCAGAGCACTCGGTGTAACGTTGTGAAGTATTCGAGTTTCGTTCAGACGAGTTATAGTGATGTGCGTTATGGCAGTTGTGTTCCTCGTAAAGTGCAATGTTTTGTAGAAGATTGTCATCATGTATAGGTATGGCACTGTTTTATTTTTAAAAATTTCTCACTTTTTTATCTTTTGGGCTTGAATTGGTTCATTGTCGAAGTCGTTGTGCAGAGACGTTGATCTTAGAATGGCGTACCTAAGTTTAACCTTTGTAATAACACACACAATGTTAAATCTTAAGAAGATTAGGTAAGGATGTTTCGCACTGTTTTATATTTAAAAAATATTCAAACAAAAGGAATGAAAAGAAGTAACTAACGTTAGGAATCTCGCTCGTATTTTTTTTTATTATTGTTAGCACAAATATTCTATAGAAATATTTAAAAAAATTCACTCCCTTGCACTCAAAAAAACGACAAGCCCGAATTGAAATAAAACTTTGTCTATAAAATTTGAACAGTCTAGTTACAAATTGTAGCGTTTTAACTCCTAAGTATTCCAAATGCACATCACTATGATTCTTTCTATTGAGTATATTTGTTGTACTATTTCTAGCTATTATTAAAGCATCGAAACAGAGTTTGAAGCAATTGTCTTTACATAAAAGTCACCTGCCATAATATCTCTTCACTAAACCTGGTTGACTGGTAGTGAATTCCTAACCAAGGCATTATGCCCGCCATTGTACCTTTGCGCATGAAGTTTAAATAAATAAATAAATAAACATTTACCAATATACAGAATAGGTTATAAAAAAAATATTATTCTGTAATTATACATTCCATTGCAATTTATGCCAGAATCATTCAAATTTAATGTTATTTAACACAGAACGCTGTTTTTTCACAACATTAAATCATGCTTATATTCCCCGTTTTGGGAACACATTCATTGTGCATACAGCTAAGGAGTGGAATTTCTTGAGTCTGTGTACAACCTGGGAGTCTTTAAGTCAAGAGTGAAAGGTTACTTCTAGGCAAGCGTGCTCCATCTTCAACCACATCATCGCTTAACACCAGGTGAGATAGTGGTCAAACGCGCGGCGCGCAATGGTAAAAAAAAATAAAAAACATCTAGCGACTTGCCCCGGCTTTGCACGGGTGCAATTTATATTCAAAAAACCTTCATCTTTTACCGTTCTTTTATCGTTCGTTACGTGGTTTAGAAGAAGTAAGTGAAGGAACAGACGTGCAGAAAGACACTTAGTTTAATTCTATTTAATGGCTACCTCTCCTACCACTGGCAAAATATTTTTTTTAAGGGCAATTGTTTCAAACTTATGTTTCAAACTATCCATAAATGAATCTTTGCTCGGTAAATATAAAATCTTACTTTGCAAAACCATGCGATGTTAACTAAACAAAATCATAATGTTTGATACCTAATATATTATTAAAAATATACATATTTACTAAAAATAATTTTATAATAAAAAAATACATAGTCGCACTGTTTTGAAAAGGGGGATAATAAAATAGGGCTTTTAAGGGATTGGCATATTATATTTAAAAAAAATGGGCGGTTTTATTTCAGGGTCAAATTATATTAATTAGCCAAACTCCATGGACTTCGACCCCGTTGTCAACTTTTCTTACTTGAAATCAATATTTGTAAGGTCCTTCTAAGCGTCCGCTGTGTGACCGTCTGTCTATCAACGGGCTTTATCCCATGAACCGTCATAGGTAGACAGTTGATATTTTCACAGGGTGTGTATTTCTATTGCCACTGTACCTTGAAAATAAATTAAAAGAGAAACAACACACGTATCTTTTAGGTTTATATTACGGAACCCTTCATAAGCGCGTCCGACTCACACCTCGTCGGTTCCTATTATTATACATAGGGATAACGTAATTTTAGAAATTCGTCAAAAAATTACGTTATCCCTATGTATAATAACATAGGGATAACGTAATTTTTTGACGAATTTCTAATTCTTCTTATCGTGTGGGTAGTAACGTAGTAGTAAAGTAGTCTAACGCACACACCCTAGTGACAGAGTTCTACACTGCCTCAAGGGGCTCTGACATGGTTTATTTGACGATCGCCATTTGGCAGCTGGACCATCGGCTTATACGTACCTTCAGAAGCACGTAGTTTCTAATTAATTTAATTTGAGACTGCATAAATAAAAATATTTAAACATTTTTAAAGGCCCGAGTTCTTAAATAGCCCTGTTTTAAAGATATATCTTATCTATACGTTATTGCTGTATTATTGTAAAAAGTACTGTTTTTTTCTAATAATTTTCTTGTAATGATGCATTGCATTAATTTTGACCCCTTTGTATCTGGTTTTAGGAAATACCTATATCGTCGACAAATTAAACGTTAATCAAGTGATGTTTAAGGTCGTTTCATATTAATTCGTGTAATAGTAAGTATAACGATAATTATACGATATTTTTTTATTTTACTTTTTACAAACTGGGCCTTTACTAATTTTGTAAATAAAAAAAATAAAATGGTTCAAATTTTAACAATTTTTTATTATCTTGCATTTGATTAAGTTGTAAATTTATGATTAGATTGTTTGTTTATGCCTATTTTGCTTAACTGAAGGCATGCCTCGTTTTGAGTAAATCATTATTAAAAATCAGTACGATACAAATAGATAGATATACGAAATTATCGAATTATGATATCGGATAAAATAAGAAGCTTAATGCATAGTTCAAATATACAACATAGATAGTTTATTATTGTTATAATTTAGATATTGTTGTTATTATTTTCTAGATCTGTTAAACTGAGGTTGAACTTCAGTTAAGTTCGACCGTGAAGCCCAATTTGCTTGTATTTATTAAATCTGTAAAGAAATCAAATCAAAGCTTTTTAAAAATTATAAATTGTTTTGTTTGACGTGCTTCAATGATATTAGTTGAATTATAATAAGCATTACACTATTGCGAAATTATTTATGAAATTTTCATATTTTATTAATGTTTTAAATCAAAAATTGTGCGAACCCCTGATACCTACAAGTAAATATATTTTATTTTATTATTGCAATAACATTGTCAATAGGCCTTTAGACTTTTTCTTTAGTTAATGTCTCAAAATACTTATTGTTAATATGAATGATTAAAATAATTCAAATTTATTATTATTTGATAATCATGCAAATTAGCGCTGCGATTACTTGCGATAAAACAAATAAATATGTGCCAGCTTTAATAGTGTTATAAGAGATAATAATTATATTACATTATTAAAATATGATTATTATTGTAACGAATATATGTGCAAATGAAAATTGATTTTTGGTATTTTATTTAAAAACCAGCAGTTTTACCCGCGTGAAAGAAGAATAATATCACAAAGGAAAGTGCTCCCGGGATGAGAAATTCTGTGACCTATCTATTCGATTGTATCACAATACTCCGGACGGACATGCAAACAATCCCAACAAACGATGTCCGTGACCACCATCATACATAGTACTCGAAAAATAAGTACTCGAGTACTAAATACCAATTGAGTGCTAATTATTTACCAAATATGAAAGCGAACGCTATCTTAACAAATCATATTTCCGACCTGTCCGAACAGTCAGCCGATGGTGTTTACCTCGCCTGAACGGGCGACGCCTTTGAGCGACGCCTTAGGGCGACGCTAAAGAACGACCCCAGAAAACAACGCGACGCCTTAGAATGACGCCTTAGAGCGACACCTTAAAACGACTTAGATTTTTACTAAGTGCATAATAAAGTACGTACGATAGTTTGTACTTTCTTTTTCATTATTTATATGTATGTATAGATAATAGGCATATAGGTATACAGGGCACAAATTGCAAAAGTAAAGGAAAGAGCTGTTTTATATATTAAACACCTTTTTTATGGATGGGTAATCATCAAATGACACCTTCCGCTCTGGGTGGAGCGGAAAGGAGTGTCAGACTCTTACCCATCCGTGCCTAGTGCCCTTTCCTTCCAGGGCCGCGGTAACTCTTTCGAACAAAATCCGCAACCCTGGCATGTATTAAACACCTACATACACGGGTTTGAAATAGCGGGATCCGGACAAGGAGACGTGTGTCAAGGATGGCTTCATGAAGGTGGAGAAGAAGACGAAGTGTACTTGTCGGAACCAGTGCGGGACCGCGCTGGCAGGAACAAACAAACTGCTACGTTCAGCAACACCTACGATTGAGCTGTACGTGTCCCGGCTACATCACTCCACGAAGGTTGAGGAGATCGTGGAGTACGTGAGAGTGAAGACCAACTGGACTTTGAGGGTCGAGAAGTTGGAGTCGCGCCACAACACAAACTTCAAATCGTTTGTGGTGCGGATTCCAACTCATCAGCTCGAGATGTTCCTCAAAGCAGAGTTTTGGTCGAAGGGTGTCGTGTATCGACGTTTCCGCGGCCAGCTGAGCGACACTAGTCAGCAGAACATGACACCGTCATTTCGGTAGCAGTTTATAGTTTTTTATTGTAATATGCATTATTTTATTTATAGTTATTGTTTGTGTGTATGTATGTTCATGTATTTTATTTTATGGGACCTACATGCCTGAAATAAAAACAATAATTCATTAAATTAAATATTAAGTATCGTATGCTCTGTGGTTGGTCGCTTCCCGATACGGAATCCTAAAAACGTAAACAAACCTAATTAATCTTACTTTAATTAACTGTAGCATAAGAAATAATTGGATGGCGTTATGAAAGAGTGCGCAATGCTCGTCAATCATACGTTGCGAGTATATGTTAGTTTTATGAAATACCTAAAACATTGGTAGAATAAAGTGCAGCAATGTTTAGTAGGTAGTGTAATAATACTTACTTTAGTTCACTTTTTTACCACTCTGGGTGGAACGGGAGGGAGTGTCAGACTCTTACTGACTTAAACCCATCCGTGTTCTTTCAAATGTCCTTTGCGTTCCAGGGCCGCTGTAACTCTTTCGAACAATTCCGCAACCCTGGCCGATTACTTTGGTATTGTGCGTCAAATCGCTCCAGCTACTTATAGTTCTAAGTTGAGCAGCGCGATAACTGACAAATGCTTGCACTGTTTGGACAGGTCCGCTCAAGTATGTGTGGGTCTTTCCTCAAAAGACCTGTTTAGTTCTCATATGATTTAACTTTGACCATTTGACAGAGACCTCTTGACCTCTGAGTTGGTTTCGGTGTTTCTTCTCAAGGTAGTAAGACTGACCTCGTCCAGTTTCAATCAGTGTAAATTGACGTATAAAAGATTTATTTATAACCAACTTGCAAAATAAATAATTATTAATTTTATAAGCATGGAGCAAGGCCTTCATTCAAAGCCCTTAACAAGCATACTTCGTTCACTCTAATCGGTTCAGACACCATGACAGCCGATAAAACCTTCGATTTAATATCAATGAATAACAAGCTGTAACTGTCACTTTCATTCCAGTAGTGGATTTAAGGAGCTCGTGGCTAAATGACAACCAGATCGAGTAGATTTTCAAGGTTAAGCAACGCTTGCTGTGGTTGGTTCGTGGATGGGTGACCATGCATTCCTACATACCGTGACTCCTCGGATAGCACGTTAACCTGTTAGACCTGGCTCTCATTTGTAAGCCCATGACATTTGTTATGGGTAGCTAGAAGCCCAGAAATGTGACACTAGAGACAATGTGAGACTAGACCATGGCGTAACGTGTTACCCAGTTACTGTGTTGTTGAGGTCAGATTGGTAGTAGTTGCTGCATGTTTTTACACAACTGCCCAAAAAGGGAGTGTTATGTTTTCAAGGTTCATGTATGTAAGTATGTATTTGTGAGTTTCTTTATTCCACCATAACTTCTAAACGGCTTAACCGGTTTCAATGTATGTGGAATATCCCGGGTAACATAGGCTACAACTACTGCCCAAAGTCAAAGGACAGGTTTTAACAGTTCTCGTCAATTAACTTTGCCCCTCTGAAGTTGGCTACGAGTGACTGCGTAGTAATCAAAATACGAACAAACTGTAACTACGCATGCGCAAGAGACATGGGGGTGGGGCGCGATTTTATGTCTCAGTCGCTCGTTTACGTTCGATGCATGCTTGCGTCCCGCTTGCTCCCATCTACGTGACTGCACCTGCGCGATTTTTGCAAATGGCTAACTTCAGAAGGGCAAAGTTAATTGACGAGAACTGTAAACGAGCAAGTCCCCCGAATGCAATAAAAAAGTGGTTTTTGAGTTTTCAATTCAATCAAATCATTATTTGGTTAATTTTTAGACATGACAGGCGTGTTTTTTAATTATTTTACATGCAGTGACTACTACGTCGGATTTTTTTCTGGTAGGTACTCAAATTTGGAGCCAACCCCAATATAGTAGGGTTAAGGCTTTGCAGATTCATTGATTTCATCGGCTTTGCTTGCATAAATGTCGAAGCTTATGGGAACGTACTCATGGGACAAAAAATACCTACTGAATGTCCTATTCCAGAACGACTTAACATGTTATCCGAGGCACGAAGGAATCTTGGTATGTTAAAATGGTCAGCCATCTACAGGCCGACCTATACTCGGAATTATAATTCGATTCCACATTTGACATTAGCTACTGTCATTTTGTAAAATAATGATACCACATATAGGTAATAGTGTAGTGGTGAACACAAAAAATCGATAAATAATCGCGATTTATGTTTATGTAATCATAATATTGGTGTGCCAATTAAAGACTAAATTATTGATTTTTATTTAAATAAATACATAATTATTCATAATAATTATTTATTAATTAGTAACCGCTGCTTTATTTAATAAAAAGTTAATATTTTTGTTTATTATATTAAAAACAAAACTTATAATAAAAGAGAACTCATAACTAAATTATCCGTTCAGAAATATTTAATTTCCTGATATACCTACTTAGTTTCTATTAAAGTAGTAGTTGTTTAAATATACTACTATAAACGAGAGGAATCGATCCGGAAATATTCCATTTCCGTATCGAATAATTTCGCAACGTCACTATTTAGTACTTGTCATAACGTTGCAACATCGAAATTGTCAAATCTGGAATCGAATTAAAATTCCGAGTATAGGCAAGCATTGTTTAACCTTAATATCAACCCTTGCGGCTGTTATTATTAAGTCATGAGCAACCAGTCTCCTCATTCCTCTGTAGGTACGTACAATTTTTTCCGACATCTATGCAAACGAAGTCGTGGGCACAGCTAGTTCCAGAATATGGTTTACCCGTGTGCCGAGTTTCATGGAGCATTTACGCCGTTGGTACGGCATTTCATACAAACTTTCAAGTCCTTATTTTTCTAAGTGAAGTGAATGAACAGATTTTAGTTAAAATTTCCTACGCTTAAGCAAGACACATATTATGGACTAGCTGTGCCCGCGACTTCGTTCGCGCGTGCATTTCGTATTTAGGAAGATATTAAGTACACAAACTCACTAAATGTATGTAGGTACTCATCATGATTATGACATGACTTACAAAATTACGAAGAACGAACGAATATTAACACTTAAAAAATTTCTTCGTAAACAATATTACTTGTTATGTGATATTCATCAGTACGTATAAACAGGCTTTGCGCGCTGCTTACTTGCGACAAAGCGACATACAGCCTGACCGTGCGAGATACAGGACTACCGCAGATCCACACCAACACGACTAATAGTTTGTCTCTGAGCATGATTAATGGTCATGCCGAAACCTTAACCTTTTCAGAAGATAAGTCTCCGCAGAGGACATGGTGGAGTATACGGTGGAGGTCTGCCCTGCTTGGGCGGAGCATCACCGTGTCCTCGACGAGGCGATCGGCTGCGGCGTCCTGGTTTACTCCATGGTCCGGAGAAGAATATAAGATGAATGACAGCACGATTTGACAGTTATTCCTAGTTCGGGGCTAATCGTAAGTCCGTAGGTGATACGGAGTAGAAAACGCCCAACACGAAGGCCGAAACTACAGACTTCGGGCTTAAGGGAGTAGACCCCCTCAGCCGCCGCAACAGAAAAACATGTTTTTCACCATTTGTTGTCATGAAGTTCAGTTGTTCTCTGGCAAATTCATGCACGAAACTGTGAGAAAGCAAGAAAGAAGGAGGAGCGGGTACGGGTTTAGCACTACCATCTCGAAACCTATCTTCGCGAGTTCTTCTGTGGCGTCATTGCCTAGGGATCCACAGTTCCCCTTGAAGCTCTGGAGTGTGAAACCTGCTACTGGTAATTTCTGGCCCTAGGCTGGTCACCACGAATCACCAGCTGACTGGGAATTGAACAGTTTTGTTTCAAAATAAACAGAAAATAATTAGGAATGAGGGAGATCCTGGGAAAGAAATCCAAGAGTTGAAAGGCTCACCGAGTCGAAGCTCCAAAGTTTTGAGCATCGAAGCCGAGTTTTTAGCCTGTCGGTTTTGTATCGGTTGCATTTTGGGGAGTGTGCGACGGAATTGCATAGTTTAATTCCGCCAAGCTCGTTCCATCATCGGACCACAAGACCTACGGCGCCGGCGGTACGCCATCGGTACACGGTGGACCTCACACCCACATGAACAAAACGTTTTGGAACACATGGCGTGGAATTCCCTGACTGAGTCCGTGTTTCCTGATAGTTACAGCCTGGGAGTCTTATCAAGAGTGAGTAGGTTACTTATAGGCAAGCGTGCTCCATCTTCGATCACATCATCGTTTGCCATCAGGTGAGATAGTGGTCAAACGCGTTCCTATCAAAAGTAAAAAAAAATGAAAACAAAGTCAGTGGAGCAATTTTTTTTTTTGCATCAAATGCGTAACGCCTGGTGAGTATCAAAAGAATCTTTAACTAAAAAATACTTTTTGGTGTAATTCTCGTGCTGTTGATGGTAAGTACAGTTTCGCTCAACAGATGGCATTGCAAGTTTCATTAAAGATACTTATCCCTACTTACTATGCATGTAGATAATAAGTTGATTTCTTCTAGATTGCCACAATCGTATCAGGTTTATGTGAATGTTATCTACATTAGTTTTGTATTTTTTAACGCGATGCAAACAAATACAGAATACATATAAACAGAAAATAGGTTCTGCTTGTCTTGCTAAAAAGATATGCAAAATACAGCAATAACATATTATTAATATTTGAAAATATTAGGTTTGGTAGGAATAAAAAAATAAGGAAATAAATAAGATAAAAATAATACAAAAATAATTACAAAATTTGTGGGACTCGAACCCACACCTAGTCTTTCGAGAGGCAGGCTTTAAACCAACGGACTATGAGATCTGTTGGTAATTGATTAAAATAGCCGATAGCTTAGCTCCCTGAAAGGGTTCCACATCAGGTGCTCTAGACCTTCATTTTTTTTATGTCGACAGACAGTACTCATCATATTGACCAACTATTTCTAAAGCGGTATATTAATATCTTTTATAGATTAGCCGGGCTGCTAAGGTTCCACGTCTTGTATTCAGATCTTCAAAATAAATTATAGCCTATATGTTGGCGAGGACTGATAGCTATACAACAAAAAAAGTTTCATTAAAATCCGTCCAGTGGTTTTTGCGTGAAAGACGAACAACAGACAGACAGACAGACAGACAGACAGACAGACAGACAAAAAAAGAAAAAAAAATATTTTTGGCTTCTACTGTTTGTATAAATTTATTTATTTATTTATTTATGAATGGGCTAGCTCTTGACCTCGATCACGCCTGATGGAAAGCGATAGATGAGGTCCATGATGAAGCGAGCGTGCCCAGAAGATGCCTTGAGGCACTGGTACTCCCACGCGTCGACGAAACACAGCAGGCTGCTTGACGCCGAACTCCGGTGGGAGGGTGGTCGCGAACCAGGCGGGTGTTAGCCCTACCACCGCAAGGGAAGGATTGGCCAGTCTTATAAGGTGTTAGATGAGACTGTCCAGGATGCGCCGAGCGCTCGGTTCAGTTGAGTATCTCATGGAACAAATTGCGTATAAAGCACCCCTGGAGTATTTTTTTTAATTTATATTCAATGTACAGAATTGACGTCTTCTACTGTTTTATTATATGTATAGATTTAAAAAGTTATTAGAGAAAATTATAACAAAAAAAGTGTTACAACTGAATCGCCCGATTTTTATTTTCATAGAAACAGAGATTTCGAAAATGTTATTTGATAACTTTTTAGACCTCTCTGACTGTTTCAGAAAAAAAAGGCAGAAAAACCGACTTTAAATTACTTTCACATTATATATGCCACAGCGGCTTCGCCCGCGTGAACGACGAAAATGATCCCAAGGGAACATAAAAAGCCAATGTGTTATTCCAGAATTTAATATATATTTTTGCCAAATTTTATCCAAATCCATTCACCCGTTCCAGAGTAACAGACATCCATCCATCCAAAACTTCGCATAAAAGTGCGGGCAGCGTCATGTCACGCCTCGATGTGCGTAGACCTTTATCTGACAGGTGTTACAGAGCGTAATCTAACATGTTACAAAGCGAGCATTCGTGCAGTCAGTACGTGGAAACGAGCACGAACACGCGCATGTACCCGGATTATAGAACATGGCGTCTCGTAATATGCTCGCTGCGTATGGTACATTACGGCCGTAACACCGATCAGTACCCACCTTTACACAACACTCTTAACTTTTACTTAAAAATTAATACTATATGTATAACCTTTTTAGATAAAACATGTAATAAATGGTAATGGAATTCAGAACTCACCATCACTTAAGGAATCTGAAGATATCTTTATAAATTTTTATTGAGATAAGAAGTACAATACGATTGCTCTTACGACAGTTTACTTCTTATTGTACTCGTAAATCCAGCCGCAAACGGAGAAACTATTCGCGGCAACTGTTGCGAGACTTAGCGACTGTTATCGGCCACTAAAGCTCGAAGCTGCACAAATTCCTAGTAAATAAATGTTATTATAATGTCAAGGAGTACTTACAGGACAAAAAATATAGATAGAGACTTATAGTAAGGGCAATTTATTGACATTGAATAATATGACAATTAAAATAGCGTGACATGCAATAATAATTTACTTTGACATCAACATTTTAACTTAATCTAGGTATTTGATTGTTAAGACTATGACATGTAAAACTCTTTTGACAATAAATAATTTTGATTATTAAACCTTTGACATTTGCAGTATTGATTTTTATTTTATTTTTTGTGTATAGTAATTTTGCAATGTTATTTTATTAATTTTATTTACCTAGATAACCAATAATATAAATGTTTGCACATCTTATTAGGTAATGATACAGAGTACTTTATATTTATTTGAAACATCTGTTTATGCAAATAAAGAATTTGATTGATAGATTGATTGATTGACTATCACAATATAATATATCACAATATAACTTTAGTTGTGCTGTGGTCAGATGTAGTGGAGTGCATGTCAGCGGTAACAGCTCGTCGCTAAATAAAGTCGAGCAACTCTTGCCGAGCTCGGTCCGCGGATGAGTGGCCATCTTAATATAGAAGGAAAGAAAATTGTGTTTCTTAGCTTTACAAAAACAAAAATGCCATAAAATTGAACAAAATAAATAATCAAAACTATTAATGCTAATAGGGCTCAGCATCATGTCAGATAGTTTAATTTATCCAGTAAATAAACGAATAATATCTAACTGTTTATTTTTTATAGTGGCCTTCCATGGTCCTCTCACATTACTTTGGGTTTTAATAATTCCAGTAACACACTAGATAGCAACTATTGCGGCCACTACATAGTTGCCAAGATGTGGCGACCAATCGCTCACTAGGCGGCTGCACTTATTCTTTAAAAACCGAACTCGCAACAAGCGCCCTTGACATTCAGCGTTAACTGACAAGGCGCGTATGATAATGTATAATGTATGAAAATGTAAGGGCGGAAGAATGCAGGTTATTATACCGGTTCCAATGGATGAGCGAGCGATTAAATTGTTGTAAATATTTCGATATTGTTTGCTCTTGTGTGCCGCTGATTTTTGTTGCACTAAATTTCTTGGAAGTCTTTGGGCGTTTAATGGAAGTTGTTCTTAATAATGACAACAGTGACCCCTATTAAGGTTTTTTATTTTTAACCGACTTCTAAAAAAGGAGGAGGTTCTCAATTCGGATGTTTGTATTTCTTTTTTTATGTTTGTTCGGGCATAGCTCCGTCACTTGCTAACCGATTTGAAAAATTATTTTTTTGTTGGAAAGGGTATACTTTCCAAATGGTCCCATTGAAATTTTATCAAAATTGGTTTAGGAGTTTGGTTATTAAATCCAAATAGGCGGAAAAATCATCTATGTATACCTACGAAATTGCGTATTTTTGCTTTCCTGGGACTTTCCCGTGGTGTTGTTAGGTGTGGGGTACCACTAAAAAGTGAAAAATAAAAAACTTTTTCACAAAAAAAAGAAACCGACTTCCAAAAAAACACTACAAAGTTCAAAATAACTTTAATTTCGGAAGTCGGTGTCAAATAACGAAGAAGCAACCAAAAACACCGAGTTCTAGTACCACACCTCACCGAGTTGTAGTTCTACTGACCTGACATCTCTTTGAGGTGCGCGTGGTACACAACGCGCCGTTGACCCGGGCCTGGCTTTGATTTGACGGCGAGCCACCCAACGCTCGCAGTCCGCAGGCCAGCGCCTACGGTGGCCTGGAATCGCCCTGCGACTCCCGACGCCCGAGGTGTCTCCTTTTAATGCGGCACCTGGGGCGTAAGGTTTGCTTCTCCCTCCCGCGGCCCGCCTCCTCCTTCACGATGGCTTCCCATGCCTCTTCGCTCCGGACCATGGATTGTACCAGGGCCGGATTGATACACACACCTACATAATGTTAATTCAAAATGAAGTAATTACCTAAGTACCAACAACTTTAATAAATCACTCGGACTAACAAGAAATAATTAATAATCGCCACACTAAAGTAACCAATAATTGGCGTTTTTATAACTGAATTGCTACATATTACATGAACCGACCAATTATGTAGGCGTCAACTGTAATCACATATGCGAGGCAAGGAGCTGTGCAAGTTTAATATTCGTTTGTTAATTTTATGCTACATGGACATAGAAATATAAAAATAATACACTTCTGGACACATCTATTGGCCCACCTTGTATTTTCAGTTTCGTTTGGTCCTAGCTAAAATTTTATATTAGGTCGAGCAAAAAGTTTTTATGCAGTTTTGAACCTGGCACATTCACAATTTCATTCGTATAGTCTCATAGTCTTTTTTTGAATTTCGAACACAGAATTTAAAGAAACAAAAGACAATTTGGAGCCTGTTTGTTGATATCAAACAATCGAATACTAAGAAAACTTGGTTTTATTGGTTTACTTGGATTTAATTCTTGAAAAAGTGATTGATATCTTTGGTTTTGCAACAAACATTACTTATTCTTAACATTAAGGTGAGGTTCTATCAATAATCTATGGATACTTCACCTGAAGTCGCCGCCCAAGCTGTGGCACTTATTCAGGCCGGACACAGCCAAAGAAACGTGAGTGCTCAACTTAATTTAAGTCGATCTGCGGTCCGAAATGTTTATCGGAGGTACCTAGAGACTGGCGGCTTTGTTCGTCGCCAAGGAAGGCCACGATCTCGGGTCACAACTGAAAGGCAGGATCGATTCATCGTGACGACCAGCTTGAGAAATCGTCATCTTACCTCCATTGAGATACAAAACCAACTTCGCGACTTCCACGGAGTATCTGTGAGCGCTCGAACTGTTCGGAGAAGGTTAAAAGAACGCGATATGGTACCACACAAGCCAGCTAATGGGCCCAAACTAACGCGAGCCCACCGAACAGCGCGCCTTCATTTCACACGCAGTCATTTAAATTGGACACAGCAAGATTGGAGCCGTGTACTCTTTTCTGATGAGTCTAAAATTGTGTTACATGGCAATGATGGAAGGAAGAAGGTCTATCGACGTAAGGGAGAGCGTTTCGCACAATGCTGCTTTGAAGAGAGGGTTGCTTATGGCGGTGGCTCATGGACTGTCTGGGGCGGTATATCCGCGAGCGGCAAAACTCAACTTGAGGTTGTTACAGGACCACGGCTGCCAACATTAAATGCTGAAAGGTACATTCGTGAGTGCTTAGAACCTCACGTGATACCATACGCGGACTATGTGGGCCCAAATTTCCTTTTTATGCATGATAATGCAAGAGCCCATGAAGGCCGGCATCGTCAGGGAATATCTTCGGGATGTGAACATCACAGTTATGGACTGGCCAGCCAGAAGCCCAGACATGAACCCCATTGAGCACATGTGGGACGAGCTAAAAAGACGTGTTAGGGCTCGTCAGCCAGTTGCCCAGACGATGCAGGAGTTGAAAACTGCCATAGAAGAGGAATGGGAGATGATCCCTCAAAATTTCATAGAGCGGTTGATAAACTCTATGCCCAATCGTATGAGAGCTGTGGTAGATGCCCATGGAGGCAACACGCGTTATTAAATTAAACCTTTATTTGATAAAACATGTTTTTTATTCAAAAATCAATTGCCTTTAACAAGGCGCATATCCGACTTGTTAGGCGTAGCTCCATGTCGTATGGTATTCTGAATTCAAATTTAAAACAATACGATCGAAAAAGATGGTAAAATGTATCAGGTTTAAAACTGCATCAACAGTTTTTGTTCAATCTAGCAATCATATTTCGGTAGGGGCCATCGAAACCTAAACTGTAAGGTGGGCCAATAGATGTGTCCAGAAGTGTACATTTTGAATTTCCTGATGAAGTTATGTTTAAACGATGGAACCTTGTTAAATAAGCCTTTGCTGTCTATCAGTGGGCTGTATCTCATGAATTTATACAGTTGAAATAATTTACAAAAACTGGCCAAGTGCGAGGTGGACTCGCACACAGAGGATTCCGTGCTATACATAGAATAAATCACAATTTAAACGTGTTACAGAATAAACGCAAAATCTTAAAAGGGGGCCATTCAAGTACTCATAATTATGAACAAATTTTACTATGTGTCCAACACTGAAATCGCGAAAAAAAATTCGACTGCCCCATATACATTTCTGTACCTACGCAAAGGGCTCTTTAAATTTTTAATTAATTTATAATTTTTTGTTTTTTTTTTTAATATTAACAGATATTTTTAATTTTTGACGGACAGCGCAGGCTTATTACATAATACTCGTAGGGTTACGATTGGTTACCTTCGGGGTACGGAAAAATATACTTCAGGTCTGTTAAAAGTCACTTGATCTTATTATTGCACTGTATATACATCTTCAATGTGACACAAACCTTATTTACGACCCAAAATAAGAAATTATAATAAATTAAAGCCAATGTTAAGTATGCGATAAATAAAGAGTATGTTGTAATAACTCATTCTTGTTGAGAACAGCGTGTTTTTTATAAGATTATCAAAATAAGGAAAGCTTTTTTGATGAATGTAGTTCCTATGACTCAAATGGTTGGACAGTTGGACTTAAACCATTTGAGGGGAAAGGGAAGTGATATCAGATACGGTGATGCAACCAGAGAAGTTCGAGCTGCACGGGTTGAACTTTGAGGTAAAGCTACACTTACCGAGATCCGTGGTGGGTGACCATCCAATGGTTCAATAACGTTAAGGCACTGAACGCTTATAATCTCGTGGAATGCTACAAGCGTTCAGTTCCTTAGCGTAATTGTTTCCACCCACTGCTCTCGAATATGGGCCTTCGCCGCCCGAAGGACCAAGTAAGATAACAAATTCTGTGGGAAGTGTTTACGCAAAGGCAAGGACAGCTGTAAGTTATGCAAAGCAAAGCCGTGTTGGTGGCTGCAAAGAATTTCACAATAAAATCCCACAACCGTTTCGCATCTCACGCACTCATCATACCGATACGTTCTCATCCGCCGATTCATCTGCCCATCCGTCTGGTTTAACATACTTACCATACCTACCGCGTACCCTCCGTGCCTCGAAAAGCACATTAAGCCGTTGGTCCCTGCTGTTATAATAATAATAAATATTTTATTTTCGACCTTAGTATCCATTTTGCCCACAACAAAACATATAAAAGAAAGTAAACTAAACAATCACAACTGCGCCATTCCATGACAAATGTCGCAGCAGTGACTAATGTTAGTGATGTAACTACAGTGCAGCCGACTAGCGATCATACTAAGGATGCTATCGACTGGCCACGTGCTCTACGCACCAGGGATGCGCATCTTTTACGCATCGTAGCGTAAAAGCAGTCTATTCGACGTTCAGCAAACATCCCTGATGCACTACAGAATCGCCGCAGCCCCATCAGCAACCTGAACGCATTATTAAATTGGACTCGGAGAGCATTTGGGCTCTCGGGGTGATATGTACATCATTGACATTCATGACCGGTATTCTGACACCAGTATTGCCAGCGTCTGGCTTGTGGAGGTCAGGAGTCGCTCCACGTAAAATACTGATACCTATTTAGCTAAATCTGATTTGACTGGCAGCCGACCCCAGTACTGGGTATTTTTTTTCCAGTGCGCAAACCTTGAGAACCACTTCTGCCCATGTAAATAAACAACTTTCTCCAAGAAAGCCATAGTCAAATCCTAAAAAAAATTGAGTCTCCCATACAAATTGATCTCCCATACAAATTGAGTATCCCATACAAATTGATCTCCCATACAAATTGAGTATCCCATACAAATTGGGTCTCCCATACAAATTGAGTCTCTCATACAAATTGGGAACCCATACAAATTGGGATCAGTTGATAACAATTTTGTATTCTATCAACTGATCCCACTTTTTTTTAGGAATTAACTATGGCTTTCATGAGGAAAGTTGCTCATTTACGTGGGTAGAAGTGGTTCCCAAGGTTTGCGCTCTGGAAAAAAATAATCCAGTATTGTTTGGAAAAGGCGAAGGAGATGATGTGGTTCAAATGGTCAAAGTCGGAAATAGGAGTTGAATTTTAGGTCCGGAGATGCAACCGATAAAATCCTAGGTTCATTATTAGGTTTCTACCCCAGATGAGCATTTTTTCTTTACAAGCAGTATTAAGGTGATGCATTCAGTATATAAGGCCGTTTTTCGTTTTAGCGTATTTTCATAGGTACCTGGAACAGGAATGTGAAATTGTGGTGTATGCTTTTTCAGTGAATCAGTTGACGTTTGATATTTCAAACTCTCCGTGTGGACGCATGCGGGGACCCCGCGCGCACGCACCGCCAAATCGATGCTTTCGAGCTATCGTTTAAAATCACGGCAGCTTCTCTATTTAGTAACTACCAATACAAAATAAATAAAAACAAGTGACAATCCAAGAGACGCCACACAAAACAACTAGTCTAAAAAAACGATAAAAATTACCGCCCCGCCCCGGCCTTCATTACATACAGTACCGAGATAATCACTTCGGCGTCACATTTGAATAATTGAATTATTTATAGGCGCTAATAGGCGTCGTGTATTATGCTTTAATTATTGACATTTACAGTCAAAATGTGTTATCTTTTTTAGTATTTACAGGGTGAGCTGGTGAATAAATACCACTATATCTTAATCTATATTATTATAAAATCGAAAGGTCACTTACTGATTAATCACGTAATCTCAATAACTACTAAACCTATGAAGATGAAATTTGGCACGAAGGTAGATTATGAATAGGAGATTTCAGCTAAGAAAGGATTTTAGGAAATTCCCTCCGTAAAAGGGGTGAAGTAGGGGGTGGAAATTGTTTGTACTTAATCTGCGCAGACGAAGTCGTGGGTGAAGTGCTTTTTTTTTTTTGAGGATGGGAAATCATCAAATGACCCCTCCCGCTCTGGGTGGAGCGGCAGGGAGTGTCAGACTTCTACTGACTAAAACCCACCCATGCTCCTCCTAGTGCCTTTTACGTTCCAGGGCCGCGGTAACTCTTTCGAACAAAATCCGCAACCCTGGTAGGCACTGGCCCTAACGGGTCCCTACTCCTATGCTGACATCTCTTTGAGGTGCGCGTGGAACACAACGCGCCGTCGGCTTGGGTCTGGCTTTAATCGGACAGCGAGCCACCCAACGCTCGCCGTCCGCAGACCCGCACCTACGGTGGCCGGGAATCGCCCAGCGACTCCCGACGCCCGGTGCGTCTCCCTATGCCGCGGCGGCTGGGGCGTGAGGGTTGTCTCTCCCTCACGCGGCCCGCCTCCTCCTTCACTAGCATTACTGCTTCGCAGAAGGAGGTGACGGCTTCCCATGCCTCCTCGCTCCGGACCATGGATTGAACCAGGGCCGGACGCGAGAGGTCGCCGCCGCCGATCGCCTCGACGAGGACACGGCGCTGCTCCGCCCATGCAGGGCAGGCCTCCACCGTATGCTCCACCGTGTCCTCGTGGGTGAAGTACTAGGCACTATATATTTTAAAACAAAGTCCCTCGCTGCGTATGTCTGTCTGTCGTTCTCAAAAACGACGAAACGGATTTTCAGACGATTTTCACCAATAAAAAAGTAATTTATGAAGATTTAACTAGCTGACCCGCGCATCTCTGTCCTCGTCACACTTTTCATTAATGCTCCACTCCTAAAGGTCGTGGCGTGATGTAATATAGCCTATATCCTCCTTAGATAAATGCGCTAAACAACACTAAAATAATTTTTCAATTCGAACTAGTAGTTCCTGAGATTAGCGCTTTCAACCAAAGAAACAAACAAGCTCTTCAGTTTAATACATTAGTATAGAAATGTAGAAAGTACCTATATACTTATAGGTAGATTGGGGATTTGTGTAAATAGACTAAAATATTGATGAAGATGTCGGAAAAAATCTTATCGAATGTGAGCTTAATATGCTCTGGTACCCGTATGAACCCGGGTAACGTTGCTGGTGATAAATACACAACACACACAATAATGCGTTCCGGGTGCTGATGGGACTGCCGCGTTACTGCAGCGCCTCCGGGATGTTCGCGGCAGCTGACACAGACGGCTTTGCGGCCATCATGCGCAAGCGGTGCGCGTCTATCATGCGTCGCACGCGCGACAGTCCCAACACCATTCTGCGCGTGCTGGCGGACCGGTGGGACTCACCGATGCTGGCTCGCTGGATACGGCTGCATGCAGTCGTGTAGTGATTGGCAGCCAGCATTGGAGTACCTGACCCGCAACTTATTGTTAAAATTAAATAATTATTTAAAAAAATACTAACCTAGTTGTAAGGTCGCAATTGTACTATAACAAAATATGGATGTCTTTATTCCGAAATAAATGATTATTATTATTATTTTCTTTATTTAAGGTAGGTACATACATATAAAATACATTTTTAAATATTAAAATATTTAAAAATGTAAAAAATAGTAGCCCACCGGTATCGGGAACAGGGTCCAAGCTACCGGCGGTCAGGGCTCCAGAGAGAAGAACCTCCTAACGATGCGAGCCGTGTCCAGAAGTACTGCTCTCTGAATCAAGCCCTTGATCCAGCTGCCTAACGAGAGCCTCCTAAGATGTTGGTCGAGGCTCGTGGCTATTAAGCCGTTGGCTGACACGACTATCGGTACAATGATTGCCGAATTCACATCCCACATGTCGACAACCTCACGAGCCAAGTCAAGATATTTGATTTGTTTATCTTTCTCGGCTTTCACGAGGTTCTCGTCATGCGGAACGGTGATATCTACAATCATTGCACGCCTCTCGATTCGGTCCACCACCACTATATCAGGCTTATTTGCAATAATAGTCCTGTCAGTGATGATGGACCGATCCCAGTACAATGTGATGCTGCCATTATCGACAACTGGGTCGGGCACATACCTGTAGTACGGAACCTCCGATTCCACAAGAGAGTATTTCAGAGCAAGTTGCTGATGGATAATCCTGGCTACAAGGTTGTGTCTATGCAAGTATTCTCCATTAGCAAGACGAGAACAACCAGAGATAATGTGGCGAATTGATTCTCCCGGACGGTGACATGCCCGACATATGTCAACCGTGCCGTCCTTCACAATAAATCTCCGGTAGTTTTTCGTCATGATAACTTCGTCCATAATTGCACAGACAAAACCTTCGGTTTCCCCAAAGAGGTCACCAAACCGTAGCCAGGCTACGGACGCTAATTGATCCACGTCGGGCCCGTGTAGGGCCCGGAAAAAGCGTCCGTGAAGTTCCATAATCTGCCATACCGCCCTGCGATCGTTGGTGTCAAGCACTGCAGGTTTTCGCCAGTTCTCATTTGCCAAGGAGAGCGGGGTGAGTCCCTTGTCCACCGCCACTACATCTCGATGCATACCCACGTCGACAGCTAGGAATTATTCCCTGAGACTGCATATCTCGCGATTGTGGATAGTCTTAGCACTTAAAAAGCCTCGACCTCCACATTTTCGCGGGATATACAGTCTCATTACCGACGACCGTGGGTGATGCATTCGATGTGCAGTTAGCAGTGTACGAACCCGCCTATCCAGGGCGTCAAGTTCCGTTTGAGTCCATTTGAGTACGCCGAAAGAGTACATCAATACCGGCATGACCCATCCGTTGAAAGCGCGCACCTTGTTTCCGCCCGACAGAAGGCTGTTGAAAACCTTCTTCAGGCGGCCAAAGAAGCGCTCCTTCAACGAATGCTTCATGTCAGTAACACTGATGCCTAACGCTTCCGACATACCCAAATACTTGTAAGTATCGGTTGGAGAAAGGGATCTCAGGTTTATGGAATCCGAGAGTTGCGATCCCACGGATTCCATAATCTCTCCATGCTTTACATGCATGACCGCACATTTGTCCACACCAAACTCCATCCTGATGGCACTACTGAAAGTTTCAGTTACCTTCAGTAGCTCCATCAGTTGCAGATTACTGGGGGCAAAGAGTTTCAGATCATCCATGTAAAGGAGGTGAGATATAACCTGACAACCTCTCTTCAACCGATAGCCTAGTCCTGAATTCTCCAGCAATGTGCTGAGAGGATTCAAGGCTAGGCAAAACCAAAGCGGACTCAAACTATCGCCCTGAAATATACCCCGCTCGATCCTTACCGGTTCGCTATTCCTCTGGATATTTCGACATCCTGGATAGCGAAGAACTGTCCTCCATTGCCCCATACATGACGTCAGGAAGGTGCGTAGCGTTGCATCAATTTTATACAATTCTAGCACCCTCATGAGCCATGTATGAGGCACCGAGTCATAGGCCTTCTTATAGTCTATCCAACATGTCGACAGATCCTTTCGGGAACGCCGAACCTGTTGGCTAATGGCCGTATCAATGAGGAGTAGCTCCTTAGTACCGCGGGACCCATTCCTACATCCATTTTGAGAGGCAGACATGATGTTATTGCTGCTAATGTGATTATTAATTTTAGCTCTCAAAATGGATGTAAGAACCTTATAGACCGTCGGTAAACACGTTATCGGTCTATAGTTTTTGGGTTCCGCGGTGCTACCAGATTTATGGAGCAGGTGGGTAACTCCTGTGGTAAGGAATTCGGGCAGCGAGCCGGACTCCAAGACAGTTTGGAACAGAGACGCCAAACGAACATGCGACCCAAGTAACCACTTAACCCAAAAGTTGTGCAGTCCGTCCGGCCCTGGAGATTTCCAGTTAGGCAACGGACGGACTGCACGGGCTACATCTTGGGAGCTAATTGTGATTGCCCCCATTTCGGGTAATGAATCGCATGCTCCTTCGACTTCTCGAATCCAATCTCCTTCGGTGTGACTAACAGGCACCGACCAGATGCTGCGCCAGAATGAGAACATGGCGTCATCTTCTGGCAGGCGCGTGTCAGTCACACCTTGTTCCGGTCGCTCCCAAGCCCTGTATACCCACCTTTCATCACTTCGGAATGTGCGATTCAAGGTGTATCGCTCCACTCGCCGCCTATACCTACGAATACGGTTTGCCCATGCATACACCTTCTGCTTCAGGAAGTCGATGCGCTCTGTGACACAGGACATATAGTCTTGGGGAGTGATATCAGTCCCCGAAAACGCCCGTCTCACAAAACGCATCACTCTAGGGCGAGTGTTGCCCTCCCTGAAGCAGATCAGTTTGCCGATTAACGCTCTGGCCCCACCGATACGACGCTCGATCCTGCACTGCCAGGCCGGTACGGCTGGTTTTGGTCGTGTTTATTATTATTATTATTATTATAAATAATATCATTAATATAAAATTCTTTGTTTGATTTTGGAGGAAATCTCTGGAGGGACCGATCTATGACGAAATTCATTCATTGATACCAATTGATACTACAAATGTTTTGGCGTATATAACGTAATTGAATTTTGAACATAAAAAACTACAACCCCACATAGTATTTTGATTTAATTTTATGCGACATATGTACATATTAATTTGAATCATTCAAAAAAAATATTTCAAATAAATATCAAAAATTCCTTCGTTAAAAAATTCTTGTATAAATTATATGATTTTACACCTAGCGTTTCTCATGACAGTCAGTAACAAAACAATTCAAGTTTTCTTAAAGTAGGTATAATGTCAAATACCTTAATATTTATAGCAAGATCAGACATTGTATCAGACCAAAGACTGCGATAATGAAGATATAACAAGGAAATTACAACCCACATAAAATATATAACATTACAATACGCTTTCACCGTACCTACGTGGTACTTGAAACGATTTTTAGGGTTCCAAACGTTTGTATGAAAGAACCAAACCCTTTTATGAACACTCGTGTGTTGTGACCCCTTGCCACGGCCAATTTGCTCGGAATGTATCTCTCCACGTGATAGTCAGGACCAAAGGCTTAACGTGCTATTCGAGGCACGGAGGTGTCTCGGTATGTTTAGATGGTCACCCATCCATAGACCAACCTCGGTAAGCGTTGTTTAACCTTGAAGATCGACGTGTGTGGCTGTTATAATTTAGCCACGAGCTCCGACCCGAACACGGACGCGAAACGTAAATAAATCCATTTGTAGTATGAGGTCACTTTTGAAAGACAAATTAGTATTTTTTAAACACTTTCAATCTGAGCCGTGCGACATATCAATTGAAAGAGCTTATTTTATTGATCCAATAACTTCAAATTACACACAAGAGCTAAACAATCTGGTATTATAGGTAGGTTACACATAGTAAGTCTGTGATCAAAATCCTGTGTACAAAAATTGTTGTTTTTTTTTAATATATGGGTAATTATATTTGAGGGTATGAAGTATATTTGTGTACGTAAAATAAAAATAATTTTAAAGTAAAATAAAAAAAATACACGAAACTTACAACAAACTAAAATATAGCATAAAAAAATTCGTCCTCAACGCTGTCAGCTGGTAATGTATTCAAGAGACTGGTGGCATTGCCACGTTGAATGGCAATGCTTAGTCTCTGCACAAAGTAAAAGCCAGCTCTTGGGTCCCTTTATTCACATTGTCCCCATAACGTACATTCGGCTAACGGGGAAAACGGGAAGGAAACCATATTTCTGGGTGGTTTAAAAAAAAATCGGGTTGTTCCAAGTCCCGGTGAGCTCGCTTTGCTCGCTCTTGCACTAACATAATCTGAGAAACATTTAATTATTACAATAAATTGACGAGTACAACAAGTTTAACGGGGACATGGCCTACGGGGACTACGGGAATATACTCTTGGGTCATGGTAAGTGTCAACCACCCGTTTTGAAATTTCTTCGAAAAGGCTGTGAGTACAAGGGTCCCACGGCCCAAGGGTTTCAACCCCAAACGGCTCGAAAATATAGTTACCAATAAGGTTACTACTATATTTAAAGTTTTATAAGAAATTGACTATTTTCAACATTCATAAATAACTCTAAAAATATTCTTTGTTATATCCGATACTTATGAGACTTAAAATACAGATAATAGTATAAGTATTACTTACCGATATCAGAAAAATATATGCTTTTAAGTAAGCAAAAAAAAATTCAACGAAACCCTTTGCACGCGAGTCCGTATCGTATTTGGCCGGTTTTAACGCAAAGGGCACATTTACCTACCAGACAGAGGTATTCAGTAGGTAACCTTTTGTAAGTTTTTAACAATTCAATAAAATTGTTATGGGCAAAGGGAATATTACTTGTGATGTTTGCTTCAGGAACAACTTGTTTGGTCTTGTGCTGTGTTGTGTACGATTTAATTGCAAGATTTTTAGGATGGTGTCACAGTGGCAGCGATAATATTTTTAGGAAAGCAATGTTAAGAATTTCGGATGATATTGATTCAGTTCTGTATCCAGTAATTAACATGGCGGAGGCTCCCGCCTGATGCGACCTCTGATCCAAATCCAAACTATTCATTGGCCATCTTTGGAATATGTAAGGGTCATGCCAATCGATCGATGGAAGAATGGATACATTTTCAAATCGCACGGGAAACTCTGATACCGCGATGCAAGATTTTGTTCCGTTAGTTCGCAGCTGACGGGATAGATGGCGTTTCGGTTCTTTTTGCTGCGATGTAGATTTTGCTTCTTTGGTTTTTTATGGCGGCATTGATGCCGCTACAAGTTGACGTCGATAGATAAGTAGTTTCTACTACACCAATCGATCGATGCCGTCGATCTATGTTGGAATGAATTAGTCGAAGTCGATCTATAGTTTTTACTTCTTTCTTCTATCAGCCACACAATCGATCAACGTCGATTGATGGCATCGATCGGCGCGGCGGTCATCGACGATCGATCGATTGT
This sequence comes from Melanchra persicariae, assembly GCA_947386135.1. Taxonomy (NCBI): domain Eukaryota; kingdom Metazoa; phylum Arthropoda; class Insecta; order Lepidoptera; family Noctuidae; genus Melanchra; species Melanchra persicariae. Next base: position 10,048,180 of record OX376670.1, on the reverse strand, counting down.
ATGTTCGAAGACGGACATAAATGTCCGATTTGAATCCGAGGTAATACGAAAGCGTTCATACAAACAGTACTACGTCAATATTTCTTCCGAATTGGAGACTCACGGATGACGGAGAGAAATCGGATGACGTAAGTCGGATTTAGTGCGTATACTACCATACAAAAAGTTCTGTGACTAAGTACTTCGAAACGTATTTTCACGGATTCGGATCGGATGCAGTGCGTAGCCGCCCTTAGACGAAATGCCGAAAATATACTAAGGGATTGATCACGTGGCATTCGACGGCGTTTGTCAATGCCATACATTTTCGATCTTTTGACGATCGCCTTCGCTACGCTACCGTTGTCAGAATGTCACATGCCTCAGCCGGCCTATTCTGAAGTGAAGTGAAGTGAACCGTCATTCCATCTTGTTTGTATGGATCGACAGCTTATAAATTCTGCAACATGTTCACTTCAGCCAAGTTTACACAATCGCGCTGCAGTTCAAAGCGTTGATATCGTTTAGCACTTAGTTTGACTCTCGCTATCTATCGCCTCGCTCCCTCCGGAGGCCAGACCAGAATGCGGGCCAATAAATTAAATTTGAATGTCCCAATAACAGTGGGTGCTTACAATCTGGTGGTGACTTGTCTAAACGATCGTTGTTATTGCCGTGCTAGCCTTACCGAGGTCGCATTCTGATGTATGTAGGTATGTTGTCTAGCTACTGATAACGGGGAGATTGTGTGTCTGTTTGGACAATTTTTTTTGTAATCTACTAACTATTGTGGGGCCAGGGATGCAGCTGAGTACCAACATTTTACATGGAGTGACGTCCTATCTGACCTCCACAACCCAGCAGGAACTTAGCAAACATTTATTGTGTGTATCTATGTATTTCAATTTACTACATAAATTACTATTTATTTATTTTGTTACATTTAATTTTATAATAATTATTTTATTTGGATTTATATATTTTCATTATAAAATGTGTTCCGTATAGTATATCCGTGGCATCACAGGCCCTATCGGAATATCAGCGCTGTGATATTTTCTTTTTTTTAAATATCGCAGCTTATGCTGAGATAGGGACCATTTTGGCCTCGCACAGAATGTATACCTATCGTTAATTTTATTTTATTGTTTTACTTTTTGTTTGTCTTGTGCGAGTCCCAAATAAATATTTTTCTTTCTTTCTTTCTTTCAATACGATAGGTAGGTATCCCTGGGCAAAACTGGTGTCAGATTTTCTGGCTTTCGACTACCTTTACGCTGTCAAATATCCATAAATGTCATCCGGGACCAACAGTTTAACGTACACGGTTTCGAGGCACGGAGAAGTCTCGATATATAGTGGATGGCTACCTATCCATGGACCTCGACAAGTGCTGCTTAACCTCGAAGATCGAACGGTGCGCTTGTTATTATTCAGCCACGATAATAATGAAATAATAGGCTTGCAGTATTTTACTACAGCCACACCTGATTATAAGCGAAGATGTGTGGACGATGCAGCACGCTTGCCTAGAAGCACTCTATTCACTCTTGACTTTAAGACTCCTGGTTCCAGTTATCTGGAAATACAGACTCCAGGCATTAATTTTCCTCCTCAGTGGCGTAGCTTGCATGGGTGTCGCCCTGGGGGCTTAGTGCGAGTTTTTTAACGTACTCGATTGCGCAAACGTAAATTGCATGGAAAAAAGGGTTTTTCCGTTAATGTCACCAGACAGCACTTATTCAGTTTCAATACAAATTGAAGTTTACGCTAACGCGATTGAGAACGTTAAAAAACTCGCACTAAGCCCACTGGTGCAGATATTTTGGTGTGAATATTGTATGAGTTGTGGAGGTCTGGTAGGCAGCCGCTCCACGAAAAATACTGGTATTCAGTTGAATCCGGTATGACTGGGAGCCAACCCCAATATAGTTGGGAAAAGACTAGACAGATGTTGTTCTTGTATCACTGTTGTTTAGTCATTTAGTGTTTGATGATGACATTGGGGAATTTTGCGGCCAGTACCTACTCGTTGATAACAGCATTAGATGTTGTGTGGTAAGAGCAGGTGAAAGCTCGCAAAAAATGTATACAGTCAACAACTTTGAAACTATAATCTTCCTCAACATTGCTGTCAGCTCCCATTGGCAAAAGAAAATTTCACCATGCGGCAAAATCAAAGTCTGTCCATCTACTACAGCTATCGTCAAGCAATTAACAATATAAATTTACAACGACCTCCTCGCGTCCTTCCGACGTCACCAGATAATCCCAGCCTACATACATATGCATAATTACATACATAAAGATATACACGCTAGGGCTGTGACGCATCGTCGCCGGCACAGCTGCTAGTGCGGACTCTCAGCAAGAAATTGTATTCTCCATGACTGCCTCTGCTAGTTAACAGTGTTAGTAACAGAGATCTGCTAAAAAAAACAGGCCAAGTGTGAGTCTAACTCGCGCACGAAGGGTTCCGTACCATTACCTGTAAAAAAAAAACGGCAAAAAAAGGCACGTTTGCTGTATGGGAGCCCCATTTAAATATTTATTTTATTCTGTTTTTAGTATTTTTTGTTATAGCGGCAACAGCAATACATCGTCTGTGACAATTTCAACTGTCTAGCTATAATGGTTCATGAGAGACTGCCTGGGGACAGACAGACAGACGGACAGCGAACAGCGGAGTCTTAGTAATAGGGTCCCGTTTTTACCCTTTGGGTACGGAAACCCTAAAAAATTTCTTATAAAATACCGGAATTCAGTGTGGCAAAAGGAGAGGGCTTAGCAAATGATGATCATTGTATAGTGCAGTATACTCTAACATGTAACTTTTTTTCTTTATTATTCACCTCCGCCTTCGCAAAATGGCCTCCGTTACATCGTTAACGTAACATACAGATAATGACATACCTACATACATGTGGAGTTCTCAATTATAATGTAAAGCAGCCCCGCCCGGCGCCGGCATGCGGAAACCACTGCTCATGGAGGATTGCTGCGCTATGGTAATGTCAAAATTGTAGGAGGTGTGATGTGGTGGAGGTGCCGCCAAAATTCATTAATTATTTTGGGAGTAATAGCTATAAGGGCATTAGGAGGAACACGGATCGGTTTTAGTCAGTACGCGGTAAAAATGTAGTAAGAGTCTGACACACCTTCCAGCTCCGCCCAGAGCAGACGGAGTCATTTGATCATTCCCTATCCTTAAAAAAAAGCTAAAAGAACCTACCTTTTTTTTCTACAGGGCTCCTACTGACGTAATTTCGGATATTCCTACTACTTCACCACCCATGAGTCAGGGGCTCGGACGATTCTCCTGTAGCTATTCGCAAGCAGACTGGTGGACTAGTTGCAGTAGTACGATGTAGTTTCTATAACTAAAGGTTCTTACGATGCAAAAAGCAGGGACTTTCAGGATAGTTCATTTTCTATTGCTCTGCATTTTCATCAAACTGGAGCACTCCAATGACCTGGTGAGGGTCGCTGGTAGCCGATGGATGCGAGACACACAGGACCGGTTGTTGTGGCGACACTTGCTGAAGGCCTATATCCAGCAGTGATGCAACGTCTTTCGGCTGATATGATGATAATGATGATGATGGAGCACAACTAAACTTTGAGCAATTTCATCAAGCAGTTTCTATCGTTCATTTTCATTTCTAATCGTGAGACAGGGCCGCGGCAGACCACGAAGAAGATGGCAGGGCGACTTGAATGTCTTCCTTAGAAATTGGCAACAAGTGGCACAGGATCCGGAATAATGGAAGGAATGAAGGAAGGCTCTGCAGTGGGGCAGTTCGGGTTAGTTATAATATAGGTTAACAAAATAGAGCACCCACAATAAGAAAAGTTAAACGGTGTGTTGAGTGTATGCTACCGTGCCCCGAGATTTGGAATTTGATAAGAAGCTTTATATCTGTTTGTGTGATCTTGTTTTATTCCATCAATTAATATTTTGAATGGAAAATGTAAAACTTATTTACTATAATAATTATGACATAGGTACCTATAAATACTGACATTACCTAAACAATATGGAACACATTTTCATTCTTACTATTTTCTATTGACATGATTTTAAATGAGTTGATTTGTATTTAATTTTAATTTTATTTGCATTGTCATCCAAATTAAAATTATGAAATTATTATTAGTATTTGTATATTATTGCTAATTAATAAATGTATACTGCATGCTACAAGTATACACAAATGGTAAAATATAAATATTTGTGTGGCTTAAATGCCGAATATAGTGAAACCCCATAGATCTTAAGAAAACTTGTTAGCTACTTACCTATATTCTTGCAAATAAAAATATCATTCATTCATTCATTCATTCCTTCATTCATTCATATACACGCATGAATTTACTACATAAACTGCCGCATCGCCCCGTGCTCAATCTGTTTCCAACATTCCAGTAATATAAAAGAGTACTTTTTGTGATGCACTTATAAGATCAGACGTAACAAGTACCTACCTACTAAATATACGACAAAAACATCGATTACACATTAATATGTATCTTAATCACCTTGAATTAGCTTTTATTTGTGATTTAATTGATTTATTTGTGATTCCGGCTTTTTTTGTCCAGATGTTGCATAAGTACACTAGTTTTATTTACTTAAGTTGCCTAACTAATGAAACACGATACATGCGACTCTTTGTAGTATTTTTTGACCATACATTCAAGGTGACGTTTGCCAGCCGGGCCCTAAACTACGGGCCCCCCAGGTCCTGTCTTGCGGGGCTTTGCTTGCCGCAAGCGGGGTGGTAGGTAGGGTAGGGTTCCCGGGCAGCCTAGGGCTTGGCTATTACCGATGACTCTTACTACATACATATGAATTACCAAGGTGCAACAACTTTCGAGCAACGGCAAGCACGAAATATTTTTCGCTCCCACTTGCACCCTACGATCTCTAAGTTCTTGAACTTTTCTACATAAGTGAAAAAAGCCTTTTCTATTTAATTATGAATGGTCAAATCAAACCTATCCGAGGTGGTGTACAAACATTTACGACCTCGCTTTACTGGCTCTTGAATTCTATGTTTTTCTTGATCTTAGCCCTTCCCGTATGACTTAAAAAGTCGCTTCAATAAATCTATGAATGGCTAAAAGAAAATGAAACCTATCCGAGAAGGGATGCAAAAATTCTTGAGCTCCCTTCGCCCGCTCTTGAGCTTTCCTGCATCAGTCAACAAAGTTGCTTCTATTTGAGTATAAATAATTAAAATAAAACACATTAGAGGTAACCAAAAGTGCCCAGTGGCTTTTTTATTCTATTCAACAATAAAATTAATCATTTTTGTATTTTCTAACATTATCACATCTATCACTGTTCCGTTCCAGGCCCCAGGCTTGTGAGGAGCCACCCGGGCCCTCCCAGACTAGTCTGACCCTGACTTTTAAGCGAAACTCAACTCAAGGTTCAAAGGGCAAGGCTAAAGTTGAGGGAAATGCTCAAATTCTTGGACCATTTTCTTCCCATTCATTTTCATCAAAATCAACCCAAAAACAAATAATAAATATTCAGCATTTAATAAACATCGATACCAACTATCAGTATCATCTATCTACTCCAAAAAAAGTAAAAAAAAAACGCAAAAAATTGTCATTTCCTACCATACACCACCCAAGGTAAACCTAACCCTCAAGCTTCTCAATCAAAGTCCAAAATCCTTTGACAAAGCTGCATTAGCCTTCCAATGTAAATTCAACCTTAGCTTTATAGACACAAAGTTAAATATCTTTTGGGAAGTCTTCCTTAATTGGTAGTCGAATTCTTCCAGTTATTGCGAACGGTGCCAAATATGGCGTCTCTTAAAGGGCAGACTTATTGTGACAATAAAATGAGTATAACGATGATCTGAAGCGAAAATTATACGTGTTTATGGATTCTTTATGTGGGCCGATTGGCAGTTAATCATGAGACTGGCTTGTAATCTGGATAGCGGCATGGACACTTGATTTGAGGCAGTCATTAAGATGATTCCGGTAATGAATTTCCGCTCTATGAAGGCATACGTACACGGAGGAGGTCGGGGCTAAATGATAACAGCCGCACGTATCGATTTTTGAGGTTAAGCGACGCTTGCCGAGGTCGATTTGTGGATGGGTGACCATCCATTAAATACCGGGACCCCTTCAATCTGGTTAGACCATAGGTTTACTATATCAATGGTCTAACCAGATGCAGCTCAGTACCAGTATTTTATTAAAATAGATAAATAAATAAATAAACAGTAGCATAGGATTCTGTGAATTATTGGAACAAAAAAAAATGTGTATTTTCCGTCACGACCCTTTCTTTAGTGTAAACGGTTATCCATAGGGTGACACGATTCTTCATCCCCGGATAAAATATCTCTGACAAAATATCCTCGACAAAAGATCCCCGACAAAACATCCCCGACAAAATATCTCCGGCAAAATATCTCCGGCAAAATATCCCCGGCAAAAATCCCCGGCAAAATATCCCCAGCAAAATATCCCCCGCAAAATATCCCCGAAAAAATATCCTCGACAAAATATCCCCCGCAAAATATCCCCGAAAAAATATCCCAGGCAAAATATCAAAAAATATCCCTGGCAAAATATCCCCGAAAAAATATCCCCCAAAAAAAAATCCCTGGCAAAATATCCCCGGCAAAATATCCCCAGCAAAATATCCCTGGCAAAATATCCCCGAAAAAATATCCCAGACAAAATATCAAAAAATATCCCCGAAAAAATATCCCTGGCAAAATATCCCCCGCAAAATATCCCCGAAAAAATATCCCAGGCAAAATATCCCCCGCAAAATATCACCGACAAAATATCTCCGGCAAAATATCCCCTTTCTTTCTTTCTTCTTCTTCTATTTTTGTTCTTATAAAACGCTTTTAAGACGCACGGGCGCGGCATTTTCTTGCTGATCCCTGCCTGAGATGAAATGCTCAAACAAACTAAGGGCCATTTTCACCAAGCCAAACTGATCGCGATCAGCGAATAAACCACGTTTATGAGCTGTCAGTGTCACTATTTTTCTATGGAATATTGACGCTGATAGCTCTTAAACGCAGTTTAGATGTACTGATCGCGTTCAGTTTCGTTGGTGAAATCCGCGCTAAGAAGTCATGGCATTTTTAAAGTTCAAACTTTTTCTAGTAACACCTTTTTTTTAAATGGGAAGTCATTAAATGATTCCTTCCGCTCTGGAAGGAGCCTGAGGAAGTGTCAGACTCTTTCTGAAAAAAACCCATCTGTGTTCCTCCAAATACACTTTGCGTTCCAGGGCCGACGTAACTCTTTCGAACAATTCCGCAACCCTGGCCGTCTTAGTATAGACCCTGTATCTATGCTAGATGACTGATCAGGACACCCGATATCCTTGTGTAAGCCACACCGAAGTTCGCCAAGTTCTGTTTAATAGTCTAACCTTGCTTATTGCGTGAAGGACGCAGTTACAATGACTCAATACTTCGTAATAAGATTCGATAGCGTTTGTTCGGGAATCGACTATTATTAAAAATAGATCTTTTAAAATGCTCAATTATTGATTAAACTGATGAATCTATGAGGTGCTCAAAACACTTTGCTCAGTAACCATCATCATTATGTTCATGATTTATGAAACATGTTCTTCCATACTTGTCTATTTGTCTTCATCTCATTGGGCCTCCAAATTTTAGCTATATCATCATCTTTCACCTAGTTCATCCATAGATTCTGTGGTTTTCTCTCCTTTTATAATCATGAAATTTTGAGACTGAACCAGCATTTACAGCAACAACACATTTTCACGGACCCGTTTCCGCATCCATCTAATCAGAGCCCTTCTGCCTATTTTGCTAATTGTCTTATGTCGGTAAATAAGCTGACCTAACCTTAGTGATCACTATCGCCCATAAACACTGCAATAGCAGAGGCTACGTTGATGCGTCGCCATACCATAGCTGTCATGACACGTAATACACCGACTCCCGTACAGAAAGAAAGAAATAACATTTACACCAGGTAGGGACACTCCTGATGGATTGTCGTCAAATAAAAACTGACAGGCTGCGCACCCAGATACCATTCAAAACTGAATACAACAGCATCACTGATCGCCAGTGAAAATAGCTTAGTTAGATGTACCCCAGACGTTCGCAAAGATATATAAGATACTGACAAGGCTTCAGCACCCGGAGGGTATTGGTTACCGGAAACCTCGGGTCTTCGCAGTGTATCATGAACCTAACAATCATAGGAAGATAGTTGAAAACTACACAAGCAATCTTTAATTATTGATAACTTTACTTTTATTTGTGCGACAGTAGAGATTAACATTTCTGTTGCCGATAATAGAACAAAGTACAAAAATTAAATAAAGTTAAAAATAAAGGGGACCATTCAAGATTATGGTACGGAACTATTCGTGCTCGAGTGTGACGCATTTGGCCTGATTTATTTTTGATGGACCTAAATAAGGCCTGGATAATGTCCTGGATAACTTAAAGAATACAAAATTATTGACTTTCAGGCTAACGATGTCGCTTGGAACAGCTTGAGAGCTATACCTACACGAGTTACATTATGTATTAAAAGGATGTACAGGAAAATCTAAGTTTGAGGTTTTCCTCCTTTAATATTTTCCAGAAAAATCTACAGCCCTGTAAACCTAAAACTGATGTAATTCAGGCGCATATTACAAGAAGTACCTAAGTAACATACGCGCAATATTGCAGGTCCGACAGATTGCGCCAGCACCGATCAAACTGTGCGTGAAATACTAAACAAATGGACGTCACAGTGTCAGAAACTAAATTAATTTGACGATTAATGTTGGTAATGAATGAGGTTTTTCAAGAACGGCCTGGGTAGGCATAGACTTACCACCTTAACCAGGGCCCGATCTATCTAGCTATTTGGACACTCCGGAAATCACAACATTTGCCACCCTTTACATTGACACCATATTAGGGGGCAAATATTCCTGGCAGGGTTGCGAATTTTGTTTGAAAGAGCCACCGCGGCCCTGGAAAGCACTACGAGAAGCACGAATGGGTTTTAGTCAGTAAAAGTCTAACACTCCCCTCGCTCCCCCCAGAGCGGCAGGAGTCATTTGATGATTTCCCACCCTTAAAAAAAAAGGGCGGCAAATATTCTCGTACGATTTGTCCAGTACGGATTTGTACGGATTTCAAAAGAGACTTTGATCACTGTGTTTGTGTCTTCTCAGGGTAGCTAGGAAACACTAGTCTCATCTTGTTAAACTGACAAAAAAATAATGACAAGTAAGTGTTATTTTTACACATTTGCAAATAAATATCATTCATCATCATCATCATATTAGCAAAAAGACGTTCACTGCTGGACATAGGCCTCCATCAAGTGTCACCACAACAACCGGTCCTGTGCGTCTCGCATCCATGGGCTACCCGCGACCCAGCATATGTAATATCATTGAATAGAAGGAATTAGATATTTTCAATTTGGCAAGCTACAAGTCACTTTGCCCCATCCAGGAACCAGGAAAGACCTATTTAAAATCCTGTGTATAGCAGGTGTAGAAGCACAGCCTTACCGAATCCCTTATCTAATTTTAATCGCCCATTTAAGCAGACACGAAGGCGGCGGTACTTAATACCTTTTTTATGGATGGGAAAACATCAAATACCTTCCTCCGCTCTGGATGGAACAGAAGGGAGTGTCAGACTCTTACTGATTTAAAACCCATTCGTGCTCCTCCTAATGCCCTTTGCGTTCCAGGGCCGCGGTGACTCTTTCGAACAAATTCCGCAAGTACCTAGTATGCTGCCGTATAGCAGGCATTTCCTATTAACACGCATAGGCATTGTAATATTTTTTTGGGACAATTCCGCCATGGCTACTATTCTCAACCACTGCAACTCTTGGAAGCCAGATTCAATTGGAACCACCAGAAATGCATCGAGTTAGTAAAATCTCGACGAGTCACGGAGAGTTTCACCTCCTCTTGAAGTTCTGACATATTCTCTCATCAATTCATATAGAATTCTTACATTACTGAGTGACTGACAGACAACGCACAGTCGAAACTACTGTTCGAAAAACTCTGAAATTTGGGATGTAGGCTCCTTGGGAAGTGTAGGGGAGCACTAAGAGAGGATTTCCCGAAATTCTTACGGGAACGGGATTTATGCGTACGAAGTCGCGGGCAATAGCTAGTCAACTTATAAGACACCCAAAGATAGTAAATCCGTGGCCTATTTTTTCAATCGAAACCAAGAGACACTGAAAAAGAATCGAACATAGACAATATAGACACATCCACCACTTTCTATTTTCTACAAGGTGGTTGTACACCTATGCATACGCTCAATTTTACAGGAGAATGCTTTCAAGGCAAGCTTAACATGAAAAATCCGTTTGTTTTCAAGGTTTTTATTGGTGACTGAAAATCTATTTTTTTTAAATACCCTTTTAATAGTAAATTTCTCTCAGTTTTTACCCACAGACTATCGATCAACCCCTCGCAGCTTCGAGAAGCATTACAATAGGCCCAGTACTGCGCGCCAACTCCTGCGCAGTATATAAACCACTCGCGACCAAGGTAAGGCATCAGTCTCACAGTTCTGTCGAGAGGATACACATACCAGCAGCAACATGTACGGAAAACTGGTGAGTGGGACAGTTTTTAATTAAATTATATAATATAATTTAATTAAAATGTCAAGAGTGAAAAAAGCAGAGCATTTTTCAAGTTCATTTTTTTTTATAACTAAATTAATCGATGAATGGGTCATAATAATATGCGTCTTTATTACACTGTTTCCATCTATATAATAATAATATATATTTTTTACATTTTTATTTTTATTTTTTAATTTGCGAAAGAAATTTTATGAAAAATGTTAAAACTATCCTGTTTTCTATTAGGCCTATAAATTAATAACATAAAATTAATTTATGATCTGATTATATTTTCCCTTTCAATTAAAAGTCTAACAACAATAAAATAATACACTCAATTTTGTTGAAACAATTAAAACAATTCTATCAATTCAATTTCATCATTCAAAAAATTCAAATTCATTCATTCATTCAAATCAAAAAATTAACTTAAATTATTTCAACTTACACTAACTTAAATTATGTCACTTTAATTATTACCGAATTAAGTACTGGCTCAATGACCAAGAACTTCTTAAAATTACAATAAACATTATTCTAAACTATTCTAGTAATTTAAAAAAACAAGTACCTACTTTGCTGAAAAACCTAAAACATAAAAAGTATTCTATTTAAAATAACGTAAATGTCGTGCTAAAATGATACTTTATAAAATACATTTTTCAGTCTTGCAAAAAATAGCTTTTCAAATTCAAAGAAAACAAAACGCTAAACGCTCCGCTACCAATATAAACGCAGCCTTACCCTAACTTCGACAAAGTAACAATACATCCGACTGTCAGCGTGGGCCTTTATAAACGACAAATTATTCACTAAATTGTGATTGATCAGTGAATGAACTAATGCATAAGCAATCAGCATATTTGTATGAAATATTTGACAGTTGTTATGGGTAGTTAGAAGCCAGAAAGTCTAGATCTAGTTTTACCTGTCGTGGGTTTCGAATAGACGACAGAGTGGAATTCGCTGCCGGGATCTGTGTTTCCTGATAGCTACAACCACCCTCGGGTTGTCTTTAAGTCAAGAGTGAATAGGTTGTTTCTAGGCAAGCGTGCTCCATCGTCGACCACATCATCGCTTACCATCAGGTGAGATTGTGTTCAAACGACAGCCCATCAATTATTAAAAAGGCGAGCCGATATTCCGAATACTGAAATTCAGCAAGTGAACAGGCATCTTCTGGGCTCGGTCATCATAGACCTCATCTATTGCTTTCCATCAGGCGTGATCGAGGTCAAGAACTGGCCCATTCCAAACAAACTTTGTGTGATGAGCATTATTGTTTGTTCTGTGTCTGGGTGTAATTTATCTATAATATGTATGTATTTATAAATTATATAAGTATGTATATCAGTTGTCTGGTTACCATAACACAAGCTCTGCTTAGCTTGGGATCAGATGGCCGTGTGTGAGTTGTCCCAAGATATTATTAGATATATATATTATTATAAAACATATATATAAAAACATAAACATATTCCTCAATAAAAAGTAGTAAAACTAAAATAGATTCCAAAAAAACTCAGCCTATAATATAAATAAAACTACAAACCCTCTTTTGGCGTGTACCGTATTTATCGAAAACGTCTTAGCAACGAAGGTAGAGTCAGCAATGAAAGTTTTAAAATTCCCTAAAATAATTGATTTATAAAATCGTACTGATGTAACTTTAATATAACAAAAAATGTAATCACTTGTTACAACATTTCCAAATCTTTAACAGTCGACAAAATTGGAAGAGTTTTTCTCATAAATATTGTCAAAAGACAAATCCTATAACTGACGTATGATTTTCTCTTTCAAAAACCAGCAGTGAATATTGTACTTTTACTAGTTTTTTTTCTAATCATAATTAAGATGTAAATTACAATATGTAAAACAAATCTCCATACCTAACACATTTGATACAGTGGGTGCAAGGTAACATTATACGACAAGTGTAGCACGCATTAATTAATTCAGCATTTATTAATATGAATGTGAATATTATCAATCATAATTCAAATGGTAATTTGTCCGATGGCGATAGTATAAGAGGTTGTCATGGTGATTATATATGTTTATAAGTCAATTAGTGTTGGATTATGTGTTTAGTCATCTGGCACCTAGTTCGTCAGTATTATACATGTCGCAGCTAAATGGCTTAATCAACCGTTTAATTAGCGGTCTAGCCTTTTCATTGAACGACGCCGTTTAATCAGCGGCCTAAGTAACAAGAAAAAATCGTTTGGGCTAAATCTACGCAGACGAAGTCGCGGGCGAAGTGCCAGTCAATCATACATAATTCAAGCGCTGATTTGTTTGGTGGCTAAATAGAGGTTGCTATGGTGATTATATTATTATGTCAATTAGCTTAATGTTAGGTGTTGGGTTGTCTGGCACCTGTTTGGTATGTGGCATTAGGTATTTGAAGTACCTTTGTGTGAGGAAGATTGACTATTAGGCTAAGAAGCATCAGTGTATTTAGTACGATATAAAAGACGAATGACTATCATAGTATTAAAAACATTAACAATAATTTATTTATTTATTTTATTTATTTATTTATTATACACTTTATTGTACACCAAAAGTAAAACAAAAAGGAACCTTAAAACTAAAACACATACAATGGGCGGCCTTATCGCATTACGCGATCTCTTCCAGACAACCTGGGATGGACAGTAATTGTCTGGACATGAAATGGGTTTTCATTGGCGTGAAAAAGAAAAAAAAGAAAACCAATTCATTTATAATATAACATAATAGATACACAGATACATACATATTAAGCTAAATAATATATACATAAATATATACATATGTAAGTATACAGGTAATAAAGATAACGACTATCGACAATCACAGCGACAGATAATGTTCCTTTACAAGACTTATATTATAATAATTGGCAATAATAAAGAATATTAAAGAATAATTGGCAATAATATCGCTGAACAAACATACAAAAAAAATCAGTTGAATTAACAATCTATGCTTTTTTTAAAAAATTGGTTAATAATTTTAATAGAATACAAATATTTTTTTATTATGTACCTACAGCGAAGCTCATAGATTTTAAAAAGTATTAAAATAAACCTTTCGTAGATTTGAGACCTACATAAAAATATTTCAAGATTACACTCATTATGGAAATATTTTTCTCTATCTCATTCGCTGCTATTCTGGGTGAAATCATTTATTTACAAGCTTCTGTCAGCTCCCGCCTCATATTATGGAAATGGACATTCTCATACACCATACCTTTTCGGTAATATAATTTCAAATCAAAACGTGAAATGACAATACCAAATGCCGTACAAAGCCACTCCCAAATCAAAATGGAATCTCAAAATTTTAAATGAATTATTGCATTAATGTACAATAGTTAGATCGCCTGAAACTGTGCAATCTGCACAACAATGTCGATCAATTTGAATATTCACTGCATTCATGCATAATTTTCATTGTAACTACTGACTAATCTGTGTGATAACGCCCACTGGGGCCAAATTATTGGTAGGATTGTGTATTGCATTGTTGGGGAATGCAAAGTAAATTACAATTTAGGATTGGTAGGAATTTCAGGATTATCTATTAAAAGTCGTTCATTCAAACTTTAAAAAAATTAAATTAAAAATTGTGATTTATTCAAACTAGTCAGTCCCCTAAAACACCCGCCCGTCACCACTTCCCAATGTTTTAGCTGGGAAGAAGAAGTCGTGCAACCAATTCCCCAGCAACACATGTGTCTGTTAAGTTTGAAGAATTTGAATTTATACAATGGCATAATGTAATTGTTAAAAGATTCAATCATTCTGCTTAGCCTTTTAAGACCTATAATTGTTGCAAAATAAATAGTAAATTACAATTTAGGGAAGGAATTTCAGGATTCACATCTGTTTGGATTCATTTGCTTAGAAAAAAAAAAAAAAGGCATCCAGTCTAACCGGTGCAGTTGAATCATAGTATTTTACATGGAGCAACTGTCTAATAAAAGATTATTCTATTATTAAGTTCTTTTTATTCGCCACTTACTTTTTATGTTAACTGTACTGTACCTTACGTAATTGAAGATGAAGCTACTTGTCTGTATTCAATGTTTGGTTTGTGTTTTTTACGAAGTTTTTAGGGTTCCGTACCCAAAGGATAAAAACGGGACCCTATTACTAAGACTTCGCTGCCCGTCTGACCGTTTGTCTGTCTGTCCGTCACCAGGCTGTATTTCATGAACCGTGATAGCTAGACAGTTGAAATTTACACAGATGATGTGTTTCTGTTGCCGCTATAACCACAAATACTAAAAACAGAATAAAATAAATATTTAAGTGGGGCTCCCATACAACAAACGTGATTTTTTGTCGTTTTTTATAGATAATGGTAGGTACGGAACTCATCGTGCGCGAGTTCGACTTGCAGTTGACCGGGTTTTTTTTTATTTTAATTATTAGGCTCACGCGTTTATTTATTTATTTATTAATTCAATTCATCTTACAAGCTAACAGATGTCACATCCAAAGCGCTTACAAGATTAAATAATAACAATTAAATTAAATAACATTACCTACCTACATGCACACCAAATTATACAATAGATTTTAATACATAGCAATTATGTCAAATTCTAAAAATAATAATAACAATAGATAAAAATGATGAATCAAATATGAAGAATACAATGTCAGTTTAGTATTTAAGATAAAATAATAATAAATAAAATAGTAATGCGTAGTCACAATCCTAATACGTCAATTTGGTACCTATCTACCTTTGGTTTGACTACCATCTCACCTGACGGTATAGCGATGATGCGCGCCAGTGGGATATTCGACAAAAACCATGCATTATTCAGAATAAAAAGTTGCAATTTTAACATCGTTGAAACCTTTTATTTTCAATTGGATCAGTAACTGGCTTAATTTTATGGATGGGAAATCATCAAATGACCCCTTCCGCTCTGGGTGGAGAGGGACGGTCAGTGTCAGACTCTCAGAGTCTTACTGACTAAAACCCATCCGTGTTCCTCCTAGTGCCGTTTGCAATCCAGGTCCGCGGTGACTCTTTCGAACAAAATCCGCAATCCTGGCAGGATCAGTAATTAGCTTTGTTTAACAAAAAGAATTACAAGTAAACAAAACAATCCTATAAAACAATTTAAACAGCTTCAGAGGCCTTATGATATCAACAGGATTTATATTCCTTATTCGGCCTGCCTTATCTCAAGAACGTTGGGGTTGGAATCAGAGTTTCAATTTAATTAAGGTTTTAGCCACGCACTTATAAAAACGACCATTGGCCTAGTTACAAAAAAAAACTGCAAGCAATTCACCTATCAATTAAAAAAATAATTAACACAAATATAAAAATCATTGGAGTAACATATCGTGTCAAGCGCCCATTTATAGCGAAAATTGATCAGTTTACAGTTGCGTTAAATTTTACATGCAGCGTAATACATTGCTTTAATTACATTGCACTGCAATGTTACCTACATAGCGCGTTACGGCCTGCTTACTCTGATAGACAGTGTAATCGGTAATACTTATATTTAGGGATTGGTGATTTATCAATTTAAAGCCTCTTTAATCTTCTTTTTAACCGACTTCAAAAAAGGGAGGAAGTTCTCAATTCGATTGTATTTTTTTTTTGTGTTTGTTACCTCATATCTCCGTCATTTATGAACCGATTTGAAAAATTCTTGTTTATGTTAAAAGGATATACTTCTCGATTGGTCCCATTGAAATTTTATCAAAATCGGTTTAGCAGTTTGATTTTTAAATCCAAATAACTGAAAAAAATATGTGGAAAAATCATCTTTGCATTAGTAATTGCGTATTTTTGCTTTGCTGTGGCTTTCCACTAAAAAGTGAAAAATTAAAAAATGGAAGTCGTTTTTTATTTTGAAAAAGTGTTTTTTTGTATGGAAAATCATCAAATTGCTCTAGGCGGAGCGGGAGAAGTGTAACTTTTACTGACTAAAACTGACCTATGTTCCTTTAATGCCCTTTGCGTTCCAGGGCCACAAGTCTTTCGAACCATTCCACAACGCCTCGTTGATATAGTGATTGTAAGTCTAGCTTCTGGACTTGGGGTCTTGAGTTCGATTTGATAGGTCGGGTATTATTATACCTAAGGTTAACTGTTTAGTTGTTGGTCAGAAACCGCGACAACTGAGCGCGAGGTTCTGGGCTTGGTTCCCGGGTTGGGCTTTTCCACGAGGTATTTGGGGCTGAAGTTCAGAAGCCTGATCCCTGGTCGTCTCTGATTGTCGCCCCAACGGACGATGAGAGTAAAAAAAAAATATATGCAAACGAATTGAGAACCTCCTCCTTTTTTTGAAGTCGGTTAAAGAACAGAGAGTGCACTGCGAGTACTATTGCTGAGTATGAGGTCTTTGGTTCGATTCCTGGATGGGGTAAAGTGTTTCTGGTTTTTTCCTTCTGTAATTTCTCAGTGGTAGGCCGGTGTAGAATTGTGATACAATGGGGTCGCCCCTTATTAGAAATGGCCTCAACATAACTGGCAAAATTTCGATGTACGTAGCGTACGGCAATACATGTGTGCTTTGGGTAATTGAGTCCCTCTACTACACTTTTAATTTCACCATCGGGGTATTTGTACAGGCTCTTATGAATGTGGTTTTATAGTTAGTTCACTTCATTTAAATTTTCTTTCATCCCCAGTTGATGTTCTTCGCTCTGGCGGCGGTAGCCCTTGCCCGGGAGTACCCGGCCGGCGTTCACCCTGCGGTCTGCCCCAACTACCCCTACTGCGACGCCGACGCGCTCGCCAGACACACCCCCGACGGCATGCCCATCCCCCAGTGGGGATACAACCCTGCAGTCGCCCCTGCTCACCCCGGGTAAGTTAGAGAAAGGTTTGCACCCCACGGGGTTCAAATAGTCGTACTACGATCCCGACTTTGTTTACCAAACCATCACAAAATAAAAATATGATATCTATCTATAAATAAGTGCATTCAAACCATGTAATGCTGTTTGCTTTTTTGATGTAGCCTATTTTATTAATTTTACCTTTTTCTTGACAGGCCTGTCCCCGCTGCCCCGAGGTACCCTGCAGACTTTCCGGCCGCACTCTGCCCGAACTACCCCTACTGCTGGTGATTACCCCATAAGACCACGACTCTTTTCTGGCACCACATTATGACAGCTTTACCTATTGTCATGAAGACGCCGCCATCTTCTTTTTAGAGAGTATCCGAACGCACTTTTTTTATCCGTGCTTATGTCAAAATCTGACACTGACATCTGTCAAAACTGTTAAGGATAACTCTTTTACAAATATTTTAAAGCGCCTTCGCGTAAACCCTATGCCACTAAAAAGAACAGTGTTAACATACCTAAGTATTGAATTTAAAATAAATTGCGAAATGGTCACTAAAATCTACAATACTGATAAATACTTATCTCAGAAAAATTGATAGTTTCGAATCTCTATAAGAGTTCAAAAGTCATATGTACGAACAATTCAAATCGAAAGCTATCAATTTTTTCAAGTAACTCCCACCTCAAAGGAATTATATTCATTAATCACAAGTTTAACAAGGACTATCAATATTTTAGTGGACTTTTCTGCCTACAATAAGCTTGTCGTAGTAATAAATTGGGTTTTCTGCAATATTTCGTCATTTCCAACTGACGCACTGCCATATTGTTTAAAATAAAAATGTAAATAGACGCATTTCATCTTCCGTCTTTGTAAGAAAATGCTTGTCTGCATTTGTAATTATATTTTTTGTAAAAACGTGTATAAAAATTGTAAATAAATATATTTTTTATATTTTTTTGTTTTGATCTGACCAAACTTTTTTAACCCCCGACGCAAAAAGATGTAGTACCTATGTTATGGGTAGATTGAAGTCGATGTATGTGTGTGTCGGTCTGTGGCATCGTAGCTCTCAAACGGATGGACCGATTTTGATGCGGTTTATTTTTATTCAAAAGCTAGTTTTCTTGCGGTGGTTCTTAGCTATGTTTAGTAAAAATCGGCACCAGCAGTTTGAAGAGTATCAGCTCTTTTCTAAAATGATGTAAAATTGATTTATTTGTTTATTTACGTGTGATTACTCGATACGCTTCACGTTTAATATATTGCCCTATATGTAAGTTTAGTTTAAAAAGCTTAAAATAAAAAATAGGGGTAGGGGTTTTTTTTATTTTTTTAAGGGGTGAGAAATAATCAAGAATTACTAATTTCAATCCTTATTCCTTCAACTGCCCTTTGCGTTCCAGAGCCGTGGTCACTCTTTCGAACAATCCCGCAATTGACTACCTTCCTCTTAAATTTATACTTATCTACATAAGTTTCACTATCCGCTAAGTAAGTGTTCTCGCTTCAACTATAACAATTACAGTTTTCGAGAAAATTCATGCCACCCCAATTAGCGCCACTTAGATGAGAAGCACTCTACTTAGAATCGTAAACATGACGTTGACGTCAATAAATAGAATATCACAAAACTTAAGCGTTTTGACAGGGGACTGGACCTGAGTCACCTGGCCTCAGTGCTGCCACCTGGGGCTCGTCACTGTAGAAAACACTTAGGGTGAGTTGCACCAAGTTACTATAACGATAACCAAAGCGTAACCAGCCGTCAAATCTCCGGTTAAGCGAAATACGGGTTGCACCATTGTAACAATGGTTAAAATGACGTCATAAATAACGATAACATTAACCGCTCAACTTCGGGCGGTTAAGGGCTATAGTTACGGTTAGTGCCATTATGTGTGTGTCAACTGTCAATATTGTATTGATAAATTTAATTCTATTTTACGTGAAAAACGAATGATTATGTCTTTACTCCGCGACATACTGTGGGAATCTAGGTCTTCTAGTGATGATAGTGACACTAATAATAGTGAATTCAATTTGCGAGTTAGGATGCAAAAAGTTTATCGCCCTCGGATTGATCGATTTCGCGTGTTATTTAAAAAATTTAAACAATTGTAAAAATCCCACCGACTGTGTTTAAACTATTGACAACAACTTGATTGTCATAGATATTTGACAGCGTGATGACAGCCAGCTCGAAGTATTGCCATTAAAAAAAATATTACCCACATAAATTTTGGGGTGATAAGACGTTTTGTCACTAGTCACCCTTTTAACTTTAACATTGACGTTTTACATGATGGTGCAACCGTCAGTAGTTAAATTCCATGGTCAATGTTATTGTTACCGTTAAAATTAACTATGACGGAAACAATAACGTAGCTCTTGGTGCAACTCACTCTTAGTCAAACTAATTCAAATGCTCATCATCATCATCATATCAGCCGAAAGACGTCCACTGCTGGACATAGGCCTCCCCCAAGTGTCGCCACAACAACCGGTCCTGTGCGTCTCGCATCCATCGGTTACCCGCGACCCTCACCAGATCATCGGTCCACCTTGTGGGAGGCCTTCCAACGCTGCGTCTTCCGGTACGCGGTCGCCACTCCAAAACTTTTTGGCCCCATCGACCATCTGTTCTGCGAGCAATGTGCCCTGCCCACTGCCACTTCAATTTGGCGATCCTTCGGGCTATGTCGGTAACCTTGGTTCTCTTGCGGATATCATCATTCCTGATTCGATCACGCAAGGAAACTCCAAGCATTGCCCTCTCCATTGCCCTTTGGGTGACTCTAAGCTTTCTGATGAGGCCCATTGTGAGCGACCACGTTTCGAGTCCATAGGTCATCACTGGCAACACGCACTGGTCATAGACTTTCGTCTTGAGACACTGTGGTATGTGAGACGAGAAGATACCGCGTAACTTCCCGAACGCCGCCCATCCGAGTCGGATTCGACGGTTGACTTCCTTCTCGAAGTTAGCCCTACCTAGCTGGATCGTTTGTCCCAGGTAGACGTACTCATCAACAACTTCGAGTGCAGAGCCTCCAATCTTGATAGGAGTGGGTGCTACATGAGTATTTACCATGACCTTGGTTTTGTCCATGTTCATTTTAAGACCCACTCTTTCGGAAGCTCTACTGAGGTCATCGAGCATTGTACTGAGGTCCTCCGTGGTCTCAGCCATGACGACTATATCGTCGGCAAATCGAAGATGAGTGATGTACTCGCCATTGACATTAATGCCTAGCCTTTTCCAGTCCAAAACCTTGAAGACGTCCTCCATTGCGGCCGTGAACAGTTTCGGAGAAATTACGTCTCCCTGCCTCACACCCCGCTGCAGGAGGATAGGTTCTGATGTCTGATCCTGAAGTCGGACTGACATGGTGGCGTTTTCATACAAACACTTCAGCACCTCGATGTACCGATAGTCGATCTGGCACCGTTGGAGAGACTGCAGCACAGCCCAAGTCTCGATCGAATCGAAGGCTTTCTCGTAGTCCACAAACGCTAAGCAGAGGGGCAGATTATACTCTTCGGTCTTCTGTATAACCTGCCGCAGCGTGTGTATGTGGTCTACGGTGCTGAAGCCTTTTCGGAATCCGGCTTGTTCGGGAGGCTGGAAGTCGTCAAACCTGCGTGCGAGACGGTTTGTGATGACTCTGGAAAACAGCTTGTAGACATGGCTCAGAAGTGAGATGGGCCTGTAATTCTTAAGCAGGGCATTGTCGCCCTTTTTAAATAAGAGTACCACCACACCTCTGCTCCACGCTTGTGGCGTTTTCCCCTCGAGTATGACGGAATCGAACAGTTTCTGAAGGGCCTTAAGGACTGGTTTTCCACCCGCCTTCAGGAGTTCGGCCGTAATTCCGTCCTCACCCGACGCCTTGTTGTTTTTAAGCTGCTTCAGAGCCATCCTAATCTCATACAGGCTGACGTCCGGGATGTCTTCGGTATAATGCCGGGTCAATCTAGCTCTTGGGTCGTTCGCTAGATTTGCTGCGGGTTTGGTCATTGACGTGTATAACTGTCCATAGAATGTCTCGATCTCCCTCAGAAGCTCCGATTTGGCGGATATGGTTCTGCCATCGTCGGTCTTCAGTTTTGTGAGCTGGCTCTGCCCAATAGACAAATCTCTTGCAAAGACCTTGGAGCCCTTATTCCGCTCTATCGCGTCTTTAATTTTTTCAGTATTAAAGCGGCGGAGGTCGCTTTTCAAGGACTTGGAGATCCGTCTATTGAGCTGCCGGTATTTGCACGCATCGTCTGAAGACTGCAGAATCATCTCCCGCCTCTCCTTCATGAGCTTGAGAGTCGGATCAGAGAGCCTCTTGGTCTTATCTGCACGGCGAGTCTTGAAGAACTTAGACCCGACCGTATGAACAGTTTCCACGAACCCATCGTTGTATTCGTCCACGGAGCTCCCTAGGCACTCGAAACGATTTTGAAGTTCGAGCTGAAAGCTTTCGGAGTTTTGGATCTGGATCTGTGCTGGACGGAGCGTAGACTTCATCAGTCGAGACCTTTCCAGCTTGATATTTAGATGCAATGTGCCTCTTACCATGCGGTGATCACTTCCGGTTTTCACCGCGTTGATCACAGAGACATCATTGAATATCTGCTTCTTCGTCGACATGATGAAGTAAATCTCATTTTTAGTTGCACCGTCGGGGCTCTGCCAGGTCCACTTCCTGTGCTCACGTTTTCTGAAGAAGGAGTTCATCATATAGAGGCCCTCCTTCTCCATAAAACTGGCCAGTAGTTGTCCCCGGTGGTTCCGACGACGTCCATATCCAAATTGCCCCACTCGCAGCTCGTCACCGTCACGTTTGCCCAGTTTCGCGTTGAAGTCCCCCATGACCACGGTGAAATGAGTTTTATGACCATGCATGGCTCTGGATATATCCTCATACATGGTCTCTACTTCGTCGTCGGGGTGTGTTGAGGTTGGGGCGTAAACCTGTACGACCTTCAATGAATATCTTGACGATATTCTGAGTATAAGGTACGCCACCCTGGTCGACACACTCTCGATACTCACCACACTGGACACGAGGGACCTGTGGACGAAAAACCCGACACCACCCTGGGACTTCTGGTCACCCTCCCGGAAATAGAACAGGTTGCCGGATTTGAGAATTGTCGTGTCCTCCCCCTCTCTTCGGAGTTCAGACAATCCCACAACACTCCATCGCAACCTGCTCAATTCCTCCTCAAGTTCGGTGATCTTCTCGTCGGTCCGGAGTGTTCTAGTGTTTAATGTTGCCAGGTCCAGTCGTCGGTGTTTTTTACGGTAGCCGTATCCACTCCGGGGATTCTTAGCACCCCTTGCATCGTCATAACCTTGACCGCTACCGGAGTCAAGGGTAGACGCGCTGCCGGGCACTAGGGGCCATTTTTTTGTTGTGCTTTTCATTTAGGGGGGTTTGCCCTAATCGCCACGCTTGGCAGGCGGGTTGGCGATCGCAGTATAGCTGTTGCAATGTACCGAAAGAATGCTGCTGCCCATTCTCTGGTGAGTCCCTTAGTCGCCTCATACGACACCCACAGGAAGCGATGGGATGGTGCTATTCTTTTGCGCCCCGGCACCATACGGGCAGGCATTCAAATGCTATCGAAACCTTATCTACATTTGGGAAGAGTGCTATAGGCTTCTTTAGCCCAGGAAAAATAGCATGAAAAAGGCTAGTTGATCAAAAAAGTTATTAATACTAATCAAAAGCAATCAATTCACATCACACTCAATTTACAAATCGATACGTTTTACTTATTAAATCACTTCACGCAATTATTTATGAATGCATCGTATTGTATTGAAATATCCGAACGCATTTGGTATTGCAAGGACGCGCATCAAAATGAGCGTTCCCGCGCTGTCAAGTTGACAGTTGGGCAATCATGACGAGTAATTTTTCGCGTTTCCTTTTCTTGCGATGTGGATCGAGTGATAAGAAACCAGATTTTTTGTTATTTTATGCTGGTTTTGAAATCCAAATAGCTGGAAATAATTTGTGGAAAAATCATCCATGTATACGAAATTGCGTTGCGTTTGCTTTCCTGTGACATTGTAGTGGTGTTTTCAGGTGTAGGGTACAACTAAAAAGTAAAAAATAAAAAACCTTTTTCACAAAAAAAAACCGACTTCCAAAAAAAACACTACAAAGTACAAAATAACTTTTTTCGGAAGTCGGTGTCAAATAACAAGTTAAAGTTAAAGTTATTTTGTACTTTGTAGTGTTTTTTTTGGAAGTCGGTTTTTTTTTTAGTGGTATACTCTATTACTAAAAAGTTAGCAAGTTTTATAAATAGGGTTTAACAGATCAAATCCTGAGGTCATTTTACGCATTATTCTCAGCCCCGGATCTAGGGGGGGGCAAGCCGGGGCCCATGCCCCGGGCGGCAAGTTCAAGGGGCGCCAAACTCACATGTTTGAAAAAAAACTTATTCGATGGGGGTGGTAAAATTATCGAGCTTTCTACATTCGCTCTTGAATTTCGCATTCTCTTGAATCTCTATTTTTCTGCATTTAAGTCGTAAAAGTGACTCCTAAGCAAACTTTGGAAACGTTTTCTTTTCCCCTTTCAAGGATCTAAAATTGACTGAATGTGAGAGTGATCAGAGTTATATATATAGACCTACTTCAGTAATACAAAAGCAAAATCTTTGTACCTCTTTTTACGAAAAAAACGCAGGCACAGATTTGGAGGTAGCGGAACAGAGAGTAAAGTCCCGCAAACCTCCATTGAAAAGGGAGGATCCTCCGACCAGACGGTTGGTTTTTGTCTGGTGGGCAACTGCCCGAGAGTTGATATTCGGGCTTTGCATGTGTTCTAATCGCACGGTAAACTTTGATATCGCGATTTAGGATTTTTGTAGTTATTTGTTGTGATGTTGATTCTGCTACGTTGATTTTTGTGGCGGCATGAATGCCGCTACATCACTCCCCTCCGGAGACCGGAGGTCGATAGTGGATGAGTCGTCCATACATCTTGAGATGCTTGCCAGGCCAGTGGAAGGTTGGTTCCAGTGAGTCGGAACCGGAAGTCGCAGAGTTCTCGGTGAGTCGGAACTGTCTGCGTCGCAGAGTTCACTGTGAGTCGGAACTGTCTGCGGCGCCCCGATGCTGCTGCTGGCGTGACTGCTGGCGTCGACCAGGAGAGGTTCTTCAAGGCTCTTCATGTGACTGGCCGAAGGTGCAGTGTGCTTGCCAAGGTGGGTCGGAGCTGTGCGACGTGCTGACGTGACTGCTGGCGTCGACCAGGAGAGGTTTTTCAAGGCTCTTCATGTGACTGGCCGAAAGTGCAGTGTGCTTGCCAAGGTCGCTGATGACGTTGATGATAGAGGCTGAGGATACTGACCAGGAATGCGCGTCCGCTGCATGCTGGTGGTCAGGATACCCGTAGAAGCCGAGGGATCTGGCTGGCTGTATGACTCGCTGCTCGAAAGCTTGGGGTCACGATGAGGAGAAGTGATGATGACGTCATGATGAGGTAACTCCACGAAGGCTGCGCTGACGTTCAATGTCGAGGGTCACCAGTTTGGAGGTAGCGGAACAGAGAGTAAAGTCCCGCAAACCTCCATTGAAAAGGGAGGATCCTCCGACCAGACAGTTGGTTTTTGTCTGGTGGGCAACTGCCCGAGAGTTGATATTCGGGCTTTGCATGTGTTCTAATCGCACGGTAAACTTTGATATCGCGATTTAGGATTTTTGTGGTTATTTGTTGTGATGTTGATTCTGCTACGTTGATTTTTGTGGCGGCATGAATGCCGCTACACAGATAAAGTCTATATGCTTAAAAAATTCGAAAGGTCGAATTTCGATCACTAGTTAAAATAGTTATCGAAAGTTTCATAATAATAATGTATAAATAAGTAGATGACCCGATGAAGATCGATTACCTACATATATTTGTGTAAAATTTACTCTACACCTAACCTACTGAATATACACACAAAATTTCATAAGAATCGGTCAAGCCGTTTCGAAGGAGTTTTGTAACAAACACTGTGACATGACACGAGAATTTTATATATTAGAAGAAGTGTGGAAGAGAGGAGGGCGCCACTATCAAGTTTTTGCCCCGGTTTGGAAAAATCGTAGATCCGGGACTGATTATTCTGAACAACTTTTACTAGGTACAATAAGAATAGCCATGAAATTGCAAAACTCCTTAATGACTACCCACATATGTCATAAAAACATTACCCTCCTTTTGGAGCAGTTGGGTAAAAAGAGGAAATGAAACGTATATGCAAAAAAAATACAACCGACTTCCTAATAAAAAACACTACAAAGTATACTTAACTATAAAAGTCGGTGTTTTGGTTGTTTCTTCGTTTTGGAAGTCGGTTGTATTTTTTAGTAGAAAAGTTTTTTATTTTTCGCTTTTTAGTGGTACCACTCCTAACAACGCCACTGGAAAGTGCAAAATACGCAATTTCGTTCACTTGGATGACATATTTTTCCAGCCGGACGATTCTGTCGACATCTCACGGTGTTCATCTCGGCGGAGTGAACGACAACTGCCGGTCGATTCTGTCGACATCTCACGGTGTTCACCTAGGCACAGATTACTGAATAGACCTAGGCGAAGTGAACGACAATAGAGCTGTCATTCCATCTTATTTGTATGGTTTGACAACTCACCCGTCGTGCGCCCCGCCCAAGGGTTCACTTCGACATGTTTACAGAATCGCACTGCAGTTATGAATCAAAACGTTTGACGGCACGGTTGGCGTGGTTGAGCAATTGACTGCTGCGCTGCGTGTCGTGGGGTTCGATTCCCACACGGAACAAATATTTGTATGGCCTACAGATAGTTGTTCCGGGTCTGGCTGTTTGTGTATGTGAGTTTGTATGTTTGTAAACGCACCCACGATACAGGAGAAATTCCTAGTGTAGTGGGGCAACGTTTTTAAAAAGAAAAAAAAACTAAGCTACGCTTTGGAACGTGCAAATAGCTTCATGTTTTTGACAGACTGACTCTGACAATTCAAAAGTACCTGTAAATGGTATATTTGAAATAACTGCTTTGACTTTGACTTTGAAAACATAAAATCGACCGAATTGAGAACCTCTCCGTCTTTTTTCGAAGTCAGGTAAAAAGAACAAGACCAGATAACGAAAATTATTTTTATTACAGTATAAATCAATAGGTACAATATTTTTGTTAAAAAAAGATTAATGGAAATTTCTCGAGTGAGATCAGATAGCTGACAGTACCTACAGAGATGTTATAAATCTTAAGAAGAGATGCTGAGAGAGATATAAATCAATTTGAAAGCCAATGTATTCCTTTCTAGTAAATTATTTTGTACTAGCACTTCGCCCGCGACTTCGTCCGCGCGGATTTAGTAGGTACTCCACAAATTTCAACTGTTCACCCCGTTCAACCCGTCAGGGTTTGATTATGCAGAAATTGTTCGGTACATCTGTTCCAATTATCCCGCTTTTAGTTTGTTCATAGCATTCCGACGTAAATTGAAGCAAGCAATTATGTCCTCCCCTAAAGTCTTAATCACCCCTGCTTCACTCCTTATTATGTATGTAGTTTATTTTCGAAAAATCCAAACATTTATTATTCTTATTGTTTTATCGAAAACATTTAAATGCCGTGGTGTTTCAACTTCATCGGACCAAGCATTGATACGATTCTCCCCAGTTCGCTCAAGCCGCGACATTTTTCTTACTCCGAGCATGTTTATTACCGTCGTAACTTTTGAACGAAAGGTCCGATTTGAATAATTTAAAGTATAATTTACCCGTGTAAATTATACTTTAAATTATTCAAACATAATCAACCTTAACTATCGAACCATTTAAATGGATAAGGATTAATATCATGATACTAAAATCACCATTTTTTATTTCACCATGGAATTTGCTTGAATAATGTGATCAAAAAGCGGTCATGGTGACTTATCCATAACAGTTAGACATATGGTATCGAGGACTTTTTTGTAGATATTGATGACCTCTATAAAACTGTAGTACATCACTTTGCTCTATTGTCAATAGATTCCGCAGCGTACGCGATATAAGGATTTTCTCACACCTGGGGTTACATTATCGAAGTTTTCATACGGATCCCTAAATTTTTTGAAAATATTCTATAGCCTATGTCCATCACCGATAATGTAGGATTCTATTGGTGAAAAAATTTTTCAAATCGGTCCAGTAGTTTCGGAGCCTATTCATTTCAAACAAACAAACAAACAAATCTTTCCTCTTTATAATATTAGTGTAGATTGGGACGATGCGACGACGATGTAAATAATAACAACCACAAGTCGATCTTCGAGGTTAAGCGACGCTTGTCGAGGCCGGCCCGTGGATGGGTGACCATTTATTACATACCGAGACTTCTCCGTGCCTCGGAAATTACGTTAGGGCTTTGGTCCAGGCTGTCATTTGAAGATTTTTAACAGTACCTAATTTCGGATAGTAAGAAGCCAGAAAATCTGCCCAGGTAGGTAGGTACCAGGTTCTGGCCGTCAGTTAGGCAGTCACTCCATGTAAAATACTGGTACACAGCTGCACCCGGTTGGACTGGAAGCCGACCCCGACATAGTTGGAAAAAGGCCAGACAGTTCGATAATGCTGCATTTCCTTAGAGGGATTTACGAGAGATTATAATTTCCATTTTTAACGCGTCTAAAAGGCCTTTAACCGTTAATTATGAGCATAATGAAAACTTACTTGTAAAATAAATAATAACAATTATTAACTGCATCACCTTTCTGCGCATCTTCCCGCCATAATTTCTGAACGTCATTCATTTTGGCGCCAAACGTCAACTTGTGGCGGCCATGTTGAAAAACGTTGCACGCATCATTCAACTCTTGTGGCCTTGCAGGTGATATTATGTGGGAGCTGGTGGTCTGTAGTATGCGAGATGTAATCAGCCAAGTATTGAGTAAACTGTTATTTTTAATTATTTCGAGGAGTGCCATTTTCACAATGGAATGTTAGTCTAGCTTGAAGTTTTTACGATTCTCGCCGGTTTTCGAGAACGGTAACAGTTTCTCGAAACGTTTAGCTAATAATAAATCCGGCCAAATGAGAGTCGCACACGAAAGATTACGTGCTGCGAAAACCAAAAAAATGTTAATTGTTGTTATTATAGCGGCAACAGGCAACACACTCTGCGTAGGCAGTAGGCTACATGGCAGTAGGAGGCTCAGCTGGTAACCCTATGGTTATGAAACCATAAAAAACGTAAAGGTTTATGCGAACACGGATGGTCAAATTGTTTCATGCGAACCAAGCGTGTCTCATTTCACTCGTACAAATTGAAGGCCCGTGAAAATTATAGATACAACAATACAGCCAAAACTTGTGCTCAGCGCCCATTTAGCAGGCACGGAATATTATTGGTTATGACATCTAGTCGCTGCGCGGCGAAAGAAGGAGAAGATTGAAATTATAAAATCACTAGCTTATGCTAGTGGTTTGTCCGCGTGAAAATCGGATATTATCCCAAGGGAATATACTCCCGGGAAAATCAAGGGCATGGTCTACTCGTGCTGCATCCGTTCAGTAATCAAGACGTGAAAAAGTTACAAACAGACTGACAGACACAGTAACTGTCGCATTTATATTATTAGTATGAATTGTCAAAAACCGACCGACCTTGACAATACAAAAGTGCCTGTAAATGGTTTTTTTGAAATAAATAATTTGATTTAGAATTAAAATAATACTAAAA
Source organism: Melanchra persicariae (assembly GCA_947386135.1). Taxonomy (NCBI): domain Eukaryota; kingdom Metazoa; phylum Arthropoda; class Insecta; order Lepidoptera; family Noctuidae; genus Melanchra; species Melanchra persicariae. The sequence continues at coordinate 10,019,018 of OX376670.1, read as the reverse complement.
TTGAATCTCAGATGGACTAGTTTCACATAGGCCAAGAAAAAAATGCAGGGTTTTGAAGTACCTCCACACGAACAAAGTCACGGGCAAATATCAGTTTAAAGGAACAACTCTTGGTTCCCTCTCCAGTAACGCTATCTTCCAAAATGTCACATATCAATTGACGTTAAAATCTGGTCGACGCGGTTGATACGCAAGCTTCCTGCAACATTAACTTTTTATATTCTTCATTCTACGCGTGACAATTGATTGAGATAAATGTTCATGAATGTACTGCACTTATTTGGGTACGACCAGTTTATGCGGTGGCGAATTAATACGAAGATTAAATTGCTATATTGGGCCAAAAGAGATTTTTGGATCCACTGTGACCACGGTTTTGTAAAGAAGTACTAATGACTGCATTTCCAGGTAGGGTTGCCTTAAAGTAAAACCAGTAAAAAGTTACCGCAAAGGGACTGCAACGCAATGGGCATTTTTTTTTTAATTAAGAAACCGGCTTGCTCTTGACCTCGATCACGCCTGATGGAAAGCGATAGATGAGGTCTATGATGGATCTAGCGTGCCCAGAAGAAGGAACATAGGTGGGTTTAAGTCAGTGAAAGTCTGACACTCCCTTCCGCTCCACCCAGAGCGGGAGAAGTCACTTGATGATTTCCAAAAACCGGCCAAATGCGAGTCGGACTCGCGCACGAAGGGTTCCGTACCATTATCTATAAAACATTGGAAAAAAATCACGTTTGTTGAATGGGAGCCCCCCTTAAATATTAATTTTATTTTAATTTAATTATTTATTTTTAAAGTGAATTTATAACTAAATATTCTATATATATTATTCAAGCACAACGTGATTTTTTGCTCGTTTTCAATATTTATTATATTCTGTTGTTTAGTATTTTTACAGCGGCAACATAAATACATCATCTGTGAAAATTGAAACTGTCTAACTATCAAGGTTCATGAGATGCAGCCTGGTGACAGACGGACGAACAGACGGAACCGTAATAAAAAAAGTACTATTACATAACGTTACTGTTCATAAACACAGGATTTTTATCATTTAGCTATCATTAAATCGTCTAAACTTCTTTGTCAGCGCACTTACAAACTTTGTATCGAATACAAATTTCTTCAAAACAAATTAATAATGTTATTACTATATATTAATTTATCTCGGAAAACGCAAGGATCCCATGAAATTGGCCACGGGATTAAAGCCCTAGTAAAACTATACAATATTTATAGAATATGGCAAGAAATACAGGTATATTTTTTACAAGATTTAACTGTGTTCCAGTGGTTTGGCTTTTAAAAGTACAATATAAAAGAAACTGTAGGCTGTCTCCCATCAGGCACCAACACAGGATGCACCTTATTAAATCTGTCTTTCTTTGATATTCTTTCTTTTGCTTTCACCACATTCTTCTCCATCAGTTGTATGCTGTACTGGTCTTCTAGAAGTTTCTTGAACATGCTCAAAATGGCGGACGATGATTCCGCTTCGTCTGTCATGGCGTCCAGTTTGACAGCGACTTTGGCACAATTTTCTGATGACATCTGTCAAAAGTCACGATATTAATAAAACCCTTTTTCCTTTTTGCAGAGATTAAGAAAACAATGCTTTCCTACCTCTCTGACTTTGAATTTAATCACACTAGACTAATAATCATTACAGTCAATTGCCGTCCACTGCTGAACGTAAGCCTCCCCCAAAGAGCGCCAACCATCCCGGTCTTGAGTAGTTCGCATCCATCAGCTGCCAGCCACCTTCTTCAAGTCATCGATCTATCGTGCCGCAGAGCGTCCCACACCGCGTTTTCCCATACGCGGTCTCCACTCTAACACATGTCTGCTACATCGACCGTCTGTCCGTCTACAGACATGGCCGGCCCACTTCTACTTCAGCATGCTGGTTCTCTGGCGAATGACTTCGTTGCGAACTCTATCCACCAGATAAACCCCGAGCATTGCTCTCTCCATTGCACGCTGAGCAACCTTGAATTTGTGGACCAGACCTATGGTGAGTGTCCACGTGTCGGCTCCGTAAGTTATTACGAGCACTGGTTATAGACCCTGGTCTTAAGGGATTGTGCGATCGACGATAAGATATCAAAGATATCACGGAGTTACTTTTCGAGGTGAAAAAGAAGTTAATAAACTATTTCAATAGGAATAATTCTAGAGCTAAGAAAATGAAGTAGGTAATGAAATATATGGACATAGGTACCTTTTGGATCATTGGTTTAAGTCTTTCAAGATCTTTGTTACTTTTCGTGACTTCAATTTGAATAGGTCTTGATGTGAGCCAGCCGTAGTTATTGGCACTGTGCTGCATGCTCGCTTCTCGAAGTTTTGATTCTTTTAGCAGCATTTCAGCCTGGAATATGATAAGCCTTTGGTAATATAATGGCAGAAAAGAGAGTGACCGCAGAAAATGATCCAATTTGCGTTTTATCTGAGATCCCGGAGACATCAACTTAAAGTTTAAAGGACAGATATACTTCGATGATAGTTAATCAGTAGAAAATAGATACATACTATCATCATCTGAGGATTGAATATGCACACAAATGCCACTGATCTAATACTTATAGTTACATAAGTTGTCAATGGGCAGTCCACGGAATAGTAGGTACTTCACAAAACAATGGGAAAAAAATTTGCAGCACTCCTTTATTATTTGCTTTTAGAAAGCAAAAGAAATTTTCGAAATAGGTACTTACATATTGAAACAAATCCGCAGGCGAAAAGCTGTTTTCTGTGCTTACCATTTTATTTAAAGCAAAAGGAAAAATAGGTGTGTGATTACTGGTAGCACAAAACGTGCTACCTACCACTGTAACAATTGATGAACCAATGACATTGACCATACTGTTCCCTAATACTAGAATGAGCTTTCACAATACGATAATTTGCCATTTTATCTTATCTAAACTAATTAAATCTACAGGAAAAGTTGAATGTATATTTGTACGTATACAACTGGCAAACCGCCCCGGTTTCGCGCAGGTAGTGGAGTATGCTAAGCTCTCAGTCCTCCATGTTAAATACTGGTTCTCCGCTGCATCCCGGTTAGACTAATGCTGACCCCAACGAAAATACTAAACTGATTGGTTGGTAGGACGCAAAATACTAAGCTGATTTGTTAGTACGACGAAAAATACTAAAAATATTGGTTGGCAGGACGAAAAATACTACGCTGATTGGTTGGTAGGACGAAAAATACTATGCTGATTGGTTGATAGGACGAAAAATACTATGCTGATTGGTTGGTAGGACGAAAAATACTCAAAAAATACTAAACTGATTTATTGTTTGGTAGGAAAGCTACTCTGTTGCTGTATGAAAATGTATGCATGGTTGGTGAGAGATCTCTGGAGCAGAAACGCGGGTAAAAGCCAGTCAGTGAGATTCCTATGAAAAACTCATTGATGGGATACTAACGTAATTAAAAAGAAGAAACTGATATTTTGCCAAATTTATTATTATTGGATAGATATCTGCCATCCACTTGATATAATTATGTTTCCAAAAGATTCACGTGAAAAGCTTATCAGATAGATAATGAAATTTAATTAAGTAGATACTTATCAAAAACTGATACTTAGTACATATTATGTACTTACCTACTTATTAAATGATCGCCGCGGTCTTCTTCTTTTTTAAGGATGGGAAATTTTCAAGTGGTTCGTTCCGAGCGGAGCTGAAGGGAGTGTCAGACTCTTACTGATTAAAACCCATCCGTGTTCCTCCTAATGCCGTTTGCGTCCCAGGGCCGCGGTGACTCTTTCGAACAAATTCCGCAACCCTGGCAAGCTCTGGCCTTAGCGGGCCCCGACTACTATGCTGACATCTCTCGCCTTAGGATCTAACGCCATGAATCTGGCTTGCACTTTTTGGGTTAATTTATTTTGTTTACTTCCCACTCACACGCACTAGGTATATCTACATTTTTGGGAACACATTCATTCATTGTGCGTACAGCTAAGGAGTGGAATTCCCTGTCAGAGTCTGTGTTTCCTGATAGCTAGGTACTGATAGCTAGGAAGTCTTTAAGCGAAGAGTGAATAGGTTACTTCTCGGCAAGCGTGCTCCATCTTCGGCCACATCATCGCTTACCATCAGGTGAGATAGTGGTCAAGCGCGTGCCTATCAATAATAAAAAAAAACTTAATGCACTACTAGATCTCACTACCTACAGAAATATTAATAGGCTTGCGTTTGACCACTATCTCACCTGATGGTAAGCAATGATGTGGAAGTCTTTGGAGCACGCTTATCTAAAAGTAACCTAGTCACTATATTCTTGACTTAGAAACCCCCAGGAAGTGGCTTCGATGAAGATGGAAAGGATTACACTTTTATTACATTGAAGACCTTTTAAGAAGGCTGCCTTTTACAATTTTATCAGGACCTCCTTGCGTCAAGATCTGGTTTGCTTTAAAAAAAAGTTCGTGAACCACAACCACCAACTTCAATCAACTGTCAAAAGCGAAACATCAACAATTTACCAAAAGATGCGGTTTATGAAATTGGCGAAATACCCAAGTTTATATTTTACTGGCACACAAACCGTTAATAATGAAACACGGAATGGAGGCTAGGTAGGTAAATAAAGAAACGTTTACCTACAAAAATGCCAAATTTCAATTCAGTATTCAGAAGAAAATCTAGCACTGCCTCAAGAAACAGTAAAATATGCCAAGAAGAATACAAACAGCTAACTCTAGCCCTTAAAAGCATTGTACGAAGGCTTATTATCTGTTACAAATCCTTATGCTGCTTTCCCCTAGATCAAATTATACCAGCAAAGCCCAGGAGAGTCAAACACGGCTTAAATTTAAACCGCAAATCAGGACTGTGTCAGACATCACAGGGAGGTTTGACTGAAATTAAAATAATACACATCCCACCCAGATCTAGGGTCTCCTTTAACGAACCTTTAAGAGCTAAAAGCCAAATTTGCCCAGAAAAATCAATCTATAGGGAAGTGTCCGGCCCCAAGAAAGTCAAAAGCGAATATTCCATACTCAAGAAAGTCAAAAGCGACGTATTCTCAGAGATTAAATTTAATATCAAAAAAGAAAAGCCACAGAAAAAGTCTAAAACGAAAATCCTCAAAGAAAAAAGTAAAAAGATTCTTGACTTTGGATCCGGAAGCATAAAAAACACATTTAAACATAGAAAGAAATCTAGCGGATCATGTAGAAGCACTGATACCACAGTTAAGTTAAAGAAAAAAAGTAAACACGATATTTCTAGAGAAAACAGATGGAAAAAAACTAAAAGAATTATGAAAATGTCAAATGCAAGCAATTTAAAATGGATTCGCCATGACACAAAAAGGCGGGAGAGTTTGACAGCTACGAGCACAGATAACGAAGAATCCGCTGGGGATGGCCCTGTGACGCCAAAATTATCAAGCAATAATAACAAAATACCTCTACAATGGAACTTGGTGAAAGAACAGATTTTTAGTGATACAGAATTAGATTTAATCTTAAAGGACACTGATGAACAGGTCCCAGTGCAAATAATTTGAATTAATTATTTTTTGTACAGTTCTAACTTGTATTGTTCACAAAAATAAAACTTTCGAGGACGATGTTTTTTTTATTCTTGCTAGTATCAAATAGGTACTTACATTTCAACCGCTCCAGCCCTGACATGTGAAAATTCCCAAATAAAAAATAAATCTTATGTACATAATTGGTAAATAAACATTAAATTCGCAATTAATTCGGCGCACACCGGTGTGTTGCCGGTGCTTGAGCGGTTCAAAATCATAGGCTGAGAATAAATATTTGTGAACGTTAAAATTTACATAAAGATATTTGTCAAAATACCTGTCTCCACTTCCTAGTGTTTTTGCTGGGCCCGACCGAATTTCGATTACGTTGCATGGCCCACGCAGATTAGCTTCAAGAGACATTACAGTGCACAAGTGTGTGCGCAAACACAGGTGCACTCTCTGTTCCTTTACTCGCAAAGTCCGATGGGATGGCATACCGAAACGAGCGGGAAGAGATCTGGCCTGACTACAATAAAACCAAAAAATAATTAAAACAATTTTATTTACCCATCATTAAAAACATTTTATGTGAACTGGCATTTGGCAAGGTAGATAAATAAATAAATAATTTACATAAAACTCTTTGATACATAAAGTAAAATAATCTATATGTACATATTTTTGGTATAAATAGGGGACAATACAATTTGTTTGACAAACCTGTTTTTAAGTTCTATGGATCACAAAATATTAAAAAAAAACTTCGAGAAGTCAGTGTAGCTACAGAAAGAAAGTAATAGTTTATTCCTCCCAAGCAGACGCCCATTTTATTATTATAAAAATGAAAAACAAAATGGGAAAATAAATTAAAAGTTAAAAATGTCAGACTGAAAACAGCCCCATTAATGAAAGAACACTACACTGTATTGAAAAATCAGATATACACCCCAGTGCGATCTGCAAACAACACCGTGTAAGTTTAGTTGAAGTGTACCTACATGAAGTGAGCTATGGAATGACAGTTCTAGGTGGAACTGTTTCACAATCCACCTAAGTACAGTTCGCGTCAAATAACTGTGCCCCTCTAAAGTTGGCTACGAGTGGCTGCGTAGTAGTCAAAATTACGAACAAAACTGCAACTGCGCATGCGCAAGAGACATGCGGCGGAGATTAGCGCGATTTTATGTCTCAGTCGCTCGTTTACGTTCGATGCATGCTTGCGTCCCGCTTGCTCCCGTCTAGATTACTGCTCCTGCGCGATCTTTGCAAATGGCTAACTTCAGAGGGGCAAAGTTATTTGACGCGAGCTGTATCCACGGTGTTGGTGATGTTCACAGAATAGAACAGGCTGATATATGCTTAAAAATTAAATGTTTCCATCACACAATCAAGAAACAACTATTTATGACAATTTGACCTAAAAAAAACCTAACTTACAAATTGCATTATCCCATAACAGTTCACAGCTTTTGTTAAAATAATAAATTTTATATCACTTGATTATCTGTACATAAAAATCATTCTATATCTTTGTATAATTAAACTATATTTCAATCCAGGACTAAGTCCATCGTCATGTTAAATAAATAATTTTGGAAATTATCACAGGAAACGTAAAGTAATAGATAAAAAATAAATAAACCCGTATTTTGTACCACACATAATAATATCACAAACTTGTTAAAACTATTTACATTAGGTGACAAGCAAAACTTTAAAAACGCTTAGTGTGCTAATGGAAGATAAAAAGTGCTACAGATTTTTGCCTTTAAAAAATGTTTCGGAAATTGTCTGTGGCATTAAAAAAAATGGTGGCATTAATTCCGAATGGTCACGCACTAAAAGATTTGGCGCATATTCTTCAGCTATTTACATGATTCAAAAGTAAAACTGAAACGGCACAAGAAAAATAACGGAGCTTAATTTTTTTTTAACTTTTTGTTGCGCTGTATATTTTGCTATTATTTTTACACATCTCCAAATATTTCTTGCGGTTTTTGCTGCGCTAAGGCCAAGGACTAAGGCCACATATTACTAAAGAAGCATTGCGACAGCTAATGCACTAACTACCTACGTTTATTTTTTATAAGTAGTAAAATGCTAGCGGGGAAAAACGGACACGTTTATTCCCGTTCTCGTAAGAATTTCGGGAAATCCTCTCTTAGTGCTCCCCTACACTCTCCAAGGAACCTACATGCCAAATTTCAGTTTTCTACGACAAATAGTTTCGGCTGTTCGTTGTCTGTCAGTCACTCAATCACTCAGTACCGGAAGTTTTATACATAATTATTGAATTCTACTTGCTTTAAAATATTTCCACTTGTAGTCTTCCGATGAATTTTGATTCTGTTTTCACTGTTGGCATTCTGCTTTTATATATTTATCGACACACTGATTATTATTTAGGTAGTTAACAAATATGTATTTCATTATAACACACTTCCTTGCAACCGGTGGTTACCACCGGTTTCTGAAAACATTCTGTATAATTTTTTTGTCAAATTGAAGAATTAATGATATTTTTCAACAAACCTTTTTTGAAAAGCCTTTTATCACAAATTATACGTTCGTCTGTTGACATTAATTCATCCAATTACAGTGGCTAACACGCAAGAACGCAAGAAGGAAGGTGCACCGCCTACCTCGCAAAGTGAGGCTACCTCAACGGATCAACAGCAGGGTGTGAGTATGTAGCAGAGTCACTAACCCTACCCTCTGTTCCCGAGAACATACAGTCAAAGTGACCTATGCGCTGCCACCGACGATACCTTGGAAGTGGCACTGTTTTGGGCCACTCAAATTTCAATATCTGTCGTACCAGCGACACGCAGAAGAAGTGCTATCGCACGTTTGACAATTTGACACATTGATTTTATTCCAGACACTGAGCCACGAGTCCACGACCAAGCTCTTACTGACCACTGGTAACAAATAATCTAATCATAACGTTAGTAGAATTATGTCTATAAATTTTTCTAGCTACAATAATTGACTGAACAGCACATTTTAAAACACGTCAGTCAGTAACTATACTTAATTTTCACTATTTTTATTATATGGTGTAGGTACTATTTTATTAGCGCTACACACAGTAAAAATCTAACCGCGGAAACTTAATGAAGTGAACTGGAAATGAGCTGACATTACACTTAATTCTGGGGAATGACTTGCTAGGGTCGCGAAATTGTTCGAAAGAGTTACCGCGACCCGGGAACACAAAGGGCATTTGGTGGGTTTTGGCTAGAAGAGATTAACACTCCCTTTTAGATGATTTCCCATAGCTAAAAAAATTTACTTGGTCAAAAAACCCGACCGCTAAAAAGTTCCAAACATGTCGCTTTTCAAGCAGTCTGATGCATTTTGTAGCCTCAGATCTGTGATTGAACTTTATTTCCTACATTTTAGTAATTTACATTTTGGAATCGTCTGCTCGTGCCCTTTATTTTGATATTCCACTTGATAGGTTTTGAGCAAAAACAACAAACCTATCCCCCTCTTTTTCATTTGTGGGCGTTTGTATATAGCCTATGTCACTACCACAACTCCGACGAATTAAACGACACCTCATATGTCAAAATCCGTCTAGGCGTTTGGGCTGTAGGGCGTGCCAAAGAAATGGACATAAATACAAACAAAAAACAAGGCTCAGAAGTGCGATGTAATTCTTAAGCAGGGCATTGTCACCCTTCTTAAAGAAGAGCACACACCTCTGCTCCATACCTGTGGCGTTTTCCCCTCGAGTATGACGGAACCGAACAGTTTCTGAAGGGCCTTAAGGACCGGTTTTCCACCCGCCTTCAAGAGTTCGGCTGTAATTCCGTCCACACCCGACGCCTTGTTGGTTTTAAGCTGCTTCAGAGCCATCCTAATCTCATACATACTTTTGGGATGCATGAAGGAGCCTCCTCGTGTAGCGCAATTTGTTCCATCTGACACCCAACTGAACCGAGCGCTCGGCGCATCCTGGACAGTCTCACCTAACACCTTACAAGACTAGCCAATCCTTCCCTTGCGGAGGTAGGGCTAACACCCGCCTGGTTCGCGACCACCCTCCCACTGGAGTTCAGCGTCAAGCAGCCTGCTGTGTTTCGTCGACGCGTGGGAGTACCAGTGCCTCAAGGCATCTTCTGGGCACGCTCGCTTCATCATGGACCTCATCTATCGCTTTCCATCAGGCGTGATCGAGGTCAAGAGCTAGCTCATTCATAAATAACAAAATAAAAAATACAAGCTAACGTCCGGGATGTCTTCAGTATAGTGCCGAATCAATCTAACTCTTGGGATTTATTTGATGAGTACCAAAAGAATAAAGGGAATGACAGCTCACTTGATCATATCACATAAACTATCACGGTGAAATTTCTACAGGATTTTCATCAGGACGTTAGTGGACGACAGCGTTTATGTATCATTTCAGTAAGGTGTTTTTTATAGTGCAAGTGTTTTCACTGATGTGCCCAATGATATTATAAGTAAAAAGGTGTAGATAGGTTACATAAACAAGATTCGATCTTAAAGAGCGGCACAATGTCACACTGTTAGATGACACGTAGAAGTAGGACAGCATGTCGTAATTATCGGGAGCGGAAGAGACAAGACGAGAAAATGTGGCTAATTAGCCACATTTAGACGTACCGCTTGCTGAGCGCTTATAACCGATCTACACCTTTTTACTTATAATATCATTGGATGTGCCGATAACTGTATCTAAATAAAGCAAACTTTCGCTAATTTGTGTGAGCAAATACAGTTTTGCAGTACTTATTTCGATCTATTGCTTACAATATAATGTTCATAAGATCTTCAATAACTTAAAAAAGTAACTTTGAGGTCCCTTAATGACTTTAAGACCTAGAGCCAAAAGACTCAGAGCTAAAATGCACTAAGATATAATCAAAAGACCTTAAGATCCAAAATCAAAAGACCTTAAGACCCAGAATCAAAAGACCTTAAGATCCAAAATCAAAAGACCTTAAGACCCAGAATCAAAAGACCTTAAGATCCAAAATCAAAATAATTTAAGACCCAGAATCAAAAGACCTTTAGATCCAAAATCAAAAAACCCAGACCCAGAATCAAAAGACCTTGAGACCCAGAATCAAAAGACCTTAAGACCCAGAATCAAAAGACCTTAAGACCCAGAATCAACAGACCTTAAGACCCAGAATCAAAAGACCTTCAGACCCAAAATCAAAAGACCTTAAGATCCAAAATCAAAAGACCTCAAGACCCAGAATCAAAAGACCTTCAGATCCAAAATCAAAAGACCTTAAGACCCAGAATCAAAAGACCTTTAGATCCAAAATCAAAAAACCCAGACCCAGAATCAAAAGACCTTGAGACCCAGAATCAAAAGACCTTAAGACCCAGAATCAAAAGACCTTAAGACCCAGAATCAACAGACCTTAAGACCCAGAATCAAAAGACCTTAAGACCCAAAATCAAAAGACCTTAAGATCCAAAATCAAAAGACCTTAAGATGCAGAATCAAAAGACCTCAAGACCCAGAATCAAAAAACCTTCAGATCCAAAATCAAAAGACCTTAAGACCCAGCATCAAAAGACCTTAAGATACAAAATCAAGAGACCTTAAGACCCAGAATCAAAAGACCTTAAGATCCAAAATCAAAAGACCTTAAGATCCAGAATCAAAAGACCTTAAGATCCAAAATCAAAAGACCTTAACACTCAGAATCAAAAGACGTTAACACCCAGAATCAAAAGACCTTAAGATCCAAAATCAAAAGACCTTAACACTCAGAATCAAAAGACCTTAAGACCCAGAATCAAAAAACCTTAAGATCTAAAATCAAAAGACCTTAGGACCCAGAATCAAAAGACCTTAGGAGCCAAAGCCAAAAGTCACAAAGTCAAAAGACTTTGGGACTTTTGGCTTTGGCTCCTAAGGTCTTTTACCTAGACCCAAGGTCAAAATACCTTAAGACCCAAGGTCGAAATACCGTGACCAAGGTTTTTTGATCCTGGGTGCGGCCCAAAGTCAGAAAGCCTACTCAACCTTTGTCTTAGCCCCTCTAAAAGGCCACATAGACAACACAGGCGTCATTCTTAGCAACAACAATGGTTTAGCAGCCGCCAAAGCGAATTGCATCGCGTAAAATCTTGAAGCATCGGCCTTGCACATATTTTCTTGTATGTGTTGGTAACCCATGAGGATGATGGCGGTCGAGAATATTGATATTAGAATCGATCTGTGTTTTGTGTAGTGACGGTATCTGGAACAAAGATGGAGAATATTGCATTGGGTTCATGGAGATGTGATGTAGTACTGTGATGACTACATAGATATTCGGATGCATATTTGCGTAAAGTTAAGAATCCCGCGATTCCGGAATCAACAAATTTAAGTGTATACTCCGTGAGATGTTAGCTAGATGTTACCTTGTCATAACGTAATATGGTTGCATTTTCCTAATTTTAATGTCGGAAAAAGTATGAAAAGATGCCTCAAGTTGCAGGGACTGACATAAAATGGCGGTTTGTGTGGGAAATCGCTATTATATTAATTTATGTTTTTTTTTTAATTTACGATTACTTATGCAATCCCGGAATCCCGGGATTTATTTTGTATCAAAATATTCTTAGAAGCCGCCTCCATAATTATGCTAGCCAAAAATTAACTTTAGGTAAATACGCATCCGAATATCCAATCTCTAGAGATGAAGATACGATTTAAGATTATGTATCTAAGGATGCATACCAAGTTTCATTAAAATCGGTTAAATCAGTTAAAAAATAAGGACTTGAAACTTTGTACGAAATTCCGTACGGCGTTAATGCTATAAAAAAAATATGAGCATGCACTTGTCTAACAAACATTAGTGAGACGACTTACTCCGCAACAGCCGGAGTGACACAAAGCGCCCATCCCAGCAAGCTGCCCGTAGACACCACCAGCGCGTACATCGGCGTCGTTGACACGCGGATAGTCTCTGGGTTCTCACACCACCGGAATGCCTAGAAAAAAGAAAAGTGTTTTTGAACTTCGTTTTTGACACCGACTTCCGAAATTATAGCCATTTTATACTTTATACGCAAATACGTGCGAGTCTGACTCGCGCACGAAGGGTTCTGTACCATTATCTATAAAAAACGGCAAAGAAATCACGTTTGTTGTATGGGAGCCCCACTTAAATATTTATTTTATTCTGTTTTTAGTATTTGTTGTAAATAGCGGCAACAGAAATACATCATCTGTGAAAATGTCAACTGTCTAACTATCACGGTTCATGAGATACAGCCTGGACAGACAGACGGACGGACGGACAGTGAAGTCTTAGTAATTGGGTCCCGTTTTACCCTTTGCGTACGGTACCCTAAAAACTTACCAGTTTGACAGTCCAATGCGGGTCCCATCCCAACATCTTCAAGCCCCCGTACGTTAACCCCGCGATCAGCGCCGACATGACGGTGCTGAGCACGTGGCACGCTACTGCGCGACTGGTAGCGTACGTCGCGTGGTGGCCATACTTCCAGATGAACGGATCTGAGACGTAGATGCAGAGGGCCGGGGCGAGGAAAGCGCCTGAAAATGGAGGAAAAATAAATTTAATAAAAAAAAAATATATTTTATTTTCACTGCAGTACCTGGGGGTTTACTCTCTAAGCCCGAAGTCCGTAGTTTCGGCCTGAGTGCCGGGCGTTTTCTGCTTCGTATCACCTACAAACTTACGATTATTCCCGAACACGATTTGCCAGTTGTTCTTGGTTCGGGTTCGGGACTAATCGTTAGTCCGTCCGAAACTAGGGGCTTCGGGCTTAAAGAGTAGACCCCCTGGACATAGGTCCCAGGCGACGCCCTATCGATTGGACTGGACTTCTCGCGGGTTCCCCTGACCCATTCATTAGTCAAATTTCAATCTGGTCAAAAATAAATTACTAAAAAGGCTTGTTACAATAAAATTCAGTGTTTCTATAAGAATAAACACAGTATATTGCAGCTGTGATTGGTTGACTAAATGATCAGTATCTATGGTAGGCGCTAGATAAATGTGGCATAAAGTACATTGACCTTTCCTTACTTAGATTATATACACGTCTAGATGACACATCGGCTGTACCGAACGGCTCAAATAAAGTCTACTATATATCGTAGACTCGCTTGTCACCTACGTCAGTGTCATTTGAATTACTTAGTGATAAAGTGCTCACGAAAAAAAATCAATTAGCCGGTTTGTGCTGTAAAATTGTGTCGGAATTATGTGGGAAAACCGTATAATAACACCAAGATTACTTTTCATAGGTAAGTTTTGTTAATTAATCACTATTTTTTAAGAAAACACGATTTTTTGGTCTGATTAGGCGATGTTGCCAGTTTATAACTGGGGAGGTTCGCCGAACTTATGGGAGACAAATTACAAATATCATTCAAATATCTTCTTTAAATCATAAAATGATGCATAATACTTATTAGGTTGTGTTTGTTTAAAGACGAGAGTATTTATTTGATCAGAAAATTTATAACTTACATTAAATCCATAACTTCATGCACTCAATGTAGAAATAAAATAAAATGTACGAACAAACATTTTTATTCCATTTCTGTGTTTTAATTTTTAAATACCTAATTACTGCATTGTTTTTGCATTTTTTTTTATTTTTGTAGAATTTTATTATTGTAAAGAACAAGATAAATTAATACTGTAGGTACGTATGCAATAAAACACTAATCCACAAAATAATCACTTTTTTTAACTTGTTTTGTTTCACCGTCATCTTAATAAATAATAGAGAAAAGGTAAGTTAATCATTTGGAGCAGGCATCCCTAAACACGCACACCTTGACAGTTTAACTACAATAAGTACACGAGCGGTACTCACACATATAGCGCAATTGGAGACGGCTTTTGTGCGTCCTTTGTTTACATTGCTCAATCTAGACGCGTATATAATCTAAGTTTCCTTAATATCTCTTTGTAGGTACCCCTGGACAGTAAATTATGAATCGTTTTTCGTTACTAGAACAGTAAGGATCTCGACGGATGTCGATTCAGGACAGCTTTACGTCATTATTTTTTGTTTTTGAAATAAAGTGTGTGAATAAATGGAGGTGGGTCAATGACCGTTATTCCAAGTTTATCTGGCGCCTATAATCACTTGATATGACTTAAATTTTGATGTCGTCGTATTTTTTTTTTGGGTATGGCCACTGGCAGATCTAGCACGCTAGTGCTATCAACAGTATCAACTGCTTAACCAGACATAGGTATACCGTCGTTGATTCTTGTTCCCGAAGTGTGGTATTTAATACGCCAAATTCAGAGGAAGAATACTTTATTTATTTTGACTTTTTACCTGAAAACAAAGGGTACAGTTCTCGTCAAATAACTTTGCCCCTCTGAAGTTGTGTCGAGTGGCTGCGTAGTAGTCAAAATTACGAACACACTGCAACTGCGCATGCGTAACAGACCCTGGGGGCGGGGCGCGATTTTATGTCTCAGTCTTACGTTTACGTTCGATGCATGCTTGTGTCCCGCTTGCTCCTGTGTACGTGAGTGCACCTGCGCGATCTTTGCAAATGGCTAACTTCAGAGGGGCAAAGTTATTTGACGAGAACTGTACCTACTCACCAATAAATGCGCCAATTAGACACTGATGTGGGAAGTGCGCAGCTACAAACAGCCGCGCCAACATCACCGATCCTAGCGCCACAGCGAATAGCGGGTACATCATGTACTTCCACCACCAAACGTAGTACTTTCTGTTGAGAAAGGATGCTATTTGTATTCAGTTGTTAGGATTAGTATTAGTTTTGCTTTTTAGGGTTCCGTACCTCGAAAGGAAAAAACGGAACCCTTATAGGATCACTTTGTTATCGGTCCGTCTGTCCGTCTTTTTCTCAGGAACGCGTGGAGGTACCAAGCTGGAATTTATATCATATACTCAGGTCTACTGTCCCTTGGAGCTGTGAAAAAAGCAAACTTCTAAGCCAACTCAATCAAAAGATACAGCCGTTTATGCCGCAATTTTTCGACACTCGCAAGGGAATCAAAACCTACAGGGTACTTCCCGTGCACTCAGAATCTTGAAATTTGGTACGAAGCAAAGTCTTAAAGCACAGCTAAAGGAAAAATTGCGAAAACCGTAAATTTTTAGTTACATAATTTAACCGTACCAACAGGTTTGTACGGAACCCTCGGTGCGCGAGTCCGACTCGCACTTGCCCGGTTTATTTTTTCCTACTCCTCCGCTTTTACAGGATCCAAGCCAGTTGAATCGTTTCTCCGGACTTGTCGAGCTTCATTGACTCGGCGACCGGCGTTGGTCGTCACTGTTGATTTTGGCTTACAGGAATTGCAGTGGTTTGGGAAGGTATGGCGGGCTTTTGTTTGTTGTTGATATTGTGCGTTTGATGTTTATGATTAATTTGTTCTTGTTGTGTTGTTGTGGAATTGTTGTTGTTGTGTTGTAAGTTTGCTGTTGTTGTGCCGTATGTTTGATATTATTGTTATGTTGGGAGTTTATTGTTGCAGTGTTGTGCGTGTTTTGTTTTTGTTGTGTGTCGTTTGTTACAGATTAGAACCTACTCCTCACCTGTCATGCATCACATGTGAAATCCACATCAGAGACAGTATCAGCATCATAGCAGCTGTCATAGAGTAACCAGATGAGCTGCCTGGGCCTGTCTCACATGTCTGTAGAGTTTGTTGTAGTATTGGTCTCTTCACACTGGTTCTTGTTGTAGTGTTTTTGTGCGTTGTAATGTAAGTTGTTGTTGCGTGTTTGTTGTTTACTTTGTTGTTGTGTTTT
This sequence comes from Melanchra persicariae, assembly GCA_947386135.1. Taxonomy (NCBI): domain Eukaryota; kingdom Metazoa; phylum Arthropoda; class Insecta; order Lepidoptera; family Noctuidae; genus Melanchra; species Melanchra persicariae. Next base: position 10,002,742 of record OX376670.1, on the reverse strand, counting down.
TTATGTGCTTATTGTGTTGCGAGTTTATTATTGCGTGTTGTTCTTGTTGTGTTTCAAAGGCAAAATCACTCACTTGTCATGCATAACATGTGAAATCCACATCAGAGACAAGACCAGCATCATGGCAGCTGTCATAGAGTGACCGGAGGGGCTTCCTGGGCCAGTCTCGCATGTCTGTAGTGTCTGCTGTAGCACGGGTCTCTCGGACTCCGAATAGAATGTTGTTTCGCGTATCCACCAGTATGGACGATCTTCTAGGAACCACCTGAAATTGGGAATAAAAAAATGAGTTGTTTATCTAGATGATTTTTCTTCTTGGTTCAGATTTAGATTGTTTTTGTAGGTCATAGTAAAATATTCAGCTGAACCCGGTGTGACTGGGAGCTAACCAAATATAGTTAAGAAAAAGATAGGCAGATCATAATGACATTGATGATTTAATAATTTTTACAGTAAATATCTTTAAAAGTAACAGCTGTTTTAACTAAATAATTACTAGCCCGCACTATGATATAATTATGTGGAATATCGGAAAACACTGAAAGACTAATTGGATTTTTGAAAAATTGGTTTTCCTAGCCAGGACGATTCGAACCGGTTGATTAAAAAAAAACACCTGTATTATTACACTATCAGAAAGTGTCGCTAATAAGGATCAAATTCTGGGAAGTAATAACACATGGCAAACTAAAAGAAAGTGCTCACAATAGGGCTAAAAATAAAATCCTATCACGAAGTCTGCCCTTCAAGATAACATTAAACTTTATTGAATTTTTCAATGAATAAACAAACATACCATTTCATAACAGCATTCAGCCATCCTCCAAAAGCCAGACACAGCAGCAGTTGAGCAGCAAACACTGAGTCAATCAAAGACATCAACGGAAACAAGTAATCTATGGCATATTGTGGGTTGCAGACATGGTTGACTATCTCAAAGAAGTTTGCATTGTCTTCAAACCTGTGGATAGAGGGTAGAAAATGTCAGTAACATCTTCGTCTAGCTTATTTTAGCCAAATCATATTCATTTTATTTTGTAAATTCTACAACTACTTGTTCCAGAAACTAGTTGGGTAGCTGATATATATTAAAGAAAAATAGCAAAACAAAAAAAAACTTTCTTTCAAATGATCGACCAGAGAAAACGACTAAAAAGTTTCGAAGAAATAACTTAGCAAGCAATTTATTACAGTTGGTTACATTTACTTTAGTTCCATAACATATTTGATGTCACCAACTGCACCAGACTGCTTTAAAAGTAATTTCCTAAGAACTTTTTAGTTGTTGTTTAACTTAAATGGTTCTCATATGTTTTGACCATTACATTTATTGTATGGACCTTAAAACAGACTGTCCAGTCAGTTATTACTTAATGTAAAAACCGACTTCAAAACCGTGATTTAATTCATTTTCTATAAGCTTGTATACTATATCTAAGTAATAGATTATTATCAAATACTAGCACTTCGCCCGCGACTTCGTCCGCGTGGGGATAGTAGGTACTCCACAAACTGCGACGCCCCTATACATATCCCCTTATAACGGTTAGTTTTGGAAAATTAAGCACAACGATTCTCATTATTGGTTCAGCGCAACTGTTCACCCCGTTCAGCCCGTCAGGGGTTGATTATGCAAAAATTGTTAGGTACATGATCTGTTTCAATTATCCCACTTTTAGTTTGTTCATAGAATTCCGACGTAAATTGAAGCAAGCTATAATTTCCTCCCCTAAAAGCTTATTCACCCCTGCTTCACCCCTTATTATGTATGTACCTAGTTGATTTTCGAAAAATCCAAACATTTGTTATTCTTATTGTTTTATCGAAAACATTTAAATGCCGTGGGGTTTCAACTTCATCGGACCAAGTATTGATACGATTCTCCCCAGTTCGCTAAAGCCGCGACATTTTTCTTACTCCGAGCATGTTTATTACCGTCGTAACTTTTGAACGAAAGGTCCGATTTGAATGATTTAAAGTGTAATTTACACGGACATAATCAACCTTAATTATCAAACCATTTAAATGGATAAGGATTAATATCATGGTACTATAATCACCATTTTTTATTCCACCATGGGATTTGCTTGACTAATATTAACAAAAAGCGCTCATGGTGACTTATCCATAATAGTTAGACATATGGTATCGCGAACATTTTTGTAGATATTGATGACCTCTATAAAACTGTAGTACATCACTTTGCTCTATTGTCAATAGATTCCGCAGCGTACGCGATATAAGGATTTTTTCTCACACCTTGGGTCACATTATCGAAGTTTTCATACGGATCCCTAACTTTTCTGAAAATATTCTATAGCCTATGACCATCACCGATAATGTAGGATTCTACTGGTGAAAGAATTTTTCAAATCGGTCCAGTAGTTTCGGAGCCTATTCATTTCAAACAAACAAACAAACAAACAAATCTTTCCTCTTTTTAATATTAGTGTAGAAGTGTAGATACAAAAAAAAAACAGAAAGAAAAATAAATTAATTAACAACTAAAAAAGGAGAAATAAAAGTTTTTTTCTTATAAAGATGTTTAGTAAATATGCCAACTATTTTTTGAGGTTGGTGCCAGCCATAATCTTTGCAATAAACATTGTCACATAATAGTCGTAGTATGCAGTTATGTGACATGGTATGTTTCCTAATATTTCTTTAAAACTAAGGCTGGCACCGTATGGTGTCGGATGTAAAAGAATAGCACCATCCCATCACTTCCCATGTCATCAGAGAATGGGCAGCAGCATTCTCTGTAGGTAGGTACATTGCAACAGCTACACTGCGATCGCCAACCCAAGCGTGGTGATTATGGAAAAGCCCTCCTTTTGGGGGAGGCCTATGTCCAGCAGTGGACGTCTTTCGGCTGAGATGATGATGATGATGATGAAGGCTGGCACCAATCTCAAACTTTATTTATCTAATTAGACCCTCAAAGAAAAGATGGATGGATTGTGTGTGGAGCAATATGAAAGAAAAGGGAATTAGTGATAGTGTGACAGCTGATAGGACAGAATGGAAGAAAAAAACGTGTTGCGCCGACCCCAAGTAACAAGGGATGATGATTAATAAAGTACCTACCTACATGCACCTGAAAGGGTGGTTAAGTATATAAAACAGAAGTCTACAAAGAGTTTTAAGTTGGTTTTAATTGAAATAAAATTATTTTATGAAACCCTGCGTTTAATTAACCGAAGTTTTATCAGAACTGAACTTAATTTTTTATAGCAATCGCGTGTGGTATTCGAAACGGGTCTCGCAATGCAGTATTTGAATGAAATAATCAATATTTTGAATTCCTTACCAGTATTGTACGAATTCTATGCATGTCACACCAAACGCGTAGATTTGCTCCATCGTAGTACAATGTTAACACTTGATTTTTACCGGAACATTGTATTATTATGTAATAGAAGTTCGTTTTTTATGTATTTTTTAATTACTTCAGTATTTTAACCAAAACAAATACCATGGTAAATTTTGATAACGAATGTCAAATGTCATGTCAATGTCAAACTCTTGACATTGCAGAGGTTGACATTGCCATTATTCAAAAAACTGTTTATTCCTTGTGTTCTAGTCGTAATATTTTCTTTTTGTAAATCAGTAGACAGACACCTGAAAAAAGGCATGCAATTTTATTTTAGAACTTTGACATGCCAAAAATTACATCTTATATACCCGTGTTTTATACAAAGCATTACAAAGAGCTAATCTAGTATCATCTAGTAGTGAATAGCTGAATTTTTATTTTTACTTTTATTTGAACTGCTGCTCATTAATAGATGGCGCTGTTGTTTCTGAAAACATCTGAAGACATTTTTTAATTAGAAGAAAAATTAATAGATGGCGTTGCGGTTGTTTTTGTTGCGATGTAAATTTTACGACGTTGGTTTTTTTTGTGGTGTCATCTACAGTACTACGGCACAGTTTCTGTAACGAAAATTGTTGTTGTAAAACGTGCGATATCCAGAAAAATCCTGCTGTGATTTGTTAAATGAGTTTTCAATAGTCAATCGCGTCACTTCACTTGCATTGAATTTGTACAGACTCGATATTTTTTTTTTAAACGGGGGTAGGTCGAGCACGATTAGAAAATCAAGTACCGAGGTTCTCGACATGTGGGATGTGGGCTGAGCGATACCGACAGTCGTGAACTCGTGACAGCCAAGTACTTAGCTATAGCCGCAGCCAACACCTCAGGAGGCAATGTTCCACCCACTAGTGATCATCTTAAGTGATACTATGTAATACCTGCCGTGGACCAAAAGCTGTCATATATAAACTATCTATCTCTACTAATAATAAAGCTGAAGAGTGTGTTTGTTTGAACGCGCAAATCTCTGGAACCACCAGTCGGATTTGGAAAATTCTTTTGTTTAAGATAGCCATATTCATGAGAAAGCAGGCTATAGGTACTGGAACGGAAAATTCCTACGGGAACGGGAAAAAACGCGATATGCGGCAAAAGCTAGTTAGGTATACTTACATATAACACATTACTATACCTACTAGGTACTATATTTAGATATAATATAAATCAAAATTTATCCCAAAAAGCCTAAAAACCTTTCCACTCAAAAAACAATTTGTCAGATTACCGAAAGGTTAACGCGTTAGAGCAACGCTAGATGGCGCTGCTCTCCCCCGGGACGCGTGAGGGCGGATTATTGTTTTAATAATTGAATATTATACTATGTTAGCGATACAACGGGCAACGCAAGTTTGAAACGAACGGGACGAATGTTTTTGAGAGGTGTGAAATGTAAACTTGTTCGGCAAAAAAGCTGCTAAACTGAAATTATTGAACGTGGTATTTTGAAGCTTACGAAAGCTTAGATTTATAGCAAATCACTGTCAGGTTTTGTTTTTGATAAGTATCTACAAACGATAGGGATAAAGTATAATTAACTTTCTGAAGAATTCCCACCTCATTAAAATCTAAGTAGATACCTACCTAGGTGACTACTGAAATTAAAAGACATAGGTAGGTACATATCAGCACACTATAAACTGTAAGGTGGACGAAACGAAATAGGTTTGTTAATAAATAGTGCTATGTTGTCTGTCTGCCCATGGGAAAGAGCCATCAGGTAGCCTACGTAAACTATGTTGAAGGATTTTTTCACTAAGTAAAAACTCATCTAATTAATTCATAGCCCCCCAACAGGAATGTCTTAAAACAAACATGACGTCCTCTCACCATAGACACAACGTAGACACAATCTATTGTCTGAACTGTACGCAGAAATAAACTTCGCTCAGATTTGGCCAAATTTAATCTTAGCAGCGGCGGCGAGGACACCGATTCGAACGTGTGAAAGATCCTGAGTTGAATCGCGAGATAATGTAGGAGAAATTATAAGGTGCAATCCCAGCACGACTAAGTGCGGAAACCATACCTACCCAATAGAATAGAAGGTGCAATCCTATGGTACCCCACATATTTGTTGACTTTCATAATATCAGAAACAGAAATAAAGAGTTAAAGCTGTCCTGAATCGACTTCTATCGTGATCCTTTACGTTCTCCAGTATTGAAAAACGATTCATAAATTGTATTGTTCGGGTATCTACGAAGATGAGGGAAAGGTCAATGTACTTTATTGCAAGTTTATCTGGCGCCTAACATCAGGACGGTGCACCCATCGGAAGTCACTGTAATTTAAGGTATTCAGCCAGCAACATAACAGAAAACATTACTGGCTGGTTAAATCTTCCACGTGATTAAATTGTTGTCCTTGGCTCTACCATAACTAAGGCGCTCTATAAAGGAGTCATGATGATCGATGGCGCGATAAAAAAACGCCGTGCTAAGGAGAAGAAAGACAGATTATTCAGAATAATACCTGAAAAGTCGATCTAAATCGCGATAATAAAATCAACTGTCCCATAGACGCATACCTACGCATTTTTGTGCGCATTATGACTAGACAAAATTGTAGGTACCTACATACTGAACAGCTGATATTTTTTTCGCGATTTCGGGGTTGCTCGCATAATAAAAGTTGTCCATAATGCTAATAATTATGAACAACTTTAACAACAACAATTAACTGAGAAGTTTCAGGTATTGCGTTCATTCGCACGTTGAATGTGTGCCCATCAAAATTCGTTCAGTAGTATGATTGCGTGAAAGAATAACAAACATCCATTCTCCCATCTAACTATAGTTTTAACAAACTCACATTTATTAGTAGCAAAGATAGAGCCAGAACAGGATAGTGGGATATTAGAAATTACAAATGTAATGTATTTCAATCCTATCTAACGTTTGCAGATATCTCCGGACACATCCTGCAATTTATCCCCGCAAACACCGCCCTCTCGTAAACGCGGTATGATCACGTAGAATTATTGCGTTAAAATATAATCTGCGCTGAGCTGAGTGCCTGGTAGCCAGAGTGGATGGGAGGAGGTGTAATAAGGTATTTTCACGCTGTTTAGAGAAGGAGCGGAGCTGGTAGAGAGGTAAGAGGACTAAGAAATAAACGTTAGATATTAGAAAGTCCCTTCACGTAGCTTCTAGATTAAAATTGCTTTGAATAAGATCTACTTGATCTTGCATTACTCTAGAAGTCGAAACCTGGATCTTGATAAACCATTAATTTCAATAATTTTGTTATGTCCAATATACGCAGCTTTAGAACACGGTTGCAACACATTTTTTAAATCTGCGTAAATTGGTCAAAACAAAATTATTAAACTTAATGGTTTAACGTAATAACTTTAGGATACAACATTAGACCTCGAGGTTGTGTATTTAGTGATTTCATAAAAAGCCTTGTCAGTTGCTTATAAAATCTCATGGGCTAGGGAATGTTTCTAGGGCTGTAAGCGTATTTTGTCCTTTCTCTATACAATTCAACATGTTTTTGTCATGTTAGGTACAAGGCTCATGCTTCAGACAAACACGTTCAGTTAAACTGAGGTTACCTTATTAATAATGCCTTCTTTAAATACAATATTTTAGCTATAACAGAAACATTTTGTTTAAAATCCTTAACGGATGATAACGTTATAAAAAAAGCTTTCTAGAGTTACTAAGTTATAATTGAGACTGATATTAAAATTTTTTTTTTAGGTATGACCATTAGCAAGTTAACACACTTGGGATATCAACTGCTTAACCGGACTAACCTGTGGTGGCCTCAAATGAATTTAAGGCCCCCAGCCAAGGCAACAAAACTAGCTACAAGCTAAAAACTACTGACCGCTCGCTAACGGCATTCCCTGTGGAATACGACCTCGGCTTAGCGGCGTCAGTTAGGGACAGCAAGGGACAATCAGGCTGGGTCGTTTCATTAATTAGGGGTTATTAAAGCTAACGGCTCAGCGGCGCGGGCTGGTTCGTTGGCAAAAGTCTGGGAGGGTTTTGAATGGGTCGTCGCGACGGACCTCGGCGGCGAGGTCGGTACACGGAACGCGGTCTGTATCTGTTTATTCTAAGGGTGCTGGTTTCCCTACAGCTTTCCTGAATCTTTGTGATCTCGTCGTCTGATTCGACGAGTGTATGCCGACGACGGCGAATCTTACTAATGCGAGAGGGAGTGTACTGGGTTGCCTTTGAAATCAAAGGGTTTTGATGCTTTTCAGCGGATTCGAAGAAACGCTTTGTAAGGCGATGCATAAACTGTTTTAAGGTCGGGATTTTAAGGCCGACATGAAGTCGTTCGTTCCGTACATACCACGGGGCGCCCGTGGCTTTTCGGAGAAATCTGTTTTGGATTACTTGCATCCTGTGGATTTGCTTTGGCTTAGTGTGTGCGAATACAGCACACGCATAAGTCATTATCGGTCGTAACTGATATTGAAGAGATTGATAGAAGATGCAACAAACTATTTAAAAAGCAAGTATTCTACTAAATAAAAAAACAATTTAAAACACCGTCGCTTTCTATAATGATGTCGAACATAATAGAAACCAACATTTTTATTCGTTTGACGACATTTCGAACAAAGTCAGGGACAAACAGAGTTATTGATTTAATGGCTTTCTCTTAAAACATTTAATTAAAGGCTAAAAGGCTAATTATAAAAAAGCACTCAGCGACGACACATTAATGCCGGGAGGATTAATATCGACGCTACTGAAAGTTTCAGGATAGTGTTGGGAGTGAGCCGCCGTCGGATACAGTTATCCGAAAGATTTTATACCTATTTGGTTTCGTCGAAAGAAGGAAACGATTTTTTAGCATTAAGTAGTTAACCAAATTCAAACTGAAAGTAACGGCACTGTATGGCCGGCGAAACTTAGCTTTCTTGGTTACTTTTAGGGAAAAACTAAAAAAAATTTTGAACGTGGGGCATGAAATGCAAGGGTACTTATATTGTGAGAATTTTTATAAAAAAATTTCATAATTTTAAAATAAAAAGATTTATAGGATTTCAAAAAATGTGTTGAGAAATTCATTCCCACTCCTTATCTCCGTATCCACTGATCCTAAAATTTTAAAATTTTTGAGGTCGACTCGCACTTGTCAGTTTCTTTTTGTAGATTATTCCCTTAGCATTTTTGAATCGTAGTATACTAAATTTTCTCTTCTCTAATAAACTTATATTTAAGGCTGCATTAGCCACTCAAAATATTGATGGGCCGTCGTTTATCGTCCACTCTAACTAAATACAACAATATTTTTAGCGATACACGTTCTTCGTTTCTCCATATTTTTTTTATCAAATGCCTACAAGAGGCGCCTTTCAAAATTGCGGATACTCGGATCCACAAAAAAAAATATCGGATATCCGCACATCCCTACACGAAACCACTTAAAAAGAGCTTGTAAAGAGCTCCTAATATGTCACTAATAAAGTAGCGACCAATAAAAAAACAATTAGCTGAAGTTTTTTAAAACATAAATAGAATGGGGGAGGGGGAATCTGGTGCGTTCGTTTTGAACGCTACCAAATAAGTTAGTGACAGTTGGTTAATTTTTTTGTCAGTAACACTATTGATATAGAACTTGAGTGATAAAGATTGTGTTCATAAATAGATTAATTTGGTTGGTTGATTATTTTGATAATAGTAAGTATGGTATTGTTTTTTTCATTTCACCACTAATTTTCTTTTATCATTTCACCATAAACTGAAAAATGCTGACATATTTAAGTGGTTACCGACAACTACTTATGTCATGTGTTTAGTTCTACATCTAGAACTAAAGAACTATGACAAAACATTACACAATGTGCCGTTTTTTGTTTTTCTTAATGCAGTAACATGGGAATTATAACCTGCACCAATATTTAAGTTATTATAAATAGTAGATTATGCACCCAGGGGATAAAGCAGTGTCTTGTGTCACGGGCGTCATATTGAATTTCGAACGCAATGAAGGATTCGGGAGTTAACTCCCGAGCGTAGCAAGGGAGTTAAGAGTTTAACTTACGAGCGAAGCGAGGGAGTTGATACAAGAATCCTAAATGCAGCGAGGGATTCAAGCTAGCCCAAGGCAAAGACACCTTTATCCCCAAGGAGGATACTCTACTTTTCACACCTCCTGTGAGAAAGTAAGAAGCCATAATACGAAAAATAAAGTATTTTAAATTTACAAACAGTAAGAAGAGACATATATTTAGAACTATACTGTATACCTACTTAAAAAAAATTAGTTTCATAACATACGGATTTGCAATATCCGCACCTTTTTTGCGTTCCACTCGGTATAGGTACCTACCACATAGCGGCCACGACCAACTCAATTTTCGTTTTCTTTTACTTCTCTGTGGGTAAGTAAATATGTGCATTGTGCAGGCCTATTGTTAGCAACCTAATACAATTTATGTGTACACAAAGCTTTATAACAGCTGGTAGAATGGGCTCGAACGCTTGGCTGTATGAAATTTGAATTTAGAACGTCATAGGAGATGCTCGAGAAAATAGTTTTAAATTAATAAATCGACTATAAATGGGTTTTAAGTGTTATTCTTATCCTTTTATACAATAATCCGTACATAACCAATTATTCTTATAATATTGTCTTCAATCCTGGACCCTGGTCAATCCTTATGATTTTGTAGAAATTCGAGAATATCATCCCTAAGTAGTAAGAGTATCGAGAATATATTTCCTCTTTCTGGAGCAGAAAGAGAGAGACAGAGAGAAGGCGTTGTAAGTCTTGTACCTAATATACCGCCAATTGAGCAGACAGATGAGGTTCCAAATTTAAATCACATTATTGACCAGCGGGTTATAATGAAATCCAGTACAATATTATTGCCCGGCTGTGCCACCGGCCAAAAATGACTTACTTTAGGTTAGGTTGGCATGACATATAATTTGATGGTTTCGATCAGGTGGTGTGAAAAAATAATTAAAATATAGATTACCTTTGCATTATATGATGAATAAAATCTATCAACCCAAAAAAACATGTTTTGCGTTTTCACGGTGGTTTTAGGCAGGTACTCTACATGGCCGTCAAAGAAGGGCAGGTAGAATTCTTAGTATTTTACTTTAATCTATACTAACTAATATTTTGAACAGGTAAAGTTTGTGAGTTTTTGAGGTTGTAGGGGGTAATCTCTGCGGGTCTGCGGACGGCGAGCGTTGGGTGGCTCGCTGTCCGATTAAAGCCAGACCCAAGCCGACGGCGCGTTGTGTTCCACGCGCGCCACAAAGAGATGTCAGCATAGGAGTAGGGGCCCGTTAGGGCCAGTGCCTACCAGGGTTGCGGATTTTGTTCGAAAGAGTTACCGCGGCCCTGGAACGTAAAAGGCACTAGGAGGAGCATGGGTGGGTTTTAGTCAGTAGAAGTCTGACACTCCTTGCCGCTCCACCCAGAGCGGGAGGGGTCATTTGATGATTTCCTATCCTCAAAAAAAAAAAAAAAAGGGGGTAATCTCTGGCTCTACAGAACCGATTTTGAAAATTACTTTTGTATTATGATAGCCACATTCATGAGGTAGGCTATCGGCTATATGGAAACGGGAAATTCCTACGGGAACAGGAAAAAACGAACGGGATGCGCATATACCGTTCGAAGTCACGGCGAAGTGCTAGTTATTTAGGCTCCTATTCTTTCAACATTACTAATATCTCCATAGTCACATTTACCACCAACCAAGCAACCCTATTAAGTTTATCCAAACCCATCACCGCCCTCAGCCACATGTGTAATAAACAAATTAAACTACCCTATAACCCTGCACCCTCGAATAATTCGCGAATCAAAATAATAAACTAACAGCCATTTATAACCGAGACAGGCGTTGATTTAGCAGAAAAAAGCCGGCAGAAAGGCTCAGGTGGCATTTAGCGCCCCCCACCGGCAATTTGACAGACTATTAATCCGGATTTAGCCGGTTTTAAGAGGATTAGGGCGGGTTTATCTCGCTCAAAGTGGTTTAAAGCAGTGTGTGTGTTTTTGTTTTTGGTAAATTGATTAGTGGCCGTGATTTGGCATTGTTTAAAGTAGAGCACTGTTACTTACTGTTGATTTGATAGTTTGCTATTTCATTTATATCAGTTAAGGACTGCAAAGGGTTTTTACAAGATAAACCAGTACTTTTATAAACAGCGATAGTGACTTCCGGAGGCGTTGATATTTTTGTAGTCTTCCAAGTTTCGTATAATTTTTTAATATAATACGAGTATGTAGGCGGTAAAAAAAATGATTGTTCCTTTTCTTCAAACGGAAAAAAATCTTTCACAAGTTAAACCACAAAAGAATAGGCAAACAAGTATTCATTAGCGTCCTAGTGAATATAATATTACCACGATAAAAAAATATATTGCGTAGTTTATTCCCCAATACCTCACCACAAATTATAGAAAAAAGTTACAACTTTCTTTCAAACAGTCCCGAACCAAAGAAGTCGGCACAGAAATTAAAAAACCGGCCAAGTGCGAGTCGGACTCGCGCACTAAGGGTTCCGTACCATTATCTGTAAATAAAATCGGCAAAAAAATCACGTTTTTTATATGGGATATTTAAATTAAAATAAAACAAATATTTAAGGTTAACCCTTAAACATTTGTTTTATTTTAATTTAAATATTTATTTTTAAAGTGAATATACAGGGTTATTTGTAAAACACCAGCAACCTTTCAGGGGGTGAAAGTACTCATTATTATAAACAACTTTTACTATGGGACCAACTCTGAAATATCAAAAATTAAATCAGCTGTTTCATACAAAATGCAATAGTCACCTGATGAAAATGTATGAAATAGCAGATATTTTTTTCGACATTTCAGGGTAGGTCTCATTGCAATAGTTGTTTATAATGATGAGTACTTTCACCCCCTGAAAGGTTGTTGGTGTTTTACAAATAACCCTGTATAACTTAATATTCTGTGAATATTTCAAGCATCTACCTGTTTCCGTTATCAATATCAAGCAAAAACGAGAAAAAATAATCACGTTTGTTGTTTGGCTCCTTGCCCCCCCTTAAATATCATTTTACTCTTTTTTTTTAATTCAACTGTCTAACTATCACGGTTCATAAGATACAGCCTGGTGACAGACGGACGGATGGACGGACGGACAGCGGAGTCTTAGTAATAGGGTCCCGTTTTACCCTTTGGGTACGGAACCCTAAAAAAAACCTTCCCGCCTTCTCCAAGGACGCGTTCAATAACGGATGAAAAAAATGTTTTGTCATTTCTTCGGTCTCAAAGTTACCGCCATAAAAGGAAAATAGCTTCATTGCTCTATTCCGACCACTTTACGGTAGTTTTAAATTGTTATATTGCGACCGTGAGTAATCAATCAGTATACTACCGCAATAATGCAAGGGAACATCTTTCTTTGACATTTCGAGAAAATGGCGGCAACTTTGAGGGTGACCCGCCATATTTTATTTTTAGTTGGTTTATTGGTTATTGTAAAAATATGTTAGTAAAATTATTATTGGCTGTAATATTTGTGCCCATTTGCAAGTCATAATATTCTGGTGTTTCTTTCACCACATATTTATTGTAAGAAAATTAGGTTTTATTTCTTGTTTTATGCTCTCTTTTGTAATATTAAAACTTTCTTTGGGGGAGGCTTACGTTCAGCAGTGGACGGCAATGGGCTGACATGATGATGATGAAAACTATAACTCATTGAACCCATTTAAAAATATTTAGGAGAAACAGTTGACCTTGAAGTTAGCTCATGGAGCAGCACTGTTCCATAATATTTTCCTCCGTAAAATTGAATTGACCTACGAGCATCCTAGCTGATCGTGTTTTGGCTCAATAATATTATTTTTCAACACATTTGCTCAAAAAATGCATTTACGAAGCCTGTATGCATTGTTCGAAAGTTAAAAATTATGCACCACACAATGGAGCGTGCGGTAAAGTAGCTACTCTCACCTAAGTACATATTTTACCGCAAACTCCGTTGTATAGCGCCGTGCGTATTCTTTACGGTTTTTTTTTAATTTCCATAAAAATTAATAAGAATTCCACCAAGGAGTTTCACATCACTAGAATAAATAAGCTGAATAATCGAACCTCCTTGGAAGCGCTTTTGCTGTATACGTTTATCTCATTTTAATATTATAGAGAAAATGAGAGAAGATAAATAAGGTATGTGGTTCTAATTTTCACCACGCGCATGTGGCGCCCTTTGCAAATTCGCGCCATTTTCATGTTAGAAACGTCAAAGATTGTTGCGACTTTCCGACTGATTTCTAGAGACAAAAAGTTTGTTTCATTACTTATTGTAATGTTTTCTCGCAAATGTGTCGAAAAACGTTGTATGACACACGTGCGGATTTGGTTTTTACAAACTCGTGACTATGGTAAGCCCTCGACTTCGTCTCGTGCTTACATTCGTCTACTCGTTTGTAAAAACCAACTTACCACACTAATATCATAAATAACTAATACAAACCCAATAAAAGTAGGTTCATGAATAAATCACATCAACTTAATAGAGCTAAATGATGCGTGTAAAAATGAAATTCAGTAAGTAATGATCCTAACAAGACCATTTGCTGATTGGGAGACTATTGCGATAGCAGGCATTGATTTAAACCCCAATCCCTACTAATATTATAAATGCGAAAGTAACTGTCTGTCTGTCTGTCTGTTACGCTTTCACACTAAAACGGCTGAACGGATTGTCATGAAATTTGACGAAGATAGGCTCTCGCCTGTCAAAAAAAAAATCACAATTTTAAATCACAGTTGAACTTTAAACCGCACTTTCCGTAACGTATATTTACGCCCCATTAAACTATATCAATATGTAAACTAACAGTTAATTCTATCGTATGCCTCCACCAGAGGGCAGCACCCTCCCTGCATAGTGTGGTAGTTATAAAGAGGGTCGCACGGAGACAGGTTGGTGGGCCATCAACCCGGCAATTATTTTGTCAGACTGATTTTAAATGAGTGTTTAGAGGGTGAAGATTTTTTTATCCTAGTTTGTTACAGAAAAAAAAAATGTTCTGAAACTTTTTGATATTAGGCGCGCTCCTGAACACTTTCTCACTTGATGGAGAGCAATGATGTAGTCGACGATGGAGCACGCTTGCCTAGGGAGGCACAGCAGCTAAGACCTAAAATTGGAAAAACGCAATCAAACTAGTTCTAGCTTGGTCTTGTGGATTTTTTCTATTGTTTAGTAGCAAATACATGGAAAAAAAAAGGATTACGGATGATAACCAATACAATATAGATTGAAGAGAAAGGCTAGACATCTGCTGCCAGGATTGCAGGATAGTTCGAAAGAGTTACCGTGGTCCTGCAACGCAAAGGGCAATTGAAGGAACACGAATGGGTTTTAGTCAGTAAGAGTCTGAAACTACGCGGGGTGATACTAGTCACCTGCCGCTGTGGGGTGGGACAATGTAACAATGAACACGCGGTCTTATTAACTTCACATTAACACCTTAGTATCAATCAAAGACTGAAAAGAAACCAACCAACCTCATTGTGTTACCGATCTCCAAAGCTCCTCACTACCCATATAAAATTTAACACTGGCGACCCCACTTCTCGATAGCCATTCGCAGCAATAAAAAAAAGAAACGAAAAAAAAGGATTGTCTTTTGATTCCAATTTTGAATTCAATTCGCGCGGGAAGCGCTCCATGATTTTATTTTCATGAGCGTCGCGGGACCGAAGGGAGTGTGTAACGAAAATTTTAATAATAAATGAATTAAATTTCTTGTTATTATATTAGTTGATATCAGCGAGGGATTATTGTTTTTATTTATGATTTGGGGCGCCTCTGTTATGGATTAAAGTGATAAATATTTTGATGTTATTTTTTCGGGATTTGATTGATGAAGTTTTAAGCATTTTGTCAAAAAGGAGACTGTAGATTCATACAACAAAATCTTATGCTTGAATTCTACTGCTTTAGGCAAGATTACACAGTAACCTCAGTTATAAATCACTAGCTGTAACCTCTGGAGACCTATTTTTATCAAAATTCATTGAAATCGATTTAGGTGTGAAAGCGTAACATTCGTAATTTAAAATAACAATTCTTCTAACTCCTTTTGATGGACTGTTCAATGCTCTTAGGAAAGGTTTCATTGGCTGTACAGTAAACCATTTTACGTTCCCTGATTTCCAAATAACTCTCCAGCTATTAAAACAGCATAAACGCACTCTGATCGACATCCAAATCCCTAAAACAGGCCACCACTACTTCGCAGCCATCACACAAAATTAAAGGAAAAAAAGGCCAGCAAATAACCCGACCCTCACCTACAATAATATCCGCCCCGGGCCATAACACCTTTACCCGTTTACTTTTTAATCCGGCTGCGTCGTAAACTGCCTGGGCCGGGAATCACGGATATACCGGGCCAATCATCCGGCTATCTACACTATTTTTTCCCGGGAAAATGTAGCATCGGTCCCGGGGGACGTACCTTAATATATGTTTTATTTGGAAACTATTGCTCGGCTGTTTTTTTATGCCATTTGGTGACAAGGATTTAGAGAGGGTTGAGTGTCTGTTTTGTTTAGGATTTTTTGGAGTGTAATTACATCTTACGTCTTACGTCTAGGTACGTGTTAGAAATTTTATTATTGTACGAGTTTCAGAGTACCTTTAGAAGAAATTTAGTTGATTTTACAGTTGATTACAGTTACCGGCACGTAGGTTGGCAAGATATTTCGTAGTGGGGGAAGTTCGCGCATGTAAAAATGTATGAAATTGTGCGTGCGCATATTTCTCCTACCACAAAATATCTTGCCAACTTACTTGCTGGGCATTATGCAAGGCTATATGGAAGGTTCCTTCTCATTGTCTGTCATTTGCTGAACAGAACCTATTCGGCAGCCGGGGGGCACACAATGTAGGTAATTGTTTTAAAATTAAGTTTCCTTATATTGGTACCACATTGTGTTTAGTGTTCTAAGTGTTCCAAATCAACAAGTTTTCTTTCGGGACATCAAGCCAAATGTTATTGGGTTTACCCATAGATAATAAGGAATTTCTCAGTAGCAATCTAGTCAGTTTTTTTTCAGGAATTTATCAGTAGCAGTCAATAGCACTTGAGTGTGGCAATAGGCTCGCTCTATACATATTACCCTCCCGCTGACCCGCGCAACTTCGTCTGCGTCATATTTTTCACTAAGTGTCCAAACACACTATGCCGAAGGTATGCGACCGTAATTCCGCGGTTGATTTTACGTTCCGACGTATTCGGCTGATATGATACACCTTATGTGCCGAACTTACGCGGCAGAAATTCAGTTGCGCAACTTTGTGTAGGTAGTTATTCTGCTGGGCGCGGGCATGCCTGCCTCCCGCTGCTCCCAGCCCCAGATCTTCGTCAGCAATCGAACCGAACTTCGGTCGTGTATAATATGTGCTCTAAAGAATACGTTGCCGCCGAATTGCCGCTGAACTTACGCCCGACCGAAGTTCGGCTGAACGCTTTATGGCAACGTAATTTCGGCATATGTCGTCAGTCATTCAAATAGCATTGCAGGCGTAATCATGCCGAACTTTGGTCGCGTATCTTCGGCATAGTGTGTTTAGACACTAATGCTCCGCTCCTTTTGGTCGTAGCCTTCCTCGATAAATGGCTACACCACTAAAACGATTTTTTCAATTCAAACCAGTAGTTCCTAAGATTAGCGCGTTCAACCAAACAAACAAACTCTTCAGCTTTAAAATAAGTACCTAGGTACTAGTTTTTTCCCGTTCCCCTAGGAATTTTCATGAATGTGCCACATACAAAAATAATTTTCCAAATCCCACTGGTAGTTCCAGAGATTAGCGCATTCAAACAAACAAACAAACAAACTCTTAAGCTTTATTATATTAGTTTATATAATATACATAGTAAGTATAGATTATGTTAGTGAAGACAGGAAAATAAATAATTTAATTTTACCGATAGGCAGGTTGGGCGGTAACTATTACTTTTCATGTGTTATACGTACTAAAATTAGCCAAACAATACCAACGTTAATGGAGGTTAGGGCTTAAGGGTAATTCTGTCTTTATCCCAATTTATTTTCGGTTGGCGCAGCATATCCTTTTTCTGGAATACATTTTTCCCTATTTGCTGTCATCGCAATAGTCATATTAGTCCATACGCCCCATTGAGATAGAAAGGTCTATGATACGCCCACATAAAAAATACTTTTTTTTTAAGAAAAGAAATGGTAGCAAAAACCCATCAATTAAAAAAACGTTACACCATTGCGACTATGTACAATTTCTTAAAACAACCCTTATTTTGTGTAAATACACCATTTTACATTACTTCGTGCGGAACTAAAGAAATTCGTCACCGATGAGCGCAATAAACGTCTCAATGGAAAACAGACAAGATTATTTACACATTAAAATGGCGACCGAAACTAATCATTTGCTACTGGTAGCCAAATAAACAAGCAATGCCCAGCGGGGAACGGCCCATTATTGTACACTAACCTTTTTTCAAGAATTATAAACCGTAATTTGTGAACGCAACCATAAAGTTTGCTTCACGAAATGTCAAAATGTTTCCCGCGTTATTTGTTTTTTTTTTCGCCGGCCACATTGTTTATTCTATTATGCCAGAGGTTGTAAAAGTGTTGAAAGAAATATTGTTTTCGGGTGAAATTGTTACAATTTCTTTCCAATACGTTGTAAAAGTTTTTGGTTCTATGAACTCGTAATTAAGCGTTTAGTGTGACGTTTTTTCGTGATTCGGAAGGTGGCGAAGGCATTGTGTTTTATTTCTTGTGGGGCAACACAAGTCGTCCGTCACAAGGATTGCTATCTTAAGTAAAATTAGTATCGCATGACTAGCAAAATAATTAAAGTAATCGCTTTTTGTGCAGTACCTATTTGCTTCTGCTTTCTTTCACGGTTGATTTTTTCTTTAAAGATACAAATTCTGCCTGATTTTTAGGGTTCCGTACCCAAAGTTTAAAAACGGGACCCTATTACTAAGACTCCGCTGTCCGTCCGTCCATCCGTCCGTCTGTCACCAGGCTGTATCTCATGAACCGTGATAGTTAGACAATTTAAATTTTACAAATGATGTATTTCTGTTGGCGCTATAACAACAAATACTAAAAAACAGAATAGAATAAATATTTAGGTAAGGGGGCTCCCATTCAACAAACGTGTTTTTTTTGGTTGTTTTTGCTCGATATTGATTACGGCAACAGGTGGATGCTTGAAATATTCACAGAATATTTAGTTATATATTCACTATTAAAATAAATGATTAAATTAAAGTAAAACAAATATTAAAGGTTTTTTATAGATGTACGGAACCCTAAAAATAGCCCTTCGTGCGCGAGTCCGACTCGCACTTGGCTGGTTTTTTACTAGGTACCCTTATGTATGAATGTTTCTGATAAAAATCAAAAGTCATTTTTCAAAATAAGCTATGAGCCAGCACTTTTTGAACGTCAAATTTTACATAGGTAACGCCATCAGCAAATTCCGAATTAGATGTTTCTAAAGAATAAGCAAGTAGTCGGTATAATTTAATAAGTGCTAGTTGAATGTTGCTAATTGAATTATAAACTCGAACGGAAAATATGACATTGTCAAAAGTACCTAAACAACTTCTGTAAAATGCATTAATAAATAGGTTTGGGGCGCGGAGGAGGTTTGTTTTATCCGCGGCTCAAATCAACTCTTATAATAAGAAAAAACTCTTAAAATCAGCCTACACTGGCCTACACTTTGTCGAAATGCGAACAAAAATACCTAGAGATTGGGTTTGAACAGTGAGCAGACCATTTTTTTTTCTTGTTTTTTTTTGTATAGATCGTGTCTCTGACTACGTTATTTTATATTATAGGTAATAGAAAAATCACAGTGTAGGTCTGTAAATAAAATTGGATTTGGTACAGTTTATGTGATTTTATTTTCAGAAGAATAACGGACCTTGGCATCGAACCACGCATTTTACGTACAGTGAAGAAAACCCAAAACATTTAGCTCCACCCAACTTCCTTCTTAAAATTCCGCCAGCAAATTCCGAAATTCAAAATCTGTCAATTAGCCAAACAAAATAGTCGGCCATTTTGCGTCGGTTTCGCGCCAAAACGTACGTCAGAGAAGCGTTCGGATACAGACGCTGAATAAACTGTTATCATTGTCGGTGAACTGGCGGTGGTAGCACTGTTTTATTATACACCGGTTAAGTCTAAACTGATTGGGGATGTAACTTGACTGGCGAGAAAAGGTAGTGCGAAAATTTGATATTTTAGACGCGAATTTTAATAGTACCAGAGGCTAGGGATTGACTGTGTGAGAACTTAGAGTCCGGGTTTCTTGATAGCTACAACACAGGGGGTCTTTAAGTCTATAGTCGAGTTACTACTAGGCAAGCGTTTTTGAAGCGGTTTCCTATCCCAGCAAGCTTAAATAGGCGTCCCCTAACCTGTTGACAAAATATTTTTGACTTTTTTGCAAGGGTGGTTTTAATTTTGGCACCAACCCCTTTTTTACTAAATTCTTCATACAAACCTGGTTCTAACTACGGAACCCTTTTTTTTATTTTTTTTTTTTTTTCGAGGATGGGAAATCATCAAATGACCCCTCCCGCTCTGGGTGGAGCGGCAGGGAGTGTCAGACTTTTACTGACTAAAACCCACCCTTTAGTCCTCCTAGTGCCTTTCTTCCCAGGGCCGCGGTAACTCTTTCGAACAAATCCGCAACCCTGGTAGGCTCTGGCCCTAATGGGCTCCGACCCATGCTGACGTCTGCTGGTTTGGCGCGCGTAGAACACAGCGCGCCGTCAACCCGGGCCTGTTCTGATCGGACGGCGAGCTACCCATTGCTCGCCGTCCACAGGCATCAGTCACTGCGCCATGCTCAGGAGCATCAGTTCCTGGGCGGCGCAGTGGCTGACGTTCAACAGGAGGGGGTGAAATGGGGCCATTACTGGCACTCCATTTCAGCCCCCTCCGGAGCCCTTTCTAGGGGCTCTGCTGCGGCTGCTGCAGTAGCAGCAGCCGCAAACTACGGAACCCTTCATTCGATTTTCATCCTGTTTGCGGAATCGTGTTTTCGCCATACTAACCTTGGGTTACCGGCGCTGTGCGCGAACTGAAACCCTTCCCGGTCGCTGAAAACACGTTTTTTGCCTGAAAAAACTGTTTTTTTGACCACCCTCAAAAATTTTCTTCATCCCCTATTCCCGAAAACGTCCCAGTCAGCTGGCCCGCGCCGAGACGCTTCTCCTGACACCTCGCCCGCGCGTCTAGCTCCAGGGAATCTGCAAAAAATTCAAAAAATAACAGTTGCTAAAATATGATCATATTTTAGCAACTGTTATTTAAACATTAGGATGTTACTATGGTCAGTTGAAAACTGTCTGGTTGTTGGTAAATTACTAAAGCAATAAAACATGATCAGTAATAAAAACAAAACCCTGCCGTCGCGTTGTCGAGGTTAGAATGCAAATTTTGAAATAGATTGTTTTTTAATTTAGGTTTCTCACCGACTAATCCGATTTGTATTCAGTCATATTTCTGCTCAATATTTATTTAACTGCCCTTTTAAATATTTTTACGAATAATTTCCATTTAGTTTACTGCTCAGCTTTAACTGCTGAACTTGTAAATAAACATGCATTTCGTAATTTTTAACTTTCCAATTCTAAAATATACAACTACCGCATTAAATCAGAGCCCACCATAATCAATTTCATCATTATCCTCCGCTGGAACCTCGTTACGTAGATACACCTTCACTTCTAAAAGTAGTGTCAAGTCTCATAAAATGTCGTGTCTGCGTCGCCGCGAAGCTATTGATGGTCAAAGGTCACACGGTTTTTCACTATTATTTCGGTTTGTATAGCTCCAATGATTACGACCTTACGATAGGTCTTCACAACGCTTCGTCCTCTGGTACGCGGTCGCCACTCTAGAAACTTTAGACCCCATCGACTATAATTGACATAAAATAAAGTAGGTGTAAAATAAAATAAGAATTAACATATCTCACAACCCCATACTTTAAGTTTATGTTTTGGCACTAGTTCAACAATATTAATTAAAATAAATTAACAGTTTTATTTGCTAAAAAAGCGAATAAATTGTTGTTTTATTATCATAACTTTAATTTTTAGTGCGTCGTATTTTTGTTACATTATTATTTAGAACCACTAAAAAATGTATATTAGACATTAAGCACATTTGTTTAAGTGTTATAAAAATGTGGAATTTCTCTAAAATTTTAAAAGAAACGAATTCCGGAAAAACTAATGTTAGGTATCTATGAGAATATCACTGACGAAAGAATACGTGATTTTCATCATGTATTTTCCAGTTGGCAGTGATTTTTTTATGTAAACTACCAAAATGTTAATGGCTTTTCTCACCTTAGTCATAAATTAATTGATTAAAATCTGGTAAATATTTGTAAGGTTAAAGTACTTAATAATAAAACGCGAACCGCAAACATTTACTCCCTATCGCTCCTACTGCCGCTGCACGCCGAATAAAAGCGGGAAAATTACTTCACCAACACCCATACATGAAACATCCTAACCACCACCTATTTCCCTCTCCCTTCCCCACGCTTTTCCCTCTATCTCCATCCCTCTTCCACTCACAGGGGAAAATCCAGCGAGCTAAGCTTTTCCGACTACGGAACACATTCATGAATCGCTTCGGGTTCCATGATGGCTGATTATACAATGCAATACGGTCCGAAATCCCCTGAACACTTTTCCTCCTATGTATACGGGAAAATGCTCAGGGACTTTCAGCACGGTTTGCTAGAACGAAACGGGCCTTTATCTACGTCCCGCCATTGGCTGTTTCAAAAAAAGTCCGCTGCCTGTGATTGGCCAAAACAAATTGTTAGCGGCGCGTTCTTTATTACTGCGTTATTCGAAACGTCTTAAGCGCCAGTTTAGTTTATGATAGAATAGTCGTAAGTTCAGTACTAATGGGTGGTGCTTACGGCTTTTTAGCGCTGAAGTGAGAAACGACATACGGGTTTGAATTGGGAAGAAGAATGAAATTGCAATATTAGAACAATTATACGAGTTTTTCTTTTTGCACAGAGCTGTTAGGATTAGAGGTGGCATTCATTTAATAGTTTTTTTTTGCATTTTGTGATTACAGCACTTTAATCTCGGGTTGATCTTCGAGGTTAAGCAACGCTTGCCGATGTTCGTCCGTGGATTGGTGACCAACTGACCACCCTCACATACCGAGACTCCTCCGTCCCTCGGAAAGCACGTTAAGCCGTTGGTCCCGGCTGCCATTCGAACATAGTATTATTGATAGTCGTTACGGAAATTGAAATCAAGATATCTGAAATCAGATTTGTCAAAGAGCTGCTGGATATAACATAGGCCTCCCTCAAGTGTCACCACAACAACCAGTCCTGTCCGTCTCGCATCCATCGGCTACCCGCGACCCTCATCAGGTCAACGGTCCACCTAGTGGGAGGCCTTACAACGACCTTACATCTTCCGGTACGTGGTCGCTAGTCCAGCAGAACTATCCCTACCTATTTACTCTTGACTTAAAGACCCTCAGGTCTAGTCAAGAAGTGAATAGGTTACTTCTAGACAAGCGTACTTCATCTTCAACCACATCATCGCTTACCATCAGGTGAGATAGTGGTCAAACGCGCGCCTATCAATAATAATAAAAAAATTTTACAAAAAAAAAAACCGCCTTCAAAAAAAACAAACAAAAACCGTTCCCACTAAAAAGTTTAAAATAAATATTTGAATTGCTTTAAAGAAACATAATTTAAAAGTAAACTTATTTGACATTAATATTTTGCAAATATTTAAAATTTATTACTTCTTTTTGGAGCCGGTGCCAGCAGCTTTATTGTTGGAACTTGATAAGTATCTAGTTATATTTAATATCCCGTGCCTTTGTTTTTTGATCCACAATGACAAAATTTAAAAACAGATGCATAAAGACAATGCTAAAAATGTCAAAGTACTTACTTAAAAAGTGGCTGGAATTTTTTTATAAGTATATTTTTTTCGTTTAAAAGAAATTATTGTGCATATTGGTTAAATTTTTTCGAATTTAGTCTAGTCCGTATTCGTCTTTTAATTAATATGTGTATGCAATTGGTATCTTGGTAGTTTTATAGTTAAGTTAGAGGTAGTTTTTCTAGGAATTATTGCCTATTCGTATTTCCTTGCTTTGGCTGGCACCGACTCCAAAAAGAAGTAATAAATTTTAAATATTTGCAAAATATTAATGTCAAATAAGTTTACTTTTAAATTATGTTTCTTTAAAGCAATTCAAATATTTATTTTAAACTTTTTAGTGGGAACGGTTTTTGTTTGTTTTTTTTGAAGGCGGTTTTTTTTTTGTAAAATTTTTTTTTATTTCTCGCCGGTTAGTGTTTTTTTTTATTAAAATGAAGGCAACGAAGTTAATATCGTTCCTACATTGAATATTCTTATGAAAAAGGTACCATGTCGTAAATATTGTACACTGTTTTTTTTAAACGTTTTATTCCCGTGAAGGGATGATACGCCGCAAAAAATACCTACTATCGATGTGTCTATTTCAAATAAAAAAAATGTCCTTTTTTACAAATTCGAATTAGTTCTCGCCTTACGAAAAACCGAAAAACTAGCAGTACTCAGTAGGCATTTTTCTCACCTTAACACTGCTAGAATTCATTGTTTTATTATGAAGTTCCCATGCCTACCTTCTACCTTCCGGTTCCATCATCAGAACAGTCTGATAGTATAGTTGTTTTATCTCACGAGTGCGGGCGAGCCATAGTTGTGTAGGTAAATGTACGTGCACATTGTCTTAGTGTGCGTAACCTTGAGAGCGACTGACACAAGCTCACGCACACTAAGACAATGTGCACGTACATTTACCTACGCAACTTATGGCTCGCCCGCACTCGTGAGATAAAAAAAACTATACCTTATAGCCAAAGTGCATCTCATGACAATTCTAATAAGCCCAAACACGGCTGGGATACAGTGATTAATTACGCAGTTCCGGTGCCTACCATCCAGCTCCATCATCATCAGATCAGTTCGATGATACCATTCTCAACTTAACTATTCAGAATCATTTGTGTATTTGCATTGTCATAGTTGCATTGTGATATTTATGCGAGTGTCAAGTTCCGTTGGCCACTGGTTTCTGATCTTCTCCACCAGTTCCACTTCATCAAATGTTACTTTTTGACTGTAGATGCTTAAGTTCTCGATGAAAATACCAAAATAACTATATAGTTGCCTACAATATTTGAGGAGTTCCCTCGATTTCTCATAGATTCCATCATCAGAACTGGATTTTGAAAAAAATGGGACCATTCTGGAAGCATATCAAGCAAGGGGAAAAAAAAAATTTGCAAATCGGTTCATGAACGACGGAGTTCTGAGGTAACAAACATAAAAAAAAAAAAAAAAAAAAAAAAAAAAATACAACCGAATTGAGAACCTCCTCCTTTTTTTGAAGTCGGTTAAAAAAAAGACGTGTGGCACTCGGAGACTGCCGCGGTAAAGCTATTGCAATAGCTTAATAATTATGCAAGCAAAACCGCGGGAAAGTAGCAATACTAATAAATAGGGCACCAACCTCAAAATGTTCAAAAGAGGTCACATTGCATTTGACAGCTCAAAAATGCCACTCGCAACTTATAAAAATAATTTCAAAAAAACAAAACTTTCAAATTAAGAACACAGATCGTCATAGAAACAAAAAGTATCACCGCTGTGCCGGTCGGAGTGGGGGGTGTTAGGTTATTTTCGTTACGGAATTTCTGGATTCGGTCTCCACGCTCAAGGCCCGCGATAGAAGCTATGCAATAGCTTAAAAAATAATTAAAAAAACCCCCAAGACGCATATGTTTAATTTGTTTTTAAAACTTTGTCAAAGTATGTCAAACCGTGTGATGTGAGACTATGATTGGCCGTTTTTGGATAAATACAACATATTATGTCTAAGTAAATATTTAACATACAGAAAAGATCTGGACAAAGATCCCTTCATCCATGACGACACCACACGACGTTTTTTCAACAAAGCTTGTATGGAAAACAATCGTTGGCGAGACGAATCATCTGCTACTGGTTGAACGCTACAGGGGGTAAACACAAAACTATTAGTCAATATTGAGCCAAGGAAAAAAATACGGTGTGTCCACAACTCAGAATTAACATAACAAAAATTGTTTTGAGCATTTTTTTTTAATTTTCAGGTGTCATTTTTATACTGATTCAGAGGGCTGGCCTTTTCTTTGGCAAACGAATCTGCATTGCCATTCAAAGTGGCAATGCGGCCAGTGGTCTGGGCACTTTTCCCGTTGACAGCGATGTGGACGAATTTTGCGATATGTTCTTTTTACTCCGCTTGTATATTTTCTACCAGCTTGATGCATAGTAGGTATCTATAAGCTTTTATGTATTTTTAATTATTTCTATTAATTAAATAAACAGGATAGGACAGAACAGGACAGGACAGGGCCAGGATTCCGGACCCTAAAATTTTCCGGGATGCAATCCAGGATATATGTCAATCCATGTGCGTAGTTTCATACTTGAATCCGTTCAGCCGTGCAGAGGTGAACAGATAATAACAATCAGAAAGCAGTTATGGCTGGGATGAAGGTACAAAGGCTTGGCGCCCACTGGCAATGCGGCACGGTAAGGGAGTTTTGCAATAGAAATTATTTAACAGTATTAGCACCCACATTTTATTGATATGTCACAGCCTGCTTTGGCATCCTTCGGCATGTTCTGGCATCCGTCGCATCCCGAAAATTGAATGCTAAGCATGATAAAATAAGATCTCAAGTCATTTGCGCTTTCTTAAATACCTTGTCGTGCTGTACCGCAAGTGGGCGACGGCCCTGGCCATCACACAATGTAAAGCCTGACTAATTCCTAGCTACCGGGCATTGATAGAGCGTTGAGAGTTACTGAGCAAGTGTGCGTGGACCCCCGCAACGTCGCCGCTTTGGTGACAAAACTTATTCATAATAATAGGTTGATACTATTTGTAACGACAAGTTTATTCTCGTAAGTGTTACTAAATGAGTTTCATTTTGTTTAATTTTAGAATTAATGGCGTTTGTATAATGCGTACATTTGGTTTGTATAATTTTATTTATTTATTTATTTCGGACATTGCTCCTTAAGTTTATTAGTAAAACTTACACATGATGTCAGTAACTAAATTAGGTAGCATAATAAAATAAAATGCACACGCTATTTTTTTATTAAATAGTATTTTGGGTCACTTTCAGATTACCTAGTCATTCGTTTTATTATTAGTTACTTAGTTGATACTTCGTATGTTTTATTTAACAGGTCTTGTAAATTGCACAACAATCGTCTTAGTTATTTTAATTAAAAATCCAATTGGGCAATTTTGTCTCAAACCTAGTCCTACTCGTGTTATATGACAGTCTGTACGTATTTTTATAATCTTATATTTATTTAAACAAATTCAATTAGACGTAATTAGTTAGTATACAAACTAAGAAACAGCAGAACGAGTATTTGTGTGCATAAATTGTATGGAAAAATCAACCGGACGTGCGCAGTACGACAAACGCACCGCTGCGACAAGAAACATCTAAATTGAAAGAGCCCTTAGGCAGGGTTCCCACTATGCCGGACCGGTAGATCTGACGGAAACCGGACACCGGACAGAATGTTCACATTACACCGGATACCAGAAGCAAATCGGACAGTCAAGTACTCACCTCAGACCATTAAACATACTTCACGCCATGCTGCTAATTTTAAGCTTATTTTGCTTATTTTTTTTTTTTTTTTGTCTAATAGACTGTCTTCTTCGGTCTCAGGTCTCTCTTGGACAAGCGTAATTAAAGTTTCAGCTTGAATGTCCATGCTACACGTCTACTTATAACAGAAAATGCGAGCCGGATGACGTGAGGGGAGCACGGGCGGGGTGAGCGGGGGACAGATCCGGGGCAAACTGGTTCACATTACTCCGGTCCGGGTGTTCTACCGGCGCTTCGCAGTGACAAAACGCTCGGCCAAAATGCCGAGCTCGGTATTTTTGCCAGATCCGGCATAATGTGAACAGCTTCATATATATTCTTTAGCCATTAGCTCTTCCGGCAGTTTTACCGAGCCGGTAAATCTGCCGGTCCGGCATAGTGGGAACCCGGCCTTAGAGTTCGGTACCCAAAGGGCAACGGAATCCTATTATTAAGCTTCCACAATCCGTCCGTCCGTCTACCCATTCGTCCTGTCTGTCACCGGGCTGTTTCTCAAGAACGTAATAAATAGACAGTTGAAATTTTCACACAGTGTATATTTCTGTTGCCGCTATAGTAACAAATAAAAATTAAAAAATTAAAGGGGGCTCCCGTACAAGAAACGTGTTTTTTTTCGGTTTATGGTGCGGAATCCTTCGTATGAGAGTCCGGCTCGCACTTGGCCGGTTTTTAATCATTTAATATAAAAAATTTCAACTAGCCATCCATATTCAAACCCACATAATGCCGCGTCTACACACTCCCAACCCCACGCTCGTCCATAATGGCGGATGTCGGTTCCGAGGCAAT
Source organism: Melanchra persicariae (assembly GCA_947386135.1). NCBI lineage: Eukaryota > Metazoa > Arthropoda > Insecta > Lepidoptera > Noctuidae > Melanchra > Melanchra persicariae. The sequence continues at coordinate 9,974,823 of OX376670.1, read as the reverse complement.
TTTTCACTTCGTATCTCCATCGGGCGCTAAATAATAGAGCAGCATGAACTTTATATTTCATTAGTCGCTGCTGAAACGCCATTATTGCGGGCCAGCGTAGTTTACAGTTTTATGACCCGTTTATACAGTGGACCATGCTGGTTTGGGCGACCATAGATGAATCATGTTTTTTTTCGGTCATTGATCTAAGGCCCACGTGCGCAAACGAGAGTTACCTTTTAATTCAGAGTTGGTTGTTGAACGAGGTTAAATAGCAAAACATATTTAATTCAAAACCTGGGGCCATTGCCCCGAGCTAGCAACTAACTTGAAGTTAAAGATAACTTAGGTTTGTGGAAGTGGGACTAAGAGTAGGTATCATATTTGAATAAGGTATCTACATTGACCTTTCCCTAATATCTCTTCGTAGGTACCTGAAAGATCCAGAGTTGCGAAATTTATTCGAAAGAGTCACCGCGGCCCTGGAACAAAAATGGAAGATCAAACTGAATTAGTCAAAATCAATTCACATTGACTTCACAAATAAATACTTGGACTATCACCCAATCTTTATAAATGGCATGCAAGTGCCTTATGCTAATACAGCCAAATACCTTGGCGTAATTCTCGATGCCAAGTTGCGTTGGAAAGGTCATGTCAAAAAGAAAAGACAGGAACTCGATAAACGTTATAAAAGTATGTATTGGTTACTCGGAAGGAAATCCTGTACATCAGCACATAATAAAATAACCCGATACAAGCATATTCTCATGCCAATTTGGACGTATGGTATCCAACTTTGGAGCTGTACTAAACAAAGCAACATCAAAATAATCCAATAATTCCAAACTAAAGTACTCAGGGATGCTGTCAATGCACCCTGGTACATAAGAAATGACGACCTTCACCGTGACATTAAAATAGAATTCGTCACCAACATTATCCAAAAATTTGCTGAAGCCCACGAACACAGACTTCATCACGTGCTACTTAAATGTTGAGGCAATCCAGCTGCTAGACAACACAGACTTAGTGCGTAGGCTAGAAAGAACTAAAGCTTTTGAATTAGTGTAGTGTACAAAGTGAATGAATAATAGTAGGTAACAATGATGCTATACATATAACACATGAACATAGTGTTTTTATAAATTATGTCAGACTTTAAGGACTTGGGTAAAAGTGCAAATTGACACTATTCTTAGTTTTAAAATAATCTATCACGTAACATATTGAGTTAGAGTTAAATTGCTTATTAGTCGCTTAGGCTAGATCGAAATTTGATCTTACGAACAAAGTAAAAAAAAATGTCGCATTTTTTAGTCTGATTTTAAATAATGTGGTAAAACGCAAATTAATGTGCACATGGACGTTCAATTACGACCATCTTAACATATTGAGTTTCCTCCGCGACTCTTGTATCTTTGGCAGTCGTTACGGATTGTCAGAAGCCAGAAAATCTGACTCCAGTCTTGCCAAGAAGTACCGTGTTACAGAGTTAATGGGTTGTGGAGGTCTGGTAGGCAGCCACTCCACGTAAAATACTGGTATTCAGCTGAATCCGGTTTGACTGGAAGCCGACCCTAATAAAGTTGGGAAAAGGCTAGGCAGATGATGGATGTTAAATTATGGCGATAATCTGTCGGTCTATTTAATTATGTTAATACACTTCTGGACACATCTATTGGCCCACCTTAGAGTTTAGGTTTCGATGGCCCCTTCCGAAATATGATTGCTAGATTGAACAAAAACTGTTGATGCAGTTTTAAACCTGATACATTTTACCATCTTTTTCGATCGTATTGTTTTAAATTTGAATTCAGAATACCATACGACATGGAGCTACGCCTAACAAGTCGGATATGCGCCTTGTTAAAGGCAATTGATTATTGAATAAAAAAATGTTTTATCAAATAAAGGTTTAATTTAATAACGCGTGTTGCCTCCATGGGCATCTACCACAGCTCTCATACGATTAGGCATAGAGTTTATCAACCGTTCTATGAAATTTTGAGGGATCATCTCCCATTCCTCTTCTATGGCAGTTTTCAACTCCTGCATCGTCTGGGCAACTGGCTGACGAGCCCTAACACGTCTTTTTAGCTTGTCCCACATGTGCTCAATGGGGTTCATGTCTGGGCTTCTGGCTGGCCAGTCCATAACTGTGATGTTCACATCCCGAAGATATTCCCTGACGATGCCGGCCGCATGGGCTCTTGCATTATCATGCATAAAAAGGAAATTTGGGCCCACAAAGTCCGCGTATGGTATCACGTGAGGTTCTAAGCACTCACGAATGTACCTTTCAGCATTTAATGTTGGCAGCCGTGGTCCTGTAACAACCTCAAGTTGAGTTTTGCCGCTCGCGGATATACCGCCCCAGACAGTCCATGAGCCACCGCCATAAGCAACCCTCTCTTCAAAGCAGCATTGTGCGAAACGCTCTCCCTTACGTCGGTAGACCTTCTTCCTTCCATCATTGCCATGTAACACAATTTTAGACTCATCAGAAAAGAGTACACGCCTCCAATCTTGCTGTGTCCAATTTAAATGACTGCGTGCGAAATGAAGGCGCGCTGTTCGGTGGGCTCGCGTTAGTTTGGGCCCATTAGCTGGCTTGTGTGGTACCATATCGCGTTCTTGTAACCTTCTCCGAACAGTTCGAGCGCTCACAGATACTCCGTGGAAGTCGCGAAGTTGGTTTTGTATCTCAATGGAGGTAAGGTGACGATTTCTCAAGCTGGTCGTCACGATGAATCGATCCTGCCTTTCAGTTCTGACCCGAGATCGTGGCCTTCCTTGGCGACGAACAAAGCCGCCAGTCTCTAGGTACCTCCGATAAACATTTCGGACCGCAGATCGACTTAAATTAAGTTGAGCACTCACGTTTCTTTGGCTGTGTCCGGCCTGAATAAGTGCCACAGCTTGGGCGGCGACTTCAGGTGAAGTATCCATAGATTATTGATAGAACCTCACCTTAATGTTAAGAATAAGTAATGTTTGTTGCAAAACCAAAGATATCAATCACTTTTTCAAGAATTAAATCCAAGTAAACCAATAAAACCAAGTTTTCTTAGTATTCGATTGTTTGATATCAACAAACAGGCTCCAAATTGTCTTTTGTTTCTTTAAATTCTGTGTTCGAAATTCAAAAAAAGACTATTGAATGAAATTGTGAATGTGCCAGGTTCAAAACTGCATAAAAACTTTTTGCTCGACCTAATATAAAATTTTAGCTAGGACCAAACGAAACTGAAAATACAAGGTGGGCCAATAGATGTGTCCAGAAGTGTACTTTACTGTGAAAATTTAGGAAGAGTGAACTGTTATTCCAATTGAAGCAGACCCATGCGTACCATGTACCCCTGACCCACGAAAATCACAAAATCCCTTTGGATGCATTAAAATTTTAATAATCTTACTTCTTACTACACTATTTTAAATGCGAAAGTTTGCATCAATGGATGGATGTTTGTAACTCAATCATGCCAGGACGACTTAACGGATCACACAAAGATAGGTTATGGTCTGATGGCACATAGGTATTTTTATCCCGGGAATATATTCCCTTGGGATATTTTCGACATTCACGCAGGCGACGCCCTTTTGTTTTCTAATACATGGCTAAATGGCTAGATTACTAAAAACAATCTAATTAATCCGTCAGATATTATTTTCCAAAAAATATTGGACACGTTACAGTGCGCTGAAAACTCGTGTAACGTCACATTTCAGTACACTTTTTACCGGAAAGTGACGTCACAAGCCCCCACTAATCTTTGATGTGTTTTGTCTTCGTAAATTTTTATTGATTTGATAAAACAAAAAATACGTATCCAATATTTTTCGATAATCTAACTGACGTACTAAATATAATCATATTTTATCGCTCAGGAATCATCCCTATTTGTCCCCCGTAGGTACTCAAATAAATAAATAATATTTACATAACGAATCCGAGTTTGGATCACAAAAGTTTTTATGTGTAGAAAATTTCAACAGAATCAGCCCAGTCGTTTTTAAGAAATATTTGCAGTGACAGACAGACACACGAGTGATACTACTTTTAAGGATTCCATTATTGCAAATGGAGGATCGCAACCCTAAAAAGACTAGAATCAAGATGGATACCTAATATTGTTTCACCAACATCTAAAAAACAACATAATCTCAACAGAAAACGACACTCGAAAAAACGAACTCTCGCCAATAATAGTTCGATAACAAATATGGCGGACTATGTCTGGGCACTGATAACTGAGTCGTAAATGATATACTAGCGCTGAGGAATAGGAGTTGAATGTAGGGTGACTGTGCTGTGTGAATCAGATGGGACTTTTTCCAAAACAAATGACACATTAGTAATATACAAAAAATGTTACTTGTAAGTGAAAGACAACCCAGCAGAACAATTCTGACGTTTTGGGAACACATTCATTGTGCGTACAGCTAAGGAGTGGAATTCCCTGCCAGACTCTGTGTTTCCTGATAGCTACAACCTGGGAGTCTTTAAGTCAAGAGTGAATAGGTTACTTCTATGCAAGCGTGCTCCATCTTCGACCACATCATCGCTTACCATCAGGTGAGATAGTGGTCAAGCCGTGCCTATCAATAATAATAATAAAAAATCTATAATCATCAGACCGTGACAAGCTTAGGTGAATTAATCATGAATGTAACTGTCAATTACAAACAAGATAGAATGAGAGTTCATATCATGCTCACTCCACTTGACACTATGAAATGTTGTTAGAACATACCGACAAATGAAGGTTTCTTTCTTATACAAATGGCAAAGTCGTTTTAAAACAAATACCTAAATGAAACTCTTACAAAGATTAATGATCATTATTTTGTAATTAGGTTCAAAATCACACTTTACACGTCAATCTTTCTTGTCCATTTCAACAAGATGAGGCCTGTGATTGCTACCAAATTATTCTGAGAAGGAACACCGAAACAAACTCAGAAGTCAATCTCTTTTGAAGTATTTACGATTGAGATAGTGGTCTAAACAAATGAGAACCAAAGTACTTGGTTCTTTATTTATTTCCTCAATAACTAACTTTAGAGGAAGAAAAGAAAGATTTGTATTCTGACGTCTGTCAATTATCTGATTCAGCGGGCCTAGCACGATTGTTTTTGACGTAGGTATATTATAAAAAGCTTTAATTCTGGATGTCGATGTTTCTGGTGTGGTTTTGAAACCACACTAGAAATGCCGACTTCCAAAATTAAAGTTATTTTGTACTTTGTAGTGGTTTGTATTTGGAAGTCGGTTATATTTCTTTGTAAAAAAGTTTTTTGAACACATTCATTGCGCGTACAGCTAAGGAGTGGAATTCGCTGCCAGAGTCTGTGTTTCCTGATAGTGAATAGGTTACTTCTAGGCAAACGTGCTCCATCTTTGGCCACATCATCGCTTACCATCAGGTGAGACAGTGGTCAAGCGCGTGCCTATGATAATAATAAAAAAAATTACATAAAAATTTGTAGAAGTAACCGGGAAATGTCTCAGTTTCTCTTACAAAATCGTGGCCCCTGTACAAATCCACATTGCCTACAGTTATCATCTCAATCTGACTGCTGCTATATTACTGATGCCTATCATCCGCGTATCATTACACGGACTCGGTTCGTGACTAACTTCACGTCGCTGTGTGAGCGCGCTTACTATTCATTGCTGTTTGGCTCATCTAGTTGATTATTTTTATTCTTTGTTTTCTTATTTATGGGAGGATGGATGGAGAGATATTGTCGAGTTATTTTTTGTTATTTTTATATCAGTATGGGATGGAAAAAAATAGAAAAGTTACTGAAGTAAGTCTTTCAGGGTAGTTGCAAAACACAATCAGTGTGAATGTCATCCATCTTTTCGACAATATAGATTAGGTTCGTTTTTAACGTTATCGAGCAAACGCTGTTTTGATATGGAACTAAGTACTTTCTAAATCCTCCAAAAATCACTGTAAAGAACTCCGCGCTGTGCGGTAGTGGTAGGTATGCTCAATGAGGCCATGAAATCTAGGCAAACGACAGTATGAGGAAGAGGCAATCCTCACGCCCAGCTACCGCAGGAGACGCCCTGGTCGTCGGGAGTCCCAGGGTTATTCCCGGCCAACGTAGGCGAGGGCCTGCTGATGACGAGCGATAGGTAGCTCGACGTCCGAAAAGCGATGTGTTCCACGTGCGCCTCAAAGAGATCTCAGCATAATTGACGGGGCACGCTAAAGCCAGTGCCTGCCAGGATTGCGGAATTGTTCGAAAGAGTTGCCGCGGCCCTGGAACGCAAGGGGCATTTGAAGAAACACGGGTGGGTTTTAGATACATCACTCACGGTACCGTCGATACATACACGGCCGTTTTTGGAATGATCCGGAGTCTCCGAGTCCGGATCATTCCAAAAACGGCCGTGTTCACTTCAACCAGGCTACTACCTACATATGTACACCCTCAATCAATACACCTAGATACATACAACACAACGCAGGTAAGCCATACATCACTCACGTTAACGGCGTCGATACGTGCGACCGTTTAATTAACACACACACATACACACTGTGGAGTCGAGGATACAGGGCCGGATTTGAACGGCAGCTTAGGTTATCAAAATAATAATATATATATTTATTTCAGATCAAGATCCATATGTTGTTAGTTAAAATCTTAATGTAATTTTAGTCAAAACAAACAACAATAAAAAAACACTATTTACAAAATTGAAAACGACTGACACTACGTGTGCAGCCGCATCCAGTGAGCCAGCATGGGGCTGTTCCACCTATCACACAATACACTCAGGATGCTGTGAGAGCTAGCATGTACTCTACCGAGAATAGAAGCGAACCTTTTCCATATAATGGCATGAAAACCATCAAGCATGGCCTCGGTGAACATCCCGAAAGTGCTACAAAAGTGTGGCTGTACACGCATGGCGTTGTATGCCCTCAGCGTATACATGATCCATAGACTGCACGTGTAAAAACACTGGCAGTATGCTCTGAAAAGGGTTATTTTGACTTGCGTCGTACAACGTTCAAATCTGCGGATCACCATAAATGTTTACTCTATCCGTTATCTAAATAGTTACTCTAGATAACGGAGTATTGTTAAAGGCCACGTCAGCCACGTTAGTGTAACATTTGGTGCCTGCCTTGAATACCAATAACATACTACTGTATGCGGTCACTTGTTGCGGGATTTGTTTGAAAGAGTCACCGCGGCCCTGGAACGCAAAGGGCATTTGGAGGAACACGGATAGGTTTTAGTCAGTAAGAGTCTGATACTCCCTCCCGCTCAGAGCGGAAGGAGTCATTTATTGATTTCAAAACGCGGTCACTTGACTGAAGTTCAAAGTAACCGTATACACTATAGTTGTACTATGGCTGTGGTGAATCCAGCCCTGTCGCCCCTCTGCCGTGGGTCGTGGGTAACTGGCGTCTTATTAGGTAACGCAGAGCAGGCAGCTGATGGGTGGCTCGTTATTGAACGGTATATAAACGTTAGCTGCCAGTGATGTTTACCTATAATACATAGGTAAACTTCACTTCGGCAGGTAACGTAAGATTTAGCATACGAAGAAAACATTTTCAGAATATGTAGCGCTCACTCACTGCGCGCGTGACATTTGTAGTGGCGTGGTGAAGGTAACAAGGACCTCAAGCGGCGGTGCGGCGGCGTACGCGCAGGTGACTGGCTACCGGGCCACCTCACTTTGATTTTTATTTTTATTTCTGTCAATATAATCAATATAATAATTATCATTGTCGTGAATCATTATTTATTTCATCTTCCTCTGTTCCGCTGAGCTTCACTCTTCGCTGTAAATAGTTCGGGTTCAATTCTCGTCCGTGGAAATAACGATTTCTACAGTACTTTCATTCTGCGTACAGCTAAGGAGTTGAATTCCTTGTCGGAGTTGTTATATTCCTTCTTTAAGACAAGAGTGAATGGGTTACTTGAAGCAAGCGTGCTCATCGTCGACCACATCATCGTTTATTATCACGTCAAATTGTGGTCAAACGAGCCCATCAATAATTAAAACGATAGTATGACTGCTGGCAGATTCAATGTACCAAGAGTCACAAATTACTTTGGTGACAGAACCCTAAAAAAACGAATACCTACCACATCTATTGAAAAGTCTGCCGGCAGACAAAAGGAATAAAAACAGTTTTAGAAATATATTATTTCGAAATGTGTTAAAGTGTTTAGGTACTATAAATAATAATTAGTTTTAAGACAGAGACTCACCGACCCCACAGTCAAACCATTACTACCGTTTTGTGGAGCCCCACAAAACGGTAGTAATGGTTTGACTATGGGGTGTGTAACTTATAAACTAAGCCAGTTTATAAGTTACTTACATTACGGGAATGTGATTATAAACAAAAAAAGACGTGTGGCACTCGGAGACTGGCGCGGTAAATCTATTGCAATAGCTTAATAATTATGCAAGCAAAACCGCGGGAAAGTAGCAATACTAATAAATAGGGCACCAACCTCAAAATGTTCAAAAGAGGTCACATTGCATTTGACAGCTCAAAAATTCCACTCGCAACTAATAAAAATAATTTCAAAAAAACAAAACTTTCAAATTAAGAACACAGATCGTCATAGAAACAAAAAGTATCACCGCTGTGCCGGTCGGAGTGGGGGGTGTTAGGTTATTTTCGTTACGGAATTTCTGGATTCGGTCTCCACGCTCAAGGCCCGCGATAGAAGCTATGCAATAGCTTAAAATAAACATTTTAATGAATTCTGGCGGGTTGGTGCAAAAGGTCGACTTTTACTTTCTGTAAAGCTCAATCTGATTCACCGCCACTACTTTCAAAACACTCATCGCCACAATACTGATAATTTCACCTCATAGTAATAACATAGTTGTAACTTCTTTTTTTTCCTCGTTTTCTATCTCATACGTCATAAGAAAGCAATCATTCACAACTTCATTCAATTCATCACCCATTTAATTTAATCGTTCACTCCATTCACTCATGTATTCTGTTTCATTTTTTTTGTTCTTTGCACTAAATATCATCAAATTAGTAATAAGTGGATAATGTTGCTAGTAGTACAATAAGTGTTTTGTTTAATTAGTAACACAGTATGTATAACATTTAATTGTACTCCTGTTTTTTATCCCGAAATAAAATAAAATAAAACAAAAACATTTTGCGGATGTATTTCGTAGGCAGTCTACGCAATCGTAGCGTAAGCTACGGCGTAGCACAGCTCGTAGCACTTTGAGATCCGCTCACCTACGCAAGGGATTCTAATTAACTGACTTTTTAACTAAAGGCTTGTTTCATTTGTTTGTTTACTCACAAAATAAAAAAAATAGCATGCAAAAGTTAACTTAGTCTTTATTAACACGGACCAATCATAACCTCGAAACCAATTCCACTGTAACTATATACACATACTTAAATAAAAGACTCAACTAAAACTAATCTAAAACATGGCGTCGAAAAATTCCTCCGCATCGCAGGCCACTGGTAGTGTACCCAAAAGGCTGGCAGCATTGCCACGTTGTATGGCAATGCTTATCCTTTGTCCGAGGTAAAAGCCAGCCCTAGGGTCACGCGAAGTGTCAACTAAGCGTCTTGACAGATCTTTAAACAAGTAATGAGCACTCGGACCCCACGACCCGAGAGTTTCAACCCCAAACGGCTCGAAAATATAACTACCTACAATGTTATTATATTTCCGCCGCTTGAGGTTCTCCGCAGCCGCAGCGGCAGCGCCAGCGCAGCACGAAGAGCTAGGAAGATGGGATGGCGCAAGAGTATCGACACAAGTAGCGTCCCACACTAATGGCCTACCCATCTTCCATGGAAATAATGACATGCCGTCCGGTCTCTTGCCATCGTCGCGTGCCAGGCCATTGGGTTCTAATACAGCCGGAACGCCGACGGTGACAAGAGCTCGTCGGATGATGTCGTTAATAATCGTTAGTCTTTATTTATTTTTAAGATGAATTTGTTAACTGAATTATCTGATACAATGTTATCAATCTACCTTAGTCCTTAGGCGTCGTCCTAATTGGCTAACGATCGTACGAGATAACGATGCGATTTCGTCGCGCGATGATAACGATCGTGAAAATGATCATGCGCTCGCGCGATGATTTGCAAGCTGCAATTAGGAAACTCTAAAGAAATGTGTGTTTAATCTCGTCGTGTGACGAAATCGCATCGTTAACTCTTACGATCGTTAGCCAGTTAGGACGCCTTATTCTTTTCCCAACAACCGGAACCAAAGGCTTTAACTTGCTTTCTAGGCACGGAGGATTCTCGGTATTTTATGTATGGCCATCCAAGGACCGACCTGCTCAAACTTTGCGATAAGTTTATTTAAAAAACTATATATAACTAGCAGCACGCCGCAGTTTCCCCCGCGTAGTTCCTATTCCCGTGGGAATACATGGATAAAATATAGCCTTTGTTACTCCCTAATAATGTAGCTTTCCATTGGTGAAAGAATTTTTGAAATCGGCACAGTAGTTTTTGAGTTTATTCATTACAAACATACACACACACACACACACAAAAATACAGTGATAAAACACTTTCCTCTTTATAGTATTAGTATAGATGTATTATGAGTCCGTCCGTCCGCTATATCTCCAGTTCTAATTGAGATACGCGTCGTTTTGAAGAAAACATTCATTCACGCATTCAACCCTTATCTCTTCAAAGTTAGAGTGAACAGGCTTCTTCTGGGTGAGCTCACTCCATCGTTGACTTCGTCTCTGTCACCTGTGACCTAGACTAGAGTCAAGAGCAAACCAATCTCAAACCAAAAAAAAAACACGGAAAAAAGCTCTTTCTTTTGACTTAACCAATTTAACTCACTTAAATTGGTTAAGTCAAAAGAAAGAGCTTTTTTCCGTGTTTTTTTTTCGGGAAGGGAAGGGAAGTCAAGTAGGTATACATTTAACTTGACTTTCACATACGCAAAGGTCGGACGCATGCGTATCGTTTCCTGACTAGGTTTTCCAATTAGGAATTCAGATTCGGTGACAGGCGTGCCAATTCTACTGTCGCAATCTGACAAAACTTCAGCGTCAATTGGCCCTTTGAATGCTCGCCTTGTACGTGTCACCGGAAAATAGCAAATACCGTTAGATTGTAAAATTTCGTGTCATTTTGTAAACCATTTTTTCTCAATAAGACACGGATACATTGGAAACTATTGCATTTGATAAGATTTATTGTATTCTAAATGATTTTTTCATATTATATCGAGAAATTATAATCTAATATAGATATTACTATCTTACGGAGTCTGCAATTTTCCGGTGACATATATGTCGCAGCCAACTAGCTTAATCGGCCGTTTCATTAAAAGTCTAGCCTTTTCATTGAACTGCGCCGTTTAATTAGCGACATAAGTCGATACTGAACAAAAGATGTCACTTAGGCAAGAAAAATCGGCGCATTTAAATGAAAAGGCTAGGCCACCAATTAAACGACTGTTTAAGCTAATTGTCTGCGACATATACAAAATGTCCAGCTAGGCGTACACGTTTGTATATTTTCCGAATGGGAAAAAAACCTAGTTCATTTCGAAAAGAATCAGATCTCGGGTCAGAAAAACAGGAAATCGAACGTCTACCGACGCTAGTCTCACGGAATTGCGAATCTAAACTGATCGAAAATCTTAATCAGGAAATCATACTGTGTGGCCAGCCTTAAAGATAACAAGGGGTTTTCCCAGCCCTCAATTTCGAGGCATTCTTAAAAGTATTGTTATCTCTATATGAAAATAAAACAACAAAATAAATGTATATAATAACTTTCTTATTTATTCTTTTCTTTTTATTTATATTTTAAAACGTAGTTTTTACAATGTTTTCATAAGAACTAGGATATTTTATTAAAAGTAAATTAATGAATTAAACAACTATTTATTTTACTATGAACACTAACATTTAATTATTTAAACATTAATATTTTATACAACATTTACAATAAAACGTTTGATACAGGCTTGCGACAAAAAATCGCATGCATATTTCGCTGTATCACTGGGTTCTCAAATAACGCTTTTATCACAAACATTTTGATTATTTTACATGCATACGATTAATCGCAAGTCTGCTATGCCATTGCTAAAATGGTATTCTCAAACATGATGACATTTAATTAGGTAGATATATTCTCGGTATTGCACTAATTTTTACTACGTTTTAACACACTTTGGCTTTATACATGTTTCTACAAAAAAAAACAATGTTACTTTTGTGAAATAAATGACACAAACGGAAAAATTTGAATAAATTGTTCTAATAAAATATTTTAAATAAAAAATTCTAGAAACCAGTTTCAAAATCCTAAAATAAACCTTAATAAAGACGAAACGACTAATTTGGAGCATTTAACATGGAATGAATAATCACCAAACTTATAATTTACTGTACAGTACATTTTACGTCTTTTTTAAATTAAAATTACAAATTCATTCATTTCGTTCATTCATAATCGTTCACTCACAGGTATGACCAGCATTCAATAAATTAACTATTAAAAATATTTACAATCATTCATGGCTTTCCAAATGGGATACAATTTTGTATTTTGGGGGGTGGGACTGCAATGTATTTACCAACCCCCAAATTAACACTAAAATCTTGTATTTCTCTCCTTCATCATAGTTACAATTTGGTATTTTTGGGGGTTAATCTCAAATGGTCTTTTTGACCCCCAATCACACACAATTATTTCGTTTTCCAACCTAATAATTGCATAATAATACCACCCCCATTTGGAAAACTTCGTAAACGCTACACCCATCGGGAAAATTAAGACCCAAAATTATTTATCCACATTCAAGTTAAAGTTCGAATACGCAGGCCTTAGCGACGTCGCTTCAGCGTTTACGGGCGAGGGGGGCGTTGGGGGGATGTAGGGGTAGCGGGGGTAGGTAGGGTAGGGGTAGGGGTAGCCGGCGGGTAGCAGCTGGGGGTTGTGGAAAGGGGGAATTAGGGCCGGGGAGGGGTACCCGTAAGGTAAGCCTACTGACGACGCCGCCGCTTGGAGGATTGATGCGGCAAATGCGGGGTCGCTGTACACGGCGGCATATGGCCAAGCGACGGCGATGCGCTGTCTCTTGTCTTTCATTCTTCGGTTTTGGAACCATACCTGTTGATAAAGAGATGGTCTGGTTTAGTGGTTTTTATATCAAGATTTGTAGGTTGGGAAAATAATAGAAGAACGTTGTAACTGTGACTGAAACATCGATAAAACTCAGATTCACTTATTTCCTTTCTAATAACTTAATTTATTTTTTAAAGCACAAATCTTCTCAAAGATTACCAAGGTTTTCTAAAAGTTTATGATTGTCATGCAACAAAAATATAATTTACACAAATGCATCGCTTCCTCAAATAAAAAAGTGTGTGAAATTAGTAAACCTACTCACAAAAATTCACAATTAATTATGTCGCCACGGACGTCATGGGCCAATAAAATAGAAATCTTTGATCCGAACCGAACATCATTATCCAAAGTGCTAATAGGTATAATAACGCTATTATAGCAATACATGGCGTTTTGAAAGCGAGGAACGAATGAGTATGGAACGAATTAATGGTTTGCTAGATTCTTCTATAAGACCCGTACCTACCTACCTATCTATCTCAGGTTTTTGTTTTCGTTTTTAAATATTGTAAGTAGGTAGGTAACCGATTGTTTTAGTTTGTAAGTATTGTAAAAGCATAGCCTCTAAGCAAAACAAGGAGTTAAATTTACTCCCGCTTAGAATAAAATCACTGTGTCCCGTTACCAGTTCAAAGTATATAGATGCAATTGCTTCAAATAAAAACTCTTTGGTTGCCACATAAAGTTTATCCATATCGTAGACGAACAAATATTAAAACCGTTTCTTTTTAGCACTACAACGCTAATTAATTGCATGTTTTCATATAAATGAGTAGTCATAAATAGTTAAGTGAGTCTAAAATTATTTCGGCATAAAATTGTTGAACAAGTTTACCATTTAATCGATAGGTTGCATTCTTAGAAGACTATGCTGTTAGAGAACCCAATTCTGGGTTAAACTCGCCTTTGCATAAGCTGGGCTGTTGTTTGTACGTTTTGTGTATTCCTAGCTCTGAATTTATGAAATATTTTGGAATACAAGAACCACTTGAGCAACCAAAATCATCCATCAAAGACTCAACTAAACCTTCCTCCAGTACTTCTCAGACCGAATCCTTTTAAAATCATTAAACATGGAATAATAGCCGCCCTTACAATGTATGTACACAAAGACTTTCCCTCCAAAAGGCCGCCATCTTTGTTCGCAAAGTGTTAATTGGCGGGAACCGCGCGAACGTTCGCACAAAACGACTTTCCTTTAACGCTTCCAAGAAGATTATTGCATTTTATTGTGCAGAAATAATAAAACAAGGGGCTTAACGGCTTGGCTAAAAGTCAACGCTCAAATATAAAGGCGGAGAACAAACTTCGAATGTAAATATAAAACCTCTTTCGTTACAAAATAAAAAAAAGTAGACAGATAAGTTTTGACGTCTGTTTTTTTTTAATGAGCAATGATACGCAATTTGTACAGGTCAAAGTCGAACCCCTTAGATCATTATTTCAAACTAAGAACATCAATCAAAGCCGCCAGCGACAATCTAAACCGTTCATTGCGCAACACTAATCTGGAAATTCAAAACCTCTATTCATTTATTGACACGTTACACAGCATTTACGACGGCAATAAAAATTAATCACAATAAACAAACATACGAATAAAAATCCAGTTCTTTATAACTCATCAAATGGTAGCCGAAAGGTATAATTTAATAGTTTTTAATTGGTATTATCGCGTCATAAAACAGATGCCCATAGACAACCGATGAAGTGTTTTCATTCACTCACTCACTAATGATGGTGGGACCGGGGTTTTGTTGACAGCGGATAGCGGGCTTTTTACTCGCTCCGCTTCTATAGATGGCCTTTCTAAAGTTGAAAAGCATTTCAACAAAGTAATGTTGTAGTATTCATTTTACTATTTGAAGCCATTTGATCTAGAGACTAAACAGCAAAAAAAATGCAGACCCTAATTGAATACATATCTACTTATTTAAAATGAGTTTTTTTTTTCACAAAAGCGCAAAAGTTATACAAAGTGGCTTTTAAACCAGGTGTCACAAAACTCAAATACCTGAAATTTAATCACACCTTTCTTCAACATTTCTATCTACCAGTAGGACCTTATACTAATATGGTCATTTTATAATCCCAGCGTTCCGTTCCCCGCATTAAATGTTCATTAGCATCACACAGCTACCGAATAACTCGGTCGGCTTCTTTTAATGCCATCGACAAATTAGCATGAATGTAAAACTCGAATGAAGTCATAAAAAACATATGTTTTTTTTTTGCTTTACGGTTTTTCGTTTTTTTTTTTATTGGAAGTGATAATTGACATTATGACCGAACTGAAGAATTTAAATTTAAATTGGCGTGTAGTTTTTAAAGTGGAATTTTTATAATTGAAACTTTTTTGTTGTTAATGAAGAGTTTTGTAACGAAAATTATGTGGGTTTGTTAATTTCGTTTGGCAGATAAAATGGCGTTGAATAATGCTTGTTTTTACCTCGCTTATCTGCTAACATTAAAAGCCTTATTTAAAGCTTCAATCTGTCAAACATTGCACACTCTGTTTGATTTATTTTCAAATTAAAGTTTACCGCAGAAAGTTCTGCACATACTTTGGCATGTTCAACGAAAAGGAGTTACAAATATACTTGTGTTCATTCCTCATTCAAAAACCGTTTAACAAATGAATGTGGAACAAAATAGCATTCATAATATTCCTGATTATAAATCCCGAAACAGAGATTTTTGTGTGTTACATTTTCACGTCTGCCAAACAGATTATGATGAATTTAAATTTTTGGTTGAGACGGATAAAGGCTACTTAAACGCGCGAACGAAGTCACGGGCAAAAGCTAGAAAAGCTACTGCCTTTCTAGCTTTACTTAATCAAGCAATTTCTTCACAGTCATAACGTTTATCAAATCTCAATAGATACTCCTCGTATTTGTACACAAATTCTCGCGAATTAGCGCGCTTAATAGACCGTTCGTCTATAGAAATCATAGAGGATCTAATTGAAGTTTATTGAGGCATCATACACTGTAGTCACGAGTGCTAGTTAACGAATCAGTTGTTTTCTACGGTTGTTAGTCATTAATATGAATTTTGTTTGAAAATACATCGAAGCCTGTTTATTATTCTTTCGATTGTAAATATGAACGCTAAATATCTATTTATAATTCACAAACCTAATTACTGAACGAATGATAATCACCTTCACAGTGACACACACAAGTGTCTTTTAAAGGCAAGAGCAACCTCCCACATTATGACAAATAACCGCAAGTACGAGTAAGTTTGCTCCATCGCCGACTTTGTCTCTGTCATCTCTGATCTAGACTAGAGTCCAAAGCAAACCCATCTCAAAAAAAAGTACAGTTTTACTACTTAATGCCCTACTCTCGCATAAACATCTCTTACAGACATTATAAGACCGATAAGTTTTTGAACGCAAAGGCAACATCGCATAATGCCACAACAGAAAAAAAAGGCAACTGTCATCATGTTTCATGTGTGATCTGTTACTTGTTACTAAGTGACGTTCACTTGTCAATAGATAGTGCTGTTACGAAAACATTTTGCCACTTCGTTAAACAGAGGTCGGTTTTATTCGGGACAAGTCGTGGGTGGCACGAAGTACGAGATTCTGAAATAATGCCCGTTTTGTATGTGTCACATGAGGGGGCGAACTGAAAGCTTAATTTAATTACCTAGTTTCGTTTCGCAAACGTTTACAAGAGATTTTTTTTTTGGGTATAATTGGTTGACTCATGGAGTCAGAAGTAAGAACAAATAATACCTGTGTGTGTCATTGCTTAATAGGTATCTACTTATTTAGACTAGAACATGTTAAATGGCAATAATCAATCATCAAATGACTCCTTCCGCTCTTGGCGGAGCAGAAGGGAGTGTCAGACTCTTACTGACTAGAAACTATCCGTGTTCCTCCAAATGCCCTTTGCGCTCCAGGATTACGGTGACTCTTTCGAACAAAGCAAAGATGGCAATACCTAAGTTGCCGAAAATCGATAACATAACTTGCGATTGGAGAAGCCTCTGTCCAGCAATGGACTCCTGTGTCAATTAATGATAACGAAAATGCAATACAAAAACTTATTACAGTTACAACCTCTACACATCCCTTGCTTTGACATTTTTTTGAAAAAAGAACAAACTCAACTGCCAGTAACGGGCATAAAAAATGGCGACCTTCGAAATTTAAATCGGTATCGACCCTTACCTTGATAGTAGATTCTGGTAGCTGCAGCTGTGCGGCTAACTCGCATCGTCGCGGTCTTGAAACGTAGTTCTCTTTCATGAATTCTTTCTCTAATCTTGCTAGCTGTTCGCGTGTGAATGCTGTGCGGTATCTCCTAGAGAAGAAGAGAAAATAATTGTTTTATTCAGCCTTTAAACATATGTTTTCTTCACCCAAGAATAGATTCTGCACTAGAACTTGTGTTCGATTGCAATTTTCGTGTACTTTGTTAATAAGAAATCAATTAACAAACTGAAATAAATTTACAGCCAACCCGTTTTCTCACATTTGTGAAAAGTAATTTCAACGAACCTGATATTAGGGTCTGGTGCCGTTTGATTAGAGTTTGTCATCTGTTCCGATTGTGGGCTGAGAGATTCTGTGAACAAAGAAACAAAAACGTTAATAAAAATTGTCTGCAAATAATTTCAAGTCACGCTGCAGAAATTATTTGAAATTTATTTTCTCTGATCGCTATTAATTTGTTGAATTTAGTATCTAGTAAATTTGCCCACGTGAAAGTTGGTAAAGAGGAAAGTCAGATTGTCTCAAAGGAGGTTACTCACGCAATGAAAAGATCTACTTATGTGCCAAGTTTCATACAAATCCGGTCAGCCGTTAAAACGTAAAACTAACTCTGTCTGTCTGTTTGTTACCTCTAACAAACAGGCAGACAGTTATGTGTCGCATTAATAACATTAATACGGATTATCCTTTATAATTATAAAACATACAACTTGGACTAAGGCCTAAACCTCCTGTGTTGTTGAGTGGGTAGGATTCTAAGCGTGCCCGGTGCAATTTAACCGAACATAATATAACAGTAAAGTACCCTTAACCACTAATAAACAATACCAAAAGCCGTCACATTAAAAACACCACGCAACCAGTTAAAAATCTCTCAAGTGTCAATAGAGATTTAGAGAAGCGATCACGAGATATCTTAACATGCTCTAAAGGGTTGTGAGTACCACTCGACTGCGGTTCGCTTTATAATTATCTTAACTACCGTTATGTCTAGACGCTTAGACATTAGCTACTTGATCAGGCTGCAGGACACTTGGTCCTTCTGTTCCTTAATAGCTGTTAGATATTTTATATTGAGTAGTTGGGAAGTACCAAGAAAACTGTTCATAGAACTGAAGACTCGTGACGCAAAACAGTTAAGGAGTGGAATGCCCAGCCGGAGTCTGTGTTTCCTGATAGCTACAACCTGGGGGTCTTTAAGTCAACAGTGAATTGGTTGCTTCTAGGCAAGCGTGCTCAATCCTCGACCACATCATCACTTTCCATCAGGTAAGATTCTGACCAAACTAGAGCCAATGAAAAATAAAAAGTCTTAAATTCATCCTGATAAATTCGTAAGGCACAGGTGTATAGTTTTAACTAGAAAAAGAAAGCCATCAATCCTGAATGCCTCTTAAAAACTAATTATTCCCTTCGGATCCGAAATTGACTTGTCGTAAAACAGTAAAAAAGATATAACCTCGCTTCGGTCGGGAACCAGTAGCCCGTAGGTGCTAATTGTGCGCACCCAGACTTTCAAGAGCAACATTAACAGAACAAACACAAATAAGCTATTGTCTAATTAAATATTTTCCCATGCACCGTTTGTCTATTTCATATAAACACAACACAAAGAGGCCGAAAGCAGAAAGCCTCAGTCGATCGCCGCTCAATTTAAAAAAAAATAACTCAACAAACCAAAAAGCCGACTTTACAAATCTGATTAGTCGCTGAAGTGGTTCTAAATTTAAAAGGGCGCGGCAAACGGGAGCGCTATTTGACATGCCCGTTTCGAAAAAAGAACGTCGAACGCTTTTAAAAAGTCACGTATTGTTTTAATGGCGGCGTGATTAAGTCGTTCATTCCTATTTCCGTTTTAGAATGACATTAGCGTTGTCGCTTATGTTTAACGTAAATTGAGATGCTAAAAACCTTTTCGAGGTTAGCGGTCAATTCACAAGCTCAATAAAGATGTTCGTCAAACAAAAAAAATATGATGAAAACTTTAGCTGTAATAATTTTGCATTAGAGAAAATTTATTGCTTTCATAAGTACGCGACTAAACGATTCATGATTTTTTTTTAATCGTCCTCCGTGGCGACGGAGCCACTTGAGTCGTTCCCATGCTGGGTGGCGACAGAACACTCAAAAACCAATTTGCAATAGTCTAGCCGGTGGCGGTGTCTTCCTCTCAACAAATTTTTGTTGTACAAACTTTTTACGTTACAACCTCTTTAGCAAGTCTATGGTCCCCAGCTGCGCTGTTATGGCGTGTGTCTTTTCGAAAAAAGAACGAGGAAACGATTGAGATTTAAAAAGTTTCCGTTTTAAAAGCTTCCGTTCTATATTTAGGAAGGACATCATACTTTAGTGCCAGTGGAACATGGAAAGTATTTTACGTTTGTTTTTCTAACGTCAATTTATATGACCGGTGCGGATAACGCTTTAGTTTGTTCCTGTTTATTAATTTAATAGTAATAATCGTAAACTGACTGAACATGAAATGCTATGAAATAAATTTTAGTATATTATTATTTATTTTTCTTCATTATTATTTTCATCATCATATCAGCCGAAAGACGTCCACTGCTGGACATAGGCCTCCCCCAAGCGTCGCCACAACAACCGGTCCTGTGCGTCTCGCATCCATCGGTTACCCGCGACCCTCACCAGGTCATCGGTCCACCTTGTGGGAGGCCTTCCAACGCTGCGTCTTCCGGTACGCGGTCGCCACTCCAAAACTTTTCGGCCCCATCGACCATCTGTTCTGCGAGCAATGTGCCCTGCCCACTGCCACTTCAATTTGGCGATCCTTCGGGCTATGTCGGTAACCTTGGTTCTCTTGCGGATATCATCATTCCTGATTCGATCACGCAAGGAAACTCCGAGCATTGCCCTCTCCATCGCCCTTTGGGCGACTTTAAGCCTTCTGATGAGGCCCATTATTATTTTAGTCGTAACATTTTTTAATCCTAACTAATACAAATTTTAAATCAGAAAGAGAGTTTGTTTGTTTCGCTTACTCGCCTAAATAGCAGAACCGATTTTGACGAAATTTGGTACAGCACTAGATTTAGACCCATGAGACGGTTATAGACTATTCTTTTTGCAAAAAAAAACTAACGCGAAGCCACGGGCAAAAGCTACATGTATTTTTTTAACACAGATGTTATAATATCGCATGACCGTTCATTACAAACTCATGAAGCATGACGTCATCGTCCAATGGTGTCGCTTCGTCAATTTATTTCGAAACACATCTTTGTTTCAAAATGCTCGCTAATGCGAAGAACACACAATACTTGGAACAGTCATAACGTTTTAAGGCTGGGCTACACTGTACAGGGATAATTATCGTGAGAGACTTTTCTTTTGTGTGA
This sequence comes from Melanchra persicariae, assembly GCA_947386135.1. NCBI lineage: Eukaryota > Metazoa > Arthropoda > Insecta > Lepidoptera > Noctuidae > Melanchra > Melanchra persicariae. Next base: position 9,954,085 of record OX376670.1, on the reverse strand, counting down.
AATAAGGTTTAAGTGTTTTTCAGGCGTGAAAAAAAGACCTTACCTAACCTAACCTAACAAACAATCAAGGAGGAAAGATCTTTCTCTTCTTCTTTTTCTTTTTTTTAACGATTTTCTAAAAAATAAACTAACCAGTGCAGTGACACGTTTTCCAGCACACAATTATCGAACACTCAACTTCCAAAATTAAAAAAAAAGCAGTCATTCTTTCACTCAAATTCTAAAATTCAAAAAACAGCCGTTCTTTCCAACATCCGGTGGTGTTACAACTCTATCTAACCAACCTTGGTGTTTCGATAAAACAATATATAAACACAAACTTCAAGCCATTATTGAAACGTTATGAAATATGTCGTGTCCCGTTTATTAACATATACAACAAAACCAGTACTCAAATGATTTACCTAATAAATGATACCTAACACGGCGCGAGACTTTTTGGTATAACTGGCACTGGCATTACTGTAATAGGCTAAATGCGATCCATCATAGCCAATTTGTGGTAAAAGTGTTTTGGAGTGTGCCATAAATGTCGTATTGGGTTGTTGTTTGAAAAATTAGTGAGAAAAAATATTAATTCACCACTGAAACTAAAAACGTTCAACTGTTGAAAGCTTTATTACCTCTATCACTTAATAACAAAAATAAGATAGGTACTTTATTTTTAAAAAGCGGACGAAGTAGAACGCGAAGTGCTAGGTTTTTAATAATGACACTACGTACAAGTCAAAAGCAAAAATATCGAACCGTAAACACTATCCCTGCATAAAGTATTATTATTTGTTATCCCAAACACACTAACAACAAAATTAACCCATGACCCAACACAAACTCAACAAAAGAATAATCGAATAAAACTTCCCATTCACCGACCGACACTAAACGGCTAATTAATCGCGACACCGCTCAATTTGCGCACCAAACTGCCGCTGTAATAGGCGGAAACCGATAGCCTATACATTAACAATTGGATTATCGAGAATTGCCGCCGCCCCGTGCGTGGCACGCTCCAGTAATTGTATTGCCGTGAATGGGGAGCCTTAATACGTTTATTGTCTATGAATACTGGCTGGTTTGATCGTTCTACTGATTTTGAAATAAAACAATATTAACTTGATATTGGATTGTGTTCGAGATTTTAGCAATGTTTTCGAACGTTAAGGAAATTACGTTTAATTAGCCGAGAAACTTAAAGCCTGATTAAGGTTCATAACTAGCCTACTTTGTCTCACTTCAATCCAGTTTTCACGAGGATAAGTATTCGGAACAAAATGGCTACCAATACTATTATGATATAACGACTAATAACATTATCTATAAGCAACCCAGAGAAACGCAAATATTTTCTGCCAAAAAAAAACCATTCAAAACTTAACAACTCCAAACATAATCAAAACTAAGTCCCTAAGGAATTAAAAACAATTTACAAACAACTGAACAGTGGCATAAGACAATTACAGTGTAAATAAAACCAATTACACGGTGTCATCCCCTGTTCTAAACTCCCCTAAGTCCCGAGAACAATTTGCGCGATAAAATCCGTATCTAGTAGTCGAAGCAATGAAGATTAATATCGCTTTGGGGAGGCAATAAAAACGAAATCAGTTTAAGCCCAATTGACAAGAAATATTACAAGGTTGAGCGGGGACGCGAGAGATGTTGATTCGTTGTCGTTTTATTTTGATAAATTAGGAATGAATAAGTCACCAGTTGGCAGGTGACAGTTTCCTAAAACTTATAAAACCGGAAGAGGAAAGAGTAACGTTTAATTCTGAAACAAACAGTTCAGATTCCCCTTTTTAGGGTTCCGTACCCAAAGGGTAAAAAACGGGTCCCTATTACTAAGACTCCGCTGTCCGTCTGTCACCAGGGGCTCAATTCTGCTATTGCAATCGTGTCTCAATGACCGGTCAGTGATCGAATATTTGACAACTTTGACAGTTTTTGTATGGGAAATGTGTCAAAAGTTTGACGTTATACGTCAAAAATCGATCATTGACCGGTCATTGAGACACGATTGCAATAGCAGAATCGACCCCCAGGCTGTAGGTATCTCATGAACCGTGATAGCTAGACAGTTCAAATTTTCACAGACGATGTATTGTCTATAGCTGCTAAAACAACAAATACTAAAAACAGAATAAAATAAATATTTAAGTGGGGCTCCCATACAACAAACGTGACTTTTTGCCGTTTTTATAGATAATGGCACGCCCCCTTCGTGCGCGAGTTCGATTCGCACTTGTTTATTAAATACTATTGTGTTTTTATCTGTGTAACTAAGTATTGATGTTAATTGGTTTTACGTTTTCAAAGTTTTAAATTGTATTCATAAATTATTTTATAACAATTACTTAGCTAAAACACTGATAGCAGCCAGGTTCTTTATTCAAGTTTTCAAGTTTTTAAGAATAAGGCTGTAAGACTGCGCTATCAGATTAGATCAGATATAGATACTTAACCCTATATTTTTCTCCCTTAAGGGAGATTTTAAAACAAATAAGTAATAGAAAAATAAAGGAGAATATCTTTGTCTATGTCTTTGTCTACTTAAACAACAGAATTTACTAAACAACATAAACCAAAGAACCATCTATTCAATACTACCTAATAACAATGACAGAACAGTGCAAATCCCGACGCAATTAATTAACATCTCCGCACAGCCATAACGCCCATATAATTAAACTAAATCGGACGACATTATTTCGCTCCACGTACGCTAAATATGTTCAGGGATTTATTGACACCAATTAAAATGGCGGCTAACTATCATCTGTCAAATTGTGGCGGGAAGTCCACCCACGCTTTCTTTCCAAAGACAAGCGATGTTAGTTTTGCGGTGGCAGCTGCGTTAAGTTGTATGGGTCCTATTTGACGTTAATTAGTGTAGATTTAATTTATTATTGTTGGTTGTAAGTTGTGTTAATTGTCATGGCGACTGTTTAGTTAAATTGTAATTGATAACGGGGTCTCGTTCATGTTGGAACAATTATTTATACGGTGACCTATAAATATTGTAGAACTGAAAATAAACTAACTAAAAAATATAGGTAGTGATTTCATCAAGTTTTAAAATAAAATTGCAAGTGAAACCAACATAACAAGGCCATTAGCACACCGAGAAACAGCAAACCTTTTTTCTAGACTAAAAAAACTGTAACCTAACGGTACTCAGATAACATTATAGACTTATAAAAATATTTAACCCAAGACGAACAAAACCGAAAATTATTTCAAAAATTTTATTGACACCAACAAAGAGTCGGCGAGTCTCAAAGACAGTTGTAAAAAGGCAATAATTGACTTAACAATTTGGCAAACTTAAATTTATCGTTTGAAAAACTTAATAGAACCTTTATCCAGTCGACGTAAAGATTATATTCGTATAGCAAAGTGGTGATTTCGTGGTAAAGTTATGATGGTTTGGGTATTACCTGCCAAAATTTGTGTGTTTATAAAAATGTACCGTCCGTTAGTCGGTGCTTTGGGGATTATTGCGAAGGCTATCGTTTATTACTGTTAGAATAATTATTAATTTTAACAACTCATTATGGAGGATGTGTTATGTCGCCGACAAGAAGAATTGAGAATACAAAAGTTAGTGATATAATATATAGGTATACATATAGACCTAAATTGTTGTCGGCATGCATCTCATACCTATTACCTTGTCATGGATGGGACATCATCAAAATTGACTTGTTCCGCTCTGGGTGGAGCGGAAGGGAGTGTCAGACTCTTACTGACTAAAACTCATCCGTGTTCCTCCAAATGCCCTTTGCGTTCCAGAGCCACGGTAACTATTTCGAACAAATCCCGCAAAATCTCATATAGGTAGGTACCAAATAGGTAACAACAAAACAAAAGAGCTAATAATAGAAAACGATTGATAAAATGCATAAACCATCAATACCAATCTATTTTGATCAGTCAACTAATACTACTTACTCTGTTAAACGCTATCACAAAAATAAAAACACAATCGCGAATGTATTTGACATAGGAAATATGTAGGTACTTTATTAAAAATAAAGTAGGAAGTACCTACTTACTAAGGTATATTACAAACGATTCAGTAAACGAAATGGCTAAAGTTACATTTAGACACAACATCAATCCTCAAATGGTACTACAGTATTAAATCACACACTTACAAAGTATAATTACGTTAAATTAATTAATTAAACACATACCTTTGCTCTTAGGCGACGAAGGCGGAGTATTTTGTACGCTCAAATCACTATACACATGTCCTTTACCCATTAAATCTACACTCAACGGCTCCCTTATCAGCTTGGTATCAAACGAATAATTCCTAAAAGCCTCCATCTCAAAAAAAACAACCTCGCTTGTTGCCTTTGCCTTCAACCGAAAAAGTGAACTGTCAACTGTCAGTTTGTTTTTGGTACACGCCGCACCGCCTCACTAAAAATCTATAATGCGCTGACCAATAACGTTGCCCGTTATCATCCCCACCAATCAGGGCGGGGCCTCGTAATCGCTTGCCGTCTCTTTTACTCATGAACTTTGTTGAAGCTTCGGTCGGTGGCACAATGGGGCCTTGTTCTAAATTGTCAATGGATTTGTCGCAATAGATTTTCCTTGTTTTAACTTTTTTAAGTGAGCGTTGGTGGATAAGAATTGATTTGACATTGTTTTGATTTTTTGTCATGTCTTTTAGTGGGATGTTGATGTACCTAATTCTTACTAATTGGCGCTAAGTGGTAATTACTTTTAATTTGATTTCCCAAAAATAACTTTTGTCAGTGAGAAAATCCTATGCAATGCTATGTATGCTCCACTCAGTGAAATACGAATCAACGCTTCTAATACAAAAATTCTAATGTTACAGATATCTAAAATAAAATATTGATTTAAATTACTCGCTTTTCGTCCATTTTCATTCACTATCTCCATCTCAAAACCTTCGTGACCAAACCCGCTCCCGTTACACTACCGCCCTAAACTTTTAATCATGCGCGCTCATCTTCCATAACAGAGAGCCGTGAACATCATGGACCCTTATTACAGCGAGCCAGGTTATTAATACACGAACTAGCTGGTTCTGTGATGTATAGCTTGCAGAGAGCTCTGGATACCTACAGTTATTTTATAGTTTTCGGCGAAGAATTGTCTTTGATGGTGGGAAATGCCTCAGTATCCTAAATTATCTAAGAAGGATCCTACTCGTAATTAATAATATAAATGCAAAAGTTTAGATGAATGAACATAATTATGTTTGTTGCTCAAACACGCCAGAACGGCTAAACGGAACTGGATGACATTTGACACAGAGATAGATCAAACGGTCATAATTCGGACCCCTATTACAGCAAAGCAGGTTATTAGGTAATACATGAATTAGCTGGCTCTATTATATATAGCTTGCAGAGAGCTCTGGTTCAGCGCTAATTATTTTTTAGGTTACGGCGAATATTTGTTGCAAGAAGTTGAAAATGGAGGAGAAATCATTGGCTTTAAGAATGTTTATGATAGGTAGATATACCTACACTTATGAGATTAGCTGCCGTGTCGATAATTATCCCAAGGGAACATACTCCCGGGATAACAAGTATCATATGTGTTATTCCAGACTATAATCTACCTCTGTGCCAAATTTCATCAAGATCCATTCAGTCGTTTTTGCGTGAAACAGTAACAAACAAACATACATACATCCATCCTCCCAACTTTTACATTTTTAATATTATAGTAGATATAGTAGAAGTAGGAAAGAGGATTTATAATATTAGTAGGATAGGATTAGTAGGATGCTAATCACCATCTCCTTGTCCTATAGAGAGGTAATTTAGTATATTTTAGTTGGGTAAAGATTCGTTGCACCTTGAACTAACTACAGATGACTAATTTACTTACCTACTTTTTCATTATATCCCGGTAAAGGCTGATCGTTTTAGCGATACAAATGAATGGTGAAATTATCTTCTTTCTTACTAAAAGATTCTTGAGACCGATTTGAGATTATGATCCATTAGTTGAACTAAAAAAGATAAAGGTAATCGTCCAATTCGACACTGTCAATCGGTCCTATCTTTGGTGTTAAAGGTGTAAAATGAGATAATATTATATAATTATTACGAACTTTCTTTGTTTTATGGCGTTTGACCTGAGGGCCAATTCTAAAATTTTTCAAACTGTCGAATAGCCTTAATTTTCATACATTTTTTGACAGTTTTCGAAGGAGATTCGAATACGATCGTTGCTTGAAAATTAATAGAATTCTCTGACAAGTGATAATGTAATTTAAAATGAAGCACGATGACGTAGCTAACAACATTTATGGATTTGGGACTACTAAGATGATTATACTAAAATCTAACCTTCAATATTCTAAGGAATCGCAACAAAATGTTAAAAGAAAGAAAAGTTATACCAAGTTAACTGACCGTATCGAACAACCAATAATTCGAAGAACCATTACGTATTCACCAAAAATGTGGAAGCAGTAAAACCACGTTTATAGCAATGACAAGGCTTTAGCGTTAGTCATAAAAGAGAAATTTTCGTCTCCCAGTGCGGTCACAATACACCACTCCATAATTGAGCAAAGACAATACATTATTGTGACAATATGCACAAAAGAGAACGAACTCTTTACAAACGTCTGGCTGCGTTTTGGCGGCAATTTTGACAGGCATCATGCTGTGACAGTGTCATAGACAAAGGCTTATTTTTCTTTGAAACAGTAGCTGTTTTGTATAAAATGCTACTGGTCTAGCGATGATTTGTCAAAATTAAAGCGTGAAGTGCGTAGAAGGTTATAATAATATAACATTGTTGTTCTTAGTAAAGGTGTCGTAAATCGTGAAATAACGATCTATGATGTGCCAATAGCGAGATATCGCTAATTGTACATGAGTAGGTAACCAATTCACGTGCATATATGATTGAAGGTAGGTACCTAACTTACTGAAAACCTTAGTCGATTTAGTTGTTTTAAAACTTAAGTCGAGTCGTTTGCGTGACATATTTAAATTGGACCACAATCTTGTGTTCCGGGCCAAGACATAAACGTCTCTAAAGCAAATTGCTTGCAATCATATTATGCATAATACGCTGGCAACCAGACGGTAGTCTGAAATGCCAAGATCGCTATCTTGTTTAAAACGAATAAAAAGGAGATAACCGTAGTTATCTATATTTTTCTCAAATTACAGACTAGGTATAACAGTGGAATTTCATGAAATTTCTTAAGACATATGGACATTTTGGTTTTAAAGTAATAAAGTCGAAAAATAACGCCAAAAAACACTGAAACAGTTTCTTTTTTCCTTTTTGCAAAAAAAAAAGAAACTAGCGAGCAAGAATTTATCTAATTTTAACATTCTATGGTCACCACAATTTTTTCTTACACAATAGAAAAATGTTACTCATAAAAATCAAATTAAATGTTGTATGTTTATTGTAGTTTGATTTATTTTGTATTTATACGAGCAATTCTTGTATAAGTATATATTATGTATAAGTAATCTGAATCTCGAAAATAGCTCCAACGATTTTCATGAAATTTAGTATGCAGGGGCTGTCGGGGGAGTTAAATCGATCTAGCTAGGTTTCATTTTTAGAAAACGTCGTTTTATCTGTGTTTCCAAAATTAAACCGAGCAAAGTTGGTCATCCAGGTAATATTTAAGTTAGTATAGACTATAAGTCTATTTTAAGTTTCCTTCTCTGTCACTTTACACACTGTGTTTACGTTTTTAATCCTACTTTTCTGTCGCAGGTCTGCTGGATGAAATTTCTTTGGAAATAAGCATTACCTTTGTGCTCTTTTCTCTAAGTACAATTTTCTTTTTTTTTAAGTTTATTGTGTGTACTTTACTTACATAAATAAATAAAATAAACGTTATCAAAACTAAATCAAACACAAAATTTTATCAAAAACGAGACACTATCTTCGAATATACATTCACCCTAAAAAAAAGCGGGTGTCAATTTGTCGGCATCGCACAAATGGGACCCGTTTTTTGTCTCCCCTTTTCTCTAAACGCTTTGTTTTGTAAACAATCTGATGCCCAATTGAGTTTTTATTATGTTAATATTAGTTGACAATTCAGATATTTTGAGAGGGCCCGATAAATTGTAGCGATTTAAACATCATTGGCGGATTAGTTCAGATGAGACGGATCATTATTAGTAGGGATGAGTAAAGCTTATTGATAGGAACATCGCATTTTTTTATGTTTGAGCTTCTAATAGCTTTGAATCATTATTAAATGTTATTTGTGTTTGACAAGCGTTTTTTTTTGTTCCGTCGCATCGTTTTTTATGTTCTTATTTTTTATCAACTGTTTTTAATTTTGCTCCTGTTTTATTGTCTTCATATATAATATTATTCCTATACGTCTGTAAAAGCTATCTCGGTACGAAGACAAAGCGTCGGAAATAAAGACTCAAGCGAATACTAAGGTAGATAACTTAATATTATATTGATGATGCGTACTTATGTTTTAAAAATGAGTGAGTAGGATTTTCATTTGTTTTTAGGAAAGGGAATGTAATAATAACAAATCTATAGTTATAACTATATATCAAGACTGCTAAACAGAAGAGGGTTGTTCTTAAAAAGCTTTCGAAGCCGGCGCAAAAGATCTCTATCTTGGATGGTATTTATTTTTACGTTTTTGTAACAAAACTAAAAACTCCGTTACTTCCCAAAAAATGTTTTTTGCTAGCCTCAAAACAAACAACCTCGCTAATATACCTTTTACTAATATCTAAACAAAATACCACGTTATCGAAAAAAGAGCAGACAGACATTTTACAGTTGCATTGTAAAACATCAAAGGAAAAGCGGGCGGCTTCGGGCGGCAAACATAGTCGGTTACTTTGTATTACAATAGTTACCGATTACAGTCGTTAAGAAATTTACCGCTATTCAAAGTTATGATTTTATTGGCCATAGAAGTCTGTTAAATAAAGAAAAAAAAAGTGGTAAAATTTAATTTTGGAACGGACTCTTTGGTCATTTTCAAATCGAATTCTAAAATAGGTTCAGAATGGGGGTTATAAAACTATTTAGGTTATACAAATAAAATAGGTAATGAAAGGGAACTCATTAAGTTAGGATTAAGGATGAAAAATGTTACTTTGTTCAAAGGAGACATGTGCCTTTCCCTAACTATAACGGGGTCGGCTTCTAGTCTAAGCTGAAGACAGAAAAAAAAACACAAAATAAGTGTTTTTTGTGGTTCCGATATTCTCTGTGTATCGCAAACCTACTGATTAAAACGATTTAGTACGAATTCGCATTCGCATAGTTTTATAACTACTTCAAAAAAGAGGTGGTTATTTGTTCGTCTGGATTTATTTTTTTGTATGCATGTTCACCGATTTTTTTTATATAATTAAGCTTTTGTTCAACTACCTTTCAGCATTTTCTGAAAACTCGCTCACATAAAATGTCTTTACTGATCCATCGCTACGAAGCCTTGATCTATTTTTTTTTAATTTTTACTATGTAAAAGATGGTTTCGTAATAAATGTAATGATTTTAAAAAGTCAATTAATAATCTAACAATTATTTAAATGACTGACGTAAATTCATCATAATTTCAATATTTTTCGATGAAGTTGATACATTATGTTATAGGTTTTATTTATATTTTATTATTAAAGTTATAATAGTGTTATAATTAGAGAAGAATTTTGTTTCTTTTTTTACATTATGGCTGACTGACCAAGGATTACGAATAGACTTCATCGAACACACTATTATTACCTACCTAACCAATAAATCACAAATTAATTTTACATAGGTACAAAAAAAACACACATCGGACATTCCATCCATCTGAAGAAACAGACTCTCCAAAGAAAAAAAATCAAGAAAATGAAGAATAATCGCTTACCATGAGGTCTATCATCAACCCCATCGCTGTCCACCTCACTTCTGACACTCCCAGGACTAGCCCTCTTCAGTTCCTCCTGCTGACCTCCTTGCTCACTCTGGAACCCTCCCATCCTCTTATCATAACTCATAAAAAACGGGAAATTCGGGACACGATTCTGTTGAAAATAGTAACCCATTTTCCCATCCCTAACTTTGAGTTCTTCGTCTTCAGAATGATCGTTGTTAGCCGAATAGTCCTGGGAAATGCTATTCTCAATATCGATTTCGGGTGATCGACGTTCGTTGAGCCCAACAATCGATTCGATTGAGAAGTTTTTCGATGGTAATTTGGTCTGCATTTTGCTGATTTCCGATTCCATCACTACACTGTAACACTGGCCACTTCGCGATTTTTCGTATTTTTTGTATTTGGAACGTCCGAATGTCAGTTGTGTACTGATGTCAGTGCGGTGTGAATCCACTGTTGAGGACCACGCCTCTAGTTGAGGGGAGGTTATTCTATTTTACTCGGCCTGTCAATTGTATTTCAACCTTATTTCTTTCGTCGTAAAGTTCTATTTGTTTTGGCTGTCATCCAAGTCTCCTCAATAGCCAAAGTTAGATGAGTTAATATCGTCTGTATTGTTAAGGTGGTAAGGTAGGTTTAAGAGTGAGCGTTACCTAAATAAATACGTATTATGATCTGGGAATAATGCGACAAAAAATGGCGACCAATAAATAATTTAAATAAATAAGAGAGTCGATGATGCGACGCGTTAACTACTGTTATGAAGGTTTATTTGTTTCAGCAGATATATGGTTTGAAAGTAATATCGTGTTTGATAGCGAGATTTTATGTTTGTTCAATCTTTGTCATACATAGCGATTTTAGGTGAATTAGGCTGTGCACATATGACTAAATAAGTAAGTTAGAACGGATTTCACCAATGAAACTGAACGCGATCAGTAGGTACATCCAAACTGCGTTCAAGAGCTGTCAGTGTACCTAAATATTTCATAGAAAAATAATGACACTGACAGCTCATAAACTTTGTTTATTCGCTGATCGCATTCAGTTTCATTGGTGAAATTGGCACTAAGTAGGGTTCCTAATGTTGGTTTTACTAACATTAAGCGATTCACAATTTTAATTCAGGAATCCATCAAACAATTTATATCCCGCAAACCCAGAATCCTGTAAAGGCGGGATCCTTCTCTATTTTTGCGGGATCTAGACACAGCGGGAAAAAAAATAACTACAGAGTGAAAGAAAATAGAAGGAAGGAAAATGGCGCAAATGTTTTTCTGAATAATGATGTATCATTAACACACGATTAAACAACTTATTCTATGAGCCTACTCATGATTTGTCTCTATATACAGGGTGTTCCAGAAGTGCGTGATGTTGGGTAGCTGATACACAAAAATATCGAAAGAAAAAAGTATCAAAGCAGTAAGCCGGTCGATTCTGTCGACATCTCAGTCACGGTGTACACCTAGGCGGAGTGAACGACAATAGAGTTGTCATTCCATCTTATTTGTATGGTTTGACGACTCACCCGTCGCGCACCCCGCCCAAGTGTTCACTTCGACATGCTTACAGAATCGCACTGCTGATGTAGTTTGACATCAAATCTGTGATTGAACTAAAGTGAAATGCCATCAACTGTAACAAACTGCTTGAAAAATCATTATCGTTTTTTGTTTTTTTGAAAAAGTTTTTTTTTGTTTTGCATTTTTTTCCTTAATGTATATCAGCTTCCCAACATCACGCATATGACCACGCACTTCTGGAACACCCTAGATGTCACCGGGTTATTGCAAACGCAATATAGTAGGTAATGTAGATATACCGCGAAAAATTCCAAACTCATTTTCTCAATAAGACACAAATAAATTAGAACTATAGAATTTGGATAGTATTTAAAGTGATCTATTCACAAAATATCGAGAGTTTATAATAATAAAGATTTGAGCCGTTTGGGGTCGAAACGCTTGGGTCATCGGGTCCGAGTGCACGTCTCCTGTTCAAAGACATCTTGGCGACATCGACACTTTGCGTGACCAGAGGGCTGACTTGTTCTTTGCCCAATGAATTAGTATTGCCATTCAACGTGGCAACCAGGGCCGGTAGCGAGAGGTCGCCGCTGCCGATCGCCTGAATCAGAGGGCCTAGCACGAATGTTTAACGTAACAGTAGGTATTAATTCAGCTAAATATTGTGTGCGAAACGAGTATTATAGTTATAGCAAAATTTTACGGTTACTATACTTCAAAAAATTTCGGTCCTCAGAACACTGATAACTTCTGAACTTTGACTCCTTTCCGTAAGGACCTAAGTACCTTCTTGCCTAATCAAAATGATTTTAGGTAACTGGGCTGAATCGCTTTAGATTTTTTTATTAATTACTTACACTTGACTTAAGAAGTAAAGATCCTATGACCTCAAGCTGGGGCAGTTGGCGTCCCTACAGCAGGCTTCCATCGCGAGCGGTCTTGAGCTTCACGCTTCAACTCACTCCACGTCATTCCGGTGCTCGTCGCTTCTACCAACACAGTGCCTCGCCAGGTTTGACGGGGACGCGGGACGGCCACAGGAAGATGATTCTTTTCTATATTATCGCCCCAATTAGGCGTTCTATGGTAGTCCCGTCTAAAGAGGCATGGATCCTTACTACGGCAGGTCAGATAAGTTTACAACGCCGTATCAATTTATACGGGGCCCGCGAACTACAGTCGGGTGAAAAGGGGGCCCCCAAAAAACGTTTCATGCAATGGCATAACCATAACCAGACATTGACCACCAGTGGCGTAGCTTGACCCTAAGGGGCCCCTTAGGGTCTAGCTACGCCACTGGTTTACAATACAGTACATTGATATTTCCCTTATGTCTCCGCAGGTAACTGAAAAATAAATTATGAATGGTTTTTCAACACGTATTATGGTATTCAGCTGAATTCGGTTTGACTAGAAGCCGATCACAATATGGTTAGGAAAAGGCTAGGCAGATGATGTTTTTCAATACTTTAGAATGTAAAGGATCACGATAGATGTCGATACAGGATAGATTGAAGTCTTTACTAGCTTCTAACAGCGACTTTGTCAGATATTATCAACCAAGGAAACATACTCTTGGGATAACAAGTTGCCTATGCACAATTCCCGAGTTTAAACTATATCTGTGCCAAATTTTATCTAGATCCTTTCAGCCGTTCTGGCGTAATTGACAAACATTCTGTAACCAAATGAAGGTAAATAAATGACAGCTAAATAGGGTAGGTAGTGTAGGTACTATTTAGCAGTCATTGATTCAATATAGCAAATTTATTAGGCACTAAAACTTATTTGGAAAATCATAGTGAATTGTTCCTTCGCTTGCTATTATTTATATCTACCTTTTCAAGTAGCTTACCCAGTTATTTGTTCACAACCACATTATGAAAATACCCAGGTATCTAACGATTCGTTAAGGCAGAGAGCATCTTTTGATATTTAAAATACCTGCCCGAAATTAGGTAGTACCTAGATATCTACATGAAAAACCTTGATTTTACCTTTGACGAGACCGCTCTCGATTAAAAAAGAGATATCCCTACGTAAAGGAGAACCGGAGCGAAATCTAATGCTAATTTTTTGTAGCGTTTTTTTTTTCGTGCTTCAGTCAGCTAGGAAACACCGACCTCATCTAACTTAAAATGACCACAAAAACATTGACATGTCAAAGAGTTATGTGTAACTTTTTTTTTTTTTTCTTGCCTACTTATGTGTCCCACCGCTGGGCAAAGGCCTCCCCTTTCTCCTTCCAAACTTCTCTGTCTTGGGCGATCTCTACTAACAAAATAAATATCATTTGTCAAGCCAGACTGCTAGACACACTTTTTAGCCTATCCCAACTCCTGAAAGACAGATTATAAAAGCGTTTTCCAGTAAAATTACAGTCGGTGGAGTAAACAACATTTTTAAGTTATCATCGCACAAACATTATAGCGCTGCTACCCTTTACAAAAACGTAATAATTTACTTCCGAACCAAATTTACCAATTTGCTAACACTGAAAGTTCAAAATAATTTTCGAGGTTGATACTAGTGCTGCCATCTAGTATGAAGTAGTGTCAACAGATCTACAGCGCCATCTATTATCAAGTAGTAGAATCGGCTGGTGAGCATGATGGCTTGATAGGGTTACGGTTGCAATACTAGATGGCACTGTTTGCAATATTACACTTTATTTTTATTTTTAGCTGTGGTAAGTTCTGACTGCATTTTTAGGCTGCGTTTCCACCAGAGATGTGCGAGGATGCGTAGCGAGGGATGTTTTTGTTAAGAACCAATAGAATCGCTTGCGCTGAGCGAGGCTAAGTAAATGAAGCGATTGTATTGGTTATTAACAAACAAATCCCTCGCTACGCATCTTCGCACATCTCTGGTGGAAACGCAGCCTTAGCCTGGTATCAGCAGAAGAGCAAGCAGTATTGGATGGCATCCTTTTACCACTTATCAACTTACTTTGTAAAATAATGTTATCTAGCTTTAGGTAGGTAAATTACCTATGTAGTTTAACTTTAGATATTGTTTAGTTACGATGTAATCAGGTATTATTGGACTAGGTACTTAAATGTATCAGGTTGCACTGCACAGGACCGGTTTTTGTGGCGACACTTAAGGGAGGCCTTTGTCCAGCAATGAACGTCTTTCGGCTGATATGATGATGATGATGAATCAGGTATTTTACCGTAGTCTTACTTTCTAGTATTTAGATAATTCTATTAATTTATTTGTCTCTCTAAAACTTCCCAAATGGCATGTAGGTACTACTTACTACCTACTTGAAATCCAAGCATAGTAGGTACTATACCTAAGTATAGAGATGAGATTAATGACTGGCTAGATACTTATCTCAACGAAGAAAACGTCAAGTTCAGTCTCACGACTCTCACGAGATAACTAAAAATACTCTAGTAAGTAATCTAAACACAAAACAAACACTTGTGCGACTAAAACCGCTTATAAGCAACCTTGTCACACTCAATCTTTTTGCACATAGCTGCTAATCCTTTGTACTAATAATATTATTATAATTAGGTGCCTAGGTATCATATACTTCCAGGGTTGCGGAATTTGTTCGAAAGACTCTTTCGAACAAATTCTTTCGGAAAGAGTCACCACGGTGGAACGCAAAGAGCGTTTGGGTTTTAGTCAATAAGAGTCTATTCGATTTCCATGTCGGGCAATCATGTTATTGGGTTTTTCCATCACGAATTTGTCTGCAGCAGCATGGAGATTGGAATTTGGTGGTATGTCTCTTGTGCTTTGGAACGCACGTAAAACCGATGGCTGGTGGTGAGAGTAATTAAGGAACAGAGTGCGCCTGCTGTGCTTGACTTGTGCACTAAATTTATTTTATTAATTTACTTACATCAGACAACATTATAGTCCATATTGTTGGTAGAATACCTTATAACTAGTGTTAGTAGTACACATAGGTACAAGGGTAAAAACAAACAAAGAAGATAGCAGGATGTGCAGAGAACGATAAAGCCAGGAATAAACTATATGACCATTCTCCCCACATAATGCCTCAGAATAGGGGAGTAAGGACTCTCCACGACAGTTTCCAGGATCACTGACCCGTGTTCTATGCATCAGTGATGCAAGTTTTTTTTGCGAATGACTGCATGGAACTATACTATCACCTGCGTACTTGGGAAATAGGGTCAGGAGGATTATGATTAACCTTAAACAATGGCAAACTTTATGTTATTGCGTATTATGCAACGTGTAACAGAACAAACGCAATAGGTACCTACCTGAAAAGGGTTTATTGTAGGTACCTACTCATCATTATGAACAACTTATTAGTTACTATGAGATCACCCCAAAATTGCGAAAGTAAAATCAGCTTTTCAGTTTCTTTTTGTTGAGTTATGCGCACACCTAGAGGAAGTCATATGTTTTTTGCGCGATTACAGGTTTAGTCCCATAGTAAAAGTTGTCCATAATGATGACTACAATAACCCCTTTTCAGGTATTGCGTTTATTCTGTTACACGTTGTACTTATCCGTTATCTAAGAAGGAACCCTTACAACTGTAACACCGTATCATTTTCAATTAATTACATATTTTTTGTGCCAAATGCCATGAGGGTTCCTGAATAAAAAACATCCGCTCATTCAGACAGGTCTGGGAGGATTTATGAGTTTGATAAAGTTAAAACCCATGGACGGATTACACTACTTCATAAAAATCCTATAAGTAGGTACAGGCTTTTTTGAAAAACATGTGCAGTTAGTTAAACGCAGTTTAAACATAGACGACCTTACCTACTTAATGTAAGTACGTAAAAGAAAGGTGGTTAAATTTTCAAGTCAGAGTCGATGATGTCTTCAAAGAACAAAGACTTTTATACAAAGTTCCCCCTTTGTATAAAAATCATTTCTTATCGAATGCTTTCGTTTTAAAATCCCAATAAAACTCTTCTGTTACTGACTGACTGACTACAAAGCACAGCCGAAACTGCGGGTCGTAGAGAGTATTGGCATGTAGGTTCCTTGGGGAGTGTAGGGAACATTAAGAGAGGATTTCCCGAAATTCTATGGAAACGAGAAAAAACGGGATATGCGCGTACGAAGTCGCGGGCAAGAGCTAGTAAACCTAAATTCCACATTTCAGCTTCCTAGACTTAGTAGTTTTTACTGTACATTGATAGTCAGTCAGGCCGTTAGGCACAGTCAAAGCGGCATCTGGTAAAAATGGAACCCCATGCCAACCTAGTAATAGTAGGTACTGCCAGGGTTGCGGAATTTGTTCAAAAGGGTCACCGCGGCCTTGAATCGCAAAGGACTTCAGGAGAAACACGGACGGGTTTTAGTCAGGAAGAGTCTGACACTCCCTTCCGCTCCACCCAGAGCGGATCAAGTCATTTGATGAGTTCCCATGCAATGTTCCCATCCTTAAAAAAACCCCAACCTAGTTAGGCCCAAGGCCAAAATGATGATAGTAATTGAACAAGAAAACTATTTTTGACCTTATTTGCCAAAAATTAACATGCATTTTACAAGGAAGGACTCTTATCAAACCGAACAGTTTAACATTGACCCAGTTGTGACATTACAGTAATGTAATCGTAATTTTACATACAAACATATCTTTAAATCCATCTTTTAGTGTACCTAATCTGAGAAAATGAGTTACGGAGGTCTGAGTCTAATTAGTCTAAGCATAAGCCGCATAAAGGTAACGTTCCCACGTTATCATTTGCTAGTACACGGGCCCCTTCAAGCCCTTCTTCCCAATTTGCATCGTAGCAGCAGGTGATGACCATCCATTGAATACTGAGACTGCTCGGTGCCTCGGAACAGGAGGTCTACTCTCTAAGCCCGAAGTCCGTAGTTTCGGCCTGAGTTACGGGCGTTTCCTGCTCGTTATCACCTACGGACTTACGATTAGTCCCGAACCCGAACTAAGAATAACTGTTGAATCGTGTTGTCATTCATTCTTAGTTCGGGCTCGGGACTAATCGTAAGTCAGTAGGTGTGTAGCGGCATTCATGCCGCCACAAAAATCAACGTAGCAGAATCAACATCACAACAAATGAGACTCGCAGCGCCATCTATCTCGACAGCTGCGAACTAACTACAAAATCCTGAATCGCGATATCAAAGTTTACCGTGCGATTAGAACACATGTAAAGCCCGAATATCAACTCTCGGGCAGTTGCCCACCAGACACAAACAACCGTCGTCTGCTCGGAGGATCCTCTTTCCAGTGGAGGTATGTGGGACTTTACTATCTGTTCCGCTACCTCCAAACTGGTGACCCTCGACATTGAACGTCAGCGCAGCTTTCGTGCAGCTTCTTCATCATGACGTCATCATCACTTCTCCTCATCCTGATCTCAAGCTCTCGAGCAGCGAGTCATACAGCCAGCTAGTACCCACGGCTTCTACGGGTATCCTGACCACCAGCATGCAGCGGACGCGCATTCCTGGTCAGCATCCTCAGCCTCTATCATCAACGTCATCAGCGACCATGGCAAGCACACTGCACTTTCAGCCAGTCACATGAAGAGCCTTGAAAAACCTCTCCTGGTCGAAGCCAGCAGTCACGTCAGCACGTCGCACAGCTCCGACCCACCTTGGCAAGCACACTGCACCTTCGGCCAGTCACATGAAGAGCCTTGAAGAACCTCTCCTGGTCGACGCCAGCAGTCACGCTAGCAGCAGCATCGGGGCACCGCAGACAGTTCCAACATTCATCATTCATAGCGGCATTCATGCCGCCACAAAAATCAACGTAGCAGAATCAACATCACAACAAATGAGACTCGCAGCGCCATCTGTCTCGACAGCTGCGAACTAACTACAAAATCCTAAATCGCGATATCAAAGTTTACCGTGCGATTAGAACACATGCAAAGCCCGAATATCAACTCTCGGGCAGTTGCCCACCAGACACAAACAACCGTCGTCTGCTCGGAGGATCCTCTCTTTCCAGTGGAGGTATGTGGGACTTTACTCTCTGTTCCGCTACCTCCAAAGGTGATACGGAGTAGAAAACGCCCGACACTAAGGCCGAAACTACGGACTTCGGACTTAGAGAGTAGACCGCTTGTCTCAAGTCAAGCCGTTGGTCCCGGATTTACCCATATGAACATTTGTAGGTCTTTGACGATCGTTACGGGTAGTAAGAACTCGGAAATTCTGACATAGGCAGCCGCTCCATGTAAAAGACTGGTTATTCAGCTAAATCTGGTTAGACTGGAAGCCGATCCTGACTTAGTTATAAAAAGGCAGGCAGACTTGTCTCGTTCTGGGCGGAGCGGAAGGGAGTGTCAGACTCTTACTGACTAAAACCCATCCGTGTTCGTATTCATGCCCTTTGCGTTCCAAGGCCGCGGTGACTCTTTCGAACAAATTCCGCAACCTTGATAGAGCTCCTGACACTAGACTTGTGATGGAATGAAGCGACCGACCAATATAGCTTAGAGCAGCAGAGGAGTTTCTGATTCTCAGAGCAAAGAATTGTAAAATTTAAGTGCCCTGTGTACGTAATCAAACTGGACAGTGTACGAGTATTAATTTATCTTTTCAACACAATCGTTTATCTTAAAATAAGTATCGTCATCAATCTTCCTCAAGATTCTACAAAAAATGGCTATTTAAAACCAAAATGTTTTGAAGATTGCAATACACATCAAGAATTTTAAACAGGTCTATAAAAGGCGGTAACTCACGGTGACTTCATACAGCTGTCGTGAAACAAGCGATGCAGTCGGATTTTAGGACACGGCGTACCGCGTAACATAACATGCTCGCTGCGAATGTTGCACTAGGTACGGCCCGTAGCACCGGTCAGTACTCAGCTCTAAGGTAATCAAGGTATCAGAAGCCAAATAGGAGCATAATGACGTCAAATAACTTGGTCACCGCGTTT
The DNA here is from genome assembly GCA_947386135.1 of Melanchra persicariae. Lineage (NCBI taxonomy): Eukaryota > Metazoa > Arthropoda > Insecta > Lepidoptera > Noctuidae > Melanchra > Melanchra persicariae. The sequence continues at coordinate 9,934,797 of OX376670.1, read as the reverse complement.
TTTAAGGATAGGAAGGCATCAAATGACCCTTCCGCTCTGGGTAGAGCGGAAGGGAGTGTCAGACTCTTACTGACTAAAACATATTCGTATTCCTTCGAATGCCTTTTGCGTTTCTGAACTACGGTGACTCTTTCAAACAAATTCCGCTACCTCTGAACTGTTATGGTTGGCCTGAACTCATTTTTAGAGCCGCTGTGCCCTTTGTGGGCTTGGCCTCTACTCCCCCAAGTGGTGCACCCCCCACCGGTTAAGAATCCCTGCTCTAAAGGCACACTAATAAATTAACATAAGACTCATACATACATACATAGCACTAATTACTAATTAGGCTTCCAAAGCTAATTGTTTCAGTAATTAAAGCGGATGAGGTTTCCGCGTCCATTGCTCACTTCTTTGTATTTTATATTTCTTTTATTGGCTCTCCGTGAAAACTATGTAAATACCTTATTACATCATAGGTCTAAAAATAACATTTTTCGTACGTAAACTTTTTAGGAAATCGTTTTAGATAGAGAAAATCTTATCTAGAACACTTCATCGTCATCATCATCCATCATATTATCAGCTGAACGTTGTCCACTGCTGGACAAAGGCCTCCCCCAAGTGTCGCTACAACAACCGATCCTATGCGTCTCGCATCCATCGACTACCAGCGACCCTCACTAGATCATCGGTCCATCTTGTGGGAGGCCTTCCAACCCTGCGTCTTCCGGTACGTGGTCGGCACTCCAGAAGTTTTCGTCCCCATGGACCATCTCTTCTGCGAGCAATATGCCACTGCCACTTCAGTTTGGCGATCTAGAACACTTAAAAATATTCAATGATATTTTTGGTCCCACAACATCATCAACATCGTTTCAGCCGAAAGATGTCCACTGCTGGACATATGCCATACCTAAGCTCCGCCACATCGACTGCAGCGGATTCCCGCAACCCTCACCTGATGATTAGTCAACTAAAACTTCTGGAAAGCCCTAATTGGAGCCGGTAGAGATGACTGAAAACAGAAAAACTAACCATACAGACCTTGTTTTTTTACCAACCCCGAACTGCAAAACCTGCAATGCGGAACACAACTCAGCTTTTCGGCGGCAGAAATATAAACTTAGGACTACTTATGCCTTCAACAAGCTAATACAAAATTAGACTGAACTGGACGAATTGATGAACGAGCTAAACGACAAATCTACTGAGTTTAAATACGCTCTTAAACCTGAAAACTAGCGGCAAATTACCTCAACGACGTACAATCTACATTTAAACAATTCCACATCAATTCCTTACTTGTTTACCGACAACCATCACGCGATTCGCTCGCCCCATATAAAAGAGGTTCCATTGAAAACACACATTTCATTTGGCATTCTAGCCTTTTTGACGAGTGCACGTGCGAACCTTTAAAAAAAAAACAAGTGTCATCTGTAGTCAGTGCAAAAATCCTTGAATAAAATATTTAAAATGGATTTATTTGAATCGTGGCCGTAATGAATTTGTATATTTATTTAATTTCTCTGATTCTTTGTCTTGTGGCATTAGAATATTTTAGATTAGCAAACAAACCAATAGAAAATTAGTAAAAATTATGAGGCGATAAAAAATGTTGTGAACTGTCACATTTCCCGCCTAAACCTAAAAACACAGATAATATAAATTCAAAATTCCCGTGAAATCAGGCGGAAGCAATAAGAATGGATTCGAATTGGACCATGTACCCACGAATGGGGCTGCGGTCCCCAAACCTCACGAATACCACAGTAAACCTCCAGGAGAGCTTCGAAATTGATTTGGAAGATACCAACTGGATCCTGACATCATCCTTCATCATTTTCACCATGCAAACAGGTATTTTACCTTATGACATTATTAAATCACTTAGTACCCATAGGTACCTCTCAACAATTTTTTCATTCTGCTCATGCCTAGCCTTTTGCCAAATATGGATCGGCTTCCAGTCAGACTGGGGTCAGCTGAATACCAGTACCTAATGTTACGTGGAGCTAATGCCTTCCTGTCCTCCCACAACCCAGTGGTGTCAGATTTTCTGGTTTCTGACAATCCGTAACGATTGCCAAAGATCTACAAATGACAGCCGGGACTAACGTGCTTTCCGTGGCACGGGCTTAACGTACTTTCCGTGGCACGGGCTTAACGTGCTTTCCGAGGCACGGAGGAGTCTCGATCCTAAAATGGTCACCAATCCACAGACCGACCACGGCAAGCAGTGCTTAACGTTGAAGATCGACCCGTGCGGTTGCTATTATTTGGCAATGACCTTCTCCTGCTGCGAGCCGATTTTTAGCCTAGTTTGAAAAAAATACTTGATACTTATTGATTTTTTTCTGGAAATTAAAATTAAAACACAAATTAAGACTCCAAATTTAACAAAAATGTTTTGGCTTTGGTCTTAAACTTTTTTTCCATAGAATAGGTACCTGTCTGACATCGTCAACATTGCCTTAAATAGCTTTACCCTCCTCCAGACTCAGTCTGGTAAAAATAGAATAGTATGTACATAGATGATGGATGATAAATATTTATACTTTAATCATGTCCCTCTCAAATGCCTCGCTGGTCCATCAAGATCTCATTTCAATAAATCCTATATATATTACCTATGAGATCCTTTATAACATCAGCGGGCCCTACCATAACGTGTTAAAGCGTGAATAGTTCTAGCGAGAAGGAGGGATGAAGCTATATAGGGTGTATAGCTCCATCCCTCCTCGCTCGAATTACTCACGCATTAACACGTCATGGTAGGGCCGCAGATAGTGTACTTAGATTTAAAAACAACCCTTTATACAGCATTTTGGGGAGCATGAGACGGAATTGCATACTTTAATTCCGCCAAGCCCGTTCCATCATCGGACTACAAGACGATTCCAAGTGCGCTTTGATTATTCGTTTAGAGGTTCAAAGTAGATAGCTGGCGAAATGTGAGTTCTATGAAACACCCTGCCTTCCCTTCCAGTTGATTAAAAAGTCCATTAAAACCTAACCTACTTTAACCATACTTACTGCCATACCTACTTTACATAACTAGGTATTCATTAGTTGATAGCAAGTGATTTTCCAGTCACAATAAACTACTAGGAAGTGGGTCTTGTTTGACTGATGTGGATCAACCCGCCTCTCTATGCGCTGGTCAGCCCTTTTCAATTGATTAAATTTATCGTAATAGGTTGGTCATCGGGCAGCTCCACTGCGAACCGGTCATTTCCCAAGACAATCGACGAACGAAATAATCGCGACCACAAATAATTTACACATTTTTTTCTTTTTTTTTAAACGTGCCCCACACTAGGAATTTCTCCTGTACCGTGGGTGCATTTACAAACATATAAACTCACATACACAAACAGCCAGACCCGGAACAACTATCTGCAGTAGGCCATACAAATATTTATTCCGTGCGGGAATCGAACCCGCGACACGTAGCGCAGCAGTCAATCGCTCAACCCCTGCGCCAACCAAGTCGTCCAATTCAGTTTATAAGAAATCAGTTTATATGAAATTTATTTATTTTTTCGGATGTCAATCGCCCTTGTTCAACACAATGCACAATTTATCATTGCAGTTTCTAGGCTCCTCCGTAATGGCATCGCCTTCAGCTCGGAAGTATATTCCGCCTCGGCTGCAATTACGAACTTTCCCCACTTGCATTAAAAAATGTACTATTGATCAAAAGTTTTGCACTCATTGAAAGCAAAACGGTGACGCTCTGGGCAGAGCTCCTGAGGGAGTGTCAGACCCTTAGGTACTGACTAAAATCCATCCGTGTTCCTCCTAATACCTTTTGCGTTTCAGGGCTGCGGTGACTCTTTTGAACACGCAACGCAGGAGGCTAGGTTGCCAACTCTCTTGGAATTCCGAGAGTCTCCCGGGAATTAAAAAAAAACAAGATTCTCCCGAAATTTCAAGTTTCATACCGCTTCCGAGCGTGTTTGTAGAATAATAACTAAATACCTATGTAATTATAACCTAAATACCTATGTAATTATAACTAAATACCTATGTAATTATAATAATAACTAAATACATAGGTATTTAGGTAACAGAAAATCTAATGGTAAACTTCACTTTGGACTTGTGTGCGTCTTTGAGAATCAATCCAGTAGTAAGTAGGGTAGGTACATTCCAATCGCTATAACCGAATTCGTTATTATTCTTCAACATTACATTATCCTCTATGTTTTTTGTTACACTAATCCAATAAGAATTGCAATGTTGTACAAATTAATTTACGAATCAAATAAAAACCACAAGTGCAGGGTTTTCCCAATAAAAAGCATAGGCATGATGACCGAGCAGTAATTATCCACTGAATAAATAATAATGAATTGGTAAATAAAAACAACCGGACCTCTTGAGAAAGCTGGTTAGTATCAAATATTATTTAAATTATATCATAGAGATCGTTGATCGAATCGGAAAACGTACCGGGGACAACCATTGCAGAGTGACTGGTACAGGACAGATAGTGGCTGGATAAATGGCGGAATATGTGATAATGGCGTGCGATTAGAGAGTACCATAATCATGTCCAGAAATGATCAGTACTTGGCTGATAATAATTGAGATCACATAACCGCTCTTTCTTTTTCTTTTGTTTTTCTTTGTTGTGTTCCTATTGGCTAACGAGCAAAGTTACACCCCAGAGCCAAAGTAACCTGACTTTGTGGCATTTTTAAGGATGGGAAATCATCAAATGATTCCTTCCGCTCTGGCTGGAACGGACGGAGTGTCAGACTCTTACTGACTAAAACCCATCCGTGTTCCTCCTAATTCCCTTTGCGTTCCAAGGCCGCGGTGACTTTTTAGAACAAATTAGTCAGCTAGGAAAAACCGATTTAATCAAGTTTAAACTGGACATTTAAGATTTATGAGTATTATTTTAAAACGACTTCTAAAAAAGGAGGAGGTTCTCAATTCGGATGTTTGTATTTTTTTTTTCGCGCATAACTCCGTCGCTTGCCAACCGATTTGAAAATTTTTGTTGGAAAGGGTATAGTTACGTCCCAAATGGTCCCATTGAAATTTTATCAAAATCGGTTCAGTAGTTTAGTTTTTAAATCCAAATAGTTAGAAAAAAATATGTGGAAAAATCATCCATGTATACGAAATTGCGTATTTTTGCTTTCCTGTGACTCTCCAGTGGTGTTGTTAGGTGTGGGGTACCACTAAAAAGTGAAAAATAAAAAAACTTTTTCACAAAAAAAAGAAACCGACTCCCAAAAAACACTACAAATTTCAAAATAACTTTAATTTCGGAAGTCGGTGTCAAATAACGAAGAAGCAACCAAAAACACCGACTTTCGAAATTAAAGTTATTTTGAACTTGTAGTGTTTTTAAGTTTTATTTACAAAATGATTATCATTTATCATGTTTACCTAGGCTTAGCTAACGATTGCCATACTTACAGCCTTTTCAAGTCAATCACCTTGGATTTCAAGAGATTCAAGTTAGCTACAAATTATCGTACAATCATGATGTTTACCGCTATTGCCTTCAAATTGTATGTATTCTACTTATTAGAGGAAAAGTCGTAATAATATGTATAATAATGTCGTCTTTCCTTTAACTACAAGATGATCCTTGGCCTAGTCAGGTTTAGTAGATATTGTAAAGGGCAAGTAATTACAGGGATTAGAATTAGCCACTTTTGCCTCGGCTTTTATTACCACGTACGGTACCGGGATTTATAGTACCTACCTATCCTATAAACAGGTTGTTCCAGAAATGCGTGGTCAGATTTTAGGGTGATGATGGGCAGCTGATATATATATACATTAAGGAAAAATAGAGCAAATTTGAGAAGAAAAAGGGTCCGGTTAATCAAAAGTCAGAAACCAAAGCAAAATTGTAATCAGATCTTTGGATCTGACCTACCAATAAATTGTTGTTAAACGTACAATGAAGACAATGAATATAAATAACTCTCGTTGGTAAGCACACCGATTGATGTAACGTATCTTACAATAATTATTCCATTAAAATTCTGCATTCATTCTGTCATAAATTGTGTGAAACGGCAGGGTTGGCCTCTACTGGCAAATGGCCAGATTGCCAAGTCATGTCATACGTGTTCTGAGCGAAGTGCCAACCCACTTGGCAGAGGGGGTATTGGAATTATTAAATATCTAAACCAAAAGTCTTTGAATGTCAAAGTGCAAAAGACAGTCCCCCAAAAACGCCCGCCCGTCACCACTTCTTAGTGTTTAACTGGGAAGAAGAAGTGGCGCAACAAACTCCCCAGCAACACATCTGTCTGTTAACTACAAATAAATATGACTGGAACCGCCGGTGATGAAGAACATTCCAACATAGTAATAAAAACCGTAAACTTTTATCGTTAACAACAATGAACAATAATACAAAAAACCATGACCAGCAAGACAACTAGTCACCACAAGCAACACCTGTTCACGAGCATAACCCAAAGATAAGCCATTACCCCTCTCGCCATGTTTGAGGGAAGGAGGTAACCCAACCTACGACATTTAACTAGCCGCCGCCCGCGGCTGCGGCCGCGTGAATGTCGATAATAATATCCCAAGGGAACATACTCTCGGTATAAAAAGTATCATATGTGTTATTCCAGACTATAATCTACATCTGTGCCAAATTTCATCAAGATCCATTCAGTAGTTTTTGCGTGAAAGAGTAACAAACATACATACATCCATCCTCACAAACTTCACCAACTATCTAATAATTAAGTAGGAAGTAGGATAACAGCCGCAAGGATCGAACTTATTGCGGAATTTCTTCGAAAGAGTCACCGCGGCCCTAAAACGTAAAGGGCATAGGAGAAACACGGATGGGTTTTAGTCAGTAAGAGTCTGACACTCCCTCCCGCTCCGCCCAGAGCGTCACCCTTTAAATATGACCACGCACATCTCGAACACCTGTATGTTTCTGTCTGTCACTTAGAAATCTTTTGTCTTTCTAGGTTTTGGCATGCTGGAGTCAGGATGCGTCTCCATAAAGAATGAAGCGAATATCATGATGAAGAACTTAGCTGACATCTCGTTGGGTGGTAAGTTATCTCCAGAAAGAAAACACCAAAATAACTGAAAGAATTCCGATCGAACCATTCGATTCGAATCAAACATTTCTCTGATTCGAATCGGATGAAGTGCGCAAATGCTTGAACACAAGCTGGATGTTGCAGCAGAAATAGCCAAGGAGCTTTCATATCATTTCAGCTGAAAGTCTTCAACTTCTAGGCAAAAGCCTTCTCTATTTTTTTCTTAGTCTAAAATACCACGACTGGGCTTTTGTATTCAATGCAGCAAATGAAATAACGAGCCTCCCCAGAGATGTGCTCTAACAGTCGTTGCTCCCAGATTGGGACTAAGATAATGAGGAACCTTTTATTCCCAGGTCTAACCTACTGGATCTTCGGCTACGGTATGTCGTTCGGCGAGGGGGCGTACTCCAACTCCTTCATAGGGGTAGGAGACTTCCTGCTGGACCCTCCTGTGGGGGATGCCCTGATGGGGCCCGTGTTCGCTTCGTTTTTGTTTCAACTGTCCTTCGCTACTACAGCCACGACTATTGTCAGTGGGGCTATGGCTGAGAGGTAAGACTAATAAATCCAGGTTTTATAATTTCAATACAAAAATATTTGTTTTTTTTTTGGATTTTTCGTTAATGTTGATCTTTATGACAATCCGAAACGTTTTATTAGAACTATATATTTAACAATTCAGAGAGAATGAGATGGCGATTTTTCAGTTTCTAAAGAAAACTTAACATTGCTCTCTGAACTCTTTCTATCTAAAGTATTTTGGAATTACCTACACTCGCGAGCAATAAACTGGAATCACTTCATCGCGCGTTGCTCAAGACAATGTTTTACAATTTCTATGCTATGAGCTATGGACTGTAGTACCTATTTAAGTATCATTTGAAAGGTAATTTTGTTAGCTTTCAACTTCTTTCAATATCATAACCAAAATTTATTCACCTTATGTCATAGAACGTCAAAACATCAGACATCAATTTATTCAAACAAAACACCATATTGTTTGGTAGTCCTGAAACCCTATAAAAAGTGGGCGTTTATGAAAATTCGTCATCAGTCATCATTCTAATGTTTCACGTCACTGGGGGAACACAGGAGCTAAAAGAAAATGGAAACCACATCTATAGTAGCTGCGCAGGTCGTCCATCCCAATCCAGCAAGAGTTGTCTCAGCGTAGATACTACTTATCGCTCGACAACTTCATCTGAGCGTCTTGTGTCTCGAAGGTATTCAAGAGGTCCAAGGAGACTGGAAACTTAGTCCGGAGACCATAATCTGGACGACAGCGATGCACAACGGTGAGAGATTACCGATTTATTGTCACCTCTTCTCTTCGAAATCAACACCTGATCGGCGTAGACGTCCAGCAGCAGCTCAGAGAAGTTCGAGGGAGGTCTGTCAGTGAGTGAACAGTGAGGTGAAGACTCAAAGAAGCGAACTTAAACCTAAAAAGGGCCAGCCACGGGACCCAAATTTTCTCCAGCCTACCCACAAGCCCGGCTTCAGTTTGCTCGCGATCACTTAGATTTGGATATGGATCAATGGAGCCGAGTCCTGTTCTCGGACGAAACCAGGATGTGCCTGCATGGTAGCGAACGTCGGCGGAGAGTCTATAGACTGGGGGAACGATTCTCACAATGCTGTTATGCGGAAACAGTGGCACACGGGGATGGTCCTGTATGATGTGGGCGAGGATTTTTATTGAAGCAAAAACGGAGCTGATATTAGTACCTGGCGGAGGTCGGGGAGGGGTGCTAACCGCAGAAAGATACACCAACGATATTCTGCTAGGCCATGTGCTTCCCTACTGGTTATTAGCGAAGATTTCCTGCTAAGCACGATGCCCGCCACACTGCTGTAGTGACTAGACCGATACCTGGAAGAAGTCAATGCCAAACAGTTCTTCCGAACTTAACACATTATTTTTCCCTCAGATGTAACTTCAAGGCCTACTGCCTGTTCTCCCTGCTGAACACTATCGTGTACTGCGTCCCTGCTGGCTGGGTATGGGGATCCCACGGGTTCCTCAACAAACTGGGCGCTGTGGACATCGCAGGGTCTGGACCAGTCCATCTTATAGGTAAGAGTATCTCTTATAGGTAACAGCCGCACGGGTCGATCTTCGATGTTAAGCGATCCTTGCCGAAAAAGTTTTTTATTTTTCACTTTTTAGTGGTATCCCACACCTAACAACACCACTGGAAAGTCACAGGAAAGCAAAATACGCAATTTCGTATGCATGGATTTATTTATTCATTTAAACTCTATGGTACAATAGTGGTACATGGGCGGACTTAATGCAACAAGGCATTCTCTACCACATATACCACACCACAACCACCACACCACACCACATATTTTTTCCAGCTATTTGGATTTAAAAACCAAACTACTGAACCGATTTTCATAAAATTTCAATGGGACCAATCGAGAAGTATATCCTTTCACATGAAATAAGAATTTTTCAAATAGGTTCATAAAGATATGAGGTAACAAACACAAAAAAACATACAATAAAATTGAGAACCTCATCCTTTTTTTGAAGTCGGTTAATAAAAGCCTAAGTTACTCCCTATAATATCAGCCATCTGCCAGTGAAAGTCCCGTCAAAATCGGTCCAGCTTTTCCGGAGTTTAGCCTAATCAAGCAGACGGACAGACTAACCGAGTGAATGGAAAGCGATGATGTATTTGACGATAGAGCACGCCTGCCTGGTCTTTAAGTCAAGAGTGAATGCTACTTCTAGCATTCACTCTTGACTTATAGACCGTAAGGTTGTAGATTGTAGCTATCAGGAAACTCAGACTCTGATGGGGAATTCCGCGCGTTTGGCCACGTTCCTCCAGCTAAGAGAATATAGGTATAGTCTTCCTGACCGATTCTGACAAGACCCGAGAGAGATTAACGTGCTTTCCGAGGCATGGAGATGTCACACCAACAACTCTTCCGGGATGTCACAGGGAAAATCCTAATTGGAAAAAACACAATTTTTTAGACCAAACCAAATTTAGACGACACGGTTGGCGCAGTGGTGGAACGATTGGCTGCGTTGCGCGACGCGGGTTCGATTCCCGCACGGAACAAATATTTGTATGGCCTACAGATAGTTGTTCCGGGTCTGGCTGTTTGTGTATGTGAGTTTATATGTTTGTAATTGCACCTGGAGTGTCATCAAAGCCGCCAAAAGAAAAACTAACGAAGCGAAATTTGTACGATAACAAAAAAAAAGAATCACAACGCCATCTATTCCGTCAGCAGCGAACTACTAACGAAATACTGCATCGCCAGACACAACAACCGTGTGGTCGGGGATCCTCCCTTTTCAACGGTATGCGGGACTTTACTCTCTGTACCGTATTCCTTCACTCCATACACCCACGATACAGGAAAATGGCTAGTGCCCCACTCTAACAACGTTTTTCATTTAAAAAAACCGACCTGGAAATCGGGCCGTGAGACCAACGGAACAGTTCCCAACAAATATGCGTGGTGTTAATCTCCAAATCCTCAAAGTCATTCCTTTTCTCCAAGGTGGAGCATCAGCCTTCGCATCAGCTCTCATGCTAGGCCCGCGCCTCGGTCGCTACGCTCACGGCATCGCACCGCTGCCGATGGGCAACCCCGTCAATGCGGTCATGGGGACCTTTGTGCTCTGGTGGGGGTGGCTGGCTTTCAACTCGGGCAGTACTTATGGGGTAAGTTGGTCTGAATTTCCTGTAGCAAGCAGCAAGAGGATGTTTCATAACCAATTACACAGCGTAGGTACACTCAAAATTCTCCAAAGTGAGCAAAACATCTTCTAATGGTGCTCCCACACTGCTGTTAAAAATGTTTACAAACAATTTCCAACACTAATTTACATTTATCACTTTATTTGACGTTACTTTTACCAACGTAACTGTAACGTAAAATAAGTGCGGGTGCTCCCGCACTGCTGTTAAAAATGTTTACAAACGTATAATAAGAGCTAGGCGTAAGATTTGATTACCGGGTCAGAGTTTCCAGTGTTTGTTAAGAGGGCGCCGACCAAACGTCGACCGCGCAGTGGCGCCCTCATCGTTTGTTTGGTTATTTCTTTTATTTTAGAATGAAAATGCAGAAAATATGCAAGTTAAGTTGTGCTCCACAAGATTATACGTTAATATTATTATAAACGGTAGTTTTATTATAATCACTAAAACGGAAAATAGTGGCCACTATTATCCGTTTTAGTGATTATAATAAAACTGAACAATTTAAAACTACCGTTTAGAAATAACCAAACAAACGATGAGGGCGCCACTGCGCGGTCGACGTTTGGTCGGCGCCCTCGGCAGGAGGCTGGTGTTACTGGCTATAATAAAATGTAACTATGATTGGAAAATATACAAGGAGCTCTGCCTACCCCTTTTGAGAATACAAGCGTGATGTTATTTTGTAGATAGTGACAAAGAATTTTTTTTTTTTTGGGTTCTATAATTATGATAAAACGGATCACTCGTGTGTCTGTGGGTCTGACACAGCCAATTTGCAAATTTTCTTTTAAGCATGATTTGAAAGTAATATAATGTTAAATAAAATAATATTATCGTTTTTTAACCCATTGTGTTTTTTATTCATAAGCACGCGTTTGATGATGATGCGCTCGACGTTGGAACACGTTTACCTAGATGTGTAACCCATTCTCCTAGGTTTTCTCGCTACTCCAACGGGCCGAGCAGTTTTTATAGGGGGATTTAAAAAAATACCATTTAAACCCCAAAGTAATTCACTGAACTCCTTTAAAATATATTATTTGTCTTTCAAGGTCGAACGAACAAACAATCAATTAGTTTGAGTGATAGTTTGAATAACTAATGTTAGAGCCGGGTACACGAGTTAGGATCAGGCACGCCTCTTCACTTGACTTGTTATATTATTTAGTTTGACGAGCTCTATAGGAAATGCTTATGACTCTTGTCTCAACGATATTATGAGTAATAATTAGGTAATTGTTCTTATTATGACTTTAAATGGAGTACGCATTTGCATAAGTATCATAATATTCGCAGTTTCTAAAGTAGACTTCTGTCTAAATTGCGCATCTTAGTAAGAACTGACGAGGCTATTTTCATAACATTACCTACGTATTTAGATAAATATCTAAATTATGTAAGTACTTGTAATAATAAACTTGTCCTCTTACCTACTAAGTATTAGAACAATATAGGTTATATCAGAGGCATAACATCAACGGCTGTGTGTAGACTGGCGATTAAAAATGGTCGTAGTTTTCAGAATTCTTCTCTATTTTTGTGAAACCATACCATTCAGTAATTTGTTTAAGGCTTCATAAAAGCTACTAACATGCACTTCACTAAGCAAAATCTTAAAAAAGTAATTTATTCAAATTGGGCTGAGAATCAGCACTTTTTTCAACGTCAAAATTTACAATTAAAGCAGGGAAGAAAAAGTTGCGCAACAAACTCCGAAGCAAAGCATCTCTGTTAACTACAAATAACTGTGACTGGAACCACAAGTGATGAAATGTAGCCAACATAGTAAGAACTTGAATTTATATTATAGTGCAAATATTTTGTAATAGGCTGGCACGGAATAGAGAATACTGGGACGTGTTGAGGCAAGCCTTTGCCAGAGGGCACACAGATTTAAAAATTAAAAATAGGAAAAAGTAATTGTACCTATCTATTAAATGATTGAAATTCTACTAACGAAACGAAACGATTTATTGGTAACTGATACCTAGAGTCTATTTATAGGTTTACCCGACTCGTCAACCGTACCACTAACAACATTTTTAGGTAAATAAATATTCTCTGTAATCACGTTTCCCCGTCATTCAGACGATTGTCGGTAAACGTTGCCGTTCAACAAATTAGACAAATCACTCGTCATTTGAGTTGCATGTCCACTTGTCCAACTAATTGATGAATACTTTGAATACGTTATTATGGGCATTGTGTATGCGGGCAGGTACTTAGAAACGTTTTTATTGTACTTGTAGGTTGCCAGGGTTGCGGAATTGTTCGAAAGAACTACCGCGGCCCTGGAACGCAAAGGGCATTAGTAGGAACACCGATGGGATTTAGTTAGTACTCGTAAGAGTCTGACACTATCTCTCGCTACGCCCATTGTGGGAGACTAAAACCCATCCGTGTTCCTCTTATGCCCTTTGCGTTCTTGGGCCGCGGTGACTGTTTCGAACAAAATCCGCAACCCTGGCAGGCTCAGGCCGTAACGAGACCCGTCTACTAAGTAGGTACTTCCCTACTATTTCTTATTTGATATCAATGCTGGTTGTAGGTAAGCGGTGCTAAATGGCAGTATGCAGCGCGAGCAGCAGTCATGACTATGATGGGCTCTTTTGGAGGCGGCTGCTTCGGTCTACTGTGAGTTCACGGTTTTAATTACACGTTCTGTCTACAGATAAGCGAGCGAGTTTTATAGGGAACGTGTAGGAACTAGGTATAGGTGGCAGCACAGAAGTACGAAACTTTTACGGTCAAAGTTAAAAGTTTGTAACGTAAAAGTTTCGAATAGGTAACACTAGATGGCATAGTCTACGCCGTACACGTTCCCTATTGGCAACGCAGATACTTTTAGTTCGATTAATTCGTTTATAAAATTTTGCGCATGGTTTGTGCCACTTTTCAACCGAAACGTCTGAACTAAACCATTTTCATTTCAGCTTCACGCTAGTTAAGAATAAAGGCAAGGCAGAAGTAATGGAACTCATCAATAGCATCCTTGGATCACTTGTTTCAATTACTGGTAATTCTTATTTTTAATCCATCTGTCTAAATCTTTGACAGCTTTTTATATTTTTCAATCAACTCAGTCCGCTTCTTTTTTTAGAATATTTTACTACATTTTTTAGTAATATTTGACTTGACAACACTTGAATAGCGGGGATTTTCTCAACAGTGTTGCCTAATGGGAAAAATTACCCCTTTTAAGGCCTATTCAAACCTAAGCGGTATTCGCTGCCGCTTTGGGTAGAGGTACATACCGCGCGGGTTTCGCTCAGGTATTTAGTATCAAGTTCCGCGGCTAGAGCGACCTAAACGGTATTCGCTGCCGCTGTGGGTAGAGGTACATACCGCACGGGTTTCGCTTAAGTATTTAGTATCAAGTTCCGCGGCTAGAGCGGAATAGCCGTTTTGGTGTGAAGAGTTATATTACCGCATACCCACTCGGTTTTCTCTACCGCAGACGGTAGCGAATACCGCTTAGGTTTGAATAGGCCTTAATATGGCCATTTGTTGTTGCTTCGTTCATTTGTAATTCCTACTCAATTAACATTATAGCACAAGTCGCGTTACATATTTTTGAACGGCTGTCTGAATTTGCAAATTGTTATTTTACTATCATAATATTTTTATTAAAGTCACAGTGAATTTCAACTGTTGCATTGACAAAATGTGTTTTAGTTTGTAAAACTACCAGATTTTCGGCTTCGCTCGCGTTAAAATAGCAGTCACAAAAATCTGTAGCCTATAACCGACTCTAAGATCCATCTATCTCTGTACTAAGATCCATCAAAATTGGTTCGGCGGTTACATATTTCTAGTATTAATTAGGAGTTAGGATCATTAGGTATTTACTGGCCCGTAATAGAAAACGACAGAGTTATAAGAAAAGGGAGACAGATGACTGCCCAGCAGTAGGACAAAATAGGCTCGACACATAAATGTAGCAGCATCTTTACCTTCACATACTAACAGAAACAACTATAATAATAATAATAAATAATAATAATAAATTTATTCATAAGTTCACATAAGTATAAATTATATAGAAGTTACATCAATACAAAGTTACATATTAATATTATGACGAAAACATTAAACTATGCCTAAAATAAATCTAGTGTATAACTTATATTATATTGGTTAAAGGCCCACTGAATCCAATAATAGCGACCTGCCTGATGTAGGTTTATTCAAACCTGTGTTTCAGGCCATCACTTAACAACGCTGAGGGTTTTAGTGGACTATTATGTTGCTGAACATAGAGCTAGCATTGATACATAATAATTATATTTTTAACAAATAATTGACTTAACATTAGTAAACTTATTGCATTACTTCTAGCAATTTTTCAGTGTCTGAGTAATTAAATGTCGCTAAGTATTCACTCAACATTTCACTACATTTTTTACAGTTTTCACTATATATACTTAGAGACTTATTGATTTTATTATATAAGAACGGACCTAAAAATACATAAAACTTATTTATAAAAGTATGTCTAGTTTGAGGCTTTATGCAAACTAAGTCTTTTCTTCTCTTATCTATAGGTATTGGGACATAAGGAAGTTTGCTATGCTGGTGCAGTACTGTTTTCAATATAAAAAGTTGACGCACAGTTAAAACCTTACATGCCGTGTAAAGCTCGTGTGTGGGAAATCTAAATGGGCGAAAGGTTGCTACCTTAAGGATAGCTCTCTGCGCACGTTCTAATGGCAATAGGATTGATTTAGCAGCCCCACCCCATGAAGTTATACAATAAGTGAGAATGGATTGACACAAAGCTAAATAGACCTGTTTAATTAATTTATAGTCCGATATATAACGTAAATTCTTAAAAATGTATATCAATTTACGCATTCGAGTGCATAACAAATCAATGTGTTTACGGAAATTCAGATTTGTGTCAATCGTTACACCAAGATATTTCATATGATCGGTTTTTGCTAAAGTAGGACAATTACATGCATTGTCAGCATACGTGCCGCACTTATGCGCATAAATGTTTATGTTAGTAGTTGGCAGGTTAGTATTTTTCATAGTAAATAAAATGTGTTTGGTTTTCTCTGCATTTAGTGTAAGAAGATTTTCATATAGCCAATTAGACACTATATTAAAACCGTTCTGGGCTTGTTTATACACCTCATCTCGAGATTTGTCTGAAAACAATAGAGCTGTGTCATCTGCATAAGACATTATGACACCATTTTGGAGTGTTAAGTTGCACAGGTCATTTATATATACAAGGAATAAAGTAGGACCCAAAATACTACCTTGTGGTATTCCGTAATTACTATTTGGAAGCTCAGAACTGACGTACTGACCAATTTTAACACATTGTTCGCGGTCACTAAGATAATCAGAAAGCAGTGAAAGCGTTGTTCCTCTTATTCCGAGTGTTTCAAGCTTGTCCAATAATAAAGGACCGGAAATTGTATCAAAGGCCTTGGCGAGGTCCAGGAAGATCCCAATGGAGTGCAAGCCCTTATCCAAATTAGTTGTTATATACTCCGTCATTTGATGTACTGCCTGATTAGTTGATTTATTGGGCCTAAAGCCAAACTGTCTATCTGAAAGCAATTTGTTATCTTCTAGGTATTTCATTAATCTAATATTAATGATTTTCTCTAGGATTTTGGAGAGCCCTGTTAAAACTGAAATGGGTCTGTAGTTGTTAACACATTTTTTGTCACCAGATTTATATACAGGAGTAACCACTGCTTTTTTAAGCGACTTAGGGAATATACCATTAGTTAAGCATAACTGAAAAATATGAGTTAGTGGCGGAGCAAGTAGATATTTGAAATGTTTAAGTATCTTGTTAGATATGTCGTCCCACCCAACCGCGCAAACATCCTTTAATCCAGAAATAATTGTTAATACTTCATCGACATCCGTATCTAGTAAGACAAACGATTTGAGTGTGGGGAAAGTTTTAGGCTTGCTTTGAGGGAAAGAACTTCTAGATTGTATGGTCTTTTCTGCTAAAGTTTTGCCTACGTTAGAAAAATAGAGATTAACTTTATTTGTTGATTCGACTGGGTTGTTCTCTATTGTCAATAAGTCAAGTGGAGGTTCAGGTTGTTTTGTTCTAAATGTATTTGTTTTTATAAATTTCCAAATAAGTTTACTATTTTGGCCTGCTTTCTGCAGTTCTTTTCTATCATATTCATTTTTTATTTTTCTCAGAAGGTTGTTACAGAAGTTTCTATATCTTTTATACGTAATGGAAAGAATTTCATTTTCAGGCTCAAGTTTGGACTTTATGTAAAGTTTGTCTCTATGCCTGATACATCTAACAAGTCCGGGTGTAATCCAAGGTTTAATGCACTTATACTTCTTTGGCGTTATTTTAGCAAATGTATGTTTTATTATTGCTGAGTGAAGTGAATTTATAAAATAATTAATAGAAATGTTTGCATCGGTGGAATTATAAACTGGGTCAAAATTAATATTACGTATGTCTTTTCCGAGGTGAGTCATGTTGACTTTATTATGGCTACGTAAATAATTATTTCTGGGTAAAGAAACCTGCAATGTTAGTAAAACTGCTTGGTGATCAGTAAGCGACGAATTAGTAACAAATGTTTTGGTTGGGTTATTTGTTTTTATAATGAAATGATCTAGGCATGAACCGCTTTGATGCGTGGGGTGGTAATGAGCTGGCAAGAGTCCGTGGAATGAGCAGATATTAAGATAGTTATGGGCATGTATATCCATTTTCCCGGAAGCAATGTTGATATTGATGTCCCCCATTAGTATTATGTGTTTAAAAGTTGTAAGACTTTGTAACTGTACGTTTAGTGAATCTAAGAAATTTGCGAGATTTTGAGAAGGAGGTCTGTATATAGCCATAACTACCGTATCTGAATTAATTTTAATGAGTAAGCAATTACTATTTTGTAGCAAAGGTTCTTCTACAGATGTACTTAAATTATTGTTAACATACACAACTAAACCATCATTCTGGTTGATGTTCCTGTTGGTTTTATGCGAAACATATCCGTCTAATGATGGTATAACAGCTGTTTGGTTTGACAACCAACATTCTGTTAGGACGATAATGTCGCAAGTTATGCCCAGGTTCTGTAGCAATATTTCAAAACCATTAATATTTCGATTTATGCTGCGAATGTTTTGTGTGAGTAGGGTCAGCGGTTTCTCTCCCAAGGGAAAGAGGTGCTTACACTCTTCAACATTACAATTTATAGCTTCAGACACAGAAAATTGATCTAGGTCACTAAGTAAATGATCAGTCATAATAAATAAATAGCTTATAAATATAAACAAACAAAAACGACTACTAGTGTGCTTAATAGATAGGTTATTAGGTAGCGCTCTTAGGCGCCTTCATAATCAATGGAGTGGATATAGCTGTCCTCGGCAAATTTTCGTGCTGGACAATTTACATCACCAGTTTTATGATCTGTTTTTCTCTTAAAACGTTTGCACGTCGCACAGTTGGGTGGACTGGTTTTTGTGCTGCATTCCTTAAAAGAGTGGCCAGTCTCTCCGCAGTGATTGCACGTCGGGCTAGCTGACGATGTAGCGGCATCTATACCGCCACATACGAACTAAAGACATGACGTCACACAAATCCTTCTTCGTGGTATCAAAGATTTCCGTGCGATATGAACACACACAACAGCCCAAATATCAATCATTGGGCCATTGACCTCCAGACACAGCACCCGTCTGGTAGAGGGCAGTTTTCGTTGGACTATCACTGTTTTCACACACACCATACATTTCTTACTTCTCAGCCGGCTGTTTCCTCTACCGTGCATGGGAGTCTTTACTCATCGGCTTCATTGGCGCCGCCATAGCGTCGGGCTCATCTCCGTTGTTCGATATGATGGGCGTCGACGATCCTGTTGGCGCGTCCGCTGTGCATGGCGCTTGTGGGCTTTGGGGTAAGTGCATGACATTCTCAGCCGGCTGTTTCCTCTACCGTGCATGGGAGTCTTTACTCATCGGCTTCATTGGCGCCGCCATAGCGTCGGGCTCATCTCCGTTGTTCGATATGATGGGCGTCGACGATCCTGTTGGCGCGTCCGCTGTGCATGGCGCTTGTGGGCTTTGGGGTAAGTGCATGACATTCTCAGCCGGCTGTTTCTTCTACCGCGCATGGGAGTCTTTACTCATCGGCTTCATTGGCGCCGCCATAGCGTCGGGCTCATCTCCGTTGTTCGATATGATGGGCGTCGACGATCCTGTTGGCGCGTCCGCTGTGCATGGCGCTTGTGGGCTTTGGGGTAAGTGCATGACATTCTCAGCCGGCTGTTTCTTCTACCGCGCATGGGAGTCTTTACTCATCGGCTTCATTGGCGCCGCCATAGCGTCGGGCTCATCTCCGTTGTTCGATATGATGGGCGTCGACGATCCGTCTTCAACTCACCATAAACTTCTAGTGGTTTGGATATCTTTTCAGTTACGAAGATGGTAACAAAGAGTGTGTACGCAAATAAATATATTTGATTTGAAGAGTGGTATCTTCATGAATTCTAATTTCCTGTTACTTTCGTTTTTACAGGTGTATTAGCAGTCGGCCTGTTCGCTGACAATCCAATTCCTATGGAAACGACGAATGGCAGGTCCGGATTGTTCAAAGGTAGAATAGAATAGAATAGAATAGAATACTCTTAAGAACAACCTGGAGGTTGGGATGTAAAGCTATAAGCACTTTTTAGGAAAATACAATTACAAAATAACATTAACATTTGTTTAAAATATTTAAATAACTGCTTAAGGCGGCAGGTGACAAAGAGTGCGTTTTTGCAATATCATACCCGATGTTAAACAAAATAATATATTAATTTGGAGCTTGGAGCTTCCCACTGCAAAACAAAATCCTCCATAATCGTATAATTTACCTATAGGTGGCGGCTGGTACCTCCTCGGCGTGCAAGCCCTGACCGGCGTGTGCCTCACGGCGTGGGGCATCCTGGTGACCATCTCGCTGCTCTGGATCATCGACAAGATCATGCCGATACGGATGGACCCCTACACCGAGCTGCTCGGCGCTGATATCACTGAGCATAGGATTAGACATGGCCAGGTAAGATCCATGTCTGTTCGTCTGTCTGTTAAACGAATTTGGATGAAACTTGGTGGATACGGGTAGATCTCGTTCTGGATTAGGACATAAGTAGGAGGACCGTGTTACCCCGAAAGTATGATCCTTGGTATTATTTCCGACTTTAACGCGGGCGAAAGCCGCTGGCAGAATATTCATTTGTAAGGAATGTAGAATAATTCAAACAGCATACAGTCAAATTCTGAAATCTCTAGTCTTGATTCAAATCAAATCAAAAGTCATTTATTCAAATTAGGCTGAGAGCCAGCACTTTTTGAACGTCAAATTTTACATAAAGACAGTCCCCCAAAACGCCCACCCGTCACCACTTCCTAGTGTTTTAGCTGGGAAGAAGAAGTGGCGCAACAAACTCCCCAGCAACACATCTGTCTGTTACGTTTTAAGAACTTCAATTTATTAAACAATAGTACGCAAAGTATTTTAAGACACGAACAAAAAATAAATATGTATCCAACAAAAAAATTATATGAACTCATATAACCTGTCATAAGCTAACTAATAGAGAAAGAAAGAACATGATAAAATTACATTGATAAAATTACATTGTCTTGCGTTCAACACTGCGACCAACTATTCTTATCGTCTAAATAGTCATTAATAGAATAGTATGCCTTTGAACAAAGGTTAGATTTAACTTTAGATTTAAATGAGTTAAAAGGCAGGTCAAGAAAAGAAAGTGGAAGTTTATTGTAGAAGCGGATACCGAGCCCCACAAATGAGTCTTGGACCTTACGAAGTCGGTGTGAAGGAGCATGTAGCTTGTGCTTGTTTCTGGTATTAAAGTTGTGGATGTCGCTCGTTGTCGATTGGGAAATGGGGCTGTTTTCATTATTGACCTAGTCAGTTAAATCAGTTTTTAAAATTGAAAGCTTAAAAAGATATCTCATGTCATGAGTTAATAGAAGCATTGATCAACTTTGACAAGCTTTTCAGGTGAGAAACGCGAGAGCCTAAAAATAGATTTTTTTAAAGTGTTTCAGGTTAAACGTATCTACAGAAGATGACCTTTTTATAAAGAGAAGGAAAAAAATAAAATTTCTTTCAAAATCTGCTGAGTTGAATAGAACCCATTGACTGAGGGCCAAGAGCCTTGACCAATCGCCTGCGAACCTCAATGTCTAAAACACAAACCGCGAATACCATATCTTTTTTCTACCAGGTTGGCATCTCCCGCGCCGTCTCGGCCCTCCGTCCATTCCACCGCTCCTCTAGCATCGAACAAATGGCCACAGTCGGCATGAACACCGGCCACGGCTTCATCGTCGACAAGCTGCACGAGGCTAGTACCTATTTATAATATGTGGGTATCATTGTTAGACGCTTACGGCTAATAATATCGAACAAATGGACACAGTCGGCATATGGCCAGTCAAAATAAAGCCACAGTCGGCATACGGCCACAGTCGGCATGAACACCGGCCACAGATTCATCGTCGACAAGCTGCACGAGGCTAGTACCTGCCTATTTATGATGTGTGGGTATCATTATTACGACGCTTACGGCTAATAACATCGAACAAAAGGACACAGTCGGAATATAGCCACAGTCAGCATATGGCCACAGTCGGCATATGGCAACAGTCGGCATATAGCCCCAGTCGGCATGAACACCGACCACGGATACATCGTCGACAAGCTGCACGAGGCTAGTACCTATTTATGATGTGTATGTATCGTTGTTACGACGCTTACCACTAATAATATCTACCAGGATACAGTCGGCTCGGCTCCATCTTCGCCTGACTCGATACCGCCGTACACAAAATTCTATAAATGATATTTTTAACACCATTTTCTCCCTGTCCTTAGGTTACCAGCATGTCTTCTTCTTACATACGTCTCTATTAGTCGTTATTTCAGTTTATTCATTTAAAAAAATAACTTGTTACAGGCAAAGAAAAAGAAGGGCCCCTTTCAAATGTTCAACAACAAGGCATTTGTGGGCGACCAAGAACCATCAGTCTCATCGTTTACTACAAACCAGGGATTTTTGCACAAGCGACCTGGCAACCCCGGGAACAACCCTCACAAAACTCTAGACTCTTTGGTCCACGAAATCAATGATGCCACGCTAAAAAATAAAGAAATTAGTAATGTTGTACATGTTATTCCGGAAGAAATTAAGGGAAAAAGGTATAAGGATTTAACTCCTAAGGAATTGGAGGAATTGGGAAGGATTAGTGCCAGTCAGGATAGGTTCAGGTATAGGTTTACTGAGGATGATTATAAAAATGATATTGAAAGGAGTTCTAGTAATATAAGGTGGTTAGATTAACATTTGGGCTATCAATTATGATTATTAGGACATAATAATATAGTTTTCTATACCTACGCATTTTTAAGTTAAATTAAATACCTAGCAAAGTTTCTTACAGGAGAAGAATTTGATTAAAATCCTTATAAAGGATGAAAAGAAAACTGAAAATACTAGCTACTGATTTTTCACCGTCCAATTTCTTTCAGGCATTAGGTAGGCATGCAGACGCAATTTTTTTGCAAAATAAACTCTTAAAAAATAAATCAGCTGTAAGTACCTACAGTACATTTTGCGCCGCGTAACTCGAGTTTCCTTTAGGCATTTATTTTCATTTTTTGGAATGCCTTTGTTTGTAAGTACCATTTGTGATGCGTAAAATTTAAAAATAAAAACTGATGAAAAATTAAAGGCAAGTTTTCGAAGATTTTATTTATTGTAGTTGTCATACTAACCACACATCTTTCGTGTTGGCTTGTAATATGGCTGTGTCGTCTAAGTGTCTAAACACACTATGCCGAAGTTCGACGGCTGATTTTACGTTCCGACGTATTCGGCTGATATGACACACCATAAGTGCCGAACTTACGCGGCAGACATTCAGTTCCGCAACTTTGTGTGTGTATTCAGTGTCTCGAACGCTATCGTGGATCCCGGATCTTCGTCGGTAATAGAACCGAATTTCGGTCGCGTATAATGTGTGTGCTCACAGAATAAGTTGCCGCTGAACTTACGCACGACCGAAGTTAGGCTGTACGCTATGATGCGACGTAATTTTGGCATAGTGTGTCGTCAGTAATTCAAATAGCATTGCAGGCGTAATTGTGCTGAACTTCGGTCGCGTAACTTCGGCATAGTGTGTTTAGACACTAAAGGTTTATTCTTTATTATTTTACTCTTTGTGTCTAAACACACTATGCCGAAGTTACGCGACCGAAGTTCGACGGCTGATTTTACGTTCCGACGTATTCGGCTGATATGACACACCATAAGTGCCGAACTTACGCGGCAGAAATTCAGTTCCGCAACTTTGTGCGTGTATTCAGTGTCTCGAGCGCTAACGTGGATCCCGGATCTTCGTCGGTATTAGAACCGAACTTCGGTCGCGTATAATGTGTGCTCACAGAATAAGTTGCCGCTGAACTTAATGTGACTCAGGTTGGCTGGACAAATCTTCAAAATAGCTTGCATTTAACTAGGTCAATAGGTCACTTTATGTGACGGCTAAACACCCTTATTTCAGAATTTGTGACGCTACAGAATCTTAGATAATCGATCGAAAACGTGTCCAGCCATCTTGAAAAACCAATTTTCGCTGGTCTCTCAATCTCGGTAACGGAAGTGATTTTGACGACTTTTTGCATATCAACTGGCGTCACATAAATTTGTGACGGGCACCGAGCTAAAAGTTTTGTGATAACTACAGTGGTTTAGTAGAAAAATGCAAAAATCTGTGTCCAGCCATCTTGAATTTACGTATAAAACTTATGGCTGGCACTTCCGAATCTCAATAACGGGGGCGTTTTCGAATATGGTTCCTTTACTAATACTTGGTGACGCAATGTGTGACAGTAATAACGTTTGATTTATGGCGTCACATGTAAGGGTTTACGAGAAATCAATAAAAACTTAATGTCCAGCCAACCTGAGTTCAAGATGGCTGGACACATGTATCTCCACTGCCTGATGATCTACGACCTTCGAAATGTGTTCAAAATGTTGTGACGGGGACGATAATGATAACCTGAAATTGTGACGGAGAAACTTTGTGTAGTTTCAAAGATATTGATCATTTAAATTTCCCCATACAAACATCCATTAATATTGTGAGGTGACCATAATTTTACATAAATAAAGGATTTCTTTTTAATCGATTAATTGGCCGGTAGCATCCACGCCTGCTTTGTATTTGATTTCCCCGTGGGAATAAAAGGTTTTCCTGCAGTGAAAAGAGTAAGTATGTGTTAATCCTACTAATATTATAAACTAGCTTCTACCAGCTGCGGCTTCGCCCGTGTGAATATCGGAAATAGCAAGGTTACCTGATTTGATTTTTACTCAGGAATTACCCACCCTACACCTACCCTACGCCTACCCTACACCTACACTACACCTACCCTACACCTACCTTACACCTACCCTACCCTACACCTACCTTACACCTACCATACACCTACCTTACATCTACCTTACATCTACCTTACACCTACCTTACACCTACCCTTCACCTACCCTACCTACATAATTATACCAGCCCAAAAATACTATGACATGTTTCTAGTCAGTATTGGTTACCCTATTTGGTATAGCGGTAGGTAGTCTTCTATTGATTTAAATATCTTTGGAGGTAGCGGTACAGAGAGTAAAGTCCCGCAAACCTCCATTGAAAAGGGAGGATCCTCCGACCAGACGGTTGTTTGTGTCTGGTGGGCAACTGCCCGAGAGTTGATATTCGGGCTTTGCATATGTTCTAATCGCACGGTAAACTTTGATATCGCGATTTAGGATTTTGTCAGTTAGTTCGCAGCTGTCGAGATAGATGGCGCTGCGAGTCTCATTTGTTGTGATGTTGATTCTGCTACGTTGATTTTTGTGGCGGCATGAATGCCGCTACATCACTCCCCTCCGGAGACCGGAGGTCGATAGTGGATGAGTCGTCCATACATCTTGATGATGCTTGCCAGGCCAGTGGAAGGTTTGTTCCAGTGAGTCGGAACCGGAAGACGCAGAGTTCTCGGTGAGTCAGAACTGTCTGCGTCGCAGAGTTCACGGTGAGTCGGAACTGTCTGCGGTGCCCTACGGTGCGGTGCTGCTGCTGGCGTGACTGCTGGCGTCGACCAGGAGAGGTTCTTCAAGGCTCTTCATGTGACTGGCCGAAGGTGCAGTGTGCTAGCCATGGTGGGTCGGAGCTGTGCGACGTGCTGACGTGACTGCTGGCGTCGACCAGGAGAGGTTTTTCAAGGCTCTTCATGTGACTGGCCGAAAGTGCAGTGTGATTGCCAAGGTCGCTGAAGAGGTTGATGGTAGAGGCTGAGGATGCTGACCAGGAATGCGCGTCCGCTGCATGCTGGTGATCAGGATACCCGTAGAAGCCGAGGGTTCTGGCTGGCTGTATGACTCGCTGCTCGAGAGCTTGAGGTCAGGATGAGGAGAAGTGATGATGATGATGATGACGTCATGATGAGGTAGCTACACGAAGGCTGCGCTGACGTCCAATGTCGAGGGTCACCAGTTTCGAGGTAGTGGAACAGAGAGTAAAGTCCCGCAAACTGTCTGCGGCGCCCCGATGCTGCTGCTGGCGTGGCTGCTGGCGTCGACCAGGAGAGGTTCTTCAAGGCTCTTCATGTGACTGGCCGAAGGTGCAGTGTGCTTGCCAAGGTGGGTCGGAGCTGTGCGACGTGCTGACGTGTATTGATGAGTGCAGGCATCGGGGAATGTAGAAGGGTGAAGTGGTGCTGGTGTGCCACGAAGTCGGCTTGGGAGTTAGTTTAGCCATGTGGACGCGCAGACATGCAGCGTACTCCGTGACATCGGTTATGGTGAAGTCTTCTTTGGGAGACAGGAACTGAGCGGGTAGGTGTAGTGCTTCACCGTAGACCAACTCTAAACAAACAACTGCCGAACAACTGTAGATATGTGGCGGCATGAATGCCGCTACATATCTACAGTTGTTCGTATTAGTATCACCAATACACGGATTTTCGTCCATTAAAGAAAACACCTTAAAATATACTTGTCCTACATAAAACCTACAATATTGGTTACCCTACTGCACTGTTTGTATGGGGAAATTTAAATGATCAATATCTTTGAAACTACGCAAAGTTTCTCCGTCACAATTTCAGGTTATCATTATCGTCCCCGTCACAACATTTTGAACACATTTTGAAGGTCGTAGATTATAAGGCAGTGGAGATACATGTGTCCAGCCATCTTGAACTCAGGTTGGCTGGACATTAAGTTTTTATTGATTTCTCGTAAACCCTTACATGTGACGCCATAAATCAAACGTTATTACTGTCACACATTGCGTCACCAAGTATTAGTAAAGGAACCATATTCGAAAACGCCCCCGTTATTGAGATTCGGAAGTGCCAGCCATAAGTTTTATACGTAAATTCAAGATGGCTGGACACAGATTTTTGCATTTTTCTACTAAACCACTGTAGTTATCACAAAACTTTTAGCTCGGTGCCCGTCACAAATTTATGTGACGCCCGTTGATATGCAAAAAGTCGTCAAAATCACTTCCGTTACCGAGATTGAGAGACCAGCGAAAAGTGGTTTTTCAAGATGGCTGGACACGTTTTCGATCGATTATCTAAGATTCTGTAGCGTCACAAATTCTGAAATAAGGGTGTTTAGCCGTCACATAAAGTGACCTATTGACCTAGTTCAATGCAAGCTATTTTGAAGATTTGTCCAGCCAACCTGAGTCACATTGAACTTACGCCCGACCGAAGTTAGGCTGTACGCTATGACGCGACGTAATTTTGGCATAGTGTGTCGTCAGTAATTCAAATAGCATTGCAGGCGTAATTGTGCTGAACTTCGGTCGCGTAACTTCGGCATGGTGTGTTTAGACACTAAAGGTATATTCTTTATAATATTATTTTACACTTTGGGTATATTTTGGTATGACTATGTGCACGAATTCTTGTAAGTAGGTGCAGAGTTATCCTTAGACATAATATTAGGTGATTTATTTACTACAGAAAAGTATGTAGGTATAATATTATATGTAGTGGTTGAATTTAGATTAGAACACAATTTCTTTGGGTAAATTAATGTATGTAAATATAGTTTTGACTGATTTTTTTTTGTTTTTAATATCATTATTCATTTATATAGCTTCACTAAGT
Organism: Melanchra persicariae; assembly: GCA_947386135.1. Classification (NCBI taxonomy): domain Eukaryota; kingdom Metazoa; phylum Arthropoda; class Insecta; order Lepidoptera; family Noctuidae; genus Melanchra; species Melanchra persicariae. The sequence goes on along the minus strand of OX376670.1, from coordinate 9,907,825 downwards.
TATTTAGAGCTAAGTAATATCTATTAATTATTTAGTTTTTGCATTATTCAACTTACTTTCATTGACACTTAACTACACCCAAATGAATGCTTGAATAAAAACGAGCTGCTGGACTTTCAACGCTCAGCTCAACGTCAAAAGTTGAAAATCCAACAACGCAACATTTATTCAGGTATCATTTATTTAGGCGTCGTGAATAAAAACAAACTTATGTACATAGGTAGAAGTTTATTTGTTATTTAATCATAAGTAGAAAAGACACTAATATTAGAACGGAGAATGGCAACTAAAATAAAAGTACACATTATAATAATATTAGTTTTATTTATTTTACAATAATAATATGTCGTCACACACAATGTTGACAACAATCAACAGAAACAAAAATCTGTTTTTTTTTTTCGAATTCCCTTGTTCTTTACGAAATGTGTACTAGTGTGTGTGTATGAGGGTGTTAAGGGGGCTCGGACAACACCCCTAGAATACGACAAAAATAAACATCGCCGAATATTGGAAGTTTTCAGATACATACATAAGTAGGTACCTATATTTTGCCAACTGATCCGCGCCAGCAGCGTTTAAAGCTACTTAAGGCGCTGTGACCAGCAAAAACTGACAAATCGCTTGTTTTCTAACGTAATTTTACCCAAATCTGTTTAGTTTCAAGTTGCAGAAAAAATATATTTGTTAATTTTAACTATATTTCAAAGAACACTGTTGTTTTCGAAACATGATTAAAAATAAAATCCTCGATAGAAATAATCGTCAAAGTTACCTCACACTTTGACCTTAGAAAAAAAACCCGTATTACTAGCCTATGTATGCCGGGAAAATTTATACCAAATAATGAATCGAATCTTAGTGCAAAACTTTGTTTTAGATTCTCAATAGCTCAACTTAGTTTTGAGTAAATCTATAAAATGTTTCATATTTGGCAATAAATTGCAAGCATTTTGTCGTCGCGCTTCTCTTACTTTTCTATACAGCCCGAGTGACCGAGTTTTTGCTGATCACAGCGCCTTAAGGTATTATGGCTTGTGGCTTAGCCAATCTTAGATGCGCCACTGTTGATTTTACTTATGTTATGATTATGAATGTTATGATAACGGAAAGATTTCCTTTAAAACATTTTGGAGGTTAGACAGTTATTTCAAAATACATATATACATTTTTTAATAAAAACGATTTTATTAAGTACGCAACAAACGAAAACATCCATACAACAACAAATAAATAAACTGTTTTGGTAACACTTTGAAACACATTTTCAGTATGACCTGTCGACTATAAGTGTGACCTGCGGCCCTACCATGACGTGTTAAAGCGTGAGTAGTTCGAGAGGGATGGAGCTATACACCCTATACGGCTCCATCCCTCCTTCTCGCGTCATGGAAGGGCCGCAGCACACTAGAACATCAATGGGGATGGTTCCTGGATAAAAAGTTTTTTTTTTTTATTGAGGTCAAGAGCAAGCCCATTGCTAGCTCTTGACCTCGATCACGCCTGATGGAAAGCGATAGATGAGGTCTATAAATAAATCTATTTGGGTTGCTAGCTATTTTTGGGGACTTGTGTCGTCACTTTTCGATAAAAACTGTACCAAGGCGTTATTTCATGTGAAATTTCAACGCACAGTATCGTCATAATTTTTAGGGTTCCGTACCCAAAGGGTAGAAACGGGTTCCTATTACTAAAACTCCACTGTCCGTCTGTCTGTCTGTCACCAGGCTGTATCTCATGAACCGTAATAGCTAGACAGTTGGGATTTTCACAGATGATGTATTTCTGTTGCCGCTATAACAACAAATACTAAAACCAGAATAAAATAAATATTTAAGTGGGGCTCCCATACAACAAACGTGATTTTTTGTCGTCCATAGGGTTCCGTACCCAAAGCGTAAAACGGGAACCGGGGTTTTACAGATAATGGTACGGAACTCTTCGTGCGCGAGTCCGACTCGCACTTGGCCAGTTATTTTATAGATAATGTTACGGAACCCTTCGTGTGAGTCCGACTCGCACTTGGCCGGTTTTTTATTTACGTGTCCAATTTTGTTGTAATTTAACTGACAGACTAAATAAATCGACTTTTGTTTGGAATCTACCCAATTTTGCCATAAAAAAATCATACATTGTTATGTATGATCTTTTTACGGCAAAATTGGTTAGAATCACACCTATGCTACCTGAGTGCTTAAGCAGAGATGTTCCCGTACCAAACCCACGTTTCGCCTATTATTTTTAAGTTCCATTTCAGACGCCTTGACAAAGTGTTACCAACACAAACCTAGTGTTACCATGAACAAAAAAAAATCATCAAACAACAGAATTATTGAACCAATGATTAATTTCAGTTGGTAAAGCCTTGAATGTCTTCACAGCATCACTTATGTCTTCATTAGGTACAGCTAAAGTGTACAACTTATATTCTTTTTGGACCCTACTGGCTGTGGTGTCTGAGGTATTGTATATTGAATCTGTGGTGCGTACCGGCATTATGATTTCTAGTTCTTGTAGGTGTTCGAAGGCTTTTAAGATGACTGGGCGAGGCACTGTCTGCGTTGAAGAGTTTGAGTTGGCGAATTTTGTGTATCTGTGGACAAGAATTTTACTAATATTATAAAGCTGAAGAGTTTGATTGTTTGGTTGAACGCGCTAATCTCAGGAACTACTGGATCGAATTGAAAAATTCTTTTAGTGATGGATAGCCCATTTATCGAAGAAGCCTTTAGGCTATATAACATCACGCTACGACCAATAGCAGCGGAGCATTATGGAAAAATGTGACGCAGCTAGTGTTTCAATAAATAATAAAGATTCATCTCACTTACCTATGCAACACCATTTCAAAATTCATAGGTTGTCCATCAAATATATCCATGCCATGTTTCATAGCGATGACCAGAGACAACTCGAGAATAGACAACGATTGCAGCAGCTTCACTCTATGCTCTGGAGCGACGGTCTTGTCTATGACGGATGAAAGATCTGATACGTCTATGAAGGGATTGTCGCTGGATAGTTTTGATACTAGCTGGAACTGCAAAGAGAAATTAAAATGAATAAATGAGTACAAAAGGCTCATTTTTAGGGTTCCGAACCCAAATGGCAAAACGGGACCCTATTACTAAGACTCTGCTGTCCGTCTGTCCGTCCATCCGTCTATCACCAGGCCGTATCTCATGAACCATGATAGCCAGACAGTTGAAATTTTCAGCAGAGTCTTAGTAATAGGGTCCGGTTTTTACCCTTTGGGTACGGAATCCTAAAAAGTGCCTAGCTGCCAGTGATTTCACCTGCATACATGCCAAAAAATTATTATTATTTTCTCGCAGTATGTTTACTCCCAGGTTAAAAGTTATCAGGTCTACATGTGTTCCAAATTTCATCAAAAATCTCTTCAGCTGTGTGATTCTTTCTTTTTTCTTTTTTTTTTTTAAAAAAAAAAAAAAGACGTTGCCCCACACTAGGAATTTCTCCTGTATCGTGGGTGCGTTTACAAACATACAAATTCACATACACAAACAGCCAAACCCGGAACAACTATCTGTAGGCCATACAAATATTTGTTCCGTGCGGGAATCGAACCCGTGACACGCAGCGCAGCAGCCGATCGCTCAACCACTGCGCCAACTAACAAACATAATGATTTTTACATTTAAAATATTAACATTAGTAGTAGGACTTACCAGAACATTCCTAAAGATCTGCTCATTAACAGTATAGTAACACATCTTCTCTAGACAGTCGGTCACTTCGGACTCCTGTGCCAAGCTCGCGACGTGCTCGTTCCAGTCCGCTATGAAGTCTGGATCTAACGCTTGTAGGTCGATGCGGGATAGTAGGTGAGGTGGCAGAGAGGGGGTAGAGGGGGTGGAGGGTGTGGTGTCTGTTTCCATGTCTTCTGTGGTTACTGTGAAAGAAAAAAGGCCATTTAGTCAAGAGTGAATAGGTTACTTCTAGGCAAGCGTGCTCCATCATCGACTCCATCGTCGCTTAAGAGCCATTTCACAAAATGTAAGCGCTCGAGTTTAGGTAAAATACCGCAGCATCGTGTATGTGTGCGTAACTACGCACACGTACACAACGCAAACAGTGTAGCGCAAGTGTCGAGACGGACTAAACAATCTTGAGGCGTTATAATCGTAATGCACCTGGGTTTGAGATTTATGCTGAAGGATAATTTATTTATTCAGTCTATTAGGTAATCTAGTAAAGCTTTCTAGACTAATATGAAAACCACAAATATATGTTATGTAAAGTATATAATAGAAATAACACAAACAAGGAAACAATTACATATTATTCTCAAGAAATAATGACTATCATTTAAGTGGTCGTTAAATGAATATTTGTCGTAAAGGCATTGATCTTGCCTTTCTAGGGTCTATGATTTCTGGCAATACACAATCTTGATAAAATCGAATCAATTTCGGAAGCATCTTTTCCTGCCAAAAAACGTCATCTTTTACTACCCTTATTACTTTCAATGGAAAATCAGGACCGGTCCATACAGCAAAAAAACATACGTTTTTTTTTTTTTTCGCTATCTGCAACTGGCCTTGTATTTGGTAGTACCAGTCATGATAAGGGTTCATTTCAACTTGATGATGACTGTTCAATTTAAAACATTTTAGTTTTTTTGCTAGTATAGCGGTATCAGGATCCATACCAAAAAGTGAGCTAGGACATTTCACTTCCACTAATCCTTCACTGCACAATCCATCCGGTGTCGCACCTAAATAAAAATGTTCCTAGTCTATAATAAGTAGTCTAAAGTAAGTCTAAAAATATTTACGATCGAGTCTAAAAGTTCCATTGATTCGTCAAGTCCAAGGTCTAATGCAACAGGTTCTTTTTCCTATAAAATTAAAGAAATAATAAGATAGTACCTATACCTACTACTGCATAAACTTCTGTTTAAAACATAAAATTGTTACTAAAACATACAATTTCTGTTGTCAAATCTGACTTTTCACTTGTACCCGGCACGGCGTCTCTTCTAAAGGTACTATCTTCCTCTACTCGATTCACGCGATTTCTCATTCTGAAATGAAAACAAAATAGCTGTCAAATTTCGAACCCACAAATAAATGAATTTTTACTCAATCATCATAACTAAATAATTATTAAAATCATCAATACAACAAGCTCATTTAATACCATTGAATGAGTTTTTGAATAAATATTCATTGAACGGGGTAAGGCTGGTGCGGCATAGAAAATTTGAATTTCGCGGGCTACCCTGGTGCTTCCACCATCGATAACTGTGTATATGAATTGCAAATGAAAAGAATATCTACCTCGCTTCTGTTGCTTTCTTTATGGCTGCAGAATTATGATTTTTCCTTTTTTTGACACATTTGTATACACAACCCTTACGCCCCATTGCTAAAACTAATAAAACAAAAATATAATAATTATTCTACAAACTACTAAAATCATACTTTACTTGATATTAAACGAAAATCTTACCTTATGAAAAAAAATACAAAAAGGATCAAAAGGTTGTAGTCGTAGTTTAACAATGCGTTTACGATTGATGCGCTCGAAAATCGGGACGCGGAAAAAAATGGCACAGGTCCTGCCTCGATGACCGCTCGGGCCGTACTAATCGGTGCCCGCGTTTGCATTGTAATTTATTCTAATATATAGTGATGTTAAAAATGATATTACGTCTGATTAAATGAATTGATTTTAATAAAACTTTGGAATTAGTTTGGTAAAAGAACAAGGTTTATTTTTATATATTTTTTTAAATGTAATTACGCTTAATTCAAACCAAAAAATCACGATAAACTTGCGATATAAAACGTAAAAGTTGACCTAAGACTTTGTTTTTTTACTAATTAATGGTAATAATTATCGATATTCTTGTCCATTAAAAGTCAACAAAAGTATATGTCTGAAACTTTATGTATTTTTTGTAGTTAAATTTATTAACATTTATGATAGATTTAGGAGTCCGAAATTGACTCTGCAATGATTTTTCAGTAAACTAGTTGTGGGAGATTAATCACTACATCATTTACAAATAAGTTTTTGTAAATGTGTTACATTATGAATCAATACGAAAGACTAGTCTATTTTTTACATGTATTCAAAAATTCCAGAGTGTTATCTAAGATGGTAAATTAGGCGACCAAAGTCTTAGGTATTTGCGCAAAAACGTGAAATGGCTCTTAAGCCGACTTTTGACTATGGGATGTAATATATATTACATCTTGAGCTATATATTACATCGCGCGATTGCTATTCACACTGTAAGATATATATTTTGGAACAGTTCAGCTTCACGGTTAGTCGCCCATAAACAAGGATATTTCCTATCACTTTCTATAAAATGTTCCATAATTTAATGCGTAGGTGGATTGCGTACCTACTTCAAATACCTTTATTTAAAATCTATGGAAGGTAACATAAATACAAAACACATGAGTTGACACGTCTGCACACGAACATCAAACTGAGGGCGAGACAGGGGGAGGCGCGGTGTCCGGGGACGTGAGGTAAAATATACACCTTCAAATGACCTCTAAATATAGCTCAGTTGTTCGAAAAAATATTTATAGTTTGGGATGTAATATATTATTATTATAGCACAGTGTGAACGGTCACGTACAATATGTATGAGGAGCGATAAAATATTATATCACAAGATGTAATATATATTATATTATATCCCATAGTCCAAAGCCGGCTTTAGAGGCTGCTGTTAGCTGTGGTCAAGCTCGAGTGGATCAATAATAAAAAATTGGCATGTTTGTGAGGGCCGCTGCATGACGCGGCAACCGTCCTCGAATGTACCGGAGTTATGAACTAAACGAGTCCAAAATCTTCCACTCCGAAACTTGAATCTTCTAAGCCGTCCAGCAGATGCTGCTGTTATTTTATTACTTATGTACCAGCTCTACTAATTTAATCATTTGAACCACAGCCTGGACTAACAGCTTAACATACTTTCCAAGACACACTGAGGAGTCTCGATATGATCTGGATGGTCCAACCTTGGCAGACGGTGCTTAACCTTGAAGATAGACCCTTGAAACTATCTTATTGTATTGTAATTCGGGCTGGTTTTCGCAACTCCACGACGTATTTTGCGTGCAGGTGGGACAATGTTTCATTCAATCCACCCCAGCTCCCCAAGGGAGGCCAGCAACGCCTTGGTGTTACTATCTCACAGAGGGTACCTGGGTTTCCGAAGTACTTAGCCCTGTAATCGGCGACTACCGGGCAGCTTAGAAGCAGATGTGCTGCTGTCTCATCCTCTTCTTTGCAGGCTCTGCAGAGTGGGCTATCAGTGGCTCGTATGACATAGAGGTGTTTATTAAAATACCCATGGACAGTTGTGACTGCACGCAACTGTTGTTTAGTCAGTCTTAGGGCTTGTTTCGTGAAACTGTCATCAATGGAGGGAAGTGCCTCTTTGGCCTGCCTACACGCACCTATCCTAGAAACTAGAAACTATCCTAGTACCTATGCTAGCTGTAATCACCTGTGTTCCTCCGACTCCGCCCCTTCTTCTTCGTCGTGGCGACAGTCTTCTCTCTCACGGGTAAACTCAGCAGCTGCACGAGCACATCTCGGTACTTGTACTGTGGCGCCCTCTGCGGCTCGTCCTCGTTGGGGAAGATGAACAGGTGGCGGTGAGAGAAGCGAGACTTGACGCGTTTCTCTAAGAGTTCCATTACGTCTATGCGGTTTGTTATACCTGGAAAATACAACATGTTTAAAAATTATTAATACTGCAAATATTCGTAACTAGTATCTATATGCTAAAAATCTCGCGCACGAAGGGTTCCGTAGCATTATCTATATAAAACGGCAAAAAAATCACGTTTGTTGTATGGGAGCCCCACTTAAATATTTACTTTATTCTGTTTTTAATATTTGTTGTTATAGTGGCAACAGAAATACATCATCTGTGAAAATTTCAACTATCTAGCTATCACGGTTCATGAGATATAGCCTGGTGACAGACAGGCAGACAGACGGACAGCGGAGTCTTAGCAATAGGGTCCCGTTTTTACCCTTTGGGTACGGAACCCTAAAAATGAGCTAGGAGTCACATTTCGAGTATGTGTTGAAAAATTAATTTAAAACCGTAAAAAAAGTCGCAATACGTCTACGTGCTAGGACCAACGTCGCAGCCTCCGCCTCACCTCACCAGTAGACAAATAGGCGCACTCGAAAGAATGACGGAGACTTCGTTCTAGAGTACGAATTTATCGCCATCTATTGGTGGTATACGAAAACGGACCCTGACAAACAATTGCCCGCCGTATTCGCCGAGAAACACAAGTTACTATGGTACCGTTTCTTTAAATGAAATGAGGATACTGTTTGGAGATATTGCTGAAAGTACAAACAGGGCGTTGGCCTGGTGCACCTTACCTCGATGCACAGGCCGAGTTTCTTTAATTGGAATCAATAAAAAATCTAAATCTTGGCAATCATGCTTCATTGTCAATCACACACACATCATCATTATCCTATCAGGTGAGATTATTGACAAATGCAAGTCAACGAATAATAAAAAGATACTTACCCAACACACACATAGGAGCCTGCTCGCTATGCGTGATATCAAATAAGTTATACAGTAACGTTTGAGTCCGTCCACTGTGGCAGAACATGTCAAACTCTTCCAATATAAACAGCATACTCTTGCAGCGTCTGTCGGCGCCACTTTGTAGGCAGCTCAGCAGGAAGGCTAAGTTCTCTGCAAATGTACCGAAGACTCTGTCACCTACTGCATTTTCTAGTTGCATCTGGAAAGAATGTATCGAATTTTACTATACATTTTGTTTAGTCCATATTATTATGTTGAGTGAGAGTCCGTGAGTGTGTCCGTGCCATCACAGTGGCCCTGACAGAACGCCAGCAATCTTTTTTTAAAATCACAGCATGCTGAGTTGGATGCCTTTTCGGCCTCTCACAGTTTATTGTTATTTTATATGTGATCTGAAGTCTACATAAAACTCACATGCCGATGCCAGTTAAACTTGAATGAGTAACTGACTTACCTGTGCGGTAATAGACTTGAGAGCTATTTTATCATCATGATGTATCAGACCGTTGAGCCTCACGATGATGGCATCATTTGATAGATCCACTTCCTTGCTGATTTGATGCAGCACTAAGTTTATGAGCTAGAACAAATCCATAAGAATATTATTAATAAGAAAGTAAATCAGTCTCTAGGTTTGTTCTTTGTTAGGTGTTTTTGGTACAAAAATAGATTGTATGTTAGAGCCACACACAGCTGTTGGTCCCGGCTGTCATTTGTAGATCTTTATATCTTTTGTTACGGATTGTCAGAAGCCAGAAAATCTGACACCAGTCTTGCCAAGAAGTACCGTTACCCAGTTAATGGGTTGTGGAGGTCTGGTAGGCAGCCGCTCCACGTAAAATACTGGTATTCAGCTGAATCCGGTTTGACTGGAAGCCGACTCCAATTTGGTTGGGAAAAGGCTAGGCAGATGATGTTGACACAGTGCAGAACGAAACTTGTAAGGACTAAGTAAGTCAAGAAAGGGCAATAAATTGAAGGAACTCAGATGGGTTTTAGTCAGTGTTGGGCACAATTGAATTATTTTTTTAATTGTAGAGGCAAACAATTACAATTTTTATTTCAACTAAATTAATTGCAATTAAATTAATTCAATTATTTTTTAATTGTGAAATGCAATTAAAATCAATTGCAATTAAATCTGTTAATTGTGGTTTACAATTAAATCAATTGCAATTAAAATTTTATTTGCATTTAAATGAATTGTTTTCAACAATTAATACAGTGGATTTCTAACGACGATGAAGGGACCACTGCTATTTCGTCGTTACATCCGTATGTCGTTACAGGCAAAGGCAAAAAGATACAGACATGTACATGGTTTATATTCATTTATTTAGGAGCTTTATAAAAACTGATTTATAAAAGTAATTTTCTTTGTATTTAAAACTACGGTTATCCTTGTTTCCTTGAACCATCCAATCCTGAATTATTCTAGTTAGGTACCTGTGCTACACTTTTACGTAATGTTCTGGCTTAAATCCAGGCTTTACACACCTTTGAGAATATTAAGGAGAATGCTCTTGTATTGTTTGCATTATTTTTTTCAGTTACTGACATTTATTAATTGTTAACTGGAATTGTAAACGTGTATCAAATAATTAACAATTAATCAATTGTAATTGCAAATTTTTACAAGCACAATTAATTTAATTGTAATTGCAAAGTTTTACAAGCACAATTAATTAATTGTTAATTGCGACACGTTACAATTACAATTAATTATTTTAGTTGTTAGTTGCAACTAAATTTGGCAATTTAATTGTTAGTTGTTAATTGCTTTCACAATTAGTTTTTGCCCCACTCTGGTTTTAGTTAGTAAAGTCTGACAATCTCTCCCACACCACCCAGAATCATTTGATGATTTCACATCCATAAAAAGGGTAAGTACCAGACTTCACAGCCGCCATTAAGTTTTAATCGAACTATTAATAAGTACCGATCAAATGACTAAGGCCCTTTTCTGATTTGTCGGCACAGCAGCGGCGCGACATCAGCACGCTCGGTATACGCGGTACTGAAAGCTTACCGAGCGCCTATATTTCAATGGAGCGTTCCTGAATGGCTCGGTATGCGCGGGACCGGCCTAAACTTCTCTTTTTTCTTGACAGGAAGCTAAACTAGTATCGAGTGCCCGGCCTGTACCAGCCAAATTTACTTTCCCTATGGGACATGAATTCTGGAAAAGCCTAGTTGTTATTATTGGTTACAAAGCGACAAAGCCATTACACACGAGATTATAGAATGAGAACGGATGGGAATTTGCCTACCAACAAACAACTTAATTAAAGAGCTTACAGTAGTCTTGCCGCTTCCTCGAGGCCCAATCATCAGCGCAGAATGCGATTCACCATGAGCAACCGTCCGTTTGAACAAATCATAAACGTGGTTCCTTTCTTGACTATGGCCTCGAAAAGAAGTATTGTCCGCCATTATTTTCAGCTTCAAATACTTCCTTATTAGTTTGATTTGCACCGCAAGTGTGTTTTCCGTTTGCAGGCCGCACATTTTTAGACAAAATCAACTAACAACAAACAAAGTCAGTTAGTCAACAAACAATAGGGTTCCTTCGTCGCGCCGGCAAAAGGTGTTGCCAGATGTCCGTCTCACATCTCCAGTCTCCTTCAATGAAATTGCTGAATCTCCTCGAAATTCCCACACACAGAAATTAATTTGTGGTGAACCAAAATATCTAATGTCTTCGGTTCTCACCCTTTGTAAACCGGCAACACCATGGTGCCCAGGGGGCAGTCTATGGTTCAAAGAGTTTAATAATAGTATGGGAGACCTGAAGTTCGCCAATGTTTTAACATAAAGGAAGATCTTGATCAGCAGCAGTGCGATTCTGTAAGCATGTCGAAGTGAACATTTGGGCGGGGCGCACGACTGGTGAGTTGTCAAACCATACAAATAAGATGGAATGACAGCTGTATTGTCGTTCACTCCGCCAAGGTGAACACCATGCTATGGCAACTTAGAACAAAATTAAAATTCCATTTTTTTATTGAAAACAGCGCCATCTAGTTTTTAGTTTACAGAAACAAATTGCGGTGTTGCTACGGTTAAATATGTATTTTTTTTTCTGGGAGTTACTTTATAACATTAATCAAAAAAAATAATATAATTTCATGATCTTCTTATATAAAAATAATAGAATATATGAATTAGTACATAATTAGGTTTTTATTATGAGCTTTAATAGTGAAGAAGTTATATTTTGGTATTTAAACGTGCAAAAGTTTATTTTTGAATGGCCACACTTGAATTGCAAATGGCTGCGTGAGAGTGTAACTACTCGTGCGCATTTATTTTCCTTTTGCAATAGAGTTTTTGTTGTTTCGCTAGTGCATCTGCAGGTTGAGTTGAGCTTTCGTTTCTCCATGTTGTTGAGCCGCGTTACAATTCGTTCATACGTTCGTGTTGTGTTGTGTTGTGTGTGTTGTTGTTGTAAACAACTGGTGCAAAGATATCAATAATGTTCTCACTGGCCAAATAACCTTTTGGAATATTAACGATTCAATGAAAGAAAAGGCTAATCGGCACTACCCTAATCATAAGGGACGAATAAGGCGAACATAAAATTTTATTGTAAAATGTGTGATTTTTTTCTAAATAAAATGGTTTAATATTGAATTATGTGTTTTTTTTTCCTTTATGTAGTACGTATGTTTGTAGTATATAGCGGATACACTCATCTCTCTACCAAATATCATAAAGGATTAGACAGCAGCTATACACCTACCAACCTATACATTTACTTACATAAATTAGTTCCCTTAACTAAAAACTAGATGGCGCTGAGTTCGACCACTTCCTAGTATTAAAAAATAAGGTAGAGTTGCCTGTCTATAGCCAGTATACTATTGTAGTCTTTGGTGAACACCGGCGGATGTCGACGGATGCCGACGGATGCCGTGAGATGTCGACAGAATCGACCGGCTGTACTACTATTTGATTATCCAAGTTCCGCTATCGCTGTTGTGTAACATGATAATGATATTGTGAATCGTCCGAATTGCTAATATTACATAAGTGCGATTATAACACTTGCGTTTCATTATCAATAAATTAGGCGGACTCTCGCGCCTAAAAATTTAACAACAGCGTTGCGTTTCCATCTGTCTCACATTTTTTACTGGCTCGTTGTCGTAACAACCAACATTCAGCATCGAAATTGTGACTAGGTTATTTTTCCCTTTGGTCATGGATACGCTTGGGGATAGAGGATTTTATCATTATCAAAGTAATGGAACTTACGTTTGTGACAAGTCACGTGATAAGTTAAATTAGTATTCTACTTAACTTTAAAAGTTCCCATAGTCGGGTGAATTTACTTTTATCTGGCAGCACTTCCTCCAACTGTCAAATTGACAGTGACGTAATCGAGTGGATAATGACAGCAAATTGAACGATTGAATTGGTCGTTTAGTGTTGTGCCATCCAAAAATGTTGAATGAAGTTTGATTGAACGAGTCGGGTAGAAAAACATTGAGAAATATAACAGATTTTATACAATATTACTAATTATTACATCGTAATTGGTGGGTATATTATATTCTACCAGACAATCTTTGGATGGACTAAAAAAGTTTAAACAAAAAAGGGGATAGTTAGGATTAAGTAAAGCGCTGATTTTGTGATTTTTTTTAAGTTAAAAATAATTACTTACTACTTTTTCTGTATTGTGTTATCTGAAAACGCAATAAAAAACCGCTAAATGTCAGTTTCACTTTATTTTGTAAAAACATGACAGATTATTAAATATCAAGGGGCTTCAACGTTCTGCGCATGTGCTACTATGTCTGACCGCGCAAATCAAGCAAACGATCGATAAACGAAGTAGTTTGTACACAAGGGATCTGCATCAAGAGATATTTGTATAAGACGAATAATATGTTGTTAAATTATTCATAATAGTCTTGGTCTTGATAACGACCTGTTGTTCAAGTAGACAAAATTGCAAAAGCCCTTCCTTTTCGTAAAATAATAATAATTTGACTATTTTTATTAACTATCCATTTAATTTCGCATTTAACAATAACATCAAATAATGTTCTATGAACAATTTTATTTTTTTAAACTTGATTTGGATTATATGTCATCATGACTATTTTTGCGAAATATATATCCCAAGATTACTAACCCATTTATGTCACCTTGATCTTCGCTACACCTCTCTTTCTATCATTTCCTAAAATAGGTTTCCTATCCCTTTCCTGACCTTAAACCCTGCAGATTTCATTGTGTCCCACATGAGACACATTTTATGACTGGTTCTGAATATATAATTTTAAAATCTAATACCGTATTCAGCACTTACAGTAATGCTTCTGTGGAATCTTTGAAAATAGACGTGACGTGAATAAAGTGTGTTGTAATGTAAATTCTACTTCATGTTCCTTCTTTCTCAACGTGTGACACAGTTCCCATGTCACCCCGGGCTTCAGCGTCTGAAAAATTGTGAAAATGTTTAACATAAACTATAAATTCAATTTCTATTCATATTTATAGTGTTAAACTAAAGTGATTGTAAAAACTAGTAACAATGAGTGCTATACAGTGCATCAGGTTTTGAAATAGTTCAATTATTTATTGCAAATTTCGCACACGACACCAGCCATAATAATCACAATGTAATTTGTATAATATTTTCATACGATTAGAGAACTGCAGTGTGGCACCGCTTTCAGTGTTAATTAACAGTGAAAAGTAATAGGACGCAAAATTGCTTAATGCTTCAAAATTGTAAGTGGTATCGCGTTTCTATGATTAATTTGCTTTTAATTCTAAACGTAGCTCTAGATTAGATAGAATAAATAGTGTTGAAATTCTACACTGTTAAAATTTAAAACGCATGAAATATTAAAGGCGATCCCAAAATTTTGGTTGACAAAAAATATTTATATGTTACGATCGTGACCTGTATTATACATACCAATTCCTCCGACAATCCGTTAAAAGGGTAATTTAACCATCCCACCAAATCAATACTTTGACTGGTTCGTGCATTTTCTAGTTCAAGGTCTAAACTATGAAAGTATCCCATCGCCGCTCTTATCAACCTTTTAGCATAATTTGAGTGATTCGGAAAATGTAGGTTTGAGTTAATTAATTACCAAGTCACATTATTATTGAAGGCTTTAACGTAACCTTGGCTTACCATGGCTGACTTTCAAGGCCCTAAAGCCTTGAAAGTCAGCCATGGTAAATATTTGTTTGATTGCTGTGTTTCACATGAAAGTAATTACTGATTCAAGGTTTTTGAAAGGTTAAATATTAAGTTTTGCGCTGTTGTTTGCATGTTAGAGAAACATTATAAGCTTGAGTGATATTTTGTTATGTGTGTGTTAATTTTTGAATCAGAAGCTTTTCTTCTATTGGTTCGCTTGTTTACCAAATTAATGTGATTTGTTAATGAGCAGTAATTTTCTAATCGCATGTACAGATTTTTGAGCATATGTTCCAACGTTATTCATGTTTATTTATACTTTCTAACCTTGTTTTTATAATGACTTTAACCCCCGATGCAAAAATATGGTTGTTATAAGTTTAACCACTATGTGTGCGTGTCTGTCTGTGTGTCTGTGGCACCGTAGCTCTTAAACGGGTAAACCAATTTAGATGCGGTTTTTTTTTTCGTTTTGAACGTAGGTTTTCTAGCGGTGGTTCTAGAACATGTTTTATCAAAATCAGTTCTGCCGTTTGAAAATCCTCAGCTCTTTTCTAGTTGATGAAGGGATGTGACCAACTTCAACAGGTCTGATTGATGCGAAATTTGGTATTCTGTTACTTTAATAGTATTGCAAGAACATGGTAATCTTGAACTGATGCTGCAGCATGATCTGAGGTTTGCAAAATATCCAACTCCTCGCTTAATTGCAGTAGAGGTATCTTGTTAGGGCTCACTGGAATGGTTTCAATTTATAGATTGTAGAAATATTAGTAACCTTGACCTGATACTACTCCTTTACTCCTCACTTAGGAAGAGCAGACGCTTCGTGTTTGGGCTCATTTAAATGTTCTCCATGAATAGGTAATAAATAGATGTGATCAGGGTCTGATGATGAAGTAGAACCGACAAATGAGTGAATTCATTGGATCTTCCAATGAATTCACTGGTTCACTCATTCAGTCGATTTGGAATTTTGGTATACGAAGTACTGCCGTTTAGGTGAGTGTAGATTTTTTATTAATTTATTAACATCGAACAACATTTTACTTAGTCAATTTTGTCAGTAGAATAACCTTATAACTAGTGTTAGTAGTACACAAACAAGGATAAAACGAACAATGAAGATGTCTGAATCAGGATGTGCAGAGAACGATAAAGCCAGGAATAAGCTACCTGACCATTCTCTCCACATAGTGCCTCAGAAAAGGGGAGTAAGGACTCTCCATCACTGTTTTCAGGATGCTATTGTCACTGACGAGTGATGCGACTTTTTTGCTAATGACTGCATGGAAACCAGTTCATCAGTTCGGTTCTGAGCAAACATCTCCGAAGTACTACAGAAAAGTGGCAGTTTCAACAGCATCCTAAAAACATTATTGTATTGGACGCGCAAAGAGATCGATATTTTGGTGTTTTGTATTACAGTATAATATAAAAAGAAAATAATAAAATTAATTCAACAGCCTACAAAAAATCTCTAACGAGTACAAAATAATGTAATTATGTTTTGATCTATTTAGTTTAGCGAACAATATACCTAGCGTCATCGCGAAGGGGGGCAAATATTAAATGAAATAATACTTATTTAAATATAAAAAATGCGGTCTTCCGAAGCGACAACACTTAGGCCAAAATGTACATATTTATTAAACAAAAATACAAAAAATAATTATAATGCTTATGTTGACAGCGTTGAGGACGAACTTTTTGATGCTACATTTTAGTTTATTGTAAGTTTAGTGTATTCGTTCATTTTAGTTTAATATTTGATTTAATTGAATTTGACGGTCAAAAACCCCAATTTGATTTAAATCGATTAACGTGGTAACAAATCCATCACTAGTTACGATTAGATTAGTTCATTCAATAATTGTAAATCATTCATTCTCAAATATAAACCTACAAAATGATATTGACAGAAAAATGCAAGAGCAGTTTTATATCTCTCTCTTTTGTGTAAAAGATCTCTTTTGGAAATTAGAGAAGGACAGAGTAATCTTCTTGAGCCTGTGCCTTGAGCTCAAATTACGATGATTCAATTTAAACGTACTACAAACAAATAAAATAAAATTTTATCGTTCCTCGCTGTGGGTGTTTATATTTTTATTTAGGATTTTTTAATACAAAAAACTCGCGAATTGAAATGTTTATTTCCCGAAACGATTAATTAATATGTATATTAGTGATTGCTAGCTCTTAAAACGTAAGTTTCTCTTGCTATTTATTTTTTTACAATAGAAAATTATCAAACAGCAGCTCAATAATTTTCGTAAAAGTAAAACTATTTGATATCGGTCGGCGTTTCCTAAAGAGAGCGTAGTTTGGTTTATTTAAGAGTTATCAGGAGTGGTCATGGTTCATAAATTAGGCGTTGGCAGTAATAACTTGTGTTAATTTGCTCTTCCTGTGATAAAATACATGATTCTATCGCGCAAGTACCTGGGGTCTTTGTCTAAACAGATGTTTGAATTGAAATGTTTATTTATGTGCCGAGGAATTGTTCGCCTATGCCTTTTTAATATTGTGTCGTACTGTCGTAAATCAATGGTAAGTATGGGTATGTACTATTGAAATTGGAATGTAAATATTTCACTGTAGTGTAAATAAATAGGTAATTATTTGATAAATAAAAGCATTTGTGAGATACTTGCATAACTATTGTTTATATTATTGATTTCTGTTACAAAAAATATGCCATTGTAATTGCATGTACATACCTAAGTAAACTAATTTTAGGTAACTCTATTTATAAATAAACACTACTTAACTCCCTCTTTAATCATTTTTACTAAAGTTCTATGCTTTTGTTCCATAATTATTATAGTATATATTTATGTATTTATTGTATTGTATATAAATAGTAAACCTAAGACTACCTACAGTACTGTATTTCCTTTTCTCTTTAAAATCCATCCAAAGGTTGTCTTGTAAAGATCTTTTTTAGGGATAAGGCCGCCTACTGTGTCACCCTATTTTATGTTTTCTTCATCTATCTTTTCTGTAACTTACATGGTGTACATATTAATGAGTATTCTATTCTAAACACTGCCCATCTAATGTCCTCAATAAAAAAATAAAGTAAATTAATAGTATTTTACACATAAGTATTTACAAAATTCATCTTCTTTATGACCACCATAACCAACTGATCCACAAACAATCTGATTAATTAGTTGAATGCAGATTTTAAAAAAATAGAAAAGGTAGGAACAGAATATTGAGTGTCACATTATTTCTGAGTACCCTTTTAATGTACTACAATGAAGTGCTATAAAAGAGAATCATACATAAACCTGAACTTAAATAAATAAAATAAAAATAGTCTATTAGTCACAGACATATTTAAAATACAAAATGTTTTAAATCTGATGTAATAAATACTAATCACTATGTACCTAGTATTTAAATAGTATTGTGGTCATCAGCATCCATTTTTGTCAGGGCTGTCTTTGGCCTGCTCCAGATATTTTTTTTTTGAAACCTGAGATTGATTAATCTGGAATTACTAACTCACTTTTAAAATGCAAATATTCTTTAACTGTACATAAAAAGCTAGCTATTTATCCTATAATAGGAAATGTACCAACTGATAAAATACAAAACAATTCATATTTGTAATCACTATGTACCAATACTTACAACTAACAATAGCAAGTATTTAAAACAGACTATATTTAGCAACAATAAGCAATATACTGATAACAGGCACAAGCTTGCACCTTTCTGTTAATTAAGTATCTATAAATATTTCACTATACACTCATAATTAGTAGTAACAAGATTATATTCTTCATATATTTTTTTGTTGTTAATGGTTCTGATGTTTTAATATTTATTCTGCTATTCTAGGGGCCTAAAAGATATTACTTCCAGTGGGACGGAACTATAAAGGACGTATAGTTCCGTCTCTTTCCCACTGGAAGTAATATTAAAGTAATACTGCTTTAAGAGTTGGTGGTTTAGGCTCAGGGCACAAACAATCCACAAATAAGAGATCATAGAAATTGGTGTAGCCATTCTTGAGTTATAAATGGTATAACTAACGTGACTTTCTTTAATATAGATTTAACAAACACTGATACACATATTTTGTTGCGTATGGTGTTGGATGTAAAAGAATAGCACCATCCAGTCACTTCCCATGGGTGTCATAAGGGGCGAGTAAGGAATTTACCAGAGACAATAAGAACTGGATTTGTAACTCCATCATTTGCACCAAGCCTTTTACTTATCTAACTATCTTAGTCTTTAGCATTTATCAACTGCTGGATATAAGCACTATAAACTTCTTCCATGTCGCAGCACTATTATAGTTGTAGTGCCTGTAACCTTCAGCCTTACATGTTTCCCTACTTCATGAGTTTATTGTCTCCTGTGAAATCCATTGGAAAATGAGCTTTTTAGAGATACTTTTGTACTAGTAAATTCTCCTCTTCCACTATAAGCAAAGGTCTCTCAAAAACCCATGCTGCAATGCAAATGAAGAACTGGCTTACTGATCAACACAAAACTGTTGATCATCAGCTGTTGATCAACAGCTGATCATCTCAAAACTGTTGCTGCAAATGAAGACTTCTCTGTACCTATCACATGTCTCTGTCTAACTCGTGCCGTCTTGCAGATGCCTCTCTCGCTCTAGCGCAGTTGTGACGTGCCTAGCCCACAGTGGCGGAGGAGCATACGTGCGATACTTTGTCTCTGTCTAACTCGTGCCGTCTTGCAGATGCCTCTCTCGCTCTAGCGCGGTTGTGACGTGCCTAGCCCACAGTGATGGAGGAGCATGCGTGCGATACTTTGTCTCTGTCTAACTCGTGTCGTCTTGCAGATGCCTCACGCTCGCTCTAGCGCAGTTGTGACGTGCCTAGCCCACAGTGATGGAGGAGCATGCGTGCGATACTTTGTCTCTGTCTAACTCGTGTCGTCTTGCAGATGCCTCACGCTCGCTCTAGCGCAGTTGTGACGTGCCTATTGTATTGTATTGTATTGTAAATCGGGCTGGTTTCCGCAACTCCACGACTAAGCGACTTACCTACCACTTCGGCCGCCCGAGGGCGACCTCCGCGGACCTCACGCACCTCGCCTGTGGCCCTCTGACGGGACACTGTGGCCATTTCCCTACCCCTGGCTAGGAGGTAGGGCCACCGTTTCGCGTGAAATCCAGACCAAAGGGGGCGTGTTGCCTCACGGACACATTACCGCCAGTGCCGATCAGCTCAACCCCCCAGGACTCCTTCATCCCCGCTTACGGCGCTCAACTGCGCAGGTCCTAGCGCAGGTGACTAGCTTCCCCTACTCGCCATCAGCTGATTTAGTGACGGCCGAGTCCGCAACCACCCCGTCACAGAGGGGTCACGGTTCGGAGGACACCGCCCGGTGGTTTCAGTTACGTCTATTTCATAGGGAATTAGACCAATAACGGGGTGGCAACCACGAGAAGGTATAACCACCGGACTTGCCTTGAGGATCTACACGACCGTTGCGCTCCCCCTCAAGACCTCGCCACCTTCCCGTCTCTGAAGGAGACGGCAAGGTAGGCCTGCATCTATACTACCAAGCAAAGCAAAGCAAAGCAAAGCATGTCGTTGTGCAACCGCAAAAGCATATACAGGGTGTCCCAAAACTCAACGTCAAGCCGAAACGGGGTGACAGGATTGATCATAACCATCACGAGAAAAATCTGAAAAAAAATCTATCCCATGCAGTTTAAAAATTATGGGCATTTTAAAAAAAACCTAGAAATTTGATCAAACTGTACCATTTTTCGGTTATTGTGGTTATTCTTTTTTATTTTTGTTCATTTGAACTTTGGAAACGTAATCCTAAATAACATTTCTAGAATCCCAATAAAAAATAATGACACAATTGCCTCAAGTTTCCGAGAATTGAGACTATTTGTTAAACTACGAATTTAAAATTTTCAAGATTCGTCGACTTTGACAGGCCCTCCTATAAAAAAAATGTACTAGAGTGCCTTGGCAAGTGGCATTAAAAGTTGGCGCATTTAATCAGAATTCTAAAATGGTACAATACTTGTTAGTTCCATACAATAGAAAAGAGTAAAAAAATTAAAACCTCAAGTAACCCGATTTTTGCTATCTCATTTTACTCAGTTAAAATGTTTTTAATTCACACAAGCTCTAGGTAGGTTCTTAATTTTAAGACAAAATGATGAGAGAGATGGATAATGGGTATGTTCGCCATGAGTGAGCGAGACAGATAGTGACGCCACTTTTACCAAAGTGAAAAAAAGTTAGTAAAATTAGTAAAATAATTAGGTTTGTTGGAATAAAAGTCAGATGATAGAGAAATAACGTTTTTTATTAAAATAAATGTTCAAATTGTTTACCATCAGCCTCAATACAAGCCCTACATCTTCTTAAAAAAGATCTACTTATTAGTCGGGCATATCTTCGAGAGTTGATCGCCTCAGCTGCTTGAGAAATGCGTTCACGCAGGTCGGCTACGTTCTCAATGGGCTTTGAGTAAACTTTTTCTTTGAGAACTCCCCAATAGAAAAAATCCAGGGGATTTAAATCTGGTGAACGGGCGGGCCACGAGATAGTGCCCGAACGTCCAATCCACCTTCCCGGATATTCCTGGTCAAGGAAATCTCTTACTTGCACTGCGAAATGCGCTGGGCAGCCATCTTGTTGAAACCACATGTCGCGAAGATCTGCTAGTGGTACGTCCTCTAACAGGGTTGGTAAATCTTCTCTTAAAAAATGTAGGTAATTAGTTCCATTCAAGATGTAGGGCTTGTATTGAGGCTGATGGTAAACAATTTGAACATTTATTTTAATAAAAAACGTTATTTCTCTATCATCTGACTTTTATTCCAACAAACCTAATTATTTTACTAATTTTACTAACTTTTTTTCACTTTGGTAAAAGTGGCGTCACTATCTGTCTCGCTCACTCATGGCGAACATACCCATTATCCATCTCTCTCATCATTTTGTCTTAAAATTAAGAACCTACCTAGAGCTTGTGTGAATTAAAAACATTTTAACTGAGTAAAATGAGATAGCAAAAATCGGGTTACTTGAGGTTTTAATTTTTTTACTCTTTTCTATTGTATGGAACTAACAAGTATTGTACCATTTTAGAATTCTGATTAAATGCGCCAACTTTTAATGCCACTTGCCAAGGCACTCTAGTACATTTTTTTTATAGGAGGGCCTGTCAAAGTCGACGAATCTTGAAAATTTTAAATTCGTAGTTTAACAAATAGTCTCAATTCTCGGAAACTTGAGGCAATTGTGTCATTATTTTTTATTGGGATTCTAGAAATGTTATTTAGGATTACGTTTCCAAAGTTCAAATGAACAAAAATAAAAAAGAATAACCACAATAACCGAAAAATGGTACAGTTTGATCAAATTTCTAGGTTTTTTTTAAAATGCCCATAATTTTTAAACTGCATGGGATAGATTTTTTTTCAGATTTTTCTCGTGATGGTTATGATCAATCCTGTCACCCCGTTTCGGCTTGACGTTGAGTTTTGGGACACCCTGTATACAGACCCCCCCCACACCTCACCCTGTGACGTGCCTAGCGCACAATGACGGAGAAGCATGCGTATGATATTCTTGTCTTTGTCTAACTCGTGTCGTCTTGCAGATGCCTCTCGCTCGCTCTAGCGCAGTTGTGACGTGCCTAGCGCACAATGGCGGAAGAGCATGCGTGCGATACTGTCTAACTCGTTTCGTCTTGCAGATGCCTCTCGCTCGCTCTAGCGCCGTTGTGACGTGCCTAGCGCACAATGGCGGAGGAGCATGCGTGCCTGGTGCGCGCGCGCTCGGATTCTGAGGGTTCCTCCAAACATAGCTTTGGCACTATGACGTACACTGAAGATAGACTTAGCGCGGGTAAGTAGCTATATTCCTTACTCTATAGCCGAAATTTATAGACCCCTACTTTGGCCAAGCGTTTAAGAGCGAGATAACAACATATTGCTATCTCGCTCTTAAACTTGCAGTTCGTATGTTGTGCGACTATGCCAGAAATAATGCTAAGCCAAAGTGTGTGAGAAACGTTTATCAATCTCAGCTTAAAGACCAACGCACATTTCGTTACGGGCAGCATAAGGAAGGTTTCACTGCGGAACGAATATCAACTTTTACGTTCATCATTATTAGAGGAGCCGCGCTGCTCTGATGTTCTGTCAATGCGAGCAATGTGGATATCTCAATAACATGCTGTCCTTCTGCAAATGTATACCAGCTGGTAAGTCCATATCTTAAACACTCAGATGTTGTAATCAATCCTGAAAAGATCCTGCCATCTTGATCAGTGTAACTTCTTTAACCAGAACGATTATATTTTGTTTATGAGTAACCTACTTTTCCATTTCTATAGGCACTGAGAACGGCGGCGGAGAGCCCGGCAATACAAGCCACATGGCCGCCAGCCCGCCCGACCACACCGGTGACGCCAACGAGAGCGGCGAGCTCCTCGACTACAACGACTCCAGCGTGTTGGAGCAGTTCCACGAGGACGCGCTGCGACAGGTGGGCTCTTAGTCTATAATAGAAGTGATGAACTCTCTCCCAGCATCGATGTTCCCTACCTACCGTCAGCCTTCAAAGCAAGATTCAACAACTTCTTCCGGGCTTGATTCGAAAACGAGGTGAAGAGCAGGCCTACCAGGAATTACAAAAAAATAATGGCTATATTGAAGCTGTGCTCCGAGTTCCGTGCTGCCGAAGGTAAGCAGCATCATCGTATCAGCCGAAAGAATCCATAAGGACCTAGGCCTTCCCCAGCATGAGTCCTTTTTGCACCCAGCGGATATCCGCGCCCTTCCTTTAGGTTATTATTGGTCCACCTTGTGGGAGGCCTTTCAACGTAACGCCTTCCGGACTTCCGGTAAGTTGTTTCTACTCCAGAATCTTTCTAATGTGCCCTAGCCCACTGCCACTTAAGTTTGGCAATTCTTCGAGCCATGTCTGTTACCAGGTCTGTTATGGCTTTCCTGCTGATAAAAGGTACTAAGGATAAATATTGTCTTCTTCATCGTGTAGCTGGCACGACAGTATTTTAAATTTGAATGGCCCAAAACATTTCCACTTCCCCGGATCGTTGCTGGCAGCGCATAGGTCACTGGCAGGGTAGTATAGAAGGTGGAGCATAGTTTGTGACTCAGCTCCACATCCATAGCTCGCTGCTGTAAATATTGTATTGAAGCTTTCTTCCGTAGGCTGGTTGCGGTCTCTCCCAAGCGCGGGTGACGCTGGCCGTATTCCTGGCGATATCGGGCGCTTCGCTGGAGCTCTCGGCGATACCGTTCATACTGCCCTCCGCGGAAATCGAGCTGTGCATACTGCCTCATGAGAAGAATTGGCTTGGTAAGTAGTATAGTTTCAAACTGCGAATTTTTCCTCAACCCGAAACGGAAAAGGAATAAATAAGACTGTTTGCCCACTGCAGACCAGAAGCTTCCCTTCCCTATTTATACTTTTCTAGGTCTACGGCAATATAATAGTGCAAGCATCAGCGATCATTGATTTTACGACTTCAAGTATTGATGATCAATGCTGGATCGCCTTTATTTACAAATCGAGTACCGTTGCGGTAGCTTTTGAAATCTCTGGGACTGGCATCCAAGTTTGCGTTAAGTCGTTGTATCCAGCTTCGGAAAGTGATTAAAAACGATTATAAAAACGCTATTCGCCGATGCTAAAAGTATCTTACCTGATATGTGGCCTGAAAGGTGCGACGGTTGATAGTTTCGCTTGCGCGAAGCTGGATGTCTGTGACGTCAGATGTCGCTACACCTCTTATTATTAGTGTTTATTTTTTTCCGGACTGTTGTATCTGTTCAAAACGCACGGTAAACTCTGATAATATCGCGATTCAGGATTTCGTTAAGTTTGTTCGCAGCTGTCGGGATAGATGGCGTTGCTGGCCTTATTGTTGCGATGTAGATTTTTGCTACGTTGGTTTTTTTTGTGGCGAAATTGATGTCGCTACTGTCTCAATGTTCCTACAAGCTTTTTCTTTTCTTGCAGTAATGATAAGCCTGGTAGGAGGCTCCCTAGGCGCGGTAGGCTGGGGCGCCCTGGCGGAGCGGCTCGGTCGCAGGCGGTGTCTAGTGTCGTGTCTAGCGGTCAACGCTGTGTTCGCTGCCATAGCTGCTTTCATGCCTACCTATGGGACTTTTATGATGGCCAGGTAAGTGGTAGTTAGAATGATGAAACTTAACGTTTTTGTCTTTGTAAAATGTGTTTTCAGTTTTTATTTAGCTCTGCCAGGGTTGCGGTTTGTTCGAAAGAGTCTCCGCGGCCCTGGAACGCAAAAGGCATTTTGAGGAACAAAAGGTTTTAGTCAGTAAGAGTCTGACACTCCCTTCCGCTACGCCCAGTGCTGAAGGAGTCATTTGACGATTACGCGTCCTTAAAAAAAAAAGATTTTATTTAGCTATGAAGTCACTGAAAGGTTTTGAAAAAAATTACTACTGCAGTTACGCCATTTGTGCGATTCAAATATCCCCTTTTAAAATTGTAAAAAAAATTGACAAAAAAAAATTCCTTTTACTTGCATAATTCAGCTACTGTTTTTAGGTTATTTTTTTATAAGGGAACGTTATTGTACAGCCAGAATAATAACTAAATAAATAACTCACGCTAAATCCATTTATGAAAAATATACGCCCGCAAAATGCATCTATCATCTTCATTCAATCTTTGCCGCCAGATTTTGCTCCTCAATCGGTTCCGGCGGCATAATTCCGACCTCCTATACATACGCGGGTGAAATGTGGTGGCGAGCGCGACGCAGCCACGGCCTCGCCATCCTCCCGGCCGCTGCGGCCGCCGGCTCGCTACTAGCTGGCGGCCTCTCGGCAACTATGCTGCCACAGACCGGCGCCACCACGCTCATAGAGAACAAGGAGCACTTCAGTGCCTGGCACAGGTGAGCACACAGACATGTAGACACGGCCTCGCCATCCTCCCGGCCGCTGCGGCCGCCGGCTCGCTACTAGCTGGCGGCCTCTCGGCAACTATGCTGCCACAGACCGGCGCCACCACGCTCATAGAGAACAAGGAGCACTTCAGTGCCTGGCACAGGTGAGCACACAGACATGTAGACACGGCCTCGCCATCCTCCCGGCCGCTGCGGCCGCCGGCTCGCTACTAGCTGGCGGCCTCTCGGCAACTATGCTGCCACAGACTGGCGCCACCACGCTCATAGAGAACAAGGAGCACTTCAGTGCCTGGCACAGGTGAGCACACAGACATGTAGACACGGCCTCGCCATCCTCCCGGCCGCTGCGGCCGCCGGCTCGCTACTAGCTGGCGGCCTCTCGGCAACTATGCTGCCACAGACCGGCGCCACCACGCTCATAGAGAACAAGGAGCACTTCAGTGCCTGGCACAGGTGAGCACACAGACATGTAGACACGGCCTCGCCATCCTCCCGGCCGCTGCGGCCGCCGGCTCGCTACTAGCTGGCGGCCTCTCGGCAACTATGCTGCCACAGACCGGCGCCACCACGCTCATAGAGAACAAGGAGCACTTCAGTGCCTGGCACAGGTGAGCACACAGACATGTAGACACGGCCTCGCCATCCTCCCGGCCGCTGCGGCCGCCGGCTCGCTACTAGCTGGCGGCCTCTCGGCAACTATGCTGCCACAGACCGGCGCCACCACGCTCATAGAGAACAAGGAGCACTTCAGTGCCTGGCACAGGTGAGCACACAGACATGTAGACACGGCCTCGCCATCCTCCCGGCCGCTGCGGCCGCCGGCTCGCTACTAGCTGGCGGCCTCTCGGCAACTATGCTGCCACAGACCGGCGCCACCACGCTCATAGAGAACAAGGAGCACTTCAGTGCCTGGCACAGGTGAGCACACAGACATGTAGACACGGCCTCGCCATCCTCCCGGCCGCTGCGGCCGCCGGCTCGCTACTAGCTGGCGGCCTCTCGGCAACTATGCTGCCACAGACCGGCGCCACCACGCTCATAGAGAACAAGGAGCACTTCAGTGCCTGGCACAGGTGAGCACACAGACATGTAGACACGGCCTCGCCATCCTCCCGGCCGCTGCGGCCGCCGGCTCGCTACTAGCTGGCGGCCTCTCGGCAACTATGCTGCCACAGACCGGCGCCACCACGCTCATAGAGAACAAGGAGCACTTCAGTGCCTGGCACAGGTGAGCACACAGACATGTAGACACGGCCTCGCCATCCTCCCGGCCGCTGCGGCCGCCGGCTCGCTACTAGCTGGCGGCCTCTCGGCAACTATGCTGCCACAGACCGGCGCCACCACGCTCATAGAGAACAAGGAGCACTTCAGTGCCTGGCACAGGTGAGCACACAGACATGTAGACACGGCCTCGCCATCCTCCCGGCCGCTGCGGCCGCCGGCTCGCTACTAGCTGGCGGCCTCTCGGCAACTATGCTGCCACAGACCGGCGCCACCACGCTCATAGAGAACAAGGAGCACTTCAGTGCCTGGCACAGGTGAGCACACAGACATGTAGACACGGCCTCGCCATCCTCCCGGCCGCTGCGGCCGCCGGCTCGCTACTAGCTGGCGGCCTCTCGGCAACTATGCTGCCACAGACCGGCGCCACCACGCTCATAGAGAACAAGGAGCACTTCAGTGCCTGGCACAGGTGAAATGAATTCTAATATTAATCTCTCTTTCAGCATCAGCGCCCCCATAAACTGTGAAAATGCAACCCATACGATAATTCTTAATGTTCCATTGCTACCATCATACATTCTGATATTGACCTCTCTTTCGGCATCAGCGCCCCCATAAACCATAAAAATGCAACCCAAACGGTAATTCTTAATGTTCCATTGCTACCATCATACATTCTGATATTGACCTCTCTTTCGGCATCAGCGCCCCCATAAACCATAAAAATGCAACCCAAACGGTAATTCTTAATGTTCCATTGCTACCATCATACATTCTGATATTAACCTCTCTTTCGGCATCAGCGCCCCCATAAACCATAAAAATGCAACCCATACGGTAATTCCTAATGTTCCATTGCTACCATCATACATTCTGATATTAACCTCTCTTTCGGCATCGGCGCCCCCATAAACTATAAAAATGCAACCCAAACGATAATTCTTAATGTTCCATTGCTACCATCATACATTCTGCCGAGCCAACCAAATTGATCGAAAACATATCATTTTAAAAAAAAATCAGCAGCTGAATAGCCGTTGACGTCTGTTTGACGTCAGAGTCCATGTCAAACTTCTCTAATTATCAACTTAGAAGCTTTTTTACTTCATCGCTGATGAAGACATGACACAGAGCCAACTTTTCCCACTCTCGTTTTGAAGGGTCGTTTTTTTCCTGGACTGTATTTTCCTATATATTCCTACGTGTAAAAGTATCGCTTCCGTTGTTATGTAAACCATGTTTTGTTCCAGGTATCTGCTACTCTGCACCATCCCGATCTTAGCTTCTTTGGTGAGTCTCATCTGGACGCAGGAGTCGCCGAGATACCTGCTCGATGTGGGCAGGGAGGTCGATGCTATGGTGGTCTATCAGGTATATATGAGTGAATGAATTCCTACGTCAAAGTCACTTAAACATGACGTTGACGTTAATTTAACTCATGACAGAAAACATAAGCGTTTTGACAGATGCCTGGACCTGAAGACTCAGTGCTGCCACCTGGTGTATATCAATTCAGAAAACCCTCATGCTATCGCCATCTCTCAAAGACTACCCTAAGATAATGTCTCGACTTAGAAAAAGACTTACTAACCTATCCTCGATGTACATTTTGAGATCTCAAGATTGCTAACGCCAAACTCTTATAGTTTTAAAGTGCTATAGTGTAGTTTTATAGATCTGCATCCTGTTAGACTGGAAGCTGAACGTCAGCAGACTGGAAGGCTTAGCAGATTTATGGACGATTTTAAATTGAAAAGGCCACAAAATGTGCTGATGAAAAACTGAATTTTGTTGATTTCACATCCATTTTATCACACAAGTTCTACCACAAATATTCCCCATTCTTCCCCAGAACATACACAGCAGTAACAAGTTCCGTCTATGCGGCAGTGCACACGTTAGCGCAGCCAACGCCGAGTACCGGCTGGGCGAGCTCGCGCTGCCGGGCAAGAGGCGGCCCCCTGCCTTACACCACGTCAGGCACAGCGTGAAGATGGTGAGTGTTAACACTCGAGACCAAGCCCCAAGGGCACCAGGGTTGCGGACTTGTTCGAAAGAGTTACCGCGGCCCTGGAACGCAAAGGGCATTTGGAGGAACATGGGTGGGTTTTAGTCATTAAGAGTCTGTAAGGTTAGTCCTCCCGCTCTAGGCGAAACGGGAAAAAAAACATATTTGTAGCGGCATCTATACCGCCACTACAAGAACACCTGAACGTCACACAAATCATACATCGCGCTATGAAAGTTTTCCGCGCGATATGAACATATACATTATACAACAACACCGTCTGGTTGGAGAATCCTCCAACCAGCGGTGACGGTAATGGTCGACGGGTTACTCTCACCGAGGTCAATCCGTGAATGTTTGACCATCTTTAAATACCTAGATTCCTCTGTTCCTCAGGAAGTACGTGTGTAGACTGTCGTAATGGTTCAAAATCCATGAAATCTGTTACCGGTCTTGGCAAGTGGTATCGTGTTACTACTTTTTAATGGCCTTATGCCCTTGAAGGGATTTTTGGATTTACTCGAGCGCGGCAGATTAATATAAGGGAAGATACCTTACATTATTGATAAATACCTTCAACCAGTACGAGCCCGTAATATAGGGGGGTACACTCAGGAGAAACCGTCAGATTAGTAAAAAAAAAACGGTCATCTGACACACTTGAGCGCGTCAGATGGGAATTAATTACTAGCTAAGAAGTGTCAATTTTGCTAATCGAACGATTTGAGCGTAACCTAAGGAAGCGGGAGGGTAACAAAGTTGCAAAAAAAAAAAACGTAATTGTAACTGTATATCAGTTACAGAATGTCATCCTTAAATATGACCACGCCCTTCTGAAACATCCTGTATATATTGTTAAATTGATTATTACCATAATATCTTGTCCGCAGTTCTGGCAGTCATTTTTCCAGTTGTTCTCAAGTGCGTACAGGAGTACCACGCTGTCTCTTGGAGGGACGCTACTCTTCACTATGGCGATACAGGTAAATACAAAACGTAACATTGTTGAATATTTGATGTTGTTTTATTAAGCCAAAAACAAAAAGGCCAGGCCTTCTTTGTTGGACTTCTTCTCGTCAATACACCAAAGAAGCCATCCAAGGCACCCTCTACTCAGTCTGCCACGACACCGTGTAGCTGTGCCAGGGCTCCAGTCTTGGGAAATACGGCCCACAGCACCTGGCAGACATGGTCTACCCAGGCCCTCTTCAGTCTTGCAGTTCTTTAGCACAGCGTGAACTATTTGTCATACTACTTGGCACAAATTAACACTTGTTTCTTTTTGTGTATGTATGTGGCGTCATACCATTATTTTCGCAGTCATACTGGCTTTAAAGAACAATCAAGATTTCTCATCATTTTACAGTACTACCTCGCCTCCTACATACCAGCGACTGTCGTTAAAATGGAAAGCGATCTCTACGAGGCATCTAAACGAAGCATTGGTAACGAAACCTTCGTGGACGTGCAATACAATACTACGATGGAGAATGTCGAATACTACAATGTTACATTCAATAAATGCACCATTCGAGATATGTTGATGTCGCACGTCGCGTTCAAGAATTGCTCATTTACTAATGTGGCGCTGTCGAATATTAAGACTTCGTTTACCAGTTTTGAGGGCTGTCTGTTTGTTAATAGCACGTGAGTAATTTATTTTTATGAATAACATGTAGAATTAGAAACTATAATTGTCAATAACACTACGAAAATATGGTTTTAAAATGTCGCTATGACACCATATAGCACTAAAACAATACGACAGAGATACTAGGCAATATGACAATGAAACGAGCCTGTAAACGACGACAGGACACTTCGTCACAATGACAGCAGCAGTACGACAATATTACAATGACACTATTTCACGTTTACACTAACACAATGTCAATGATACTAAAGCAAACTATCTTTCACTATAAATACAATAAAATATTCAACACGATCACATTTTATCTATTTGTATTAAAAAAGGACTTAAAATAAGTATTAACCGCTGCGGCCCCGACATGTGAAAATTCCCAAAAAAAAATACATCTTATGTAATAGGTAAATAAACATTAAATTCGCGATTAATTCGCAACACACCGGTGTGTTGCCGGGGCCGGAGCGGTTAAACCTAACCTAAAATAAGTATTATTATTATTTAAACAATGTGTTATAATATAACACTATAAAAAAGGCAAAATCTAAAACGAGTCATTGTCCTATGAACAATGTTAAATGTTCTAATTTAACTTTGCGACCAACTCGGAAATAGCTAAAAAAAAAACAACGGGTTGCACTCCGGGAGTGCCGGCAGAAGTGAAAACTTGAGCATACGTTGTGCATTTTTGAATATTTTGGAATGGTTAGGGAATAATTTCGCACGAATTGCTTTATTTATCAGTATAAAAGTACTATCATTTATGTGGTTAAATACAATATTCATTTATTGCGCTATCGTACACAAACATGACAATTTATATTACATTATCCGTCTTACCAATTTTCGATCACGTCACGTGCCCTGACGCGAGTTTAACATTTTTTACCCATCCCAAAAAGTCACGAATTTTCGATCAGGTCACGTGTTCTGACGGTCACGTGTCCTGACGCGAGTTTAACATTTTTTACCCATCCCAAAAATCTTACGAATTTTCGATCAGGTCACGTGTTCTGACGGTCACGTGTCCTGACGCGAGTTTAACATTTTTACCCATCCCAAAAAGTCTTACGAATTTTCGATCAGGTCACGTGTTCTGACGGTCACGTGTCCTGACGCGAGTTTAACATTTTTTACCCATCCCAAAAAGTCTTACGAATTTTCGATCAGGTCACGTGTTCTAACGGTCACGTGTCCTGACGCGAGTTTAACATTTTTTACGCATCCCAAAAAGTGCACAACGCCGCTAAAGAAGTTTTCACTTCAAAAATAAGCTGTTAATTACCTATATTTTATCGAGTTATGCACACATTAATGTATAGAACAGTCGATCTTTTTCTTGCCAAATCACCGATAGTTCCCGTTCATTTTCGTTTTGCGCTATTTCTGTTGCCCGTTGTATAAATGTGGCAAATGTTTGTCATGTCATTCCTTTCTCCACAGAATAATCGACACAGACATGGAAGTAGGCCGCGAGTTAGACGAGTGGTGCGTGTTCAACAGCACAGTAATACGAGGCATGCGCGGCGCCTGCGCTCGACACGCCGACCTCACGTCCCAGCTGGGCGGCATGACGTCAGAGCAGAGCTACGTGTCGCACGCTATGTTCCTCGTCACCTTCATAGCGTTGATGCCGCATGCTATGAGGCCCACAGGTATCTATCTATATATATAAGTAATACGAGGCATGCGCGGCGCCTGCGCTCGACACGCCGACCTCACGTCCCAGCTGGGCGGCATGACGTCAGAGCAGAGCTACGTGTCGCACGCTATGTTCCTTGTCACCTTCATAGCGTTGATGCCGCATGCTATGAGGCCCACAGGTATCTATCTATATATATAAGTAATACGAGGCATGCGCGGCGCCTGCGCTCGACACGCCGACCTCACGTCCCAGCTGGGCGGCATGACGTCAGAGCAGAGCTACGTGTCGCACGCTATGTTCCTCGTCACCTTCATAGCGTTGATGCCGCATGCTATGAGGCCCACAGGTATCTATCTATATATATAAGTAATACGAGGCATGCGCGGCGCCTGCGCTCGACACGCCGACCTCACGTCCCAGCTGGGCGGCATGACGTCAGAGCAGAGCTACGTGTCGCACGCTATGTTCCTCGTCACCTTCATAGCGTTGATGCCGCATGCTATGAGGCCCACAGGTATCTATCTATATATATAAGTAATACGAGGCATGCGCGGCGTCTGCGCTCGACACGCCGACCTCACGTCCCAGCTGGGCGGCATGACGTCAGAGCAGAGCTACGTGTCGCACGCTATGTTCCTCGTCACCTTCATAGCGTTGATGCCGCATGCTATGAGGCCCACAGGTATCTATCTATATATATAAGTAATACGAGGCATGCGCGGCGCCTGCGCTCGACACGCCGACCTCACGTCCCAGCTGGGCGGCATGACGTCAGAGCAGAGCTACGTGTCGCACGCTATGTTCCTCGTCACCTTCATAGCGTTGATGCCGCATGCTATGAGGCCCACAGGTATCTATCTATATATATAAGTAATACGAGGCATGCGCGGCGCCTGCGCTCGACACGCCGACCTCACGTCCCAGCTGGGCGGCATGACGTCAGAGCAGAGCTACGTGTCGCACGCTATGTTCCTCGTCACCTTCATAGCGTTGATGCCGCATGCTATGAGGCCCACAGGTATCTATCTATATATATAAGTAATACGAGGCATGCGCGGCGCCTGCGCTCGACACGCCGACCTCACGTCCCAGCTGGGCGGCATGACGTCAGAGCAGAGCTACGTGTCGCACGCTATGTTCCTCGTCACCTTCATAGCGTTGATGCCGCATGCTATGAGGCCCACAGGTATCTATCTATATATATAAGTAATACGAGGCATGCGCGGCGCCTGCGCTCGACACGCCGACCTCACGTCCCAGCTGGGCGGCATGACGTCAGAGCAGAGCTACGTGTCGCACGCTATGTTCCTCGTCACCTTCATAGCGTTGATGCCGCATGCTATGAGGCCCACAGGTATCTATCTATATATATAAGTAATACGAGGCATGCGCGGCGCCTGCGCTCGACACGCCGACCTCACGTCCCAGCTGGGCGGCATGACGTCAGAGCAGAGCTACGTGTCGCACGCTATGTTCCTCGTCACCTTCATAGCGTTGATGCCGCATGCTATGAGGCCCACAGGTATCTATCTATATATATAAGTAATACGAGGCATGCGCGGCGCCTGCGCTCGACACGCCGACCTCACGTCCCAGCTGGGCGGCATGACGTCAGAGCAGAGCTACGTGTCGCACGCTATGTTCCTCGTCACCTTCATAGCGTTGATGCCGCATGCTATGAGGCCCACAGGTATCTATCTATATATATAAGTAATACGAGGCATGCGCGGCGCCTGCGCTCGACACGCCGACCTCACGTCCCAGCTGGGCGGCATGACGTCAGAGCAGAGCTACGTGTCGCACGCTATGTTCCTCGTCACCTTCATAGCGTTGATGCCGCATGCTATGAGGCCCACAGGTATCTATCTATATATATAAGTAATACGAGGCATGCGCGGCGCCTGCGCTCGACACGCCGACCTCACGTCCCAGCTGGGCGGCATGACGTCAGAGCAGAGCTACGTGTCGCACGCTATGTTCCTCGTCACCTTCATAGCGTTGATGCCGCATGCTATGAGGCCCACAGGTATCTATCTATATATATAAGTAATACGAGGCATGCGCGGCGCCTGCGCTCGACACGCCGACCTCACGTCCCAGCTGGGCGGCATGACGTCAGAGCAGAGCTACGTGTCGCACGCTATGTTCCTCGTCACCTTCATAGCGTTGATGCCGCATGCTATGAGGCCCACAGGTATCTATCTATATATATAAGTAATACGAGGCATGCGCGGCGCCTGCGCTCGACACGCCGACCTCACGTCCCAGCTGGGCGGCATGACGTCAGAGCAGAGCTACGTGTCGCACGCTATGTTCCTCGTCACCTTCATAGCGTTGATGCCGCATGCTATGAGGCCCACAGGTATCTATCTATATATATAAGTAATACGAGGCATGCGCGGCGCCTGCGCTCGACACGCCGACCTCACGTCCCAGCTGGGCGGCATGACGTCAGAGCAGAGCTACGTGTCGCACGCTATGTTCCTCGTCACCTTCATAGCGTTGATGCCGCATGCTATGAGGCCCACAGGTATCTATCTATATATATAAGTAATACGAGGCATGCGCGGCGCCTGCGCTCGACACGCCGACCTCACGTCCCAGCTGGGCGGCATGACGTCAGAGCAGAGCTACGTGTCGCACGCTATGTTCCTCGTCACCTTCATATCGTTGATGCCGCATGCTATGAGGCCCACAGGTATCTATCTATATATATAAGTAATACGAGGCATGCGCGGCGCCTGCGCTCGACACGCCGACCTCACGTCCCAGCTGGGCGGCATGACGTCAGAGCAGAGCTACGTGTCGCACGCTATGTTCCTCGTCACCTTCATAGCGTTGATGCCGCATGCTATGAGGCCCACAGGTATCTATCTATATATATAAGTAATACGAGGCATGCGCGGCGCCTGCGCTCGACACGCCGACCTCACGTCCCAGCTGGGCGGCATGACGTCAGAGCAGAGCTACGTGTCGCACGCTATGTTCCTCGTCACCTTCATAGCGTTGATGCCGCATGCTATGAGGCCCACAGGTATCTATCTATATATATAAGTAATACGAGGCATGCGCGGCGCCTGCGCTCGACACGCCGACCTCACGTCCCAGCTGGGCGGCATGACGTCAGAGCAGAGCTACGTGTCGCACGCTATGTTCCTCGTCACCTTCATAGCGTTGATGCCGCATGCTATGAGGCCCACAGGTATCTATCTATATATATAAGTAATACGAGGCATGCGCGGCGCCTGCGCTCGACACGCCGACCTCACGTCCCAGCTGGGCGGCATGACGTCAGAGCAGAGCTACGTGTCGCACGCTATGTTCCTCGTCACCTTCATATCGTTGATGCCGCATGCTATGAGGCCCACAGGTATTTTTTGTAAAAACCTTGAATAGCTATACAGCTGTATGGTTTTAAGGACATAGGTCCTTGTCAGTAGCCCTAAAAACGCCATTTTTGTTTTGCATTATGAGCTAATGTCCGTTATAGAAATCCCCAAAACCGTAAAAATTACAGTAATGGCGAAAAAAAAGTCGATCTTCGATTTTTATTTCGAGTTCATTTTCATAATTATCACTGAAAATTGTAAGCCTAATCTTTGTTTTTCTTATCTTTCCAGTGGCAATGTGCGGCGCCTGCGTGCTGCTGTCTCCCTTAGTGTACATAGCGCAGAGCGAGACGGCGCTATACGTGGTGGAGGCGGTGTACCGCGTGTTCATCACGCTGGTGTTCTTCTCTGTGTGCGTGAACGTTGTGGATACTTATCCGCATAACTTGAGGTATGTCTTTGTTCAAATTTCAATGATGCAGTTGTTGTTTTCATCAAAATCGGGCCCGAGACTCCCTTGGTATGTTTCGCTATTCCTCATCGTTTCGGATTGGGCCCGCCCAGCCCACTTGAAAATATCACCCTGTGTACGTATTTTATAGCTTTTGCCCGCGACTTTGTACGCTCATGTCCCGGTTTTTTCTCGTTACCATATCGCCTATAGCCTTCCCCATGAATGTGGCTATCTTATACAAAAATAATTTTCCAAATCCGACTGGTAGTTCCAGAGATTAGCGCGTTCAAACAAACTCTTCAGCTCTATTATATTAGTATAGATAAGTACGGTCTATCTTTCTTAAACTATTTATGTATTTTAAATACTTGTTGTAGTTAGTCTTTTTTACCCAAAGTTGACTGGTAAACTATGTATTGTAGCATTAAGTCCGCCTAAGTACCACTAATGTAGATAAAGTCATAATTATTGTTGTATATAATGCCTAAACCATGTCTCCACAGATGCACAGCCCACGGCCTCATCCTATCCGTCACCTACATGGGTGGCGCCATAGTACGCGGCGCGGGCGACGGCGGACCTATCGTCAGTTCTATACTATGCGCAGTACTGGGCGCCGCCGCTACCGGCACTGCGCTCGCATCCAACATACATTAGATACAAGGTACGTGCGTGACGTTACACTGACAACCTTATGTCTAACTGCATAAGAGACCTATCGTCAGTTCTATACTATGCGCAGTACTGGGCGCCGCCGCCACCGGCACTGCGCTCGCATCCAACATACATTAGATACAAGGTACGTGCGTGACGTTACACTGACAACCTTATGTCTAACTGCATAAGAGACCTATCGTCAGTTCTATACTATGCGCAGTACTGGGCGCCGCCGCCACCGGCACTGCGCTCGCATCCAACATACATTAGATACAAGGTACGTGCGTGACGTTACACTGACAACCTTATGTCTAACTGCATAAGAGACCTATCGTCAGTTCTATACTATGCGCAGTACTGGGCGCCGCCGCCACCGGCACTGCGCTCGCATCCAACATACATTAGATACAAGGTACGTGCGTGACGTTACACTGACAACCTTATGTCTAACTGCATAAGAGACCTATCGTCAGTTCTATACTATGCGCAGTACTGGGCGCCGCCGCCACCGGCACTGCGCTCGCATCCAACATACATTAGATACAAGGTACGTGCGTGACGTTACACTGACAACCTTATGTCTAACTGCATAAGAGACCTATCGTCAGTTCTATACTATGCGCAGTACTGGGCGCCGCCGCCACCGGCACTGCGCTCGCATCCAACATACATTAGATACAAGGTACGTGCGTGACGTTACACTGACAACCTTATGTCTAACTGCATAAGAGACCTATCGTCAGTTCTATACTATGCGCAGTACTGGGCGCCGCCGCCACCGGCACTGCGCTCGCATCCAACATACATTAGATACAAGGTACGTGCGTGACGTTACACTGACAACCTTATGTCTAACTGCATAAGAGACCTATCGTCAGTTCTATACTATGCGCAGTACTGGGCGCCGCCGCCACCGGCACTGCGCTCGCATCCAACATACATTAGATACAAGGTACGTGCGTGACGTTACACTGACAACCTTATGTCTAACTGCATAAGAGACCTATCGTCAGTTCTATACTATGCGCAGTACTGGGCGCCGCCGCCACCGGCACTGCGCTCGCATCCAACATACATTAGATACAAGGTACGTGCGTGACGTTACACTGACAACCTTATGTCTAACTGCATAAGAGACCGATCGTCAGTTCTATACTATGCGCAGTACTGGGCGCCGCCGCCACCGGCACTGCGCTCGCATCCAACATACATTAGATACAAGGTACGTGCGTGACGTTACACTGACAACCTTATGTCTAACTGCATAAGAGACCTATCGTCAGTTCTATACTATGCGCAGTACTGGGCGCCGCCGCCACCGGCACTGCGCTCGCATCCAACATACATTAGATACAAGGTACGTGCGTGACGTTACACTGACAACCTTATGTCTAACTGCATAAGAGACCTATCGTCAGTTCTATACTATGCGCAGTACTGGGCGTCGCCGCCACCGGCACTGCGCTCGCATCCAACATACATTAGATACAAGGTACGTGCGTGACGTTACACTGACAACCTTATGTCTAACTGCATAAGAGACCTATCGTCAGTTCTATACTATGCGCAGTACTGGGCGCCGGCGCCGCTGTTTCAAACTTATGTCAGACAGAATAAGATTATTTACAAAGTTTCCATGCTAAAAAAGATTGACAAGTTCTCTACTTCGAACTCGACGCAGAAACAAAGTGATATTCATTTGCAATTTGTTGCGTAGCCGCTCGATAATATTTTTTAATATTTATCCTCTTAGCCGTAACGTCGACTCATGGAGTCGTTGTGTTTGTTTAACTATTGTGTCTGATATTATAGCGGCTGAAGATATAAATAGAAAGTAAATACAATTTTTTTCTCGTTTCAGGTATTACGAGTCCTATGGACTTAAAAGATGAGTATTCTGAGGAATCACGAATTTGTCTTAAAACGACAACATTTTTATTTTTGACTTCATCTACTTAGATTGTAGAAAAAAAACTGTTATGTACGAGTACATTACTTTAAAATGTGACTAAAGTTTGGTTTTACAAATCCGATTTTTTAAATTAACTTATTTTATTCAAACAAGGGCGGGAATCATTTTGTTTCCGATTGTTTATTCTTCTGTACGACGCGACAACGCAACGACGCTTTTGAATACAAGTTATTCTATCTAATCTGTATAGCAAATTAAGAACAAGTTTATGAAAACGCATCGTGGCAGCCTTATCTCAACAATTTATAATTTAAATTATTTCAAAAAATCAAATTTTGAAACCTAACTTTTCTAAGCAAAACTTGCCATTACCAAAGTATAAACGACTGACTTCATTCCCTATGTTTTAAAATTAACAACTAATTTGAGTGTATCGTGTAACTTTGTGATTGCCTTTGCGATGAGTAGCGTTCTTTCTAGAGTTATCTCAATGTAACACAATCCAACAGAATTCATTCAGTTTAAGGCCAACAATATATAAATCAACGAGAGCTTCCTGAAATGTTTTACACCAGGTGGCAGCGCTTAGTCGTCAGGTCTAAGCTCCTGTTTAAAACGCTTATGTTTTTGATATTAGTTAAATTGACATCAACTCTGACAGCAACCTTATGGAGACGAGAATAAAGGTCATTCTGATGCAAAATCAGAGGCAAAATAACTGTGAAAGAATTTTTAAGGAAGGTCGCCTGAGTGGCGCCAACTGGTGGCGATAATTTTACTGAAAATGTTCATTTGGTGACTTCAAGTGAGAGATTTAAGTGGGCAATGTTATATTGTCAGTATAGTTCTAATGGCAGTTGCGACACGCAGTTGCAAAGTCACTTGATAATACTAGCCCCTCTGATTCAGAGCTCAAGATTCGAATCTATTAATATTATTGTTGTAACATGACAAATTTTATTCCTTGCGAAGGCAATCGCTAAAGAGTAGGCATGACTTGTTTAAAAAAAAACTATCTTTATAGATAGTTTCATTGGCTTTTATTGTTATCAATAAAAGCCAATGACAGAACGGTCCAAGTGGCCACGTACTGGTCGTTCGAAATTTGAAAAGTTGAGTCTATCGTCAAGAAAAGAAGAAAAGAGCAGATCAAGTCAAACGAATGAATGGCTCTGAAGCAGAGGGGTGTACTGTACCGCTTAAAAGAATAACTAACATAGAGAAAGTAAGTAACTAGTATATTTGAATTTAGAATTCGAGATAGGTGTCAAATTTTAGAACAAATAATTCTTTGTCATAAAAGACAAAGTTGAAATTCCATTGCACTACATACTTTTCTAAGACATTTGTGTCCCAGTACTGGTAGTACAATCTTTAATACAAATTCAATTTGTTTCTTATTTTATGGTATGCGTCATACTTGGCGCAAATAAACTCTTTTCTTGTTTTCTTTCAAAATGGCAACTTAATTATCACAACAACAACTTATCGCGAATTATAAGTTCAAATATATAACGTATAAGACAGGGAATTCTTGCTTTTTCAATCGTAGGCGTTTGGTCAGCAGACGAGAAAATTGTCTTATTTTTGGATAGTCATTGTATTGTCAGACATATTTGTCAGATTGTGACAAATATGTCTACGATTGACAAAAGCTAATATGTTATTAATATTAGTTCTTACTTTGAGATAAATTAATTGTAAAGGGTGTAAAAAGACGCTTAACGAAGCCGAGAGTAATTTGTCACTGTGTTCATTTTTACCTGGGCCATAGCTGGAAACCTTCTAGTTACAGAGATATTGAAGGCCAAAGTTAAAAACTTTTTTTGGCGAAAACAAGTTCTACAACGCTTATACTGTTAGTACAATGTATGGCGTGCGTTACCGTAAACAGCAGTTATTCACACCAAAAATAAAAAAAAATATGTAACTTTGGCACAGTTTCTTGAACGGAAATGATCGCAAAATTAATGTGACAAATTGTCAAACGTGCGAGACCGTGATTGGTCGAATGAATTCTCAACAGCCAATCCCGTCACTTGACTTGCGTTTAAAATGTGACGCGACGATAATTTCTTTCGAGAAACCCGTGGTAAGTTTGATATATTATTATAGATGACGGCTCTGTGATTGGTCTTTTTACACCCTGTGTTAAACATTGACATATTAAAATCAGCAATAACAAACATATACACGTAGCAATGAAAAGACAATTTAGTTCGTATTGTAATTAAAATATAAACTCGTGGCTGAGTTTATTCTAATAGGGATGTTTCCTGGATAAAAAAATATGATTCTATTTAGTTCGTCAGTTAGATTATCAAAAAATATTGGAAACCTAGTTTTTGCCTTTGCCAAATTTTCAGGAGCTTCGCTTCAAGGTAAAAAGTGGTAACTTTTTACGTAGACGTGACGTTACGCGAAATTTCAACGAACTGTAGGTATTGTCTTCATATATCATCTAAACTGCGTTCAAGAGCTGTCAGTGTAAATATTCCATAGAAAAATAATGACACTGACAGCTCATAAACGTGGTTTATTCGCTGATCGCGTTCAGTTTCATTGGTGAAATTGGCCCTAAATACAATTTTTTTCAATAGACCGTATTCATGATTGTGTAAATAAATGCTTAGTGCGCGGATGGAGGATCGATCCTTGAATTCACAGAACACTGAAAGGCCTTGGTCACTGCTAGAGACGGCATTGTCAAAAGTTTTCATATAAAACTAGCGTGTTAGTGACTGTCACCTTATACTGACAGCCGAAACTTTTCTTCAGTACATATTGTGCGAGCATAAATATTGCAATATTATTAGTAATCCTCTTGTTTTAGAGTCGATGGCGACTCTTAAACAGTTTGTGGCCAGTAGGTGGCTACGTTATTGACGAGGCCCGCTGCGTTCAGTGCCTGCCAGGACCTGGAACGCAAAGAGCATCTAGCTAGACTCTAGAGGAACACGAATGGGTTTTAGTCAGTAAGAGTCTGACACTCCAAATCGTTCCGCCCAGAGCGGACGTAGTCATTTCATGATTTCCCAACCAAAAAATAAAAAGGTGGCCACATTATAGCGGCATCAGGGGCATTCATTAAGCACATCTGGGCCATGTTTTGGACATTATTTGTAATGCCGTTATTCGGTGCTCTGTGATTGAATCGATTTTTAAAGTGGTATGACATGGTCGATTTTAGTCCAGGACTTTTGAAAAGTTGGAGGGGTTTCTTCATGCATTTTTATTTTTGAAGTTTCATGTTTTAATTTAGTATTCATTTAAGTAAATAATCCCGGTGTCTGAATTTGGTGCCCGGTTCAGCATTTTTTTTTAATCTTGCATTTTTTCTCGATGTCTCCTTTTTCTAAGTCTTGGGTCAATACTAATGTCATGCGATTTCACATCCGCGTCGCTCTCATGCCATGACTTCCTTACTGCACATGTGACTATTTCATACTGATATTTAAATGGATTGCACTGAAATGTTACTGATTAAACTAAAAGTATCAGAGATTTTTTGGCTTAAGTTTGGAAAAAAATAGATACTGTAACAAGATTAATTAAAACTGATAGAGTATACTTTATTGTATACCAAAATTGTCGCATCCTTTGGACTCGCTTGCCCCACCGTGGATTTCATCCATCACTTATAACATAACATCACGAATACAAAACCGATTGTTATACAATATTGCTCATTCTATAGATACGATGGCGTCCTTATTGCTGATAGCGACATCTTTCAGTCCACATTTGGATGGATTGAAATAACTTTAGTCAGTGATGCAAAAGGTGTCTCCACAGCCATTTAGCAGTCATATTTTAGTGCAATTCGCATTTTTTGAAAAAAAAAACTAAAATTCATAATACATACCTAAAACTACCAATATACCATTATACTTAAATAGATTTTTTATACATATACCTACACTACTGTAGTTATCCTTACTCATGGCTTTGTAGAAACAAATATAACAGTTTTTGTAATCGACTTTGTGGTTGGGGCAGCTAAACATATATGTACGTACATACATATATTTCTTTGTAAAACTACCACTGACTTCTGGTAAATATGCATAGTTTTAAATAGTAAAGATTGGGCTGTCCGAACGTTTACTTATACGCGTTCATCATAGAAGAACCTCTCGCGCCCGAAGATTGCCGACCGCGCGGCGAGTCGCTTCGGTCTAAACGGGCCAATTTATGGCATCTTAATTTGTCTTATTTGCTTACATAAAAAATACTTGACCGCTATTTATTTATCAAGCTTTATTCACAATTATTATGTTAAGGTAACACAAAGTCGTTTATTAAAACTATTAGAAGTCGCATGTGCAGTGAACTTGATTGTGTAGTCATTAGAAATTTGTTTTAACTATTTTTTGATAATGGTATTTAACTGCTGGGCAAAGGCGTTTATTTACAGCATATTATTAAAACATCTTGATTTTTACATTAAGTCAAAACCTAATGACTAAACTATACAAGTATTGCCATATAAAAATATTAAAAAACGAAATGGTAGAAATTTTCCCCCTAATGTAAAACTATTGGTAGCTTTAAATTTAGTATTTTTCAATTATAATTGATATAATATAAAACGTATGTAGTGTACATACAAGGCTGAACATATCGATGATGACGATAGAAAGAGGTCGTATCTTTGTTTTTGTTGAACCCTAAATGGAATATATTGGCTGGCTACACAGAAAAAGGGAATCTTCTGAGCTCGCTCGCTCTATCGCAGACCTCATCTGTCGCATACCACCAGGTGAGATCGAAATCAAGACCGGGCTCATCAGGAATTGAAAAAAAGGTTTTTATACCAATTTGATAAGATAAAATAATGGATAGAATGCTCTTTTGTAACATCAAAAACTTGCGCTTTGTTTATGCATCTATTTATCTCATAAAGGCAGCATGCTTTGACCTTTTTTTGTGTAGCCAACCAAAATCGAGGATTTTGTTTTGATAAATTTTATCGAATTGTTTACTGAAATTGAGGTGACAGAATAGTCGACAATTTAATGTAACCTACCCTCGACGAAATATGGCTTTTGCCTTTTGTATACTATCCGGTTATTTGACACTTCGAGCTTAAGAAAACTCCGCTTTGTAGAGCGTAGTTTTCAACCCGATGTGTCATATAAATGTTCGGATACTGTACAGCAAGAGAATAGACATATAGGACTGCATTAAGCATTCCCTCTCTGGCTGCCGAAGTGTAAACAGTCTGAAAAGTGTGATGGAGACATAGAGATCGTGCGGCCAGTTGTGTTCTTGTAGAATTCTGATTGGTCCGCGTCACAGCTGTCAGTGTCACCTCCATCACTACCTAAAGAAAAGCGACTGCAGGACTATTCTGTAA
The DNA here is from genome assembly GCA_947386135.1 of Melanchra persicariae. Taxonomy (NCBI): domain Eukaryota; kingdom Metazoa; phylum Arthropoda; class Insecta; order Lepidoptera; family Noctuidae; genus Melanchra; species Melanchra persicariae. Next base: position 9,863,916 of record OX376670.1, on the reverse strand, counting down.
AAATCTCACTGTGATTACTTAGGTGTAGTGTCAATCCCGAGCATCAATTGGAATGAAAAGCTACTTCATTTAACTACTATAATAGTCAGTCGATTCTGGCCGTGAACAGCGAGTTTTTTCCAGAATCGCCTGACAGGTATTGGCCGCTCAATCGCTTTGTCTCTTTCTTCAGATTAGCCAGTTTTATGACTGTAATACGCTATCCAGTTCTATATGTCCTTATGAGAAAAGTTTTGCCCCATATTCATAATGAATTAATGGCTTCGTAGGATTTAAAGTTATCGTGCTTTGAGTTTTTATTTTTATTATCAGCACAATATCATGACGTGTCATGAAGAAGTCAGTTGTTTTAAAAAGTTATTTTGTCAGGATTATTTCTAAGTCCGTTAGAGGGAAATCCACTCGACTCAGTCGCCGTGACAGCTAAAAACCCTCGATGAATGTCAATCAATAAGAAGCTAAACTGTCAATTAGAAGATTCGAGTTGGATGACATGTTTTGGAATGGACGTGGAATGTTTTGTCATAACCTACATTACACGACCGATTCAGAATAACTTTTTAAAATAATTGAGCGACTATACTATCACCTTGCCATTAATATAAAGTTAGTGTTGCCATATCTTGATTTAAGTGATATATCATAGACTGCTTATTTCCTAGATAAAATTTTTAAAAAGACATTTTTTCATATACCCGCATTAATTAGTTTTTATTTAAAGTAATTTAATATCAATCATAATTGCTTTAAAGAGTGACTGAGTTTAATTTTCTTTAAAAAAATGTATTTACTTTTTTTTTGTTGTGTTGGTAGAATTTAAATACATAATTAAGTATGTAAATTGGCAATAGTAAACGTGTTTTTGGGAGTATTCTAATCGTCGTTCGGTAGATTTATGAAATTGAATTGTATGTTGTGAAATTAGTTAGTAAATAAAAATATTAATATAAGGACAAAATTTGTTTAAGAACACTTTTTGGATACTGATGTTCCCCTGAAAAGGTATAAAAATAAATGTTTTAAGTTAATTTCCTTTTTGTAAGCAATATACCTACCTAATCTTACTTGAATCAATAAGTATAAAAGTGGTGTTTATCAATATTTTCTATATAAAAGTCACTTGCCCAAATGCTTATAGTAGTAGCATATTTTTAGTAATTGTTAATTCTGCTATACATTTAATACACTTTAAAGTCGTAAATGTGACAATTCCACATTCAGGAAAAGTTGAGCTAGGTTCTAGGACCGCAACCCTGGACCCTTTACCCAACATATTAGAGTCGGCTTCTAGTCCAACCGAATGCAGCTGAATACCAGTATTTTACTTGGAGTGACTGCACATCTGACCTCCACAATCCAGATACTGGGTACTGTTACCCAGTAACTGGATTGTGGAGGTCAGACGCAAGGCTGGTTGTCAGACTTTCTAGCTCTCTTTCTAAAGGTCGATGTGTCATATTTACGCCCAAATTATTAGATTGTTTATCCATTCTCTTTAGTTTGCGACTGATCACTTTCGTTAAGCCATGTACCCCTAGTCAGAAATTAGAAGAGAAGAGAATGGAATGGAATTGTTTATATTATATAATGGTCTGTGTTGTTGGCGTCATAAAAATGTTGACACTTTTCTTTTATTAAAAACTTTATGATCTTGGACCTGATACTCATAAGCAAAAGGAGTGATTTTCTTCCCTAAGCAAAAAACTATGAGTTTTGAAACGACGGTGCTCTAAGTATTTATCACATTAGCGATCGTAGTTTCAAAAATATGTGAACAGTTTTTATAAAATTTACTTTTATATGAACGTGAATGAAGCAAAAATTTGGGCACGAGACGAGTAAAGTTTCGCATATCCCCGTGGAACAGGCATGAGTTCATGGTGTTAAAGTAATCAGAATATAACTTTTACAGCGTTATTTAACGATACATCACATAACTAGTCTAAAAACACGATTAATTACTTTACAAAGTGTTAACATATTTAAGAAGCTGGCTATACAAAATCCTCTCCAACTCGGCAGAAATACGTTATGGACCTAATCCCTCCCCTTTTCTGTCAATCTCCGTCTCAGAACAAGTACTAAATATTTCTGCCAAAACTCAAAGCTCATAGCTACTGAACCAAATATGGCACATTTGACGTCTCTCTCTAGCTATATCATCTTGCATTTCCAAAAAAACTGTGTCATATTTGGGTCACTAGGCAATCTGTTTTTTTTTTTCGAAATTAGAACTGCCTATCTGCCACTCGCTGTAAGTAAATATGTGTGAGCGAGAAGCTATACCTGTCTTATCTCAACTATGTTGTGGTAGACTTCAATTCTATCCCGATGCTACTAAGTACCTACTTTAAATGGAGCCACTGCGTATCTGACCACAAACTAGTTAGGTATTGGCAGGTATACTTAGTCCTTGATATTTCTGACTCTGTTCTTCAGTAAGCAGATGTAGGCTAGAGCTACAAAATACAAATAAATATATATACAAACCCTATTATATTTTTATATACACACAGACTCACATGTCAAGTTTTGTAGTAATTTAAATATAGTTAATTAATTAATTAAAAACACGCAATATTTAGTTCGCTATGAACGACTTTAGTTTAAATTTTATTGTTAAGTAGAATATGTCTTGTACTGTAAAAGATGATTGATTCGATGTAAATGACGATCATTTGAGTTGTACCGTCCGTCTTGCATATTATTATTGATTCTCGCATATATGATTCTGAGTTCTGGCATTATTTTGATTGATTCCTCCTTATTTTAATTTAATTGTGAGTTTTTGCTTGTATTGATTGTATCTTGCATTTGTAAAAATGATAAGTTATTGATTTTTGTTAATTCCTAATACATGTTTATTTTAATTTTGTTTAATTAAAAGCTCAATATATCATTATTTATATCGTTTCAAAGTAATTAAAAACAATACTTTGCGCCAGAATGAGGCTTATCTTTCGCAAGACCATGCAAGAAAAATAAAACATTTTGATAGATGTCAACAGATTCACATTTATACTTAATCAATCTTGCATTCTTGCATATCTTAGTTAGGTTTATTAATAATACGGCCATCTGGCGGCCATGTTCGGCAAGTATTGTTACGGTCCATTTACACAATGGTCAATATTGGTCATCTATGAAATGAAATAATCGAATATTTAAATGTATTTCTGAAGGCAAAAGATTTTTATCCACTCTGGTTAGAAAGGTGATCGTAATTATTCAAGGCACTTACTTTGCCCATAGGCCAACATGGTCCGTTGTGTAGGGGCATCTATAAGTAACGTGTGGCTAGTAGACGATATAGACTGAAAATTGTATTTGTCATCTGATGTGTGTAAATAAAGATCAAATAAGTTCATATTTACGATATTATTTGTTTTATTTTCGAGTATCTCCCAGACACTTCTACTTTTTACCTGGTTGTTGTTGTTGTTAAGTCGGAGTCGGGAGTTTTTAAAATCAGTTCGTCGGAGATGGAATCGGAGTCGCGAGGTATTGGCAGAAAAGAGATTTGCTAAGGGCGGTGAAAGAGTAAGGCCCGGTTTCCACCAAAGCAGAGAGGAGAGGAGACGAGAGATGTGTTTGAATACTCGATGGCAGAATTATATGGATGGTGAGTAGTAGGAACCTACCTATTCTATGTTTTTATATGGCAAGCAAAGCCGATGTCGAGTATTTTTGCCAATGTCTAAAGTGGATTGGAAAAGCAAGTGTGAGGTAGTAGATATCTAAGTTATTTGGAAACGAAAGTCAAATAAAACTCAAATTATATTGACAATATAGTGTATTTTCTTAAATACTTAATAAATAAATTAAATTATTTACATACAAGGCCAGTCCGCAGAGTTAAATGAACGTGAATTAATACTTAAGGACCTGGTAAATAAATTAATATCTCTGCTAAATAAATATCGATCGTGCAGCTATTGAAAGAAAGTTGAAAATAAAATTACTTACATTCCAGTGAAAATAAATATGTAACTTCGTCGAAGTCGAAAATAAATAACTTCAGACGCGCACAGGAGGTGCGCGTCTGAAGTTATTTATTTTCGACTTTATTTTAAGGAACGTAATGTTAATATTTGTTTAGTAGTGATCCTCCAAATACCCTTTGCGTTCCAGGGCCGCGGTGACTCTATCATTCTTTAGCTTCGTTCTATTTTAGAACAAAGCTGAAGATTAACGATTATGTTTTTATGAATGAATGATTTCAAAATGTAACCATTGTTTGTAACTATTTACTGATTTAAAAGTGTGTCCATAAAGTTTCTTGCACGTTCTTCTTCACAGAGATCTAGCTTCATGAAAACATGACTGATCGCCCTCGACAATTTGAAAGTTCCTTTAAATTTTTTACTTGAAAAAAATGCTATATCCGCGTGCGCTGGGATAATGGCTAATAATACGTTAGTACCATACTACGTACTACAAAGATATTGGGTTTTGGTATAACTAAAAAAAAATTCTCGACACTATAGGTAGGTACAGGGTTATTTAAGTAAAACACCAACAACCTTTCAGTGGGTGAAAGTACTCCTGATTATAAACAACTTTTACTATGGGACCAACTCTGAAATATCAAAAACTAAATCGGCTGTTTCATACAAAATGCAATATTCACCCGATGAAAATGTATGAAACAGTAAATTTTTTTTCGATTTTTCAGGGTTGTTCTCATAACAAAAGTTGTTTATAATCATGAGTAGGTAGGTTCTTTCACCCACTGTTAGGTTGATGGTGTTTTACAAATAACCCGGTATATTCTCGGTATATCTATACTAATAATCTACACTAATATTATAAAGAGGAAAGATTTGTTTGTTTGTTTGTTTGAAATGAATAGGCTCCGAAACTACTGGACCGATTTGAAAAATTCTTTCACCAGTAGAATCTTACATTATCAGAGATGGACATAGGCTATAGAATATTTTCAAAAAAGTTAGGGATCCGTATGAAAACTTCGATAATGTGACGCAAGGTGTGAGAAAAAATCCTTATATCGCGTACGCTGCGGAATCTATTGACAATAGAGCAAAGTGATGTACTACAGTTTTATAGAGATCATCAATATCTACAAAAAAGTCCGCGGTACCATATGTCTAACTATTATGGATAAGTCACCATGAGCGCTTTTTGTTAATATTAGTCAAGCAAATCCCATGGTGAAATAAAAAATGGTGATTATAGTACCATGATATTAATCCTTATCCATTTAAATGGTTTGATAATTAAGGTTGATTATGCCCGTGTAAATTACACTTTAAATCATTCAAATCGGACCTTTCGTTCAAAAGTTACGACGGTAATAATCATGCTCGGAGTAAGAAACATGTCGCGGCTTGAGCGAACTGGGGAGAATCGTATCAATGCTTGGTCCGATGAAGTTGAAAATGATTTCGATAAAACAATAAGAATAACAAATGTTTGGATTTGTCGCAAATAAACTACATACATAATAAGGGGTCAAGCAGGGGTTGCAGCAAGTTTTTAGGGGAGGACATTATTGCTTGCTTTAATTTACGTCGGAATGCTATGAACGAACTAAAAATGGGATTATTGAAACAGATGTACCTACCTAACAATTTTTGCATAATCAACTACTGACGGGGTGAACGGGGTGAACAGTTGCGCTGAACCTGAGACCATAGAATAAGTAGAAATGGCTAAGTAATAAATGTAATTAATGAAAATCGTTGTGCTTAATTTTCCAAAACTAACCTTTATAAGGGGGTATAGGGGGCGTTGAAGTTTGTGGAGTACCTACTAAATCCGCGCGGACGAAGTCGCGGGCGAAGTGCTAGTCTCTTATAAATAAGCCACATTAAGGCATTTTGGGACAATTTTTTTTTTTTCCAGAAGTCCCCACCGACAAATGCCCACCAGTGGGGATCGTTATTTTTTTTCCAAAAATCCCCACTAGCTAAATAAATTCAGCCTAATAAACTAAAAAAAATAACCACGAAGGTGATGGCGGGGTCTGTTCGCTCGCTCACTTGACCACGCCGTCCCCTTCTAACCTAACCTGTCAGAGGCGGGGTGCCCCAAGTTTAACTAGTGGGGATTTCTGGAAAAAAAATAACAATCCCCACTGGTGGGAAATTGTCGGTGGGGATTTCTGGAATATGTAAACCAAATAATTTATTGAAAAATTAAAGGGGATTTTATGACATTATTAGGCAGGCATATTAATCCTTACGAGCGAAAGTTGCTTCATCATCAAGATAATTTTATGAAGGTTAACTAAAAACGGCTGAACGGATCGTCATGAAATTTGGCAGATATATAGCCTGGGATATGGAGAAGTAACCGACATCCACGCGGGAGGAGCCGCGAACTAAAGCTAGTACCTTATAATAAAGCTGCAGAGTTTGTTTGTTTGAACGCGCTAATCTCTGGAACTACCAATCGGATTTGGTAAATTCTTTTTATATAATTATGATAGCCACATTCATGAGGAAGGCTATACGGTAACGGGAAATTCCTACGAGAACATGAATAAACGGGATATATGCGCGTACGAAGTCGCAGACAAAAGCTAGTTAGTCATAAAATCTTAACGAGATCGCTCATCATCTGTGGACTGGCCTTAACTTATAATATGTAATTTTATAAACCTTTACAGGTACCTACTTATAATTTACTGCGATTAGCACGAACATAAGGCCTAGCACGAATGTTTTGACGTATAGTAGCGTCACAGTATCGCTATCGTAAGTGAATTTTGACTACAACCCCATAGTAGGTACCTATTTTAATTTTATTTCATTCGACATCCAAAATCAAGTGTCATACAAAAACATGAATACCTATAGTAGCCAATTCAAATACTTAAAGGCCTATTCAAACCTAAGCGGTATTCGCTACCGTCTGCGGTAGAGAAAACCGAGTGGGTATGCGGTAATATAACTGTTCACACCAAAGCGGATTTCGCTATCCTTGTGGGTAGAATACCGAGTTCGAGTTTCGCCCAGTAAGCGACAATACCTATGCGGTACTTACTATGGCACCAGCTATTCCGCTCTAGCCGCGGAACTTGATACTAAATACTTAAGCGAAACCCGTGCGGTATGTACCTCTACCCACAGCGGCAACGAATACCGCTTAGGTCGCTCTAGCCGCGGAACTTGATACTAAATACTTAAGCGAAACCCGCGGGGTATGTACCTGTACCCAAAGCGGCAGCGAATACCGCTTAGGTTTGAATAGGCCTTAAATATAATGTGCGAAACCAGATACCTACTTATGCCGGGGCCGTCCGATGTCCGTGACCACCGCAGGACCCATTTCAGGGTTTTTCAGTAACGCCTTGTATTTTGCCTGGCTCGTATTACAATTCCCAAAATATTGCATTAGTCACGATTATTAATTACCTATGTATTAACTGTAATTAGTAACAAACAAGAAAATCTAGATTTCTACTATACAACGTGTAAGTGACAGAATAAACTTGACAAAATGTACTGAACAGCTGATTTTTTTTCGCGATTTCGGGGTTGGTCCCATAGTAAAAGTTGTTGATAATGATGAGTACAATGACCCCTTAGGAGGTATTGCGTTTATTCTGTTACACGTTGTATAGTAATATAAGTACAAGACACTTGAACAAAATAAAATATGTTGTGCCGTGATGGTGCTGTAAAGACCCCAAGGTTAATATAATAAACTTTTAATATCTCTTTACTCACAGGCTTATTCATAAAAATAACCACAAGCTTAATAGTACTAGTTAGCAGATTTTTGTTATAATTTTAGGAGATTTTTAGGGTTCCGTACCCACAGGGTAAACGGGACCCTATTACTAAGGCTCCGCTGTCCGTCCGTCCGTCCGTCTGTCACCAGGCTGTATCTCACGAATAGCATGCGTAACAACAAATACTAAAAACAGAATAAAATAAATATTTAAGTGGGGCTCCCATACAAAAAACGCGATTTTTTTGCCGTTTTTATAGATTACGAGTACGGAACCCTCCGTGCGCGAGTCCGACTCGCACTTGGCCAGTTTTTAATTTAGATTTCGCTTATCAGTACTTATTTAAATTGATCATTAAAGATTTTTGTATGAATACGCCTGTAAATCTCGGAACATTTTTATTTGTTTAAGTGCCTTATACATAAGTATCTAATATTTTAAAACAAGGTACCTCGTATGGGAACAAGGGTTGTGGCATTTGCTCAGTTTTTAGTTGCTATCATGATTAGTACAAAGGTAAAAAGTTACAGCCATATTGTTCCTTATACAGGGTTATTTGTAAAACACCAGCAACCTTTCAGGGGGTGAAAGTACTCATCATTATAAACAACTTTTACTATGGGACCAACTCTGAAATATCAAAAATTAAATCAGCTGTTTCATACAAAATGCAATAGTCACCCGATGAAAATGTATGAAATAGCAGATATTTTTTTAGATTTTTCAGGGTTGGTCTCATAGCAAAAGTTGTTTATAATGATGAGTACTTTCACCCCCTGAAAGGTTGCTGGTGTTTTACAAATAACCCTGTATATTGAATATGATACAGATAAAATCGTTTCTCCTGAACTCCTGACTGACTATCGAAGCATAGCCAAAACTATTTAATAAGTCAAGAAAGCCACAATTTGAAATATAAGTTTAGTAGCTTTTGACCGCGACTTCGCACACGGTGCAGTTTTCCCCCTTTCCCGTAGGGAAATTTCTGTAAATCCTCTCTTAGTGCTCCCCTACATCAATCCCCATCCCCATGGAACCAACATGCCAAATTTCAGCTTTTTACGACTAGTAGTTTCGGCTGTGCGTTGTCTGTCAGTCAGTCAATCACTCAGTAACGCAAGAGTTTTATATACAGGGTTATTTTTAAAACACCAACAACCTCTCAGTGGGTTAAAATACTCATGATCAGAAACAACTTTTACTATGGAACCAACTCTGAAATATCACAAAAAAAGAAATCAGCTGTTTCATACAAAATGCAATGTTTACCCGATGAAGCAGTAAGTAGATATTTTTTTTGGATTTTTCAGGGTTGGTCTCGTAGCAAATGTTGTTTATAATCATGAGTACTTTCACCCACTGAAAGGTTGTTGGTGTTTTAAATATTGATTTTATAGAGTAAGCATCCGCTTAGAAAGGATGTTTGGAAATTTCAACTTAAAGGGAGAGAAAGGAAGGGGGAACTTTGTATGGAAGTCTTTGGATTTGATACGGTTTTCAATAAAAGAAAGTGCGATAAACGGGACAAGTTTTTGTATATTATTTGCCCCCGTGCAAAGTCGGGGCGGGTCGCTAGTATTGAAATAAAATGGATCTAAGTCCACATTTTACTTGTCAACATAAAATCTATACAAGTCCGTCAACATCAAATATTTGACCCGACTACACCCATGGTTAATTTGAATTAAATCTAAATATAAATTAATTATTTTTAATTCATAAATAAATATTATAGACCCTTTCCTTACGACTGTTGTTTCTTTACAGAGATAACACACATAGTGAGCCAAATGTATTGTATATTAGCATTACGTTTTGAATAGTAGCTGAAGTAATTCTCCATCCTTGTTTACTTATTACATTATCATTATCATATATTATCATATTTAGCGGTTTGCGTTAGCTAAGCGAGCAAAGGTAAACTAACTTAGCTTAAGTTTTGATCAGCAACAAGGGCGAGAAAAGAGAGTTCTTTTTGTATAAGTGAATTTTACAGGGTATTTCAGAAGTACACGGTCGTATTTATGTGTGATGTTCTTTAGCAACGTCCGCGTTCGCATCGCAGTTGCAAGCTGTCAAAAATTAAAGGAAATGCAAGTATTTTTGACAGATGGCGTCTGAGATGGGAACGCGAACGTTGCATGATTTGTAGAATTGGCCTTCTGATATACAGCAAGGTAACAATTAAGTACAACTTGTATCAACCAGTATTTTTTTTTTGTTTTGTATAATAAAAAAATAAATAAATTGACCACGTATTTTTGAAACACCCTGTATATTCACTAGGTAGCTAACACTTTTGTGTATTATCTCTACTTTGTATTTACACCTTAAATCTAATTCGTCTATACAGAGACGTGTTCGCCTCTTTTAGCTAGCTCTAGTGGAGCTTTACTTTGTCATCAGCGAATTTTATCTACTGCCGGTGCGAAAGTCGACACATAACTTTTTGGACGCCATTTCCACATATTCAGGATGATAATGGTGCGTTTACACGGGCAATGAATTGATCAATTACAGTGGCGTAGCTAGACTCCAAGGGTCCCTGTATCAAACGTTTTTGGGGGCCCCCTTTTTACCCGACTGCGAAAACGACCACAAATGCAGGGTTTGTTTTGTTTTACGAAATTTGCGGTACTAGCACAAAACTAAAACCCAACTACATTGGGGTTGGCTTCCAGTCAAACCGAATTCAGCTGAATACCAGCATTTTACGTGGAGCGGGCCTCTTATTACTACGATTGATGAACGATTTGAGGTTGCAGACAATTTTTTTTTTTTGCTTTTTTTCGTTCGGGGGGCCCGTACAATTGATACGGCAGATACGGCGGTAGCTAGGTACGCCCCAGATCAATTATAGCAATACTGGTCGATTGTGACGTCAGAAAATATCAAGCAATTTACGGCACAGGAAGCAAGCGTCAATTTGGCGATTTTTTTTGCAATTACAACATCGAGCGATATGGAGAAACTCCAAGAAACGATGCAATACACGAGTAATGTTGCTGTTGATAAATGAAATAAAACACAGACAGAGCAATATGGAATATATGGAGCAATTAGAAACAATATTGCCGAAGCAATTGCCGCATTTTATTGAAGTTGTTTCACATTGCTCCACTAATTGATCCAGATTGATCTACAAGTGTTGCCCAGCAATATTTGCTCAAAAAATGCCCGCGTAAACGCATCTTAACAAAATAAATTTAAAACCTGAAAATGGCTCGTTGTAACAATCATTATGAACAATCAAATCCCCAAAATAAATCAAGTGCCCCATAGACTTGCATTTGTATAACCCGGAAAACTGTAGTACAGGCTCTGATTTTTTTATGGTCTTTTCAGTTTTGGACCTGGTAAACGTTGTTCAAATTATGAGTAAAATAAGCCCTATTCAGATTTTGTATTATTTCTGCTGTCAGTGTTTTTTTTGCATTATTTTTCAAGCAAAAAAAAAACACAGCGAAGATATATGTCATGCATGTGCCAAGACAGACAATTAAAGATTGTCAATTGAAGTAAATTATTGATAAATTTATTTTATTTATTTATTTTATGCTGTATTGTACACCTCATTATAAGAACAGGATAAACATTTTTTTAAATATGTGTACCATGGGCGGTCTAAATTAAATTTTTAGTGACGATTCTGAACGCGACAGTAAAATTCAATGATGACTGTTAATTTTTGTACCCTGAGTGTAAGTTTTGTGGTTATTCATCAGATACGACGAATAAATACAATTCAATAACTACCTTAACAGTTAACTTTTTAACCTCTATCGTCCGGAGGAACCAATTTTATGATAATAAAAATAAATTATAATAAACCGTAAAAAACAATGAAAATCAAATCATTAAAAAAAATAATTTCAAATCAAATTTAATTTATCATTTATTTATTGTTTAAATCAATTCGCGGTTAACTGGTTCCACCCGGACAAAAGAGGAAGCCTGATAACTTTTATTTGAAGAATAAATATGGCGTTTGACATGTCTTCTGTACAAATCTGTCACGCCAATTTAATTCGTCAGATAAAAATTAGATAACTTTAAGCTATTGAAAACTCAGCTCTAAATTAAATACACAAAGTTTAATATTTAAAAGCAACGCCTTTAAGCCTTGCATTTGAAAAAGACTTGACACATACAATTTCTTCTCACTGATAAGCTCACGTTTGTCCACAATCTCACCTGATGGTAAGCGATGATGTGGTCGACGATGGAGCACGCTTGCCTAGAAGTAACACATTCACTCTTGACTTAAAGACCCCGAGACGTTTGGTATATCCAAGTATTTTCAAAATACAAGATTGGACAGAACGTCTGTCGTGTTTATGAATTAGTGCAAGTCTACAAAAAAAACACTCAGGGTAGTCTTCACCCCATCAAATAGGTGGGATGTTTACAAATTATTTCTTTGTAAAACAATTATTGTTTTTATAATATGAGTGACGGAGTAAGGGTAGCCTGAAAGTCTCACTTTTGATCCCTTATTCTGTCTCTTTTCATGGATTTATAAAGTTATAAAATTTCAATAAGTAATCAATCCGACTATAATTGTTTCACAGTAATCATAATTGATATCTACTTTAGTAAAATTGCAGAATTGCAAATCAAAATTATTAGAAACAGCTAGAAAATAACTGCAGGTATACAAAGTTGCGGGTCTAACTTCTTGTTCCATAGAACGCCAACCTTTGGCATTTTAGTCCAAGAGCCCAGAGCCTCGAGATGTTATTTATTTTCAAAGTTACAAAATGTATGAAGTATTTTGAACCTTATTACCATACCTAGAGAAAATAAGTTGTCTTATAGTTCTGGGATCTTGTTCTATACAGGTTCACATTGTATTTGACCATAACCAGTCTTCCGGTAACAAAATACATCTGAAATCTAAACACTAGACATAATAAATTTTATATTAGCCTTGATCACTATTCAATTTGAAGCAAAATATTAAAATCTCTTCTGTTAGTCTGCGAATTATCTATACAATTTTCTTATAAAACTTTGTCGGAATCAGACTTGTAGCATTTGACGCGATGCTACAACAAGGCCGTTGTAATAGGGTACTAGATAGAAAAATAAATAATTCTATTTAGTCCGTTCCTTAGATTTTCAAAAGGTATTGGAAACGTATTTTTTTGGTAAAAGTATTTTTTGTGACGTTCTCATCATGATTGAGGGAAAAACTTGACCAAAGATCGCCCAAGACAGATAGGTTTGGAAGGAGAAAGGGGAGTTTGCCCAGCAGTAGGACACAAAAGTAGGCTAACCAAAAATATTTTTTTTTTTGCTATTTCAAATCGATCAAAATTGCTTCTAGGGAGTTTGTTGCGCCACTTCTTCTTCCCAGCTAAAACACTAGGAAGTGGTGACGGGCTGGGGGATTTGGGGGACTGTCTTCATACAAATTTTGCCGTTCAAAAAGTGCTGATTTTCAGCCTAATTTGAATAAATGACCTTTGATTTTGATGTTGCTAAAGCGCATCAAAGTTCAAGGGTGGGAGCTAGTGACGTTACTTGTTAGTAAAAAGTGACGTTACTTGTTAGTAAAAAGTGTACGTCATGCGAATATTCAACGCACAATGCTTCATTTTTGGTTTACATGAAAATAAAAAAAAATACATGTCCAATACTTTTAGAAATCTATTAGACGGACTAATTCGCTTTTTTCAGTGAAATAACCTTTGTGAAAATTGTTTCTGAAATCATGACCGAAGTTATTGAACCTTAGACGATGGATAAACCTTTTCATTGTCACATACAACGTGTAACAGCATAAACGCAATACCTGAAAAGGGTTCAACAACAAACAACAACAACAACAAATTTTATTAAGGGGCCAAAACTGAAGTTGCGAAAAAAAAATCGTCCTATACGACATACATTTATGTACGCATTACTCGACAATGCACTAAACAGCTAATTTTTGGATTTTTTGCGATTTCGGTTTTGTTCCCATAGTCAAAGTTGTTCATGATGATGAGGACAATAAATCCTTTTCAAGTATTGGATTTATTCTGATGTCCGTGACTACGGCAGGACCCCGAACCCCAATAGCTTCCATATTTGGTAAATAATTAGTACCTACTCAATTGGTACTAATTGGTACTCGAACAACAAAATTGGTACTTACACTACCTCAGTAGTTTTCGAGAAAATCGACTTTGAAGTTGGTCCGGCGCGGCGGTAGTCACGTTCCTTTCAGCAGAACCACCATGAGCGCAGAAAAAGGGGGAATGTTACCGCTATTCTAAGTATGCAAATAATAGTATTTACTAAATATGGAAGCGATTAGGGTGCGGGGTCCTGCCGTAGTCACGGACATTTTATTATGTTACACGTTTGATATGTGACGTCGGACAGAGTTACTTCAGAGTCAGTGCGCAAAAACCAAGACCGACTGTTTGTAACTTAACACGAAAAGTGTTAAGATACAAACTGAGCATTTGGGCTTAAAGCGGCCCGCGTCATCACGATTTCTAAAATCGCGTCAACAGTTACAAGTCTGTCCTCACCTTAATCTAAAACGCCGTAAGGAAAGAGTGCACACGTTATTTCAGGAAGATACGCCCTGTATGTTCCTTCTTTGTCTATACAAATAAAAACGCGCCATGTGTTGGCTACACGCGCGGTTAACTTTAGTACACAACGAGTTATAATACAGTTGATACTTTGTTTCATTGCTTCGTTTAAAGCCATACATAAATATTTCAGTTACTCGCATAAAAGGCGGAACACACATGTCTGTAACTTTCACTAAAGTATGCAAGTATCTTGCATTGCTTGCCATATCAAGTCCTGATTGCGGTCAAAGGTCTGACCGTTTATGCAAATTTAATCAACATAAAAAAATGTGCTTACTGTGTACCTGTAACTCGCGAAAAAGTCTGCAATTATCTTGCATATCCTCGTGCCATATCAAGTCCTGATTGGTGTATGTTACAATGGCATATCAGCTACTGGCATACCTTTGTGCAAGTTACGAGCTACGACCTAAAACTATGCAAGATGCCTTTTTTTGTGGATCAGACTCTTATTGACTAAAGCCCATCCCACCCGTGTTCCTTCAAATGCCTTTTGCGTCCCTGGACCGCGGTAACTCCTTCGAACAATTACGCAACACTGGCAGTTGCAAGACGCCTATACGCTATTGTGACATAACAACAGGTTGGTTATGGTCACACAGAGATGCAAGATTCTTGCATTACTATTCTGTAAGTTACGGGCGTTATGCGTTTCCTTGGCTTCAAAGCTGTATACACATGGCTGTTACTTGCATTTTAGACAAGTATCTTGCATGCCATACTGACATACACCAATCAGGACATGAAAAATTATGTTCTGGAAATATTAACTATTTAACCTCGTCTTAGCAACTAACTCTGAGTTCAAAGATAACTCTGGGTTGCGCAAACAGGCCAGGTTCACACTATTTACGGAATTTGTTCGAAAGAGTCACCGCGGCCCTGGTACGCAAAGGGTGTAAGGAGGAACACGGATGGGTTTTAGTCAGTAAGAGTTTGAAACTCATTTCCGCTCCGCTCAGAGCCGCGGAAGGAGTCATTTGATGATTTCCCATCCAAGGTTCACACTACGCACGCCTCATTATTCTTCCGTATCTCTATCTGTGTCTTTCTTCTATTTTTGCCTTCTTTATTCTTGCTTCTTAATTAAAGAAAGAGATGGAGATATAGTAAAATGCTGATCCGTACCTGTTGGTACGATTTCATCCTATCGTCAGCATCAGTGCAGGACCTTGTAAATTATGCAAAAAAAAACAGGAGACTTTTAAATTTAATTAGAGACTGAATAATTTAATCATTTGATTTGCAACTACAAATGACACGTATACAATCGCTTTAAAATTATTCAGACAAAAACGTAAAAAGTACTGCTTGAATTTCTTTTACAATTTCAATAGGGATGATTCCTGGTTTAAAAATATATGATTCTATTTAGTCCGTCGGTTAGATTAGCGAAAAATATTGGGCACGTATTTTTTGCTTTATCAAATCAATAAAAAACACGAAGATAAAACGCGTGAAAGATCAGGATTGGGGGCTTATGACGTAACGTGTAGGTAAAAAGTGTACTTGCATGTGACGTCATACGAGTTTTCAACACACTGTATCGTTTTAATTATTTGTTTACGTGAAAAAAGAAAAAATACGTGTCTAAATTTGTTTTGGAAATCTATCTGACGGACTAATTAGATTTTTTTAGTCATCTACCCTATGGTTTGCTGTAAAAAAAACGTTAGGTACTGCATTTACAAGGTCCTGCACTGACGCCGACGATATAATTCGTCGCTTTCTTGCATAAAAACGTAGCAAAGAAACGAAATATAACACTACATAGTCAATTGTGTACTAAAGCCTTCACATAAATTATTTTTACACGATTTAATTTATTTTAAAATGTAATTAAAACTTTTTACGGCCACGACACCTCAAAACGTCAAACTTATTATAACAAAAAATAAAAAAATAGTAAAGGCAATACAATTTAGAACTTTATTTACCACAAATTTGGGTACACAATTCATTGAATTAAGTTTGAATGCATTTCGAAATTATTGTCTCACTGAAATGTACCTTGTCATGTTGTCAATAAAGTTCATATTATTTGGCTATTTTAAGAAGTAAGTACACGCGGCGTCGCGTCACGTCTCAGTAAAACTTCTATTTTTGTTTCGAACTGGATGACACAGTGTTGATTCAGGGCGAGTCTTTTAATACGTTATTAACTCAACTGGTAGACAAAACTTGTGATTTTTCGTTAAAATGTGTTTTACCTTCACCAAAGGTCAAATAAACAACTAGGTAAGAACTAGGCATTTTTAAGAAATTTTAAACAATTGGTTGAGTTAACTACAGATCAAAAACTTGCTCTTTAATCAAAACCTTACCATGAGGTGTTAAAGCCATCATGGGTCCAGTGTGCGAGAGAGACGGAACTATACAGGACGAACACCACTATCTCTTCTTCACAACGTAATCATGATGGTATTCACACGTCATACCGCACCAATTTCTTTCAAGTGTATATGCCGCGCGTAGTCTGAGGGCCAAAACATATAATCGTGTTGCGGCGCCGCAACGCCGATATCGGCGAAAAATAAATTTGAGGTGTGCGACGCGCCGCATATTCTAGCGTTATGACGCCACACTTGTTAACAACAGCAGGCCTAGGCAAAGAACTTTTCTGTAGCGTTAACGTCAGACACTATCGACAAAATGTATGGGAATGACATTAGGTGTGCAAAGGAACGTCATCACCTAATGTCATTCCCATATATTTTGTCGTCAGCGTCTGAGGTTAACGCTACAGAAAAGTTTTTTGTCCAGGTCCCCTGTTCAGTTTACTTGTAGCATCTCAAGTATGGGAGTTAAAACGCTTTGTATCGCGGCACCGCAACGCAACGCTAAGCGGCGCGGCGCCGCAACGCGGTTGTGTGTTTCGGCCCTAAGCGAACGTGTGCTAACCAGTTGGACTCACTTATTCCCATTTGTTCGATTTCCTTCGCTTGGTCTATATCTCGCAGAAGGCAAGCGAACATTTGTCCTATTCGTTAGCCTTCGTTCGATTGAGTTGTACCCGGCACTATCGAAAGACTTCGGAGCGCTGACGTCTTCAAACTACCGTGGCAATAAAAAGGGTTAAAACACGGGGTTTTTACCCGTACCTATCACTATGACCCTTAGCAGGGCAATGAGAATTACCCGTAAACCCACCACTCTGCCGCTAGAATTAGAGACGTGAAAATATCGATAAGAAAAGTCGACTAACATTTTTGGAGGAAATCCCTTCACTCCAACTCGACACAGTCGCCATGACTACGGAAAAACCTCCGTCAGTGTTTATAAAAACAAGCTATTATCATATTACATTCTGTTATCGATATGTCCATGTTCTAATTCTAATGATAAGGTAGTAAAAACGGTGGGTATACAATCACAAATCAACACATACTAAGACTCGCGCCGACATTTAGAAAAGTGTATCAAATAATCAAACTGAAGCGTATGAAAATGAACCTTATATTTCAATCTTAATGTGCTTTTTTAAACTATTGTAATCAATTGGATATGAACATACGTTTGAGGAATAAGGTTAATTTTCTACTGTACTTAGCTTTAGCAAAGTTCAAATTATTAAACTTGACAGGCAACATTGACAGTGCAGCATATGAAAATGAACCTTACTTGGATGAAGTTTATGTGTTTTTTCCTTTAAATTATTGTAATCAAGCGGATATGAAAATTAAATTTTGAGGAATAAGGTTCATTTTCTACTGTACATAGATTCAGTACAGTTCCAAGTTCGTACTGTTCGCCTAAGTTCACCTAACAGTGTTTTATCAACCATACTTCATGTCCAATTTTCAGTTTCTCAAGTTAGTGAATACAACCTGTAATTCTTATGAAAAATAAATATTCTTAAGTGTAAATCTTACATTATGAAACTGTTGAAATTACATAATTGATTCACAAAAGTTGGTGTACAAAGGCCTAAAAAAATCCTTTAAGGACGCGTTTACAGATGGGTAGTCAAATCATTACTTTTTTACACAAAAGTATGTTAAATTATTAAATAAAATGCTTTGCATTCTTAAAATGTTTTTCCCATGAATTGTTGATAGATGTGCATGGTACGATTTTGAACTATAAATATAATTTTAGATAGGTACAGTTTCTCAATAAATGTACCGAAGTGAATTACTTCGGTACATTTATTGAGAAAATGTACCCATCTAAAATTTTTTAATAAACATACTTTTGTGTAAAAAGTAATGATTTGACTACCCATTTGGAAACGCGTCCTTAAAGGTCCTTGGCTTTCAAAACATCAACTGCCTAGCCTTTTCCCAACTAAGTTGGGGTAGGCTTCCAGTCCAACCGGAACCGAGTACCAGTATTTTACATAGAGCGACTGCCTATCTGACCTCCACAACCCAGTAACTGGGTAACACGGGTACCCAATTTGACCCTGAATAAGTTACATCAATCAACCCGCCCAGCCTCCCGCCAAGGCTTGAATAAATCACATTATACAACTTGTAACAGAATAAACGCAATACCTGAAAAGGTACTGGTTCATAATGATTAGTACCATGACCCCTTTTCAGGTATTGCGTTGTAGCGGCATTTATACCGACACAAAAATCAACGTAGCAGAATCAACAAATGAGACTCGCAGTGCCATCTATCTCGACCGCTGCGAACTAACTTGACAAAATCCTAAATCGCGATATCAGAGTTTAGCGTGCGATAAGAACATGTTCAACAGCCCGAATATCAACTGTCGGGCAGTTGCCCACCAGACACAACAACCGTCCGGTCGGAGGATCTTCCCTTTTCAACGAAGGTATGCGGGACTTTACTCTCTGTTCCGCTACCTTCATAGCGTGTATTCTGTTACACGTTGGATATTATTTTTTAATATTACGTACATCTGCCTAGCCTTTTCCAAACTATATTGGGGTCGACTTCCAATCAAACCGGATTCAGCTGAATACCAGTATTTTTAATATAAAATACACTTGTACTAAATGTCGGCGCGGGTCTACACCAGGTAAAACATTCCGAAGTAAAGTAAATATAACTTAAGATAAATATATATCGTTAGAGCTAAGTCTTGCGATGATGCTTCATCTCTATCGGTCGCTTGTATAACCTGGAATGTAGAAAATATTATGCTTAGACATGAAATAAATCGTATAAGTACAGGAAATGGAAGTTCATAATAAGATACTGGTCAAAAAGAGCTTAATTTCGGACACAGCCTTAGAAAAAATATCAGCCTGCAGACGTCCACTGCTGGACATAGGCCTCCCCCAAGTGTCGCCACAACAACCGGTCCTGTGCGTCTCGCATCCATCGGCTACCCGCGACCCTCACCAGGTCCTCGGTCCACTGCGTGGGAGGCCGCGCCAACGCTGCGCGCACCGGTACGCGGTCTCCACTCCAGAACTTTTGGGACGACTTTTTTTTTAACTTACTTCAAAAAGGAGGTTTATTTCGAAATGGTCTCATTTCAGTTTCGTAAATGACGGGGGGTAGCACTAAAAAGTGAAAAATAACTTAAATTTTGGAAGTCCGTATCAAAAAAAGAGATGTCGAAGAAACCACACCAAAAATACAGAATACCAAAATTAAAGTTATTTTGTACTTTATTTGAAAGCAGTCTGTAATTTTTTTTTTATGATTGCCGATAGATCCAAAATAATAAAACACGAGCAAGTGCGAGTCGGACTCGGGCACCAAGGGTTGACAATGCCGCATTTTTCGAAATCCTTTAGCACTACGGGGCCGGGCGGATGGCGGGGCGCGGCCTTTTCCCCTCAGGGGAAACCGACTTTAACACTAAATCTAGGATAATTGAGCAAAACCGAAATTTTATCAGCCTATGGTAGTTTAGGAACAATCACATGTGGGTCTCGTCCGGGTTGAACCCATTGGTTTCAGTATACCTACCGCGAATTGATTTAAACTTAAATTTTATTTGTCTACGGTTTTTATTTATTTTTATTTTCATTAAATAAGTTCCCTTGGACGATACAGGGCATTTGTCCTTAAGAGCCTTTACGCGGTACGGCTTTTCATACAAACTTTCAAATACTTTTTTCGAAATGAATGAACTGATTTTAATTAAACTTGGTATGCATACGCTAGATATCCAGGTCTAATTATCAATAATTATCAGAGAACATTTTTGAAAAAGATTTTAGAGGGACAGAGAGAGCGATTTTAAGTTTTCTGTAGAAAAATCACAATATTCTTCCCCCTGAACTCTTTTTCGAAAATTTTCTCTGATAACTATTTAGACCTAGACATCTAGCGTATGTATAGCAAGTTTTATTAAAATCGGTTCATTAATTTCGAAAAATAAGGATTTGAAAGTTTGTATGAAAAGACGTACCGCGTAAATGCTCTTAACCTAATATAATACAATATCGCTTCTAATGGTACGGAAAGCTTCGTATGGAAGTCCGGCTCGCACTGGACCAGAATGTTTCTTTTTTAAATCCTTCTTTTCTTTCTTTCAATAAAGTTAAAACGTTAAGTACTCACACTGTATTTCCAGTACAGTCTTCATTGATTTCGAACGCGACCTTTTTGAAGACGCACGCCAAAGGACATTGCTCGTTACTGACAAACTTCACCGCTTGCTCAATAAACTCGTTGATAGCCACAATCTCCTCTTCTGCAAACGGCCCCAAGAACTTAAACTGAGTATACGACTTGAACTGACCAAACTCAGTAAAACACTTCACAATCTTCTTCGTTACTTCTGACATTTCCGGCAAAACTTCTGGCACGACTTTCACTTCTGGCACGACTTTCATTTCTGGAACGACTTCCTCTTCTTGACATTCAGAGTCGGACTTCTTCTTTAAGTTGCGCGTTATGCTTATCAAGAAGGGGTTCGTTTCCTCTTCCGGTTCCAATTCTTCTTGAACTTT
Source organism: Melanchra persicariae (assembly GCA_947386135.1). Lineage (NCBI taxonomy): Eukaryota > Metazoa > Arthropoda > Insecta > Lepidoptera > Noctuidae > Melanchra > Melanchra persicariae. The sequence goes on along the minus strand of OX376670.1, from coordinate 9,842,743 downwards.
CGGCTCTTCTGGCGTTTGAGGTTCGTCTTCGACTTCAACTTCTAGTAATTCTTCTCCGTTTTTCTCTGATAGGAACTGTTGTCTGAATTCGTCGGAGAAGAGAGAGTCTCTGTATTTTAGTTTGTCGGGCGTGACGAGGAAGACATGGGTCGGGGCAACCTTAAAGAGACTTAGCTGGCTGAAAAGAAGAAGAATGAAGAATTTAATTACCAGGGGCCTAACCACCAACTCTTAAAGCAGTATTACTTCAATATTACTTCCAGAAAGAGACGGAGCTATACGTCCTGTATAGCTCCGTTTCTTTCCCACTGGAAGTAATATTGATGTAATACTGCTTTAAGAGTTGGTGGTTTAGGCCCATACCTCCCGTACTAGTATAACTAGTGTCTGAAATTATGTTGTGTGGTTACCGACGTCTACAAAGTGTTACAGAACAAACGCAATATCACATAATGGGTCATTTTACTCATCATTATGAACAACTTTTACTATGGGACCAAACCCGAAATCGCGAAAAAAAATCGACTGCCCCATACAATGTGCGAATAACTGGACAAAATGTACTGAACAGCTGATTTTTTTTCCGCGATTTCGGGGTTGATCCCATAATAAAACTTGTTCATAATGATGAGTACAGTGACCCCTTAAGATTTATTGCGTTTATTCTGTAACACGTTGGATACATATGCAGGATGATTTTTTAATGACCGGCCAAATTTTGAGTTGTTCATATTCATGGGTAGTACACCCAGTGAAAATTTGGCCGGTCATTAAAAAATAACCCCGTATGTTTATAATACCAGAGGAATCATAGGTTTGTTGCCACTTCAGAGACAAAGCTGAAATGTCTCATTATTTACTTCATTTTTTTTTTATTAGTAATGGGTTTGCTCTTGACTCTAGTCTATGTCAGAGATGACAGAGACAAAGTCTACGATTGAGCAAACTTACCCAGAAGGAGCCTGTTCACTCTAACTTTGAAGAGGTTAGAGTTTTAAGCTGATATGGGGGCCTAGACAAAAAACTTTTCTGTAGCGTTAACGTCAGACGCTGTCGACAAAATGTATGGGAATGACATTAGGTGTGGAAAGGAAACGTCATCACCTAATGTCATTCCCATACATTTTGTCGTGAGCGTCTGACGTTAACGCTACAGAAAAGTTTTTTGTCTAGGGGGGCTGATCTGTTATTGGCACAACTAGAAGAATAATTGAAATGCTTCTGAGGTCGGGAATCTTTTTTGGAGCTACCCACATGTTTGTTGGACCAAGCAACGAAAACTCAAAGGAGTTCCAAAGAATTTTCTTAACCACAAAGCGAGCTTCCACTGTGACAGTAAGTAGTCGAAAAAATTTAGGTGCTGTACATTATTTTGAGTTCTGAATTGTTAGGTTTAAAACTCTTAAAAACTTAAAGGGGCGTACCATTTGACATAATAACAAAAGTTCTAACGATCACATGACCTAATTTCATTTAATATATATTTTTTTAGTATAACGATGAAATGATATAATGAATTATTGATATTATTTCAGTTTACCTGATTTTTTATGAGTCGGGACTCAGAGTACCGCGATTTTTTTTAAACCACTCAGAAATAGGAGCCCCAAAAGAAGTTTATATACCATCGGTACGTTAAGAGTTTTGTTCGTTTACATGTAAAAAAAACTACTGTAATTTTTCAAATATAGGTAATCTTTTAGTGGCGTGCCAGAATGATTTTGCCGCGTGAAATTATTGGCACGCATGCTATCATAGGTCCGCCATCCCTGCTCTAGAATATAAAAATATTAAAGTAAAAAAACTTACCGTATAGGATAAGTACCATAGCTCTGCGTATGCAGTATATAGCAGTTCTTTTCACTGATCTGCAGCACCAGGTCCATTTGAGCCGGGTCATCGAAGTCCACGGCCATCAAATCTTCTGCACTCAGCTTGAACTGAACAAGATGGTGGATCCGCTTGCGTTCTTCCTTCTTTAGGTTCTTGTCGAAGAGAAGTTCCACCTGAAAGAATGAAAAGAAAGGAAAATTTGTTATTTTTTTTTTTTGTGATGTATTTGTTGCCGCTATAACAACAAATACTAAAAACCGAATAAAATTAATATTTAAGTGGGACTCCCATACAACAAACTTGTTTTTTTTGCCATTTTTATAGATAATGGTACGGAACCCTTCGTGCGCGATACCGACTCACACTTGGCCGGTTTTTTTATAGTATATACTTACATCATGCTTGGCGGAAATAAACTTTTTTTAAATTTATCTTGTAAAATAAGACTGGTATTGCTCAATCCAAAATAATGAATGAGTGAAATTCGCTTTTTGCTGCCTCCCACCCTCACCCTCGCTGTCACATGATTCTTTTTATAGCGCAGTGTCTTGCAGATTTCTGTGAACTGCCATTAGATTTGATTCTACCTGTAGCACATACCACAAAGCACCAAAGGAGGACAGAAAAAAATTAAAATAATCCTTCAAAATACTATAAATGCGAAACTGAGTTTGTTTGTTAGTTACACTTTCACGCCTAGTGCTGAACCAATTTTGGTACAGAGCTTAGCTGGGACCCTGGAGGCGGTTAAAGGCTCTTTTTTAGGGTTCCGTAGCCAAATGGCAAAAAACGGAACCCTTATAGATTCGTCATGTCTGTCTGTCTGTCTGTCCGTCCGTATGTCACAGCCACTTTTTTCCGAAACTATACTGTAACTATGATGGCTCTGAAGCAGCTTAAAAACAACAAGGCGTCGGGTTAGGACGGAATTACGGCCGAACTCCTGAAGGCGGGTGCAAACCGGTCCTTAAGAGCGTTTACGCGGTACGGCTTTTCATACAAACTTTCAAATCATAATTCTTCAAAAATGAACCGATTTTAACGAAACTTGGTATGCAAACGCTAGATATCCAGGTCTAAATAGTTGTCAGAAAACATTTTTGAAAAAGTTTTCAGAGGGAGAGAGAGAGCGATTTTAAGTTTTCTATAGAAAGTGAAAAATCGCTATATCCTTCCCCCTGACCAGTGCGTGTTGCCAGCGATGACCTATAGATTTGAAACGTCACCCAAAGGGCAATGGAGAGGGCAATGCTCGGAGTTTCCTTGCGTGATCGAATCAGGAATGACGATATCTGCAAGAGAACCAAGGTTACCGACATAGCCCGAAGAATCGCTAAATTGCAATGGCAGTGGGCAGGGCACATTGCTCGCAGAACAAATGGTCGATGGGGCCGAAAAGTTCTGGAGAAACAACCGTGTACCGGAAGACGCAGCGTTGGAAAGCCTCCCACAAGGTGGACCGATGACCTGGTGAGGGTCGCGGGTAGCCGATGGATGCGGTTGTTTTGGCGACACTTGGGGGAGGCCTATATCCAGCAGTGGACGTCTTTCGGCTGATATGATGATGATGATGATGATTTTAAAAGTGATCACTTGATCAGGCGGAAAAGGCCGCGATAGTATGTATGTATTTTTCTTCATCACCCCCTGTAGCATGCCTGAAAATATTTTTTACACTGTGTCTCACCTCAGAGTTGTTCTTGGCGAACCTGTAAATGTTGAGCAGTACGTTCATCTCGTAGAAGTGCTTGCAATCGGCCTTCTTGCTGTGCTTCGTGGACCGCATGCGTTGAGTCTGTACATGGCTCTGCCCGAAACTTATTGTTTACACCGTGAGTCTTACCTCGGAGTTGTTCTTGACGAACTCGTAAATGTTGAGCAGTACGTTCGTGTCGTAGAAGTGCTTGCATTCGGCTTTCTTGCTGTGCTTCGGGGAACGCATGCGTTGAATCTGTACGTGGTTCTGGCCAAAACCGATTTTTGTTTTTGCCTGTAATAGTGGAAGATGAAAGTTGAAAATAGAAAAATATTAGAATAGGGTATTTTTGTCTGAATTTTTTTTTGAATTTTGGTAGTCGTCAAATACCATAGGGTATTTGACAAGTTTGACCAAGAAATGGCATTTAGGTATCTTTGCGTTATTACGTAACGAAATACAACGTGTAAATAATATTTTATTGTAAAGTGATCCAATTGGCTCAGTGGCTCTTGTTCAGTCACCCAATCACAGGGGTTGACTTGATTTGTTGGCTTATTTTTGTCTTGTTTTTTGTCCAGACCTAGAGGACATTTCCTATAAGTATAAGAAATTTACCTAGATATGAAAATCTTCAGTTTGTTCAGAGCGGTAATATTTTTGGTTAATGTCTTGGCTTAATGTCTTTAGTATTATGTATTTAATTTATTGCATCAATAATTTACTTGCACATTCTTCTCCATAGAGGTCTAGCTTCATGTTTTTGACTGACTAACCTTGACAATTCAAAAATGCCTTTAAATGGCTTATTTGAAATAAAAGCATGAATTTTGTAAAAAATATACATTTTGAGTTATTTATTTTATTAAGGCATTCCAAAAAAATGGTGGTCCGTAACGATGACCACAGTGGTTGTAGTAAATATAGAACTAAATTGCAGACAAGGTAGATGCCTATTAACTCGACTATTCCACTAACGGCCGCTTTCTATAATATATCTCAATCCCAATCTTGATCCCGATCCTTGTCTTGTCTTGATTGGTTACAGACAAGGATCGGGATCAAGATTGGGATTGAGATATATTATAGAAAGCGGCCGTAAATCACATAAAAATATATCTATCTAAATAGGTGGCAAGACAAGAAAGAGTTAATCTCCCCTTCACTGAGCACCAGAGAAGCTCGAATAAAGATAAGATTACTTACATTGTTGCCAACATAAACAGCGTTAGGTGCGATTGGCTCTACTATACCATCCCCACTCCGACCGAGCGCTCCACCCTGCCAGCCCATCTTCTGCATCATGCTGTAAAATGAAACTTAATTTGCAGGCACGAAGGTTACTTTTCCAAAATCACATGCATACGAATCATCTCCATAGCTGAATGTTGGGGTCGGTTTCTAGTCTAACCAGATGCTGTTGTATACCAGTATTTCACATGAAGCGCCACAACCCAGGTAACACGAAACCCCTTGGTAAGACTGGTCTCAAATATCCTGGCTTCTGATTATTCGTAACGGCTTTCAAAGACTTACAAATAACAGCCGTGACCAAAGGCTTAGCGTACTTTCCGAAGTACAGAGGAATCTCGCTATGTTAAGATGACCCATCCACGGACGTAATCGTTACTTAACCTTGAAGCTTGGAACCTTGAAACTCGCAATGCTTGGGGGAGCCTATGTCCAGCAGTCAAGTTAGTGTAAGGGCTTCGGCTGATATGACAAGGAAGAGATCCTCGTCATATCAGCCGGAAGAGAATATTTGAATTCACTATTCGAAATACTAAAGAATTTTGAAGAAAATAGTGTGATGGAAGTTAGTGTGAAATTGCTGCTTTTCAGGCGTTTTTAGAGGGGTTTTGAATATTATTATTTTTAGAGTAGTTAGCGTTAAGAAAACCATGGAATGCTTGGATCGACTTCTCAGGATTATATCTTGAAAAACAAATATGAATTTTAATAAATAAATTTTAAATAAGACCAAATGAAGCCGGTATTACTTAGCTGACTAAAGTATAGTATAATGTACTCTGTGGACTAACCTGAGAAGAAGCTCACTGCTCGATATTCTAACTTAATTCAATAAAAAATAAAAGTCCTAAACGCGAAAGTGAGTTTGTTAGGCTTTCATGCATAATTGCATATACCGCCATACCGATTTTGATGAATTTTGGTAAAAACATAGATAGGACCCTGGAGACGGTCAAGACTTCATTAGCTAGTCAAATATATCTCACCTCTCAGCCTTGGTCATCTTCACAGGTGTAGCAAGCATCAGATCTAGTTTCTTCTGAATATTGTTGGGGCCCAGCACCAGCCTCTTCCGGCCAACGCTGGACCCCTGGCCCCCGTCGGGGCATATCTCCGTAGCCTTGTGCCAGTAGAACTGGGTCCAGTCGAATGTAGGGCTCTTGCCGGAGGAACTCTCCTCGGAGAGGTGTGAAGTTGGTTGTGGTATGTCTGGGATGTCAGTTGGTCTATGGAAACAATATTTTCACAAAATTAATTACTGGCTTCATAAAAATAGCATATTGAAAATGCATTTAATTTAAAAATCTCATTCAGTGCAAATGCTTTCACTTTTTATTATTGTTTAAAATAAGAGTCACGTGGAGATTAACATGTTAACAGTATAACAGTAGAGATGCCAAGAAAATTCGGCAAATATTCGGTATTCGGCCTAATCAGCCACTTTTTTTGCTATTCTGTATTGGGCCGCATATTGCGAACCATTCGGCCGAATACCGAATATAAAATCATGAAAAAGAAACGCATAATATTGGTCACAAAATTGTTATTTTAACAAAAAAAAATCTAATTAAATCCTTAAAATCTATCAGTGGTAAGTTATATCATGAAGAATGATTTTTATTTTTTAAGATCACAAGTCGCGGCATTAATGCCGCCAAAAAAACTTACGTAGCAAAATCTACATCGCAACAAAAAGAAACGCAACGCCATCTATCCCGACAGCTACGAACTAACAGAACCAAAACCTGCATCGCGGTATCAGAGTTTACCAGTTTACCGTGCAATTTGAACAGATACAACAGTCCGAATATCAACTATCGGGCAGTTGCCCACCGGAGACAACAACCGTCCGGTCGGAGTATACTCCCTTTTCAACGGAGGTATCCGGGAGTTTACTCTCTGTACCAACCTCTATACACACTTTGAGGTAACAAAAAATGAGTATTGTGAATACTCGCAAATTAAATAAATACCGTAATTATCGCACACACTTCAATGATGGTCGGAACCTATCACTCGCGAAATGTACCAAGTGTCGCCGAATATTCTGTCGCCGATTATTCGTCGCTGCCGCCGAGAGCCTAGCCGAATATTTCAGAATTCGGCAAAAACTCTATTCGCATCTATAGTTAACATTTAGTTGACTTGACACCTGGTAGAAATGACGTTTGTGGAAAGTACAGTGTGCAAAAAAGTTTTCGTTTCCATATCATATTCTTATACGAAAATGATTGGTATTTATATTTTTTAAACTTGTACATGTTGCTTGTGCAAACCTATTCAAATCTTATATTACAATCTGTTTTCAAGGAAATATTGAAAGTAATCCTAATCATGGAAATATTACTATACATATACCAGAATAGCAAGTCAGTACTGGGAATGTGAAACTGGCATCAAGATTCAATATTGATAATTGTATTTAATGTATTCAATTTACAGCTTAGAAATTTAGAGATCAAACCTAATTGGTTAGGTATTTTAATTGTTTCCTTAAGTTGAGTAGGTACTCAAATTAATTAAAAAATTTAATTGATAAGTACTGAATAATTTGAACCTAATGGAACAATTCAATTTCGATGAAAATAATATAACGCAATGGTAACAGTGGCGCGTTCGATTTTGTGGATCATAACATTCTACTGCAGAAATTACATGGTTATGGTGTTAGAGGAAATATCCTCAAGCTCTTAGAATCTTACCTAAGTGATAGATTACAATCGACGGAAATCACTAGAATATGTGCTAAATCTAAATTAAAAACCACACATACCTCTGAACCAAGGTACATAAAATTTGGCGTGCCTCAAGGTAGCGTTCTGGAACCACCACTCTTCTTGATATATATAAACAACCTCCCAAAATTTACAGGGCAAAAAATGGTACTCTTTGCAGACGATAGCACGGCTGTTATAGAATGTAATAATCCAATCAATTATCAAAATGACATAAATAATTCTTTAAATAAAATAATCAATTGGCTTAATGATAATAATCTTATAATTAATTTAAATAAAACTAAAGTTGACAAACCACTAGTAAATGTTGCTTATGATAATAATAAAATAGAAGAAGTTAGTACTGCGAGGTTCTTAGGTATAACTATAGATGATAAACTAACTTGGAAACCTCATTTGAAAGAAATTTGCAAGCGATTAAGCAAATCATCATATTTATTATATCAGCTTTCAAAGAAAGTAAATACTGATACACTGTTAACAGCATATATCATGGACTAGTTGGCTCAGTTCTTCGGTATGGTCTTATTTTTTGGGGAAAATCAACAAATAGGGAGGGAGCTTGTTTTCAGGATGCAAAAAAGATGTTTACGTTGCATGTGTGGTTTAAAAACAACTGATAGTTGCATTCCATATTTTAAAAAGTTAAAAATATTACCTCTGCCTGCTTTATACATCCTGGAAGCGGCACTATTTGTAAAAATAAATCCATGTTTATTCAAAAAAATTTGTTCTGTAAAGAAAACTCCGATGCGTGCTCAATATATTAACGAACTATGTCTCGTGAAATGTAAAACTTCACTAATGAAAAAAAGTTTCTTTGGTGTTGCACCACAAATATATAATAAAATACCCGATAAAATAAAATGTATGCCATTGCCGAAGTTTAAAGGAACGCTTAATGGGTTACTGCTTGAGAAATGTTATTATACTATAGACAAATTTCTTAATGACGAATTCATATAACTGTATAATACTGACATTCATTTTTATATTTGACATTAACCGCTCAAGCCCAACATGTGAAAATTCCCTAATATAAAGTAAATCTTATGTAATAGGTAAATAAACATTAAATTCGCGATTAATTCGCGACACACCGGTGTGTCGCCGGGGCCGGACAGGTATCTTTACTATTTATCTCAATCTTAAAATTTTGACATAAAATTAAATTAATTATGAATAATAAAATTTAACGGCCATGCATGTGTTAATACAATCACATAAGTAAATAATTATAATGTAATACACTAATTAATAATATAGTAATTGTAATAAAATATTCTTCTTCTTAAATTAGCTTTTAATGAACTTACCGTGTTAGTTTGTTTGTTAGCATGTTGGCCAAATCTTTATAATTTGTATGCCAAATGGCAAAGCATAGCGCACTACCAAAATTACCTTGTATGTAATATGTTTACCTATGTTTACGATTAAATGATTTTGATTTGCTATCGTACCCAATCCGTGTACCCTATGCCATACACAAACTAAGTGTAACTACTCATGGCTCTGGTGCTATGGACCTATGAAAATAGTTTGTGTCGTGTTATTGCTGAGGAGACTATTATCATGTAAAAAAACCGGCCAAGTGTGGTGCTTTTTATAAGTTTATATTGTGTACAAAACAGGATCAGGTTTTATGTACTCTTGAAGCTTGATGTCTGCACTAAAAAATATTTCAGCCTAAAAAATCTTTTTTTATAATATGTTACTATTTTTTTTTTAATTATTTATAGGCACGCGCTTGACCACTATCTCAACTGATGGTAAGCGATCTAAACTATCAGATAAAAACTGCTTTTTTTATAATGCGCCAGCGCTTGAGTTCATTCTTGCCTCCTAGAAAACAATGTAGGATGAAGGGAATAATTTGCAAGTAAGATTTGAATTAAAATTCAAAAAAACTAGAAGTATGTTCAGCAGGTGCCTCTAACCAGCCAGTAAAAAGATGAATTTAAATTACTTCTACATGGGTACTTATGTAGAAAAACCATTTAAATAACAGCTAAGTATTCATTTATACTGTCAACTTGAAATATATCCTACACATGTTATTTAAAAACAAAATTGACATACTATTTGTAAAATCTTCATGAAAATTGTTACGTGTCAATATAGCTCAGCTTGGGTAGCAAACATAATCTAAAAGTATGTAGGAATATTATGGATTATGTTTTGAAATTTTTATTACAATTGCATTGCCATAAAACTATGATTACTCTACTATCAGGCAAACCTTGGCACAACAAAAAATTGACAAATATTCAGTTGAAATTACAGATTTCATAAAGCTCATCCTTTGCAAGCCGTAACATATTAAAAATTGCGCGTCAAAGCGAAATAAAAACTAATGTAAACAAAAACAAACTTACGGGGGTTCCTTTTTGAACGTTTCAGGGTCTTCGTACAAAGAGTTTCGATACACAGTCCTCCGGTTCAGCCTGTCCGGGGGCTCCGGATCCTGCGGCACCTCCGCCGGGTACGACGTCCATCGCGAAGCCTTAAACTCCTGGCTAATCTCACTGCCAATAGTGCCATTCCGATTCGCAAAATTTTGCGGAGACAGGTTTTTTATATCATAATACTTCGAATTCCCCCACAAACTATACGTATTCGCGTAAATATTATCATGAATAACCTGCTCATCGCACAAATCACTCATTATTTACTAAGAAAAACAAAAAATCATAACATTTGTTTATACTTTGTAAATGAACGCGAAAGGCGTGTTTTCACATTATTTCAAGTTAGTTTCACTGTTTACTCAAATATTATATTGCGGAATGCTAACGAAGCCAACGGATGTTATGTTTGTCGCGCAATTTAGTTGTTTTTACTATTTATTTAGAATAATATTTATTGATTCAATCGATCATGTACCATTCAACAATGACACTCATGCGTTTCAAGATTTCAAGGTTTGTAAGTTCATTCATTTCGAAATCAACAAACACTCTTGAAAATCATATGTTAGACAGAGACAGCTATATTAGTAACTGTTATGTAAGAAAAGATAAGAACGTAAAAAGAAACTCAACATTCAATTAGCTGTAACCTGAAACGCGGCACCTGCCTACTACGTTAATGTCAATTTTGACATTTTGTAATAACGTTCCAATTTATGTACGCAACGTTTTCAGCCTATTTTGACGCTACAATTTTAAAGTTTTGAGAAGTAAACATCATTTACCAAAATGGAGATGAAAATATCAAACAAAGAGTTACACTAACTTTGATTGGCTTATAATCTGACTGATGCTTATAGTTTTCTTCTCACACTGATCGAGTTGGCACTGGAAGGTGGTTTATTTAAAGTGCCTGCAGCTAGCTTTTTGACTTTGGGCCTATCCAAAGTTTCGGCCAGACCGCTCAAGCCAGATTTTCGCGTTTTTAATCTTTATTATTACTACTAGCTGTCTCCCGCGGCTTCGCTCCCGTCAACTGGCTACCTACCTACCTACCCTACACCTACCCTTCACATACATGCATACAAATAATTCTAATTTATTGAGGTATTTCTTTCCGACTTGCTAGACAAAAGTTGTGATAGCTCGGTTAATATACATGTTATAAAAATAATTTATAGCCAGCCACTCAGGAATAATGTAGCTTTCTACCAGTGAAAAATTTTTAGAATTGGATCATTAGTTCCATAGATTACCCCCTACATACAAACTTACCAATTTTACCTCTTTATAATATTAGTATAGATTACGAAAAGGAGTCAAACAAGGTGATCCGTTGTCCGGTTGTCTCCAAAACTTTTTACAGCAACGCTTGAAGAAGTCTTCAAAAATTTAGATACACACTGGCAGGACAAGGGCATTGCTGTCGGAGAAAGAAGATTAACAAATCTGCGCTTCGCCGACGACATTGTCCTTTTCTCTTCCTCAGCGGCTGAGTTAAGTCTTATGCTCGAACAACTGAGCCACGCCAGCCTCGAGGTCGGACTCAGAATGAATATGACGAAAACGAAGTTAATGACGAATAGCGCGAAACGTAAAGTAGACATCGAGGGCGTGGAGAATGTGTCCATGAGTAGGTACCTACATATACCTCGGTCAAATAGTCTCTTTCCTGGCGAGGCAAGATAAAGAAGTTGCTCGACGCATCGAAAACGCCTGGAAGAGCTATAGGTCGATGAAACACCTAATGAAGAAAGCACTGCCACTTTCCCTTAAAAATAAACTTATGGATATGTGCGTCCGCCGTCCTCCCTACCCTCACCTACGGAGCGCAAACGTGGTCATTAACAAAATGTCAAAAGTCCGCACTCGGGGTCTGCCAACGAGCAATAGAACGAAATATTCTTGGAGTGAAAATCAAAGACCGCATCAGAAACAGTAGGTATACTTCGTTCCAAAACACAAATCACAGACATAGGCAACTCAGTCGTTAATCTAAAATGGAACTGGGCTGGCCACATCTGCCGCATGTCGCAACAGAACTGGGCAAAAGTGGCCACTGATTGGGTTCTAAACAGGAACCGGCGACGCGGTAGGCCCAGGAGGAGATGGCGTGATGAATTAGACTCCTACCGAAAGGATTGGCCAGATGTAGCAAAGGACAGAGAACAGTGGAAGAAAGGAAGGTAGGCCTTTACCCTGCAGTGAGACAGTAGGTACAGACTCATAATAAATAAATAATAATAGTAAATTACTATTACTCAGTCACCAGCTGTGATCTAGCTGCAAACACGTTGTAGTAACACTGCCCGGCAATTGCCTGCAATGCCCGGTTTCTGAGGTACTTTATCGGTCGTTTATCTGTCCGTTATCCACCAACCTAAAAATGACGTTATGACAAATATCGTTATCGGACAGATAAAAAGCGCTGAAACCGGACATTAGTGGCTGTGTGAGGCAAGAAACAATGAAACAAATAGTAAATTCCAACATTTATTACTCTACAAATCCATAATAGCTATTTGATTGACAAAGTAAAACATTAGACAAGTAGCTGTATAACATGATTTCTTGATCTGACACTGTTAGCTTATAAATTAAATAATTACACTTAAAAGTTGATTAAAAACTCATCCAATGCCTTACTTTTTAAAGACTGCAGTAGTGTGTGAAAAAGATGCGGAATGGAACGCAAAACCCATTGATAGCTTATTACGTATTTTTTTCAAGTATCGTAAACAGCCTATCGGCTTTTACGTATTAAAATATTCCCTATTATATGCCCCAGCATATTTAGTTACCATTTTTTATTTTACATAAAATCACAACGCTGAAGAAAAAGCTAAACAATTCCCGCCAAATTGTTAAACAGACATCGCTCTCCTCTTTCCCACACACACAACTGCTGTCTATGTGTCTCTCTCGAACGGCCGAGCCGTTTACTCGGTCATCCAGTAGAAACGAGAGCCGAATCTTGCTGGCTTTTTCTCGGCGCCTTCAGGTAACGCCGGAGTAGCATCTGGGTACACCGCCTTCGGTTCCTCCAAAGGTTTTGGCCTGGAAAAATAGAATTGGCAATTGTTAGTGAAAAATCAATCTTATGATTAAAGCGTAAGTGCCTTGATTGAGTAACAACTGTGATGACATAAAAAAAATTGTTGAATTGACACTTTGTATCTATGGGAAGATTAACACTGCAGAAATCCCCATGCATAAGGCGTCGCGTGATCGTCGTCGCGTTCATTTGTACGACAAATGCAATAACGATTATTGCTTTCTATTAAGACGACGCCTAATCCTGTCCATCAGGCAAATTTAGGCCGCTTTCTATAATATATCTCAATCCCAATCTTGATCCCGATCCTTGTCTGTAACCAATCAAAGGTGAGGATTGTGTGGTGAAGGACACAAACTCGGCCGTTGATTGGTTACAGACAAGGATCGGAATCAAGATTGGGATTGAGATATATTATAGAAAGCGGCCGTTATACATCAACGTTCGGTTTGACGACGAAACTTGAAAAACGAATGCAATTTTTTTTAACGTCATGCGAATGGTGTGGTAGATGCGAAAGTTTCGCTTTTATACGTTCTTATTCTATGTTGTGTGACGTTTAGGGAGAATTGACGATTTTTTCAAATTCTGATGTCCTACCGCTGAGCATTGGTCGAAAAAGCTGACTTGGTGTTTATGAATGAAAGATCGTTCGGAGAACAACACACCGAGAGTGGAAGGTTCTGGTTAAAAGATATTTCATTGCCCAACAGCGGGATAAAAGACTTGAAAATTTAATATACCTTTTAGAATCGTGGATGCGAGCCTCACAGAAGTATCCGAATCCTGGACGCTCGATGTTCATCTTTTCAAGCACGCACTTGTCGAACACACCCTGGGTCTTGCGGCAACTGAAAACATAGTGTAACAGGTCAAAAATCCTACTTCCTACTAATATTATAAAGGTGAAAGTTTGTATGTTTGTGTAACAATCAGGAAAAAACCGCTGAAGTGATTTGGATGAAATTTGGCACAGATGTAGTTCATATCCTGGAATAAAAAATAGGCTACTTTTTATCCCGGAAAGTGGCATGGATTAATGGAGACTGATGAGGAAGTGGAACTTCAGAGCCGCTGCTGCCTTAGTACTACAGATTTACAAGTACCAGGGGACCAGAAACATCAAGTACCAGGAGACCAGAAATATGTTAAAGTATTGCCTGGGCTGGAATTGTGAGCGATTACGATTCAAAAGTACCAGGAGACCAGACATTTCAAAGTATTTATTTTTTTACATCCATCAGGAAACATTTCTAATTCCAATATTGACGCGGGCGAAGCCGCTGGCAGAAACTAGTACAAAATAAATTAAGGCGTCCTCCTAATACAAAACGACCGTCTAATTAAAACCGCGTTAATTTGTATAGCAAACTCGTCGCGCCGACAGAGGGCCCCTTTGCCGAACAAATTAACACGACGATCGCGTATTCGCGATCGTCGTGTAGTAAGTAACATGTAGAAGTCGCCTACCTGCTATCCACACACCTACCTGGTAAAATTTTAATCATTTTAATCCACATAAGGGGTCATTGTACTCATCATTATCAACAACTTTAACTATGGGACCAAACTCGTCAAAATGTAGGGAAAAGCTGATTTTTTTTCGCAATTTCAGGTTTGGTCCCAAAGTTGTTCATACTGATGAGTACAATGACCCCTTAAGAGGACTTAAACAATTAAGATTTTATCCTGTATAGATAATACTATACATATACAGATACACCCAAATGGTTAGGCTTCTGACGTTCTGGCTACCACACAACTATCAATGATCAACAAATGACACCCAACAAAATCAATTGTACTTAAAACATGCAATTGGGTGTAGTACTTTGTATAATAATATTCATCATCATCATCATCATCATCATCATCGTCATTACAGCCGAAAGACGTCCAGGTCTGGACATAGGCCTCCCCCAAATGGGAATTTCCATTAATCACCACGCTTGGCAGGCGGGTTGGCGATAGCAGTGTAGCTGTTGCAATGCACAGAGAATGCTGCTGCCCATTCTCTGGTGAGTCCCCTAGTCGCCTCTTACGACAACACGGGAAGTGATGGGATGGTGCTATTCTTTTATGTCCGACACCATACAGAGCCCTAATAATATTACAGACAGAGTATTAATAAAATTAACTTACTGACTCAAGCTATAATCCCCAGAACTCTTGTCAACACAGTGGCTGTACTGGTTAAACTCGTCCAGGCATGACTTCTTCACTTTGCGGAAGAAGTCCATTGTACACGCGGTGACTGCTTTGCCTTCGTTGATGCATTTCCGAGGGTCTTTTTCCTCCAAGCGACAGAGCATGAACTCCTGAAATATGAATGTTAATCAAAAATAAGATTTTCTTTATTTAAAATTTATGTACAATAGTGGGACTTAATGCAAACAAGGCATTCTCTACCAGTCAACCTTTGGGTTAAAAAGACTACACTGTGGTAGGTGTACAACAAATAAATAAGATTTAAAATGTAAAATTTACATTTAAAAGTTAGGTTTCACAGAGTAAGCTGAACATCTTTGACAAAAAGACTAATCTGTGTGAAGCATGAAGTGCCTTTGTGGTGTTTTTTTTACTACCATATAAAATTTTATAAATAAAATACACAATGAGAAGTGGTAGGAGAATAGAAAAGCTCTTGCCCTGTAGTAGGAAAACACAGGCACATAACAAAACATAACAATGATAGAGTTAGCATCCTCTTTTATTTTTTTTTAACAAACAGCAAAGACAAAGCGCTGCAGTACCTTGCATTGCTGGAACTACATGATTTGTTTGCACTAACTGATTGTTTGAAGAGCAAATAAATCAAAACAGCTTATTATTTAACTGTGAAATTTTAGGTAGGTAGGTTAAATATATGTTTATCCAGCAACTATTGCCCGAGCAAAGGCTTAAAAAAATTCATCTTCACCACAGATCATTTTATTTATTTAACACACCTATTCCAATGCTGTCCATTTAACACAAAGGTTAACTGGTAGAGAATGCCATTAATCACGCCTAAACACTAACTGTGTAAATGAAGTTTGTAAAATAAATAAATAAGAATGGTAAGGAATATTTTGGGGACAAAAGTAGTGTCTAAAGTCATCTTCTTGAAATTATATTTCATTTACATTGACAGACACATCAATTGACTGTATTCTGCTGTTGAGTTAAGTGCTGTTTGTTAGAATTTAGGTAGTTCGAAAATTACAATCTATCATAACATAACCTCAATAAAAGTTTGATTATGCAATCAATTTAAACCCTATCACAACAAAGGAGGAATTAAAACACAAACATTACAAACGTTTAATAAATAAAGCAATAGTTTTACTCACATTATTAGCTTTTTCACAATATTTTCCTAAATGAAAAGAACCAGCGATCAGAGTTGCTGTTGATAAATTGACCTCATCCACAGTCAATTCGGAGTCCTCCGGCAGATGAACATCCATGGACACCACCATTTTATCTTATTTTAATACACACAATCAATTTAGATGTTATTTTTCGGAATAAATAGTGAAATTTCTTCCACAAAATTCGTGGAAGAAATTGGAGAGTTATCCTAAATTTTGAGATGATCGGTTCAAATTGGATAAAAAGAGACAAACTGTGACATTTTACTTATACGCGAAAGAGATAGACATAAAGAAATGAGGTTTCAATTTTGGTAGGGCATTATCATTTGACATTGACAGCAAAATTGAAAACTACGTTCCAGTCGACGTTACAGTTACCTACAGCTGAAGTTTTGTTTTTTTGTTAAATAAAATAAATAAAACAAACGGATTGCATGCACGTATAATAATCATTTATTTAACTTAATTAGGACTAGAATCAACAAAAAACATTAATAGCTTCACAAAAACTTCTTTCATATTGTAAGAGGTCGCGTTTACTTTACCGTTTCATGTTTTGCAGTTGTTTCGGATAGTAAGCTTCAATCGGCACATTATATTCTTGTGTTTCACCTGCGCATATGAAAGAAGGCAGTCAGAAATACGTTCATTTTTTTAAAAGCCCTAGTGATACAGTCGCCAGCACATCAAGCAACAACAATCTGTCAAAATTCTTTAATAGATTTTCAACTTTATCGCTACAGAGTTAGATTCAAGATTGATCGGGAAAATTTGACAGTTTCGGGTAGCTTGATGTTCTGGCGTCTCTACAATAAATTATTATTTACCTTCGTAAAGATCAAAGTTTTCTGAAGGCAGCTGATAGAACTTGGGGATGTCATAGCGGTTTTCCTGTAAAAATAAATGACATCAGTCAAATCAATTTTTCAGTGTTCCTTGAAAATTGTGTCCCTTAGGTTACGGGTCGTCTCTTCTCAACGGAGTCGAGGAGACTACACTAGCTAACAACGATGAAAGAGATTAATAACTATATCCGTCTTTCTCATACTCCAGATACCTACGACCTGAGAGAGATCAGGCCTATAGGTAATTGACCGAAGGTATTGGCTTAACATGCTCTCTACGGGGGCGCCACTGTCACACTACCTTTTTATCACCGTGCTGTCTGAAAGACCCAATAACTTTTTCTGACCCAACCTGGGGTTTGAAACCTGGAGCTATAGTTCCATTAAGCCATTAGTCAGTCATAGTAAAGTAATAAGATAATTATTTTAGTAGACTTACCGAGTCATAGTTTCTTCTGCCCATGCGTGGAATATTCTTATTCGTTTTAATGACATAACCAAAGCTTCCTTGATCGAATGGAGTTTCTTCATTACTCCTTCCGACCCTTGGCACATTATTAGGCTTAATAAAGGACCCTTCAGTCCCACTGAAAAAGTGAATGAGGCAGTATGCCATTAATACCGTTGCCAATTTAGAGTTCATTTTAAAGTTTTTAAAATGGCGGGAGTTTCGTAGAGAGCCGAAAACTGAATGATGTCGAGTTGTAGTTTTCTGGCTATTTTATACTAAAATGTTTCGATTGATCCCGTATAGTGTAAAGATCTAATCAAAATCCATTTAGGTACTTACTTGTTCAGAATTTTAAGTAGGTGCAAGATTTTATCAGGAAATTCATGATGCGGGTAGGAAGATTGTTATCTATGGTAGGTAGAAACAGCGAAATACCCATTACACTTTGGTCCATCTTGGACGAACATTGCAGACCTCTTCAAGATCAACATCAGCACACAAGCTTCCTACAAGAAGTCAATTTGAGCGAACTGTTATAAGCTCGTTTTTCATCAGTGAATTCTCTAAACGCTGTTACGCAGTTGTAGGTACTTATATTATCTACTAACCACCTCTGCTATCTGCTTACCCACTCGACGAATAGTTACAATACAGGCGAGATGTTATTCAATGTCATCAGAAAATGCTCTATTCTGTGTTTCTAAGGTTTGAGCTAAGACAAAATGAATGAATGTAGGTAAGTACCAACAATACGGCGAAAAAGTATTTTGCTAGGAGCCGAATTTAGGTATGCTTAATTGTTCTTTCCAGACAAACCCTGCCCTAAATTGACCCCAGCTTTGACGGAGCTTCCACACTTTGGACGTACCACCTAGGTTTTTAACTATAAAACTTTGTAAAAGTAGGTACCTAGCGCAGGACTTGGAAAAAATAAAGCAAGTTAAGAAGATGGTAACCTGCCTAACTACCCAGGGTGCGCACGCACCACGTTTCCCAACTCAAATCCCAACTTGTGTCGCCATTCATCGACACAGTTTTAGGAATAATGCACAGGCCATCTAGGTAGCAGGAGGAGCTCGTGGCACGCACGGATCGACCTTCAAGGTTGAGCAACTCTTACCGAGTTCGATCTGTGGATGGGTGACCATCTTAATATACCGAAGCTCCCCGTCCCCGGTTCCTTGGAAAGCACGTTCAGCCATTGGTCCCGGTTCTTTTTGTAGATCTTTGGCAAACGTTACCTACAGATTGCCACCCAGAAGAGAAGCCCACCCCAATATTGTTGGGGAATGACTAGGCTGATGATGATGCAACAGCCATCTAGGAATGTGCAAAATAAAACAAATGTTTTTTTTTTTAAGTTCGTATTAATATTAATTTTTATTCCACTTATTTTATTATTTTACATCCTGATAGAAATAATTTAATAGCCGTATCTATTATGCTGCGCCAGTACTTCTGGTATAAAGACTTGGTAC
Organism: Melanchra persicariae; assembly: GCA_947386135.1. Taxonomy (NCBI): domain Eukaryota; kingdom Metazoa; phylum Arthropoda; class Insecta; order Lepidoptera; family Noctuidae; genus Melanchra; species Melanchra persicariae. Next base: position 9,823,632 of record OX376670.1, on the reverse strand, counting down.
TTCGGCGTGGTACCTCCTTTCTCTATGATGGCTTGAACCAGGGAGAATGGGTCCAGCTTCTTTTTCACGACCAGGAATCTGTAATAGAAAGATTAATTTTATTGTGTCATTTACCTAGTTCGCACCTATGTCGGGGTCGGCTTCCAGTGTAAACTGATGCAGCTGACAGTAACTGGGTAGCACGGTACATCTTGGCAAGACTTGTGTCACGTTTTTAGGGTTCCGTACGCAAAGGGTAAAAACTGGACCCTATTACAAAGCTCCGCTGTTCGTCTGTCACCAGGCTATATCTCATGAATCGTGATAGCTAGACAGTTGAAATTTTCACAGATGATGTATTTCTGTTGCCGCTATAACAACAAATACTAAAAAAAACTTTTTAACAAAAAAAAAAGGAACCGACTTCAAAGTTTTTTATTTTAAGGCGCTTCCGTGATCAAATGACCTTGAGCATTCGTTCCCTCTTTGCCGCACCCCACCTCTACAATACTTCGTTAAACACTACTAGCGCCATCTGGTGAACAATTTACGAATACAAGTAAAAGTCACAGACCTTAGAATTCACAGACACGGCGAAGCAAAAAGGAGGGTTATGAATTTGACCGGTATGTATGTGTATGTTCATCTGTTCACTCACAACTTCTAAAACATCAACCATTCGATAGATGATGATCGTGATGGGTCGTGATCGATATCTGAATGAATGAATGTGGTGAATTTGGTCAAAATGAAAATCCAAGATTGCGGCTGCAAAAACTTTCATAATTTTCATGGTTTTTGAGGCTGTTAAAGCTGATAGTGAAGTAAAAATGAAAATTCAATATGGTGGCTGCGAAAGTTTTGTTTTTTATTTAAATCATCATGGAAGAAGGAACTTCGTTTCTGACATTTCTAGTTTACATATCCCCAAAATCTAAATAACGGGTACATGTAAGTGTGTTTACGTCAGAAGGTTCGTTACCTACACTTCTATCTATAACTGCTGTCAACTCAATCTCTTTATTTAATTGAGGTTCAATATTTTCTTTATTTTTTTTCTTTCTCCTCATTGCCTTTTCGATGAATGAAGGATTTCTTATATTCATACCTCGAGGGTACCGGGGGTCGAGTAATTCTGGCAACAAACAATCTACATAAAATGATGAAAGCTTTTCTTTCATATTCTCCTTCCAGAATTTATCGTCTCTATCGATGTATTCCGTTTTTAGCGGAAGGTTCTCATTTGACCAAACTGCAAATAAGCACTTTGATCGTTTAGTAACGTGTAGTTGCCCCTGCACTTGAACTATCAAGTGCAGGGGCAACTACAAGGGCTAAAAATCAATAAAAACCACCAATGGTACTAACGATTGGTGGTTTTTATTGATTTCCGGTCCCTTTTTGTGATTTTCCAAAAGCTCACTTTTCTTTTTTTATGGCTTCTTCTAAACCCAATTTGAATGCCGTTATCGGGCATTTCATTTCAACAATAGTGTCGTCGCTACATAAGCCATCTGGAGTGGTACCTAAAAATGGCAACTCTTCGTCAATAAATAGACCACAAGGTTCAATTTTAATATTTTCTTGCCTTTCTAATTGCTTGATAGTAATGTTTTCATTGTCTTTGCCATGTTTAATTGACGACACATGGTCAATGTTGGTTTTGTACAATAAGTCTCTTACAAAGTTATGACAACGTGTTTCATTTCGCCGTTAGACAACTTTTCCAAAGTTGGAAGCGGTTAATAGCGACCTACGCAACTCTAGCCAGTCGCTGCATTCACATTGTAAAACGGTTGTCCGTTTGATTAAACTTCTTTCCTCATCAGTTTTCTTTAAATTTTCCATAACATTTTCTTTAATTTTGTTGAAAACATCGATTGGCATGTCAGGTTTTGTGCAGTCTTGATCATAATTGTGGTCCTGTTTCGATTTTTCTAAGAACAAGGCACGCTTTTTTGGTTTCCTATTTAGCTTCATTTTCGCATTTTTTTTTATTCTTTTACTTTCTAGCCGTTATATTTTGCCTTGAGGGTTGTTCCCTTTATTAATAGATTTATATAGGAGGGAAATTTAAAAATTTAATTACAAAGGTAGGCATTTAGCGGAATAAAAGTAGGTAAACTTTGCATAATGCATCAAATTACTTACAGAATGTCATTCATCTAGAGCTGTAGCTTACTTTATAATAAAATGCTTCTTATGACAATAACACAATCGTAGCGTCTTTTCGCAGTAAAAAACGACGGTTGATAAGTAGGTACCTACATATACTCTATGGTAGGTACTCATATAATCTACACTAATATTATAAAGAGGAAAGATTTGTTTGTTTGTTTGTTTGTTTGAAATGAATAGGCTCCGAAACTACTGGACCAATTTGAAAAATTCTTTCACCAGTAGAATCCTACATTATCAGAGATGGACATAGGCTATAGAATATTTTCAAAAAAGTTAGGGATCCGTATGAAAACTTCGATAATGTGACCCAAGGTGTGCGAAAAAATCCTTATATCGCGTACGCTGCGGAATCTATTGACAATAGAGCAAAGTGATGTACTACAGTTTTATAGAGGTCATCAATATCTACAAAAAAGTCCGCGATACCATATGTCTAACTATTATGGATAAGTCACCATGACCGCTTTTTGTTAATATTAGTCAAGCAAATCCCATGGTGAAATAAAAAATGGTGATTATAGTACCATGGTATTAATCCTTATCCATTTAAATGGTTTGATAATTAAGGTTGATTATGTCCGTGTAAATTACACTTTAAATCATTGAAATCGGACCTTTCGTTCAAAAGTTACGACGGTAATAAACATGCTCGGAGTAAGAAAAATGTCGCGGCTTGAGCGAACTGGTGAGAATCGTATCAATGCTTGGTCCGATGACGTTGAAACACCACGGCATTTAAATGTTTTCGATAAAACAATAAGAATATCAAATGTTTGGATTTTTCGAAAATCAACTAGGTACATACATAATAAGGGGTGAAGCAGGGGTGAATGAGTTTTTAGGGGAGGAAATTATAGCTTGCTTCAATTTACGTCGGAATTCTATGAATAAACTAAAAGTGGGATAATTGCAACAGATCATGTACCTAACAATTTTTGCATAATCAACCTCTGACGGGCTGAACGGGGTGAACAGTTGCGCTGAACCAATAATGAGAATCGTTGTGCTTAATTTTCCAAAACTAACCTTTATAAGGGGATATGTATAGGGGCGTTGCAGTTTGTGGAGTACCTACTATCCCCACGCGGACGAAGTCGCGGGCGAAGTGCTAGTATTAAACATTTTTGAAAACAAAACACGGAGCGAAGACGACGAGAGCGACACGGCCTCCTCGTACGAAAGCGCGCAGCGCACTGCCGCCCGCACCCCGCTCATGCCTTTTTATCATAGAATTCACACAATTATCTTAATAAAAAAAGACAAGCGATCTTTTTAAATTAAATGAAACGTGAATAATTTAGATTTATAAATTACCTATCCATTAGTCTAATCCTCAAATGATTAGAACGTTGCCTTTAGCAACAGATACAAGAAATCAATAATTTTAGTCATTTTTTAAAAGTCTATTTTAAATGTATTTATAATACACTAGCTGTCCCCCGCGGCTTCGCTCCCGTCAACTGGCTACCTACTTACCTACCCTACACCTACCCTACACCTACCCTACACCTACCCTACACCTACCCTACACCTACCCTACACCTACCCTACACCTACCCTACACCTACCCTACACCTACCCTACACCTACCCTACACCTACCCTACACCTACCCTACACCTACCCTACACCTACCCTACACCTACCCTACACCTACCCTACACCTACCCTACACCTACCCTACACCTACCCTACACCTACCCTACACCTACCCTACACCTACCCTACACCTACCCTACACCTACCCTACACCTACCCTACACCTACCCTACAGCTACCCTACACCTACCCTACACCTACCCTACACCTACCCTACACCTACCCTACACCTACCCTACACCTACCCTACCCCTACCCTACACCTACCCTACACCTACCCTACACCTACCCTACACCTACCCTACACCTACCCTACACCTACCCTAAGGATTCTTAAATTTTCTAATTTTTTTTTTTTTTTTTTTTTTTTCATAAGAACCTTCTCCTGACCATAACAAACACAACAAAAAAAGAATTATCGAAATCGGTTCAGCCGTTCACACGTGATGCCGTGACAACGCGAAACGGGTTTCATTTTTATATATATAGATAAAAACAAATTAAAACGTGGAATGTGATGATAGGATATCAAAAATTAATGATGTGCTTTTAGATGTAGTTTATTTCTCTTATCTAATGATGAGTTAATAGCCTCTGAATAACGAAGAAAAACGCACTAGCGCAAGGTTTTGGTCGGGGTAAAGCCTTAAGAAAAGTTTTATATTTTTCACTTTTTAGTGGTACCCCACACCTAAGAACACCACTGGAAAGTCGCAGGAAAACAAAAATACGCAATTTCGTATAGTCCAGTTAAGCAGTTAATAGCCTTTGCGTGTTAACCTGCCAGTGGCCATGCCTAAAAAAAAGGCTCCCATACAACAAACGTAATTTTTTCCCGTTTTTTATAGATAATGGTACGAAACTCTTCGTGCGCCAGTGCGACTCGCACTTGGCCGGTTTTATTTTAATTCTGACAATCCGTAACGTCTGCCAAAGATCTACAAACGATGTCATTTGTAGATCTTTGGCAGACGTTACAGTATTTTACATTGAGCGACTGTCTACCTAACCTCTGTAACCAGTAACTGGGTAACTTGAATCTCCTCGGAAGACGGGTGTCAGATTTTCTGGCTTCTGACCACCATAATGATTTTCAAAGATCTTCAAGTCACAGCAGGGATAAACGACGTAACGTGCTTTTCAAGGTATGATGGGTCATCCATGTACCAACCGACCTCCGCAAGCGTCGCTTAACCGAGAAAATCGACTCGTGCGGCTGTTTTTATTTAGCAACGAGCTCCTCAGCTTTTTCCGTCCGAAAGAGACACTCAAAGTCGACAACTTAGTTATCCCTTCAAGGTCAATGCTGACAGTGTTGGAAGCGATATACCCCTGCTATCTAATTTAATCCACTCTTACTTCTGTGTGTAGTGAATTAAAAAGGCTAGTGAACTTGACAAACAAAAATCAAGGTCAAATAAACCTATCATCTCCTTCAAGGTCAAGGTCACCAAAGATATTATTGAAAATGTGAAAGATTATATAAACCGGCCAAACGCAAGTCAGACTCGCGCGCTAAGGTTTCCAAAGAAAATTCCATTTTGAAGTGAAAACCTCTTTAGGCGCGTTGAGCACTTTTTGGATGAATAAAAATCATGGAACTCGCGTCATCGTCACCGAACGCTTTCCATGAGCTATATGTATACTGTGAATATATGTGTAGGTACTTTTTGGGTGAACAAAAAGCGTGAAACTCGCATCATCGTCAACGCACGCTTCCCATGCACAGACAATACAATATTACTTAGTTTTCACTTCTATCGGAAGTCCCCAAAGACTGACATAGTTTTTTTTTAAAATGTTCTTTTAAAACTATAGAATTCTTATAATTTTCGTGTAGTCAAAGAACTATTCTCTTTATTTTCTAGACAGCAGATTCGGAGAAAATTTACTGTGACAAACGTAAAGACAGACACCAGTCAGACAGACAGACACACAGAAGTCGTGCGTGAACTCACCACTCCCCATAGCTCCGGGACGCCAGCCTATTCTTCTACAACTCGTAGTGTAGCACGGCGCGCTCCTCCTTACTGAAGTCGTGCGTGAACACACTCACCTCTCGGCGCCCTCCCCATAGCTCTCGGTCGCCAGCCCAGTCTTTTTCGCTGCGTGGTGTAGCACGGCGCGCTCCTCCTTACTGAAGTCGTGCTTAAACACACTCACCTCTCGGCGCCCTCACCATAGCTCTGGGACGCCAGCCCAGTCTACTGCGCTGCGTGGTGTAGCACGGCGCGCTCCTCCTTACTGGAGTCGTGCGTGAACACACTCACCTCTCGGCACCCTCCCCATAGCTCCGGGACGCCAGCCCAGTCTTCTGCGCTGCGTGGTGTAGCACGGCGCGCTCCTCCTTACTGAAGTCGTGCGTGAACACACTCACCTCTCGGCGCCCTCCCCATAGCTCCGGGACGCCAGCCCAGTCTTCTGCGCTGCGTGGTGTAGCACGGCGCGCTCCTCCTTACTGAAGTCGTGCGTGAACACACTCACCTCTCGGCGCCCTCACCATAGCTCCGGGACGCCAGCCCAGTCTACTGCGCTGCGTGGTGTAGCACGGCGCGCTCCTCCTTACTGAAGTCGTGCGTGAACACACTCACCTCTCGGCGCCCTCACCATAGCTCTGGGACGCCAGCCCAGTCTACTGCGCTGCGTGGTGTAGCACGGCGCGCTCCTCCTTACTGAAGTCGTGCGTGAGCACACTCACCTCTCGGCGCCCTCACCATAGCTCTGGGACGCCAGCCCAGTCTACTGCGCTGCGTGGTGTAGCACGGCGCGCTCCTCCTTACTGAAGTCGTGCGTGAACACACTCACCTCTCGGCGCCCTCCCCATAGCTCCGGGACGCCAGCCCAGTCTTCTGCGCTGCGTGGTGTAGCACGGCGCGCTCTTCCTTACTGAAGTCGTTCGTGAACACTAGGTCCAGTTCGAAGGTGTCGGACGCTAGGTAGCGCTGCATGAGAGCGTGCGCCGCACGCCGCAGCATGCGGACGTCTTGTGCGCTGCCGAGGCCGGCGCGGTTTACCTGCAAATTAAACTTGATTAAGTTTCGCTACTTTGTCGAGACACATTTGACTTGCAGTGCGAAAACATTGGTTGGTCAGATTCAAATATCTATCTTCTTTACGACGTGTAACAGAATAAACGCAATATCTCTTAAGGGGTCATTGTACTCTATATTGTAATAAATAATAAAAATCATGCAAAATAATAAAAAAAATGTAAGCAAACGGTTTTATTTTGACCCATTGTGATAAAATTTACACTCATTTTGAGACGTGCTCATTTTGAGAAGTGCTATTTTGAGAAGTGTACATTCTGCGTCAAACCTATTTAACCATGGCAGAGCTATCGATGTGGCGACATGCTGATCGCACAATGTTTGACCCTGCCAGTGGATTAGCACATTTGAGTGGTCTAATTTATTACAATCTGGATAAAAATATCCCCTGTATCAATCCTGCAATAAGGTTGCCCTTTTTATAAATGGGAAATCATCAAATGAAATGAAGGGAGTGTCAGACTACTTACTAAAACCCATTCGTGTTCCTCATGCCCTTTGCGTTCCAGGGCCGCGGTGACTCCTTCGAACAAATTCCGCTACCCTGGCAGGAATAAGGTTGCCCTAGCTTCCCAAGTTCGCCACTTTTGATACCTAATGTGGTTCACACTCACCATTTGTAAGTTCGGTTTGATGGGTTCTGAGATGCCTTGCGCGTCGACGCCCAGGCCACCGCCTTGCCAACCCATCATTTTCATCATTCTGGAATTTAACAGAAAAAATAATTACAGCTGCCCCATTGGTTCAGTGGTGAACGAAAAAAAAAAATTAAACGTCACGCACAAAGGAAGAATGGCAGACTCAATGTCTAAGGCGTTCGTCCTAATTGGCTAACGATCGTACGAGTTACCGATGCGATTTCGTTGCACGAGTTAAACACACATTTCTTTAGTGTCCTAATTGAAGCTTGCGAATCATCGAGTGGGCACAGGAACATTTTCACGATCATTTTCATCGCGGGACGAAATCGCATCGTTAACTCGTACGATCGTTAGCCAATTAGGACGACGACGCCTTAGGCATTATCTACCAGTCAACCAAGGATGATGAAGAAATAACATGGCAGGTTCCTCTTTATCATTCTTGTCTATCTGTCCGTCTGTCACAGCCGAATTTTTCCGAATCTAGTACACCGATACAGTTGAACTTTGGTATACATATAATCTTCTGTGACCACGGACGCGTAACGAAAATAAATACATTTTGAAAATGGGTCAAGTTTTGGGAGGAAATTAAAAAAAGGGCTCATCGTTAGGGCCTCAAAAGTATGTTTTTTTTTGGTAATTTTGAAATATTCCATCCCGAAGTCTCTCCCTTATCACCGAAACTATCGAGCCTGAAAAGTTGAAAAAATACAGTTTTGCAAATGCAGGTCTTTACATAGATTAAAGGAAAACCTAAAATCTATTACAATAAAGTAACATGCACTTGCATGTGAGTGTGCGGCGGTTTTTTTTAAATAAGTTATTTGATTTGATTAATCGAGGGTTTTCTCCGTTGTCATGACGTCTAAGGCTCCGTTTCTCGAACGAAAATATCACAAAATTACTGTGACAAATCCACCTATGATTGGTAGAATGAGTTTTTTTTTTATTGAGGAATGGGCTTGCTCTTGACCTCGATCACGCCTGATGGAAAGCGATAGATGAGGTCTATGATGGAGCGACCGTGCACAGAAGATGCCTGTTCACTCTTGCTTTGAAGGCAGACGGGTTATATCTGGAAGGGAACACAGACGCTGGCAGAGTTCCGCATTTTGGCCGTGTTTACAACAGTCAAACATTACTTGACTTGCATTTAATTTCTGACGGGTCGATAATGTTTTTCCAGGAACCGCAGGTAATTCAAAAAGAGAGGAGGAAGTTTCATTAGATTGTCTATCATTAACAGTTTGTCTGCGTAGTAGGTAACAATAGGCTCGATGCCCGACCCCTATACATGGAAATTACAACATTAGGTACCGATGATTTTCGAAAATACACTTTTGCCTTTCCTTTTCAGAATACACATGTCACATACGCGATGTTAATATATTATACTAACTTCATAGCCACAGAATTCTCTATCGGAGTCCCGAACATGTCATCTTTCTTCTTCCCCGACACATCGCTGACACTTATTCTTGCATCTCCTTGCGCTATGAACTGTTCCTTTATTAGAACGCTGACTACTTCGCGACGTAACCTCTGTAGACAAAGATCATTAGAAGATTATTTAGTGGACACAGGACAAATGAAGCTGGAAAAGTAATGTACAAGAATTGATAATTAAAAGCGTTACCCGTTTAAAGTCGGACCATAAAAATGTAATGTGTCCAAACACCAGAGTGCCATTAATTCTACTAATTTTTAAGCAACGTTCGCATTCGGATGTCAGTCGGAATCTGCTAAAATTGTATGGAAATTCAGGCTTCTTTAATAGATTACGACTGAGATGCATATGCCAACGTTGCAAATTAGTAGAATTGGCCTTCTGACCTCAATAACCGACGGTTACTTCGTTACTTAAATGTCTCCGTGGTCGAGTGGTTTAGGCGCTTGCCTTATGACCCGGTTGTCGTGGGTTCGATTCCCACGGGAAGCATACTTTGTAAAGTTGTTTCCAGTTTGGCTAGGACATTACAGGCTTGAATCACCTGATTGTCTGATAAAAATATGATTCCGTGCTTCGAAAGGCACGTATAAGCCGGTGGTACCGGCCGCCAAATGGCGGTCGTCAAATAAACCATGTCAGAGGCCCTTGAGGCGGTTTAGAAAGTCTGACACTAGGGTGTGCGGGGTTGTTAGACCTTACTGCCCACACGATAAGCAACAACAACTTCGTTACTTGAGACGAATCTAATGATATATCATTTGACAAAATCTATCTGAGCTATAAAGGAATTAGGATGTTTCAAAGAAATATACTGATATATACATACATACTCTCGAAAAACAACACCCTCCATCTGGGGCAGTCGGGTAAAAATAAGGGCTTTTGTCGCTTAGTGCCCCTAGCAGGTGTAAGTATTGGCTTTGAGCGCATAGTCTACTTAAAAGCGTTCTCACGGTATTTCATACAAAGTTGCAAATGCATACCCTTGAAAATTAATTAACCGATTTTTATTAAGCTTGATACGATTTCTAAAAAGATTTCATACAAACTTTAAGAGCGTTTACGCCCTACGGCATATCATACAAACTTTCAAGTCCTTATTTTTCGAAATGAATGAACCGATTTTAATGAAACTTGGTGTACATGTCATGCACGCTAGATTCTTCTTCTTCAATCAATTCCTCATTACTGAGGATCGTGGTCATTGGACCCTTTTAAGCGGACAATCTGTCTCCATCGATTCCGGTCTAAAGTTGCCATCACCACCTGCTGGAATTTGCTTGATGACATAGCTTCTTTCACTTGGTCAAACCATCGTGTTGGCGACCGGCCTCGTGCTCTCTTTCCTTCGGTATTGCCAATAATTACCAGATTCTTTATTCATTCCAGATAGACCAATGAAATAGATAGAGAACAGGCTTCTAGGGCTAAAGGTAGTTCATGCAAAGATATAGAATGTTCTCGAGAAATACTTTCAATTGGGTTGCGAATTTTGCTGAGATTTAAAAAACGCTCACAAAAAAGAATGAAACACTTGGATTCTGAACCTAACAGTTGGGGCAATAAGAGCGAGTTTCTGAGTGTGTTGAAAAAGGATTTACGCTATGGAATACAACATTTTTATTTATTATATACTTTATTGTACACCTCATTATAAGAACAGGACAAACATTTATAAAAATAAGTGTACAATGGGCGTTCTTATCGCACAAGGCAATCTCTTACAGACAACCTTTGGGTGGAACTTTGAACATACATACCTCCCAAGCAATAATCTCGGTAGCGTTCCTCGCCTCCACTTTAGTCCCGCCAGTAGCTTGCGCCAGCAACTTCTGGTTGATACACAGAGAGTAGATTTTGTTCTCATACCCGTTCGTTAAGTTCACGCCACATACTTGACAGCTAGCTGAAAAATATTCAGTAGGATTATCTTGAAAGGCAAAAGATACGACGTGATGAGGGTTTTCTATAATGACGTACATCAGATGGCAGCACTGAGGCGTCAGGTCAAGGCATCTGTGAAGACGCTTGTTTTCCGACAATATTTAAATTGACGTCAAGGTAATGTTTACGTCTAAGAAAATTTGAATTTCGCGGGCTACCCTGGCGCTTTCACCTTAACTTACGTTTTCAAAATAGAATGCTCTTCTCTAGCCTAAGTGGCGATAACTGACGCCGTGAATTTTCCCGAAAACCCTAATTGTTAGTAAAAATATCAGGTATTTTTTCAAGGTCAAAACGAAACATGTTCAAGGCCATTATGAGATGACCTTGAATATTTTATAAGAATTTATTATGGAGATAAGATTAACTACACTAAAAGTTGTTGGTTAATTAGTCATAAGTATGATATAAGAGTTCTTTTAGAATAAGGGCTTCATCAAGTTTTTTTTTTATTTTTTTGCTATATTATGATTGTGTTATATAAAATGAATGTGAAGTTACATTCATTTTGCAATAGTTTTCCTTCCAAAAACTGGGCAAATGGGGATAGAATTCATAATAATATTTTTTGTTGCATTTAATTTAACTCGCAAATTCTATAAGTGTCTCACTTTGTATATTCCACAATTTCCTCGCCCACGGCCGAACCAACAGCACCATTCGTCCAAACGTAGACTGAAACATATCGTGTCTAAACAGTCTAACATCCAAGCACTTTATACTCAGCATTTGTTTTATATAGTCATCTGCATCTATTAAATCTGAGGTTTTTCGATCACTTGTTGATGTTGTTGCATTATCTTTTATTTCAATATCCTCATCCGACGCATCATCTTTGTGACCTTGACCTTCATCGTCAGATTTCTTTTCATCTATTTGTTGGTCCGGTGTTTGACCTTGGGGTACGAACGCAATGTGACTAGATTTCGGTTTATGTTCAGTAACAATTTCTCCCCCGACTCGTTTGATTCCTCGTGCTCTGTCTTCAGCTGCTGTTGATGCGGAAACAAATGTCCTTTGCAGTTTTGTTTTCTTTTTGTCTTTATATTTTTGTCCTACCTGGAAGATTAAGATACAGTATAGTTATTACATAATCAACCTATTGCACTCCCACTACTGGAGTATTTTTATATGCAGAAAGACAAAACTAACAATATGCTTGCCTAGCCTTTTCCCAAACTTTGCTGGGACGGGCTTCCCGTCTAACCGGATACAACTGAATACAAGTAGGTATTTTGCATAAAGCGACTGCCAGTTACTGGGTAACACAATACCTCGAGCCTGCTGCCTGTGTTTGACTTCTGACAACCCATAACAAGTCTTGTTAATTGAAAAGAACTTGTTGGAGTTTGTCACACAGAGCATAATCTCCTTGCACATTAAGGCCGATTTACATCAGACGAGCGAATGCTCATTATATCCCCACTCTATTAAATTATTTTAGTGTAAACAGTCGCAGAGCATTCTTTCGTTGTTCTGTCTGCGTTCGCGAAGATTCTAGGAACATTCTAGATTTTTTTAGAATGCTCGCTCGAGTGATCTAGAGCGTGCAAACAGTAGCCAAGAGCGTTCTTGCGCGCTCGGACGTGCTCGCTCGCCGGAGCGGTATCTTCAAAGCGTTCTTGTGTGCTAGCTACTTGAATAGGTACCTACGTAGGTACTATCGATTTAATTATGGATTGGTCTCAAGAAAAATGTCTATTATTGATAGACGCCTACCAAAATGACAGATGTCTGTGGGATCCTACTTTTGAACACTGTAAAAATCTCGCAAACAAGATGCTTGGCAGGAAATTGTAGATCTACTAGAATGTAATGCTGAAGAAGCAAAAAAAAAGATGGACTCGCTTCTTGCGTTTTACCGCCGAGAAAGGAACAGCTTATCTAAAATGGCGTGTTAGATAAAAAAAACTGGCCAAGTGCGAGTCGGACTCGCGCACGAAGAGTTTCGTACCATTATTTATAAAAACGGCAAAAAAATCCCGTTTGTTGTATGGGAAGGGAAACCCCACTTAAATATTTATTTAAAGCAGCAACAGAAATACATCATCTGTGAAAATTTCAACTGTATAGCTATCACGGTTCATGAGATACAGCCTGGTGATAGACAGACAGACGGACAGCAGTCTTAGTAATAGGGTCCCGTTTTTACCCTTTGAGTCCGGAGAGTCCTTTGAGTTTTGAGAACCCTAAAAAATATAAATGGGGATGCCAGATTACTTGGAAGAATGTGTAGCTGAGACAATGGTGGTGATACTGAACACTGTTCAATAAACTAAGAAAATGTTAGAGGACTTGACGGGAGAAAGTATGCATCTCGGAAAAGCATTCTATGGCTTAAAGCAGTCATGTCAAGTTCCCGAAACTGAATAGCGAGCTAGAAAGCTGATCCCTAGGTGTATACAGGGTGGAATTTTAAAGTGTGCGTGGGTGGTCAAATCTGAATCTCTGAGGAAGATCGAAAAAAAAAATCGGCTTTGTCTCTGTCATCTCTGACATTGACTAGAGTCAAAAGCAAACCCATCACTAATAAAAAAGAAACTAAAACTGACTCATTGGATTTTTGAAAAATTGGTTTTCCTAGCCAGGAATAGAACAGACTGATTTTGAAAAAAAAAACAACCCTGTTATTATTACACCATCTGAAAGAATTGCTAATAAGGATAAAATTCTGGGCAGTTATAACACATGGCAAACTAAAGAAAAGTGGACATTTTTAACAAATTGATGTACTATGCGTGGCTACCAGGCCTGATATAATGTTCAGTGTGAGTTATTTGTCACAATTGAACAGTTGTTTTGAAAAGGAACATTTTAAGAGTGAGAAGCCTGTGCCACGTTATTTAAAAAGAACCAAAGACATGGGCCCGTGCTACAAGAAGACAGAAAAAGAGTTGTGTGATTAAGCTGATGCAGATTGCATCATATTGGCTACTGCTTTAGACTCACCCATGCTCCCGTTAGATGGGAAAGCCGAAAACAATAGAGTGTAGTCTAATCAATGGCCGAAGCAGAGTACCTGTGTGTGGCTGAAGCTGCCAAAGAAGCAATCCATTTAAAACATTTGTTAAATGACATATCCGAATGGAGGCAAGTGATCGTCAAAATTCTTAATTATAATCAGGCTGCTATATAGTTGACGAAAGATCTTATGATTGGCACTAAAACAAAATATATTGCATACAAAACTTCATATAATATATGAAATGAAGTTTTGTATGCAATATATATGTATTATAGGATTCCGTCCAAGTGCCGACATGGAGGTAGATATGAAACTCTTGGTTAACATATGGACCAAAGCTTGGGAACCTCACTTGGTTTTTATATAGGTATACGCAATCATACTAGTGATGAGGAGTATTAGAATTTATCACACAGAGCATAATCTCCTTGCACATTCAAAGTATAAAAACTGTTGTCATGGAGTTTTTCCATATCAGTCTTATCATTCCTCCTAGAGATATAACTTTTTAATATTCTAATTAAAATAAACAGTAGATACCTAATATGTGTCTTACGTATTCTCATTGGCGCGGTATAGATACTGTACCTAATTAGGTACCAACCATCAGAACATCTTAAAAAAGCTAGAAACTTGAAATTACATTTACGAGCGGAAGGCTTTAGAACTGCAGGCAAAGAAGATGTGTCTTAAAAGACGACCTACAATGTTTCGAGGTTAGAATGCAAATTCATTCTTTGTTATTGTTTATGTTTACCTCAAAAGATAGTTGGGCTATCTGTTGCATAACCGGCGCTGGATATCTACAGCCCATGAACTCGATATTCGTATATACTCGGGCCAAACAAATTAATCTTTCCTCAGGGAAATTGTTCTTCCATTTTTCCATAAAAGCTTTGCGTAGCTGCCAATGTTCTTCGCATTCGTGTTCATCTCGGTATTTTTCAACGTCCCAGTTGACGTCAAAGTCACTTTGAGAGTTATTTTCTGTGAAATTACCTACTGTTTTGTTGTTCTTTAACATTTTTGTTTCGGTAAAATCAGTAATTCACCATCAAAACAATGCCTAGTGTTGCAAAAATAAAGTTCCAGGTACCCTGTGTTATATTGTTGTCTGTGGTTCCAGGTTTCTGCTGTAAAATTCTGTCAAGTGAAATACGTACTAGGTAAGGTAATTTCAACAAGATTCCAATATGAAATGTGTATCTACTGAAAACTTAAAAAGTAGACAGAAATAGGCAGACAATGTCTAAAAAATTTTTATGGACTAAACTGGTAATGTCATAGTAATGTCGGGTTTTTAAACATTTAGCCGTCCGTGGTATTATTTGCAAAGTAAGACATTACAATAGGTACCTACTGTTTGGCAAGACATTCTACTGTTCTTCATCTAAAGAACAAAGTCAGTAAAATCCAAAAAAAAATGTCTAAATACAGGTAGGTATTAGATAAGAAGATAGTTTTTATTTACTTGGCAATACACTCGGTTTATCAGTCACGTTCCGTAGAAGGAAATTTGCTATCGTTGACATGCTGAAATGGTTTTCTTTATCTAACTCTAGAAAACTAAAGTAGTTGTTATTCTGTCATGGAAATGCAATAAATCATTATTGAGCCTAATTGTTTATCGATTTTGAAAAAGAGGGTTGCCGATGGCCGGTGGTTCATCGGTTGCTAATGAAAATCGAAATCTTGAATTACTTTTGATTGACCTTTGGAGATAGGTAAGTTTTTGTTGAAAACAAATCATATTATTGTAATAAATCGTTTTAACGTTGCCTAGCCTGTTGCTAGTGTATTTTTGTTTACTTTCAGGAAATCTTTAAATTGGATGTCGGAAGATATTAATATCTTGTTTTGATAAGATTTTTCTTTTGTGCCCAAGTTTTTACCATGGATATTCCTAAAAGTAATTTAGAGACAGCCGCAGGCCGTAAAAGTTTAGCCACCAAAGTTCCGCCTAATAAAGACAAAGAGACTTTTGACTGGTTTGACGACACAATGCCTTCTGTTGACGACTGGATGGATTATGATGTTGATGATGAAGACAAGACTGAGGGTGATCAGTCTGATACCGCCAAATCACCTCCTGAAGCTGTAACAGTTGTCCCGCCAAAAGATGACAGACCGTCTTCAGCAGTTTCATTAGCCTCTCCGAAAAATAAAAAAACAAAATTTCCTAATTTCGATGAAATACTACAAAATTTGAATTTCGACATTTTGAGCTTGAAATTCACGAAATTACTACTGTTTCTGGAAAGTGATAATAAGGAACTGGCTCTTCCTTTTTCTTTGAAGGAGTATGAAGAATTTTTTAAAATTATTGTGAAAGATATTAACGTTTTGAAATCAAAGAGTTTGGACGCCAGTTATAGACTTGTTTGTGATAATATAATAAAAGCTGCAACTGGTTACTCGCTAACTTGCGTGTATGAATATAAGACTGATTTCAAAAAGTAAGTTTTAAAGTACAGTGAAGACTCGAATATCCGGACTTCAGTTATACAGATTCGTGGTTATCTGGATTGCCACCTAAAAACGAAATCAAATATATAGATGCCAGAAGTATCAATTAATGTAAGGGACATTTCTGTGTACGTTACCCCAACAAGAAAGTGTCTCCTAGAGTTATATGAGTAGAACGTATTATTGGTGCCTTATCTGTTGTAAATGTGCCCCCACATAAAAAATGTGTGCCCCCTGTCGTTTTGGAAAAAAACGGAAAAAACGATTCTTGCTGGGGTAACGTTTTTCTAGCAGGAAAATTCTAAACGAATGATCGGAGAGAGAAAAATTGTGCATAGCCAGAGAGCTTATATGTGTGCCAAAATGTGCCCCCAAAAATAAAATCTGTGCCCCTTCAGGTTTTCGAGATATTGCATTTCCTGCTGGAGTAACGTTTTGATGAATCGTATATCTCTAAAACCATTGCATGTGCCCCTGTAGAATAAACATACACGAGTAGCTCTTAATGTGTGCCCCTTTGTGCCCCAATTAGATTTAAGAAAATATTTATAGTTTTCAAGTTATCGCGGTTTTATGAAAACCCGAAAAAACATCGCAGCGCCTAAATGAGACAAGGCATAACTTCGCTGAAAACTGTATTCGGTTCTTCTTGACGCTAATAATAACCATACAAAGTTTCAAAACTGTTCATGCATGCGTTTTTGAATAATCATGCTAAAAGTAAAAACGATGGTGTCATAACTTTGACGGCAAAATACAAGGAACTGGCACAATCCCAGATGTGTAGGTGTAAACCAAAATCTTGTGCCTTTAGTCAAAAATATATGGTGAAAATATTGAGCTTCAAATGTTACGCATTAAGTAAATATAAACAAAAAACCAAAATATGTAAACAACGGCTGGTTATCCGACCAAATCTGAATGACTACTAAAAAGCGACGGATTCATACATATCGATGACCTTCTTTACTTTACTCACTAACCGGTTCACACGTGTTGTGCCTGAGTACACTGAAGTAGAAAAGTAATATCTAATAAAATAAAGTTGTTATTGGATTATATTTTAATAGCTGTTTCTATGACCTTACACATGATTAAGTACATTTATAAGAGCCATTTTCAAATAAAATGTACATGTGACTAACATGCTCAAAATCGTGACCAAACTGTTTTGTGACATACCTGTATTATGTATTATATTTGTATTATGTATTATACTAATGTAAGTCACATTTATTGTAAAGCAGAGTTTACATGTAACTATGTCCTACTGCTCAAATTGAGCAGGGTTCGGCAGGGAGCTAAAATGCAGGTTTAATGATCAAATTCAGCATTTATTCGAAACCTCCAAATTATTATTTTAAAAAATTACACTAAAACTCTTTTATATCTATTTTCCGTAAATGTCAGATTTATTTATTAGTGAAACGTTTTGTATGGAGATAACACCGGACGCCGCCGGCATATAATTTGTTAAAATTTTCAGCCGCAGTGTAAACATGTTTTAACTTTACACGTAGATGTGAGTTACGTCATATGAGTGACGAAATGTGACTCATATGTGTAGCATTTTCGTGAGAAACAACCTCAATTAGCCACAATATCAGAATAACTTGTAATATATAGATAAAGACGATACATACATGAATTGTATTAATAGGTTAATGCTATGAAAATAATACTCGCTTCTTTATTTGGAAATGCACTGTTATTCACACGTATTTTTTTTGTACAAATTGCAGCGACGTTTCGTGACAACAAATAAACTGACACTAAATATGTTCGTACTAAATAAAGGCGTAGGAAAAAAGAAAAAACAGAAAAACTCATTCCTACATATTTATGAACTTAGAGCATTGTATTGATGATATTGATGATTATAATTTTGTATCTACATATGTCTTACAGCCGCGAATAATATTTTAATCAACATACAACCAAGCACTGGCCTGCAAATTGCAAAAAAACTTAGGAAAATTCGAATTTCGCAGGCTGGTTGGAGCATTTACCTTAATAGAAGATTCCCTTTTTTCGCCTCCCCACACCGCTACATACATCTCTGGCCCCGCGGCGTCCGCTGACGTCGTCACGCAAGGAATCGCTTTGTCTTGCTTAGAGAAAGTGAGACAGCTAGTACGCGTACGGTGTTAGTGTGACAGAGACAGTTACGTGTAACGTCGCTCTATTATGAATAATGGGTACAAAGTGTTTATTGACTAGGAAGTGCGTTTGGATTATTACTTGGTATTGGTAAACAGTTGCAGTTATGTTACGACGCCAAGGACACTGTTACGTTGAGTCACGCAGTTGCACTGATACTGTTTGTTTACTTTTTTTTAAGTTGGTTGAAAGTGGCGTATAAGCATTTTATAACAATTATGTGGTTGTAGGGGTGGTGAATTTTATGGCACGATCTGCGGTGGTAAGTATTTAATGGCATTGTTTGACTTATTTAAAAATACTTGTACCTTACAAGCACTTGGATTTTTTTTTCATTACTTTACCTATTTATTTATTTTTTAACTAATATGTTCTAAATCATGTTTGTTTTGTTTTCATCTGAAAGGATATACATACTTTCCGATTGGTCCAATAGAAATTTCGTCAAAAGCGATTCAGTAATTTGTTTACTTTTTTTGTATAATACGTATTTAATTCTCTTCTTGTGCTAGGTTGATGACATATAATCCCTTAATAACTTCTAGTTACTATGTAAAAAAATAATTCATGACAAGAATTCATGTCTCCAAAACTAAGACTCGACCACAATCCGTCAACACTCAACATGTCACAGTCACAGGGCTGTATCTTTTTAGCCGAAACAACTAAATAATTGATTTGATTTTTACTGAATGTTCTATGGCAGCCATATGTGTATATATTTTTTTATTAGCCCTCAAAACTTTTGAACGCGACTGTACGGACAACAGCTTAGGTATAATACGTCCAATAAAGAAGGTCATCGATATGTATGAATCCGTCGCTTTTTAGTAGTCATTCAGATTTGGTCGGATAACCAGCCGTTGTTTACATATTATGGTTTTTTGTTTATATTTACTTAATGCGTAACATTTGAAGCTCAATATTTTCACCATATATTTTTGACTATTGGCACAAGATTTTGGTTTACACCTACACATCTGGGATTGTGCCAGTTCCTTGTATTTTGCCGTCAAAGTTATGACACCATCGTTTTTACTTTTAGCATGATTATTCAAAAACGCATGCATGAACAGTTTTGAAACTTTGTATGGTTATTATTAGCGTCAAGAAGAACCGAATACAGTTTTCAGCGAAGTTATGCCTTCTCTCATTTAGGCGCTGCGATGTTTTTTCGGGTTTTCATAAAACCGCGATAACTTGAAAACTATAAATATTTTCTTAAATCTAATTGGGGCACAAAGGGGCACACATTAAGAGCTACTCGTGTATGTTTATTCTACAGGGGCACATGCAATGGTTTTAGAGATATACGATTCATCAAAACGTTACTCCAGCAGGAAATGCAATATCTCGAAAACCTGAAGGGGCACAGATTTTATTTTTGGGGGCACATTTTGGCACACATATAAGCTCTCTGGCTATGCACAATTTTTCTCTCTCCGATCATTCGTTTAGAATTTTCCTGCTAGAAAAACGTTACCCCAGCAAGAATCGTTTTTTCCGTTTTTTTCCAAAACGACAGGGGGCACACATTTTTTATGTGGGGGCACATTTACAACAGATAAGGCACCAATAATACGTTCTACTCATATAACTCTAGGAGACACTTTCTTGTTGGGGTAACGTACACGACATTTCTGCATTTATGTAAATGCCACTTATAGTCTGGGAGGAACCGTTGCAAATACAAAAGGCATAGGAAGACGGCTGATATTTACATTGACACTTGTTGATGTCATAATTATGACCTTCAGGTGCTCAAGTAGCGGTGCATTCAGGGCTCAATTTTGGGTCCTTTTTTGTTTCTAGTTTATATAAATGATTTGCCCTATATTTTACAAAAAAAACTTAATATGGTGTTATTTGCTGACGACACATCTTTAATTTTTAGAATAAATAGACATGCTAACAATCTTGACTATGTCAATAACGCCCTAATGCAGGTACATGATTGGTTCACTGCCAATAATTTAGTAAAACAAAGTGCATTCGATTTACTTTACCAAATGTCAAAAGTAGTGATTGTGACATAGTATTGAACAGGGAGAAACTAGAATTCGTTGATGAAACAGTTTTCCTGGGGATGACGCTTGACTCAAGGCTACAATGGGGTCCTCATTTGACATCTCTTGCAGGAAGGCTAAGTTCGGCAGCATATGCTGTTAGTAAAATCCGCCAATTTACAGATGTTGAAACCGCGAGACTAGTCTATTTTAGTTACTTTCATAGTATAATGTCTTCCAGTATCTTACTATGGGGACGGACTGCTGACATTGAGTCTATTTTCATTCTGCAGAAAAGAGCCAACAGAGCCATTTACAATCTCCGCCAGCGCGATTCTCTAAGGGATCTGTTTAAAGAAATTAACATCATGATGGTGCCTTGTCAATATATCTATAAAAATATCATGTACGTTAGAAAGAATCTGCTTCTTTTTAGTAATCAAGGTGACGGACATAACTATGTCACTAAAAATAGGAACCAATTAGTTCAACCAGTTTTCAGACTTGCTAAAGTAGCAACATCTTTCATGGTACTGTTTAAAATGTAATAATAAAATACCTCCCCATATATTAGAACTAAATGAGACAAAATTTTAATCCTGTATTAAACACACACTATGCAAGCAAGCATATTATAAGTTAGGGGAGTATATTGATGATAAAAATGCTTGGCTCAATGCTGGTCCTGCTCCACAACGCCACTAGGGAGCCACTAGGGGGCTCAAAGTAATCTGTTAGCATTTGGTAATAATATTGTTGGACCGGCTGAAGATTGTAAGAAGTTTGTGTAGTCCCAGCGGAAAAATGTCGATTTTCTTAATTTCAGTTTAGCAGATATTTAGTGTATGACGTCGTGTAAATGTGTATGGTAAGTACGAATTTGTGCATCCAACCATTGGGGAGTTATTCAACAAAAACTGTTTCCGCTGGAACTACGTCATCCCAGCGGCACTTTTTTTCCTATAGATGTACAAGAAAAAAAATACATGCAATAATTAGTGTGTGACGAGAGGTAAATGTGTATGTTTAAATGAAATTTGTGTGGCTTAAAACTGCGAAAATATTCAAGTTTCCGCTGCACTGACGCTTGGCTATTTGTTGAAAATCATATAAATTGGTTTAGTGCAGAGTTGAATTTTTTTTTACGCACGTTGCTATGAATTTGTGTATAATGTTGGTGAAAACAGATTTTGAAAAAAAGCTTACCGTTTAGGAGATATACACGTAAAGGTAAAATATGGTTATTAGGTCCAAGTACTTAAAATAGGGACTTTAGAGCCTAACTTTTAACGTTTATTTGTATTTTGTAAGGGTCTACAATGTCTTGCTAAGTTTCATTAATGTGCGCTTAGTAATTAATGAACTATGGCATAATTTACTACGAATGGACCACTATATTTTATGACATCCGATTGTAGGACTTTTTAAGGGAAAAGCAAAATAAAATAATTCCAATATTTAGTGTATTAATGCAACTATTCACATATCAAATTTCAGCTCATTACACTACATAATTAAAGAGATATAATAAAAATACCAGATCAACCGAATTACATGGATAAACCGACCAAGTTTGAATGGCTACAAAAAAGCGACGCTGCAGGTATAAAGAGCTGACGTTCTAGAATTTCCAGTGTTTTACCATTATTGGACTAGGACAGGTGGGCACACAGCATTGTTACAGTAGGTACCTAATTATTATGTCCTTAATATTCTGCTGCTTCAAGCGTACAAGCGTACAGCGGAAACTTGAATATCTTCGCAGTTTCATTTAAACACACACATTTACCTCTCGTCACACACTAATTATTGCATGTATTTTTTTTCTTGTACGTCCATAGGAAAAAAAAAGTGCCGCTGGGATGACGTAGTTCCAGCGGAAACAGTTTTTGTTGAATAACTTTCCAATGGTTGGATGCACAAATTTGTACTTATCATACACATTTACACGACGTCATAGGTACACTAAATATCTGCTAAACTGAAATTAAGAAAATCGACATTTTTCCGCTGGGACTACACACACTTGTAAGAATGCAATATTTTTCATTGTAAAGACTCAATTTATTTAGCATTGTATAATTTCATGCACATGTGTGAGTACTGTGTACCTTTAAACTATAATGATCATTTTGGGGAGGTCGGTTGACTTGAATGTACCTTGGCGATTGGGGTTGTCATGGTCACTCAAAAGCAAAGAGTATAATAATAATCTCAAAAGTCTGGCTGATGGTGGCGCATGCGTTGGATCATTTGGTTCCCTTAAAAATGGTTGAGCCGAATGGTGCTAGCGTATGCGTCATGTTCGTGAACGGGCGCCGTCAGCTGAGACTGGTCATATGGCTTGGCTGGACATATACGGCTGCCATGGTTATTTCTTTGAATTGTTTCTTGAGCCCATAACAGGAACTTCAGGCTTGGTATATTTTGGCTTTTTACGTACCCAAATGTTCCTTAAGTGAACTGATACTTCAGGTATCAATATGTATGCAGTTTAAAAGGTAAAAATACGCAGGTGACAGATCTTGTCTTTCTAAAGTTTATAATATTAACTATTTTAGAAAAGCATTTAATTATACAAAAAAAAAAAATGATTTTCCATGATCTAAATGACTGACTATAACAATTGGTCCGGTTAATCGAGTTTACACTGTATTATGAAAATTGATGTAGTGATTGTAAGGGCCACTGCTGTGTATGAGGTCCTTGGTTCGATTCCTGGGTTAGGCAATTTATTCTTGGGCTGAGCAAAACAGTATCTGGAGTTTTTCAGTAACAGCCCAGAGCCAAAATGTTTAAACCCATTTATGTTATCTATCAATGTCACTTTAAAGTTTGTTTTTTATTTGCAGAATAGTCATGGTAATCAGAAAAGAAAAAAATAATAATATGATTGATCAGTCAGTAAAGGAAACCCGTTCATTTTTGTGGTGAGTTAAATTACTTATTGAATTGCTATTGAACTTGAATAGGCAAGAGATTGTTTCTAAAGGTCAAGGCAAATTGCACCAAGTCTTAGACTTAATAAATATACAATTAAATGCCTCTAGTGGTAGTATTGTCATTATTTAATTGAGTAACGAAAAATGTTTCAGGTCCGAAGAATGCACAAAGTCGTCATCCCAAA
Source organism: Melanchra persicariae (assembly GCA_947386135.1). Classification (NCBI taxonomy): domain Eukaryota; kingdom Metazoa; phylum Arthropoda; class Insecta; order Lepidoptera; family Noctuidae; genus Melanchra; species Melanchra persicariae. Next base: position 9,800,062 of record OX376670.1, on the reverse strand, counting down.
CATCAAGTGAAACAGACACCAAAGAACTTAGCAGATCATCGCCCGCCTCCACTTTATCCAGTGGATTCAAACTCCACTGTCTCCATACAATGCTGGCTTTCATAAAGTATGATGAGACAAAATCCAAGGAGATCCCAGGTTTGAGTCCGGATCAGGCACACTACATGCAATCGTTACTGCGTTATAACGCTAGAGCATTCAATGATTTTGAGAAGAATGTAGAAGTGAAGGACCTGCATAGAGCGTTATGGGAGGCCATGAAAAATTACAGCTTGAAATATGAGTTTAAGATTACGTGTGAAGATAGTTCGGCTGGAAAAAAGTAAGTTTACCTTCGTATTGCCAAGACTGGTCTTGAATTGCAGTGGCTTATTTTGAAAGCTCTGCATCCATTACGTACCCAAGTAGGCTGCTGCATATACAATGTGTAACAGAATAAACGCAATACCTCTTACGGGGTCATTGTACTCACCATTATGAACAACTTTCACTATGGGACCAACACTGAAATTGTGAAAAAAAATTCGACTGCCTCATACATTTCTGTGCATAACTCGACATAATGTAGGTACTTACTGAATTTAGAATAGAATAGAATTATTTATTTGTTTGTTTGTTGTTTATTTGTTTGTTTATTTATTGTTTGTTTTTTATGTTTATTTTTTTTGTTTTGTTTGTTTTTTATTTAGTAAAATGTTTTTTTTTTGTTAAAAATGAGGTCTTTCCTTTTATTTTCCCATTTATTGTTACTTCCCAGAATTTGATCCTTAGTAGCGACACTTTCGGATGGTGTAATAATACAGAAAGAGTGTTTTTTTTTAAATCAACCGGTTGTTCCCGGGTGAATACCGATTTTTCAAAAATCCAATTATGCAGCTTTAGTTTTCATCAGAATCGAGCTCGAGACCCCTTTCAGTGGTATTAGTTATTTAGTTATCCACGCACACTTGAAAAATTCACCCTGTATTCTGGCTGGCGAGGCGTCTCGGTGCTCAACACTTTAATTTTTTGTTGGCCAATCTTATTTTGTTTTTTCACAACTTATTTTAAAAGTGGAAATATTTACTAACGTAAAATAATTGTAAACTTACAGGAACTTATCGTTTGAAAAAATACCAAAACCAAAATGTTCAATCCCAATCTTCGAAACCGATTCAAACCACATAATGTAAGTATTGTCGCTGTATTAACATCAACATCTGCCTATTCTTGTCTCAACTACGTTGGGGGTTAGCTTCCAGTCTATCCGGATGCAGCTGTTACCATTTTACATGGAGCAGAATCGAAAATCATTTAATTAAATTAGGGTAAAGTAGAAATACCTCATTTTGAACGTCAGTTAACGTAAGTATTGATAAATCCATGGACTCACGCACGAAACGGCTGTACGGATTTAAATTGGAATAGTAAAAAATGAAAGAAAGAAAGAAAAACCGTTTATTCACGTGAAAGTGACGCACATACAACAATTTTAATCTTAAAAATAAATCATGCGTCACTACTTCGCGAAACGGCCAACACTCAGCGTAATGCCGAGGCCCGTGCTGCCTTGTGAAAATTTCCAACATTCACGCGGGCGAAACCGCTGGTAAAAGCTAGTTTTGTATAATAACAGTCTCCCTAGCTAAAACACTAGGAATTGACGGGAGCCTTCCCGTCACCACTTCCGACGAAGTGGCGTAGCAAACTCCCCAGCAACACGAGTGACTGCCTATTTTACCTCCACTACCTAGTCACTAGTTAGGTAACACGAAATCTATTGGTTCAAATGATTTATTATATCCCATTAAAACAATATTTTGGGAGTGAAAACTTCTTTAGCGGCGTTGTGCACTTTTTGGGATGGGTAAAAAATGTTAAACTCGCGTCAGGACACGTGGCCTGATCGAAAATTCAAGTAAGACGGATAATGTAATATGTAATAATATAAATTGTCATGAATGTGTACGATAGCGCAATAAATGAATAGGTATTGTATTTAACTACATTCATTCTGATAAATAAAGCAATTCGTGCGAAATTATTCCCGAACCATTCCAAAATATCAAAAACATTCAAAAAACATTCCAATATATTCAAAAATACACAACGTTAATGTTTAAGTTTTCACTTCTGCCGGCACTCCCGGCGTGCAACCTCTTGTTTTTGGTTAAATTACTCTCTTTTTTTGTTAACAGGAATCCAACAATAGAGTTCAAAAAGTCAGAAATGTCAAACTCGGAAATGCCAAGGTCAGAAATCCAAAAGCCAGAAAGCCCAATGCCAGATGTGGCAAAACCTTGGTTTGCAAAGCCAGAGGTCCCAAAGTCTGTCCCAGTGCAACAGATCAATCCGAGCATGACAAAAAAAATGCTGAAAAAAAAAATTAAAGAAGAAAATGAGACTCTATTAATCAAATCACAAACAACTCAATTTGTTGCGAACGCTCTAAACTCATTCCTTGAGTTCTTACTAGACGATGAACAACAACAACTGGTATTTGTGCCAAAAACGTCAATTCAATTAAGGTTTTATAGAAAAGTTATCAAGTGGTGTCGAGCTGAATACAGTGTCTCCAAGTTTGGAGAAGATTTTGAAAAGTTACATTCTCAAATTCAGACACAGCTGTCGCGGATGAATGTAACAGCTAGCTCTAGCAAGTGTAATGCAACTACTGGGCTTAAGTAAGTCAGTTTTTATTTTATTTATTCCAGGAGATTATCTCAAGCTCGTGGCCAATTTATAACAGCCACTCATGTCAATCTGCAAGGTTAAGCAATGTTTGCCGAGGTCAGTTTCCTCAAATGACGACCACTAGGTGGCAGCACTGAGGAGTTGTGAGGCCTGTCAAAATGCTAATGTTTTCTGACATTTGTTAAATTGACATCATCATGTTGACGTGGAAGTCACTTTTTCAAGAAAGAGGACGTCTCGCCTATGTGGCGCCAACTGGTGGTGTTAATTTTCCTGGAAACGGCGTGAAAAGGAACGGAGGCGTGAATAGAAACAAAACTGATAAGGGTTTTACTTTATAATCATAATATTGGTTGTCTAAGAAAGCAACTTTATTTTATTTATATCAATTCAATAAAATTGGAGACCGCAAATGCTGCAAACAAGATTTAAATAACGAAAAATCCTCTTCAAAGGTGCTGATTCACCCCTGCATTCCTATTTACCCTGTTTGTAGGTAATGACACTTGTCCATCCAAGGAAGCATGGAATATCCCGTACGCGTTAACTTGGCAGTTGGCACCTGGCTCGACAAATTTGGAATGACGTTTTGAGGTTTTAATTTAATTTAAAAACAATAGCATCACTGTTACCGTTGCGTTAATATTATTTTCATCGAAATCGAATTGTTCAATTAAAATTAAAATGTCAAAACGTAATTCGAGCCAGGTGCCAAGTTAACGCGTACGGGTAGTAAACTGTTAGTCCTGGCTGTCATTTGAAGATCTGTAGGTGTTCAAGTACCGTACGTGCTACCTATTTACTGCGTTGTGGATTGAGTGATTGATGAAGGCAGTTGAAGAAATAACGACTGAATAAACATTAAACTGAATTGGCAACTGGTACTATCTCAATTTTGACAACTTTACAGGATGAAGAAAAAACTTGTTCGCATCATTTATTTAGCTAAACAAAAATACGTACCTAGTTTAAATATTTAATTAAAATTGTTGTTAAAAACAAATTTGGTCCTTCGTAGTGCTTTTTTTTGGAAGTCGGTTATTTTTGTGAAATGCTTTTTATTTTTCACTTTCTAGTGGTACCCTACACCTAACAACACCACTGGAAAGTCACAGGAAACCAAAAATACGCAATTTTGTATACATGGATGATTTTTCCACATATTTTATCCAGCTATTTAGATTTAATAACCAAACTACTGAACCGATTTTGATAAAATTTCAAAGGGACCAATCGATAAGTATATCCTTTCACATAAAACAAGAATTTTTCAAATAGTTTCATAAATGACGGAGATGTGAGGTAACAACGCAAAAAAAAAACAATCGAATTGAGAACCTCTCCTCTCTTTTAACGCTGCGGAATATGAAATAGTATAAAATATGTAGTATAAAATTAAATCTTCAAAAAAATGAGATAGGACCGGTTGCCAGTTCAGTCGATAAACATCATTCAGTTAGACTGGAAGGAGGCTAGATGAAATGCTAAGAATGCGAATTTGGTAACTGCTTGATTGCGAATTTGGTAACTGCTGGATTGCGAATATGATGAAGACCCGATACTATGGTACATTGCGGATCCAGGGTGGGGAGCTAAAAGGCTCAAGCCCCAAAAGTCCCGAGAGTATCTTTGGTAGTCTACTACTTAATGAAGGCAATGAGGAATTTACGAAAAGTAATCCAAGGAGGCTTGTTATGCATTAAGCAAAATAAAATGTTACGTGCTTTTTTTATTGGTTACTTTGCTAAACCTACCCTCAGCGGGGTCAAGCCCCCCCAAATAACAATCCTGGATCCGCCTCTGCTTTGGTATCTGCTTGATTGCGATTAAGACCCGATATCGCGATTTCTTGCTGTGTCAATATTAAAGCCTGCGCCACTACTGAGTAAGAGGTTCTGTGTAATATACCCTGGTCGCCCAAAGTGCTATTCGGTTCTGCCAGGAATCTGGGTTTGTGCCCAGTTGATGGCACCAACTCAATACTATATTATTACCCGAGTATACGTAGGTACCTACGTAGTTTTTTTATGGCAGCAACTATGTAGTAAATTCACTGGCGTGAATTGTGATTGACGTTACAAGCAATTAGTGCTGTCTCTATTTATCGTAGACTAGCTTTTGCCCGCGTCTTTGTACGCGCATATCCCGTTTTTTCCCGTTCCAGTAGGAATTTCGGGAAATCCTCTCTTAGTGTTCCCCTACACTCCCTACATGCCAAATTTCAGCTTTCTACGACCAGTAGTTTCGGTTATGCGTTGTCTGTCAGTCACTCAGTCAGCAACGGAAGAATTTTGTATTTTAGGATTTTAAAACGCCCAAAACTCCGTATTTTTTTTAGATTTTACTCTGCCTCTTCTTTTCTCTATAATAAGAAAAAAAAATAGAAAAATAAATCTATATTTTTTATATTGTTTCAGAAATATGACTTACATTAAAGTTCAGAAAAAAAATAAACGTTTCGGTCGGGGTTCTGCACAAAGGTAAGGGTGTCATATTGAAGGTATTATTTTTACACGGTTAATTTTTTAACCTACTTTAAATAAAAGAGGTTATTAATTTGACCGGTATATGTAATGATTGTATTATTGTAATTGCCAAATATTTATTAAATATTATGTGTTGGTCTATGTGGATTTTCTAAACATAGTGTATATGTCGCAGGATCGCAGCTTAATCAGCCGTTTAATTGGTGGCCTAGCCTTTTCATATAAATGTGCCGATTTTTCAGCGACTTAGGACACGTTTACAGATGGGTAGTCAAATCATTACTTTTTTACACAAAAGTAGGTATGTTTATTAAATAAAATGCTTTGCATTCTTAAAATGTTTTTCCCATGAATTGTTGATAGATGTGCATGGTACGATTCTGAACTATAAATATAATTTTAGATAGATATAGTTTCTCAATAAATGTACCGAAGTGATTTTTTTTATTTCGGTACATTTATTGAGAAAATGTGTGTGTAAAAAGTAATGATTTGACTACCCATCTGTAAACGCGTCCTTAAGTATCATCTTTTGTTTAATATCGTTTAATAACTTGCCCATGTCACTTATGTCGCTGATTAAACGGCGCGGTTCAATGAAAAGGCTAGGTTTTTAATGAAACGGCTTATTAAGCTTGTTGGCACACAAATAGGTATATTATTTATAGTCTGTAAATTATTTCTCACAAACTAGGACTCGGATTCCATTTTTTTATTCTCGTCGTATATTTATTTAATGTTAATGTTTTATTTTTATTTAGCACACCAAAGAAGAAAGTTAATTTACAAAACGTTTTAGAGTTAGCGGGAACAGAACAAATTCAGTTGGCATCAGTTGTTGACTTGAATCAAAGGTATGGCAACACTGACGTTAGATCAATCATTAATGCTTTGAAATATATCGTTCCTTTAAAAATAGTTGTCACGCTAGACAAATATAAAGTACTATACCGTTTTTCCCGTTCCCGTGGGAACTTCCCGTTCCCGTAGCTATAGCCTATAGTCTTCCTAATGACTGTGGCTATCTTATACAAAAATAATTTTCCAAATCTGACTGGTAGTTCCAGAGATTAGCGCGTTCAAACAAACAAAACAAACGAACAGACAAACTCTTTATTATATTAGTATAGATAAGTATTTGGCTCTAGTGTGAAGAAATATTATGATTTCGGTCCTGGGTTCGATTCTCGGGTCGGGCTTTGTTGGTTTTTTCCATAAGGAATATCTCAGTAGCAGCCCGGAGTTTGGAAGTTGGCTGTGTGACATCCCTGAGCTTCGGTGCGCACGTAAACCCGTTGGATCTGCGCCTGGTCTCTCTCTTCGAGTGTCGGGTTGTCGTCCCTGAGGATTATGAGAGTAAAGAAACAGAGGCTGCATCTACAACATGTAACAGAATAAACGCAATAACTTTTAAGGGGTCTTTGTTCTCATCATTATGAATAACTTTCACTATGGGACCAACACTGAAATCGACTGCCCCATACATTCTGTCGCGCTTATGATAACTACAGTAAGTAGCATTTTTGTCGATATGACTTAAAACTATTACAGTAAGTAATTTTTTTGTCGATATGGCTTAAGACTATTACAGTAAATCACATTTTTGTCGATATGACTTAAGACTATTACAGTAAGTCACATTTTTGTCGATATGACTTAAGACTGTTACAGTAAGTCACATTATTGTCGATATGACTTAATTAAGACTATTACAGTAAGTCACATTTTTGTCGATATGACTTAAGACTATTACAGTAAGTCACATTTTTGTCGATATGACTTAAGACTGTTACAGTAAGTCACATTATTGTCGATATGACTTAATTAAGACTATTACAGTAAGTCACATTTTTGTCGATATTGAAAATGTGACTTACTGTAATTATCTTAAGCGCGTCAGCATTTATGTGCGCATATCTCGACAAAATGATAGACGACAAGATGAAGATTTTTTTTCGCGGTTTCGGGTTTGGTCCCATAGTAAAAGTTGTTCATAATGATGAGTACAATGACTTCTGAAGAGGTATTGCGACTATTCTGTTACACGTTGTAGTTGGGAAAAGGCTAGGCAGATGATGACTTGGCTAATCACAGTTGAGTTTGGCCACCGTGATCGAAGTTCGGACGAGGGATTATTATTATTATTCCTTAAAAGAATACCTATCGGTTCCACTCTCCTCGTCTGTGAGCCATACTCATCATCCATCACGCCTCCTCAAACATTCTGAAGTTTCTCAAATTATTTTTTATTATTTGATCCTATATTATATTTATTTTTCTTTTACTTTTCAAATATTTATTTTATTTATTGTTTTTTTTCTTTTCTTCAATTTAGCTTAAGAAATAAAAAGAAAAATAAAAAGCAGAAGAAAGCCAAATTAAATAAAGCTAATGCAATTGCAAGGTATGTCAGTGTTTTAACATCTGCTTGGCACTAACCCATATTCACTCACACACGTTATAGGCCGGTCTTCGCTTTTGTCCTATACGGAACGAGCATAAACTAAAATTGGCAGCACAGAAGTGTCAATGTCAAGTATTTATAACGTAAAAGTTTCGAATTTGCACCACTAGATCACACACATGATAGGCCTGTCATCGCTTTTGTCTTATAAGGAACGTGAAACTAAAGGTGTCAGCACAGAAGTGTCAATGTCAAATATTTGTAACGTAAAAGTTTCGAATTTGCGCCAATAGATGGCACGAGGCCGTGCACGTTCCTTAGAGGATTTTCAATTATTTCCATAACACTGTACTTTAGTCTTGATCCTTATTACATTTTATTGGCAAACGACTACACCACGATCACTTTATGCGATATAATCGCAACCAAATATGATCTGCTCGAATCCACAGGATCACGTCGAAGTCTCGACGTGATCCTGTGGATTCGAGCAGAAACGACACGTCCATCTATTTCCGGGGTGGGGAGGAGAAAGCGGCGGGTATAGCACAGCGCAGCGCATAGCCCAATTTCATAATATATTACTTATAGCTAAAAGTGAACGTGTTGTAAACAAGTATGGTGAGCGATATTGTTGTGCTATGAACTATATGCTGCTATTATAGCGTAGTCTGAAATGCGCTTTACACATAACCTGTAGGTTCTAAACAGTGAACAGGGATCTCGCACACGAAACGGTCACGCATGACTTCGACTAGTCGTGGTCCTTAGTTGTGCACCTTGGTCTTCCTTAGGACCTCGGCCTTAGGACTTAACGACCGATTCGATCGGTAACTATGTCGAGAGTTCCCACCCTGAGGCTCTAAACAAATTGCCATTCTGTTAGCAATGGCGATTGTCGAAATGCCAGAATATATGGGATTGATCATGTAACATTTCGACAGCGTTTAGGGCTCTTTCAATTTAGACGTTTCGTGTCGTACTGCGTACGTCCGGTTGATTCTTGCCATACAATTTATACACCAAGAGCGCAGTGCGGCGCCAGTGCCGCAACCGCACGACAGCCAGGACGACAAACGCACCGCTGCCGTGCCGCAGCAGTTCGACAAGAAACGTCAAAATTGAAAGAGCCCTTATTATCAATCTTATATATTGGTGACGTTTTGACAATCGCCTTCGCTACGCTACCGCTGACAGAATGTCACTTGTCCAGTGCCTCTAGTCGTGGTAGTGGCCGTCTAGTGCATGAGAGGGATCCCTTAGTAGAGACCATTATAATTTTTTTTTCTCCTTTCAGTAAAGAAGCATCTTCCAATTTGTCGGATAAGGGCTCGACAGATAGCTCGAGCAGCTCATGCAGTAGTCGAGCGACCAGCCGAGATAGAGCTACAGTGGTTCCTAAAGCTCAACAAGTTGGGAAGTAAGTTTTATCATGTACACCAGCTATTTGCCTGTGAGTAGGGCATGCAATCCGGCCCATTTTACTATCCGGATAATTCGGATACTACACTATCCAGAAACAATGGATAGTTAAAAAGTAAATTAAACGAATATAAATCAATGAATAATTTTAATTTCAATGATTGAAAATACCATCGATGTATAATGTACTACGTACTAGATGTGACGACCTCAACACTCATTTTGTTCGACTGAAATGTAGATTTGACTCTACAACTTAATTCAGTGTGGCTTAAACATTTATGCGGTGTACGGAGCGGCGCTAATATGCGTATAACCTGGACATAAATACTGATTCAGTAGTTAATTAAAATTATATGTTGTTCAAATGAATAAATAAATAGGTAATAATATAATACCTAATATAATACCATAATAGAAAAAAAAACTTACAATAATAGACTAAAACATTCAGATGATCCATTACAAAATCGGTTGTAGGCTTGTGAGGAAAAATAACTTTACGTGATGATTTTATCAAGTGTTTTAATTTGTTTTATTGCGTTGTTCATCAATATTTATTTTATGTTCTTTGTTTTTAGTAATTATATATTTGTCAACGTTCAGAAAACATGACTGCGGACGTATTTCGATACTGCAAAAATACATCAAGAAATGTCAGCATCGTGAGTGGTCAGTTAAACGCATAACAATTCATTATCTTTTAATTTTATAATTTTATTTATTTATTTCAATACTGATCAAATTCATTATCTTTTAATTTTATTTATTTATTATACTTATCAATTTTGAGAAAGTGTGTGAAATCTAATGAAGTAATTGTAGGTAAAAAGGTGTCTCTTCTGCGTTGCAAAATCTATAGAGACTTCAAGTTGTCACACGTTACCTACGTAAACGCATAAGTGCCATGAAATTCCTGGCGCTCACGACGTTTTGTACGCGAGAAAACTATGCTTTATAAGCGATCTAATGCTGCCTGTTTTGAATGTTTAGCTAAACGGTATACCTATGCAAAGATTTAGCGCTGCAGCGAACTTTAGTCCTAATTTACCAGTTTTTGAACAAAAGGTTCCTATGGTCGGTAGAAAATAACTTGTACGTTATTATGAGTTCTCTCAATCAGAAAGATTAATAAATGTAACATCATATTTATTAGTTTATTATTTCCAAAACAAAATTCTATTTTAAATCTTATTTATTTGTTGCACGCCTACCACAGTGTAGTCTTTTTAACCCAAAGTTTGACTGGTAGAGAATGCCTTGTTGCATTAAGTCCGCCCATGTACCACTAATGTACATAAAGTTTTAATAAATAAATAATATAATGTCAATGGAAAATACGAATAAATTCATAACATTGTCATAATGTTTTCATGAAATTGTTTATGAATACATTCATGTCAAAGTGAATTTGATGAATTGTTGGATATTAAGAAAATAAGATGTTAGCAGTATTTGTAGCGACTCATTCATCCCGCTGTAGGTGATCGGGGACCGGCTATACATTCAGTATAGCCAGCGTGGGTGCTTGTATGGTTCTTGCCCCAAATGCCTAGTTGCATTAGCCTGATGGCATCTAGTGCTTCCTCCTTCTGAATGTATAAGTGGAGAAGAGTTATTTGCATTCTCATGCAGCTAGTGAAATCAGAACAGGCTAGTCTTTGGAACCGCTGGACACTGGTGGTCGAGTATGCCGTCATCTTCCACCAAATTATAGGCCAGCATAGGGATCAATGGATCCTGACCTATTTCCTATATTTGTGGCCAAGGAGTTACATAAACTTCCACCAGTAACCTTTGATCATGTTGATGCGACTCGGCTTTTAAAGGACATTTTAGTACTACAAAATAAGCGCAAAGTTTTAGAAGATATAATGGTAACCAGGGAACAGTTTCATGTGCTCAAGTTTGAAGTACAAAATATGAGATGTACATTTTTAGTAGACAAGTATTACTGTACTCCTAATACTAATATAAATAAAAGAAGAAGGGCTTGTCTTGAGAATAGTATGACATTAGATAGTGGACCTATAGGTTTGCAGTATGTTCCGATATCGTCAGCTCAATTATTAACAAAAGTGAACGACCCAGTGACCGTGGGCGTGGATTCACCATCAATTGCAATAGAGGGGAACTCAATAAAATCGCAAAGAGACGCAGCATTTGTGAAGGGCGCGTGCGAGAGCGAGACTTCAAATAGAAGCACACACACGAGTATGACGCTTGCAGCGTGACATGGCCTTGAGCGAACCAATCACTGCAGCGGCGTCCCCTACGTTTGCGCCAGGTTCGATTGAGTCCCCTACCATCATTACGTCTCGCGTCTGCGACTGCGCTGTCGTCTGGAAAGGAATCAAGTGAGTTACAAACAGTGAACAGTGCGAGTATGTATAAATCGAATGTGAATAGTGAGGAAATGGCAGCGGACCAGAACAATTAATGGAAGTTAGTTAAAACTTAGGGCCTATTTCACCACCTATAATTAAGTTCCCGTTAACTTACTTGGCAGATAATTTTCATACAAATTGTGTTCCATTTTCGAATTTATTCGGACATTCTATTTGGACATCGTGAAACAGGCCCTTAATCATCTTCCTGTTGAAATTATACAAACATATATGTGAGAACGATATAGAAAGAAATGCACGTAAACGTACCCGGAGTAAAAAAATAAACAACAATCAAAATAACAAATCATTAAAATAAACCGTGGCAGCTGAGAGATGACCAGTCCAAATTGACGGCCTCCGTTCACGAACATGACGCACGCGCTAGCACCATTCGGCTCAACCATATTAAAGGGAGCCGAATGACCCAACACATGCGCCACCATCAGGTAGACTTGAGTGAGCATGACACTCCCAACCGCCAGGGCAGTCAAGTCAAATAAAAATAAATAAAAGTAGTATAAGGTTCACAGTACTCACACATCATCATCTGCCTAGCCTTTTCCCAACTATATTGGGGTCGGCTCCCAGTCAAACCGGATTCAGCTGAATACCAGTATTTTACGTGGAGCGGCTGGCTACCAGACCTCCACAACCCATTTAACTGGGTAACACGGTACTCACAGTACTCACACATGTGCCGTTAATTAATGAAGTTATACAATGCTAATTACATTGAGTCTATACAATGAAAATTTAATGTTTTACTGTCTTCAGCGGGTCCAACAATGTTTGTAAATGCTAAAAGATTAGTTTGTGCGCCTTGTAACTGTGGAGCAGGACCAGCATTGAGCCCAGAATTTTCATCTTCAATATAATCCCCCAACTTATAATATGCTTTCTTGCATAGTGTGCGTTTAATACAAGATTTAAATTTCGTTTCATTCAGTTCTAATATATTAGAAGGTATCTTATTATAACATTTTAAACAGTACCCCATGAAAGATGAGGCTACTTTAACCAGGCTGAAACTTGGTTGAACTAGTTGATCCCTATTTCTAGTAACAGAATTATATCTGTCGCCTCGTCTACTAAAAAGATGGAGATACTTTCTTACGTACATAATGTTTTCATATATATATTGACAAGGTACCGTCATGATGTTAATATTCTTAAACAGATTCCTTAGAGAATCACGTCGGCGGACATTGTATATCGCTCTTATAGCTCTTTTCTGCAGAATAAAAATAGACTCGATGTCTGCAGCCCGTCCCCATAGTAAAATACGATAAGACATGATACTATGAAAGTAACTTAAATATACTAGTCTCGCGGTATCAACATTCGTAAATTGGCGGATTTTTCTAACGGTATATGCCGCTAAACTTAGCCGTCCTGCAAGAGATGTCAAATGAGGACCCAATTGTAACCTAAAGTCAACCATAATCCCCAGGAAAACTGTTCTATCGACGAATTCTAGTTTCTCCCTGTTCAATACTATGTCACAATCACTACTTTTGACATTTGGTAAGGAAAATCTTATGCACTTAGTTTTTTTCTCATTTAAAACTAAATTATTAGCAGTGAAACAATTTTGGACCTGTAGAAAGGCGTTATTTCCGTCCTCAAGATTATTACTACGTCTATTTATCTTAAAAATCAAAGAAGTATCGTCGGCAAACAAGACCATGTTTAGTTTGTTTTGCAATAAATGGGGTAAATCATTTATATAAACTAGAAATAAGAAAGGACCTAAAATCGATCCCTGCGGGACGCCCATTTTCACGTTTAATCCCGACGAATTAACACCGTTTATTTGGACTAATTGCTGTCTATCATTCAAATAAGATTTTACTAAGTTTAAGGCTGTTTTGCCTAGTCCGTAATACTCGAGCATCATAAGTAATGTTTCGTGATTTATGCAATCAAACGCCTTAGAAAGGTCGCATAAGATGCCTATGGCGACTTGTGTCTCCCACGCATTACAAGATATGATTTAGTAAAGTGACACCGGCGTCAGTTGTAACAACGTCCTTTGCTAAAACTATACTGTTTATCGTGTAACATGTTATTTGTATTAAAATGATTAAGCATTTGATTAAGCATTACCTTTTCGAATACCTTGCTAAATACTGGCAATACGGACACTGGTCTATAGTTATTTGTGTCTTTACTGTCCGGATTTAAAAAGTTGTATAACTTTACTGTATTTCATCAGATCCAGAAATACTCCTTGATCCACACACAAATTAAATATTAAAGCTAAATACGGTGCTATAGTCTCAATAATTGAGGTTCATATTTTGATAGACAATACCCACAGATCTCCGGTTAATTTAATCTTGATTTGTTTAAAAACCTTTGGTACTGTTATGAGGTTTATATGTTTAAACTCAAATTCAGTTGGGCAGGCTGACACGTTGGCCTGTAATAAATCAAAAGCCAGCGAAGGCGAGGAATTTAAGGCTTCAGTTGTTCCAATAGGGATACTGGTAAAGAAATTTACAAATTCTTGAGCAACTTTCTTGTTATCGCTAATAAGACCATGAGAAGTCTCCAATGTGTAATCAGTATTATGTCTTTTGTTCCTATTTGTTCATTATTAATAATCTTCCAAACCGTGTTGCTAATATATAAGACCTTAGCTGCCTTACAAGAAATTTTATAAATTTTAGAGTAGGTAGCAACATATTTATTAAAAGTTTCAGTCATAATATATGACTTAAGGCCATACAGCTCATAAAGTCTATCCCTACTTATTCTAAGTCCTTTAGTCGCCCAGTCACTAATAAAAACTTTGGGCAAATAGTTTTAGTTCTCTTTTTAAAAGTATTATTAAACTCAGTTTGGACTACTGAAAACAATTCTGTTTACAAAATATTACCATTATTCATTGTGATGTCCCGATCACTTAACTTAGTAATTAAAGTGTTGTTAAATTTATTTAAATTACCGTATGTTATTGGTGGTAGCTACAAAAAACATTATCTATACATGTAGCAGTAGCTATAGTTATTCTAGTTGGTTATATGAAAACATTCGACAAATTGAATGATATAAAGCGATAATCTACTGCTATCTGAATTATTTTCTATAATTAATATTAAAGTCACCATAGATAATTACTAATTTATTACCAGTTGCCAGTTTTGCCAAAACATCTTCCATCACTGACTCAAATATAGAGTAGTTCAGATAATTAGGGGGTCTGTAAACGCACAATTATATTATTACTTTATTAGCTATATTAAGTCTAAAACGGATGAGTGTGTCTGAATAAAATAGCGGTTTCCAAAGCTCAACATATGACCAAGTTGTAAGATTTTAAAGGGGCTGAAAAGTTCTGAGGGCCTAGCACGAATGCTTTGACGTATAGTAACGTTACAGTATCGTTAACGTAAGTGAATTTTGAATATAAAAAAACTACAACCCTAAAGTATTTTGGTTTAATTTTATGCGACGTACACGATTTGTATTATACAATAATATGAATATAGTATATCCAATTCTAATAAATATTATGTGCGAAACGAGTAATAAGGGTATAGTAAAATTTTACGTTACATTACTATACGTCAAAAAATTCGTGCTAGGCCCTCTGGTGTGGCAACCGTGTACCGGAAGACACAAAAAGGTCTCCCACAAAGTGGACCAATGACATGCTACATAAACTATGCGTTACCCGCACTCTAAAATGGCAACAAAAAAAACTGGCCAAGTGCGAGTCTGACTCGCGCATGTGTTTCCGTACCATCGCCATTATCCCGTTAAAATCGAGCAAAATCTCCAAATAATACGTCTCTTGTATAAAAATACAGATTCCTACAGGGATTTACATATACATATTATTATGTAGAATTGTAGATTACAGGAAAATCTATAAGAAATTATGATTTTAGAGTAACATTTTAAAAATATATTATTAATTCGGAACACTTTGCACACGAGTTCGACTCGCACTTGGCCTTTTTTAAAGAAATATTTAAACACTAGCTTTTACCCGCGACTTCGTACGCGTATATCCCGTTCTTTCAGTTCCCGTATAGCCTTCTCCGCCTATAGCCTTCCTCATGAATGTGGCTATTATATACAAAAAGAATTTTCAAAATCGGTTCAGTAGATCCAGAGATTACCCCCTACAACCTCAGAAACTTTGCCTCTTTATAATATTAGTATCTAGAGGTAATCAATATGGATATGTAAATGAATAAATTAAGTAATCATGAGAATATGACATGTTTTCAGAAGAGGTGTCAAAGAGATCCCACGCGAAGAGGATACAAGAAAGGAACAGCTTCTTGAAGCCCTGTCTGTGCCTGTCCAGAGCGATAAGGCTATGAGGTTAGTAAATATACCCGGAGTCTGTGTTTCCTGCAGGCCTGGACAAAAAACTTTTCTGTAGCGACACTGACGACAAAATGTATGGGAATGACATTAGGTGATGACGTTTTCTTTCCACACCTAATGTCATTCCCATACATTTTGTCGTCAGCGTCTGACGTTAACGCTACAGAAAAGTTATTTGTCCAGGCCTGCTGGTAGCTACAATCTGAGGTCATTAAGTCGAGAGTGAATAGGTTACTTCTAGGCGAGCGTGCTCTGTCGTCGACCACATCATCGCTTACCATCACGTGAGATAGTGGTCAAACGCAATCCTATCAATCATAATAAAAATGTAAAGTTTACAAAAGTTCGTATTAAAAAAGTTGGTTTATACATGATTTTGGTCTGAGTGGTAGACGTCGTAATTGACGTATTGTAGATCGTTTAATTATTATGTACTTAATGATTTGTAGCAGTTAAAAAAATATATAATAATAATAATAATTTTTACACTACACTACAATTTTACATTTTCTGGGAATTTAATAAATTCGTTTTGGCAACACTGCAAGTGTCGCTCTTAGGCAACTTCTAAATTTCACTGCTAGAGTCGCGCGCGTAATCTTTGCATCGCCAGTGTCCCCTTGGGATGATTTCCGATATTCACGCGGGCAAAGCCGCTGGTAGGAGCTAGTAACATATCCGTGACTTTTCAGAATGATGCGTGGAATGGGCTGGAATGGCGGAGCCCTAGGAGCTCGGGGCGACGGCATAATAGAGCCTTTAATGCCTAAACTGGATTTAGTAAGTATAAACTGTAACCCCCCGGTTATCATCCCTTTTTACTGGGGATGCGTGCCATACATCTTCTTCGCTCACACATTACACTTAGCCGTTCCCACGTGGGTAAGTAATATTTACAGCGGATTTTTTGTCTCAGAGTAATAGCTAACATAGAAAGTTTACTAAATTCTAAGAATAGCAATTATTATACTAATTATTTATTGATATTTAATAGTGTATTATTTAGTATTGTATATATTTATTTTATATTATTATGTCTAATTAATATTATGTATGCTGTCTGTACACTGACCGCCCTTAATCTAACTTCTTTCGTTCAGTCCATCCAAAGGTTGTCTGTAAGAGATTGCCCTGTGCGATAAGAGCGCCCATTGTACACTTGTTTTTATACGTTTTTCCATGTGATTGTTATGAGGTGAGGTGTACAATAAAGTATAAGTATAATAAATATGTATTTTTTTTTCATCTTTTCTTAGGTCGCGTTTCCATATGCAAGCAACTCCCATGAAAGTTGAATGATTACATTCGGGACACGCACAACGGTCCAACATCAGGACTAAGTGCGGAAACCATACCCAATAGAAATATAGATAGGATACCCTTTCCCTCTATTGGTGATATTTAATTAATAATAATAATAATAAAACATTCGGGACACGATTGAACTTTTGATCATATTAAACAAAGATAGCCCGCAATGTAACGGAACTTGCATGCAAGCTGGTTACAGGATACGTGGCCTTAGTTAATATAAATAGAAATCAATTGCCGCATATATTAAAGATGGCCACTTGAAAATAGCTTGACTGATTTGATTGATTTTTAATCTTGCCGGAAATTAAATTGCACCGGTTGGTAGCCGGGAATGGTTGCTACTTTCTCATGGTGTTATGTAAGACACTTTCTCTTTCATGTGTTATTTATAGACAATATTATTACTATATTTTTCTGTCTTTCACTATTCATTACACTAATAAAAAATTAAAAAAGTAGAAAACGAAATAATCATAAATCTGGGGGTCTTTTAAGTTAAGTACCAATATTTTAAATAACGCGTTTTTAAATACCAATAAACAATAAACTCAATTAAATACTGACATAGTTCAAATTCCATTGCTATTGCAACCACATATATAAAAATCATACATTCGATCATTTTAGAGTCGGCGCTATTTGACTTTTTTCATAATTTTCTATGAGTCAGTCCCTTTGGCGCCTTTCTAGCCATATCATCTATCATATGCACATAGTTTATTTTGTCTTCCCTTGGTCGTAAAGAGACACAATATAATGCGTTGTACATATACGAGGTTACTTAAGACACAGTGCGCATTTTTCATCCATGCAACCAGTATCTTTAATAGAATACCTACACGAAAAAAAAAAAAAAAATTATTTACTTATCGTGAATTAATATCGAAAAGAGTAATTAGTATCGAAAGAATTTATATATTTTTAATTATTAATAGTCATTAATAATTAAAAATATATAAATTATTAATTATTTTTTCGTTCGAAATACGGTAAAACAAAAAATCCGTGCCTTTTTATTTTTTAAATCTTGCCATAGGTACCTACCTAAAATTTGCGCACGTGTCCGTGACCCATATGTAGAATGTTTGCGCAGGTCTTATTATTCTTCTATGTTAGTTATTACTCCGAGCTTCGACAAACGATATACAATGTTTAACCTTTTTTTCAGCCTAGAGGAGCGGGCTTAGGCCATACTAGGAACTCACGACCAAGAACTACAGCTACGAGACCAAAAGTAACAGAGACTACAAGTTCCTGGGTTTCTATTACAGAAGCAATAGAAAAAATGCAAAACGAGTTCAAAGTAAATAAGACGGAATTGCTGCCTGAAAAGTCTACACTTGATTCTATAAAGAAAACGGTTGATCAACCACAGCGATCAAATTCTATTGTTGAGCTGTCAAAATCATCAGATTCTAATGTTGAGCTGTCAAAATCATCAGCTTCTAATGTTGAGCTGTCAAAATCATCAACTTCTAATGTTGAGCTATCAAAACTGAATGTTGTGCTGCCAGCACAGTCAAAATCTGATGTTGAGCTTCTGAAACCAGAAACGCCATTCACTTATCTAGGTGTCTCACAAAATTTCTCCCGCCTAGAATATCTGCATAGCATTTACGAACTATTAAATTCAGATTCAACTTTCAAAATTTTAAAATATCAGAATGTAATACCTGTGAAAGCAAGGAGATTTGTGACAAAGGTTATACATTTGATTAACAAAAGGGAAATTGATTATGCCATTTTCCTCAATGAAGAATTTTCTATTTATACACAAATTTGTAAATTCCTTGTAAAATGCAAGAATTCGCCGCAAATATTTATTGATGCAGCACTTCTTTATGATACCAAGTAAGTTGATATTTTTTTCTACCTATTGTAAAAAAATTCGCTTCGACCCCATATCAAAGGGGTCGCCCATTAATAACGTGATGTTTTTACCAACTTTTCAAACAGGGGTTGTTTCCCTCGTGGTGAAGTTTTAGATTTCCTCCCCAACACCACGTGTATTTCATACTTATTGACCAGAATTATTGCCATCACATACAACTAAAATATTATAGATTTTCTAGACGGACTAACAAGATCATAAAACGTATGCTTTTTGAAGAGAGGTGTGGTTTTATAACATAAAACACGTAAAAATAAATTAAATTGTTTAAAAGTTATTCTTATGCCATGCCATTCGAGCCAGCCGTGGCGCCCAAATCATGTTTTGCAATAATGGCATAAGAATATCTTTAGAACAAATTTAATTAATTTCATTTTAAAAAGTAAACCTCTAAGAAAACAGCCTTTAAATGTAGCAGTAGATCACTTATTAGAGATTTCACAGAGTTTGCTCGTAATGTTTTGTTTTTGTATTCGTCTAGTTTATGGTTCCAAAGGTATATAATATCGTTTTACTTGAACACCATTTCGCGGCAATATTGGACGTGACGTTCGTCTGCTTCAGAACTCTAGACAAAATGGCCAAATGCAAGTGAATGTTCTCTTTTAGGGTTAATTCTGTTCATTTTTCGTTCATTCGGAGTGGTACCTAGTGAATAATGTCGAATGCCAATAACCAACATCGAATCGATTTATTAATAAATTCATTCGGCACTCGTGTTTCATTTGTGTTTAGACATTTCATTTCGAGTAAAAAGTGCCGAATAACAGGCGAAAATGAACGAAACATTAACCGTTTTGAACCGTGACGCTACAGTGGCAGGTAGCATAAATCTGAGCAATGAATGTGTTAACTCGGTTCGGTCCGAGCCATTTTTGGCTGGTGATGAAGTTATTATAGGTAGTAATCTAATCTAAAATGTATAAATTCCAGGACAATAGAACTAAAAAAGTCGCCACCTGACCGCCAGAATACAACTAAACTCAACATGCCATCAGAATCCGTAATACCACTACAGCCAGGCTTATGGAATTATTCGCCCGAAACAAACGCTGAAGTAATTACAGAAGCACAGATCAGATCTTACATCGTTTCGTCAAAATCAGAATGTGGCTCACCTAGAGCATTTGCACATCTCAAATTCAAAGTACTCTTCCTTTTTAACATACGCAATTTCGTCAAGTCTTTAAACGAAGAAGTCGAAGTGACTTTCAATAAGGTTTTGAGTTCAAAGGAAAAGTCGTACATTAAGAATGTCGTGGATGAAGTGAATATGAGGATTCACTTCGGCTCGTCGCCCGCTGAAAATCAGTTGAGTTCGGAAATTATGGAGCATGTAAAGGATGCGTTCTTGGGCGCCATGTTTAATCATCAGTATACGTAAGTATTCAATCAATCTAATACTAGCTTTTTAACCGACTTCAAAAAAAAGGAGGAGGTTCTTCATTCGTCTGATTTTTTGTATTTTTGTTCAGCCATATTTTCGCCAATTGTCAACTCATTTTGATGATTCTTTTTTGTTTGGAAGATTATCTTTCCGGACTGGTCCCATTTCAATTTGGTGAAGATCTGATGAAGAACTTAGGAGATATGTAATGGAACTCTTCAATAGATGATAGCAAATCTTCCGGGATTGCTGAAATTGCGTGTCTGTTTATTGTTTACACCAGTTCATAACATCACGCCGCCGCGCCGGTACGCTGTGAAGGAGTACGCAGATGTGTACAAGTCAACCACGGTTTTGGGGTTATCTATCGGGCATAACTTTATTGTTTATGAAACGATCTTGATGATTATTTTTGCGTTGGGTTTAGTTAAAGCTTAAAACCACCACTAAAAAGTGAAAAGTACAAAATCAGTTTAGTATTTTTTGTAAAAAAAAGTATTTTTTATATTAATAGCCATTTCAGGCTACATGCCCCATAGATCTTTAACCACAGACCCTTAACGTACATATTTAAAACTTATTTACTTAAAAATAAAACTAATGCACACGAAGCAATGACTATGCGCATGGTGTCGCGTCCTCTTTCACGAAACTGTCGACACGCCACACCTTTCAGCCAGAAATGTACCTCCATAAAGATAACTAGTTTTTGAGTTGGAACCCGCATCATAAACGACTGTACTCTTATCAGTTGTACTCCTGGTAAATGCCTTATAGCTCAAAACCCACAAGAATACGATCTATTCTAAAATTGATAATTAGAGTTAATTTCAATCCATCGCCACCAACTCAAGCATCCTGTATTTTAAGTTGATTTTAAGGTGATCATTTGTAACAACAAGGCCCTAAAACACGTTTGGGTTACTATGGAATTTAAAACTTTTTCTTGTACGACATAGAGTTGATTGTTCCAAAATGTGATAATAATCTCTTATTCTGAATTCAAATACAGTAAATTAATGTGAAATGAAGTAAAAAAATATTTATACGACGGAATATATAAATAATTATATGTTTTCTCAACTTCCAGAGTGGTAACCCTCAACAAATATTTCCGCTTCAAGCGTCTCAACCGACCAGACAACGCGGTTAAACGCAAGTGCCAAACTACCGTCAACCTCGACATATACCAGAGTAAAACGGTTAGTCAAGCTAAGGTGAACATATACGAACCAACTGACACAGAAAACGATAATAAAGATGCTGAAAACTATAATTTTGCTGATGATGTTGCTAAAAATCATAACAAACTTGATGAAAATTATAGTAAAGTGGATCAAACTAACAGCACCGTGGCTGGAAACAATAATAAAGTTGCTGAAAATAATAATTACATAGAAGTATTATTGGAATCATCTGATGATGACATTACCAATCCATACGACAGTGACGAAAGTAGTGTCGAAGAATATGATAATAATAATGCTACCGCCAAAGTACCCGGATTACCTCCCGGAGAGGAAAACGTGAACATATCTAACTTTCTATGCTTATACGATAAAGATAAACCTAGCAACAGTCGTGCTAAAAATAATAATGATAACGATTCCGCCTCGAATATGACTGCAAAAAATATAAACAATAAGAATAATATTGGAAACGGAAACGTAGTAATTGATAATAATGATAATCAAATCATTGATATGAAAAGAGACGGTAATTTTAAAACTACAGATATAAGAATGGATGAAGAAGAAAATGATGATTTCGATTCAGATGCTGAATATTACGTGTGTGAAATGTCAGTTGATATTGGGAAAGAAGAAGAAGAAGTAAATATAACAGAGAATAAAAGAGCTGGCTTTAATGAACAGCAAAACAAAGATTTCGATATAGCTGCTACCAATGACGGTAGACTAGTGAATCAACATGAAAATGTTAGTATTGATCACTTTGACGAAATTATTGATAAAGACCTAAGCCATGACAATACCGATATTGAAGATATCGACTCGCATAATGATTGTTGGGAAGATATAGTCACTGATGAAATAAATGATATTCCTGAAAACCTGTATAAAAATAACGATATCAAAGATCAAAATGTAATAATGAAAGAAAATGTTACTGAAATTATGGAAGTAATCAGTATAACAGAAAAAGAAGATTTGGTTAAAGTAACCAACAAAGATAGCTTAGAAGTTGTAGAAACTAGTATTAACCTAAGTGCTGACCAAAATGTGAGACAGGAAACTAAAAACGTAGATATTATGACTGATTGTGATATACTAAAAGAAGAAAACATAGTTTTAAGCGGAAAAAATTGTGATACTCAATCAGTGGTTTTAAAAGTCGGTACAGAAATAAATGTACCAAACTTCGCTCAAGATATGGATTCAGAAATCAAAACTGTACGCATAGTACATAGTTGTCATCCACTCGTAAAGATAACTAAAGAAAAAGTAACAGAAATACAAAAACATATTTCTAAGGCCATAATGCTGACCATAGAGTTACCTTTGCTAAAGTGTCAAGGCGTTCAAAGTGACGCACTCGTTTACACTTGCCATAACAAAAAAACATATGATTGGCTTCTAAATACAATCAGTGCTGCCAGTAACGTAAAAGTGTTAAACACTCGCAAAGTAACGAAAATGGCATTAAAATTTTACTGTTTTTTCGATTATAGTAGTAGTTTGTATTTGTTTAAGATGATTGAATTGTATAATCGGGTGTTGTCTACGGAAAACTGGGTTGTCGAAAAGACGGAAAAAGAAGGTGATTATGTTATTTTTATTGTGAAAATGGATAAGTTTTCTATTAAGTTTATACAAGAGTCAGGCCTCTCGTTATTTGCGGGGGTCGACAAAGTCCAGTTCAGTCCAATTTGGGAGTGAATAAACGTTTTAGAATCTCAAGGTTTCGTTTCATTTTCCTGTTAGAAAAATAAGTGCATATTAGAAAAATAAGTGAATATTTATAGAATACATTGATACACATACTAGCCCGCGACTGTCTGCGTATACTTTAGCATTGGATCCAGATAGAAACATATATATAAGTAACTTCAATTATTTAAAAAAAACATATCCGCATTTCTGTTGTAGCGCGTAGGCATAATCAACATCTTTAGTCTTCTTAACGGCAAACTGTATTTAATTTTAAATAAAAATAATTAAGTACCTACATAAAAGCTTTTCATTTTTTTACTACCTAAAATTCTTTCGCGGACACCCTACATAGCTGTCGAATTGATAACCTCTTTTCGCGCAGTGACAATTACATATTGTAACACTAAATGAGTACGGGTTTTTTTGGTTTTTACATACATGTATTTAAAAAATACTTATACTTAGTATATGTAAAAACCCGACCCGCAAAAAACAATTAAAAAGTTCCAAACAACTCACTTTTCAAACAGTCTGATGCAGTTGGTGGCATCAAATCTGTGATTGAACTAAACAAATAGGTACCACCGAATGCATCAGCGTCTCGACCATGCATGAGCGAGGGAAACGACCGAACATTTCCACACATCTTCGGATAGATTGGAGATTATTTTGTCTATTGATATATTGGAAGGTTACAAATGAGACAAATGCAGTAGGTACCTAGTATGCAAGTTCGAGCTCCGGAATGTCTGGGTCAGGACTGGTTTTCCTTTGAGTTAACAATTCATTCAGGAAAAGGAAATGATGGGAACTGAGAGTGAGGACACACTGCAGCAAGAGTAAGCAGCAAAGCTAGCTCAAAAGTTTACCCCACCTTTTGACATGGTTTTGGAGTTATCTATTCGGGAATAACTTTTTCGTATATGAACCGATCTTATTAATGATTCTTTTTGCGTTGGGTTTGGTTAAAGCTAACAACTAAAAAGTGTTTTTTTTTTTATAATAAAAAACAACCGACTTCGAAACAAAAAAACACTAAGGGTATGCGCGCACTACGAAAATAAATCGTTGCGAAGAAAATTCGTTAATCTGTGAACAACAGAAATGTACCTACTACAATCCGCGCACTGCGAAAATAAATCATTAAAATTTGCGATTTATTTTCGCAGATGCGAAATATACGTATATAAGGCTAAGCGCGCACTACGAAAACAAATCGTTGCGAAAAAAAATCGTCAATCTGTAAACAACAGAAATGTACTACAATCCGCGCACTGCAAAAATAAATCGTTTGCGGATTGTAGTACATGTCTGTTGTTTACAGATTGACGATTTTTTTCGCAACGATTTATTTTCGTAGTGCGCGCTTAGCCTAAGCGGTACTAGCTTCGCACATTGCGGAAAAAATCGCAAGCGCAGCGGTAAATTTTTTATCATATTCACGAAGATCGTTAAAATGTAGGTACGTAAAAAAATCCGAATGTCTGCTGGCTGTCAAAGGATGGACCCAGTCACAGACATTATATGTCTGTGGACCCAGTAACGTTTCGTTATCTGTGTTAGGCACAGTGACTGTCTTGGCTTTTGGCTCTGCTATTTCGCAGGCGATAATAAATCGTAGTGCGCGTAGGAATTATTGTCGTTTGCAATTTTATTTCGCAACTAGCACTTCGCCCGCGACTTCGTCCGCGTGGATTTAGTAGGTACTCCACAAACTTCAACGCCCTCTATACCCCCTTATAAAGGTTAGCTTTAGAAACGTGACATTTCGATAGCATCTGTCAATCCTATACATTTTTGACGTATTGAAAATCGCGTATAGTCCAGTAGCCAGAAGAATATGCCCTTCGATAATTCCAAAGTTTTTTATTTTCGCAGAGTGGATAGGTTTAGTGAATTCATTGCTATGTACAAAAATGCTAACAGTTTAGAGTTATGCAATAGGAGATAAGCAGGTATTTCCTATTATTTCCTGTTACAACAAAATTAGAATATTTAAATGAAAATTCTATGCTGGTTCTTTGTAAGTACTATCTAAAGGATATATTAGTGAAAATGCTAACAGATAGGTACTGTGGAACAATGGAAATCTGAAAATGTCCCTTAACTCATTCAATAAAAAATTTAAGTTTTCAAATCATTTCTTATACACATAAAAGGGATTAGTTATACCTTACAACAAAAGTTCTAACAACTAAGTAATATGGATCACAAGTAATTGTATTTTTACTTTGCGATTAGCGAAATATTGAATTTAAGTTTATAAGTTTGCGCCTACATATAAGTAATAATAAACTCTACTACCATACAAAAGTTTCAACAAATGCATATTACCTATGGCTTTTGTTTAAATTGCAAATAACTATTTTCGCTACCGAGCCGCGTAGGTACGGCGCGTGCGATCGCAACACTCCAGCTCCGATCGGGGATGTAGGTACCTAGCTCCGTATACTGACCGCTCTTGTTCATTCTTGTTTAATTTTCTCCTTGGCGTTTGCATTGCACGTCACGTTTGAATATTGTTTTTAATCATTCTGTGTGTTGTGTTGGTTTATAAATGTTTATAAAGCATTGAGCACGAGCGATTTACTTTAAAATGAGTGAAAAATGTGCGGTTTGTGACCTTTTTCTAAATTCCGACGTAGTGACTGTAAAACTACGGGCACTACACACACTAATTACCGCTAGCCATAAGCGAGAAGACGGGAAGCATGTTATTTTCCAAGGAAAAGAAGAACTGCAATTACATAGAAAGTGCCGAATGATGTACAAATGAAAATTGTATCATAGCCCACAAGAAGCGCAAAGCGGTGCAACAGATACAGAGAGAACCAAATGACCCCACCAGTAGAACATACGTACCTGGAAACTGCATTTTTTGCAATGAAACTGCGGATCAAGAGTTTATTAACTCGCAACAAAAATACTCCGCTGACAAAAGAATTACGGTTTCTCAAGTTAGAAGATCAGATACACAAGTGACCATATTAAGGGCTGCAGAAATACATAACGACGATTGGAGCCAACGAGTAAGTTCTAGTTCTATTTATAAATTCCTACTAACTGTATTCCATCTACATCACCGCACAAGAACGTCTCGTACATAGTAAAGTAAACTTTCTGTAAATTAATTATGTTGAGGGTATTAAGAGGCCGTGCATGAAATTAAATCATTTTGAACATTTTTGAACATCGTTTGTGACAAAGGTGAGAAGAATTTGAACCTACTTGTTTTAGATGATAAAAGTCAAATTCTTATTCTCTCAGATGGCTTGAGAATTTTTCAAAAATAATGTATGTATTAATGGTAATTACCCATATTTAAAACCCTTTTTTCGCAAAAGTAACGAGCGAGTGATGTTTGGTTACGTTTTACACAAAACTACGACAGATTTATAACATTTAAAAAAATATCACTACCATCATTGTATTGTCAACAATCAGATGCGTTGAAAACATTATTGACTTGAATAGAAAATATGGCAGAAAAAAAGTGTTGAAAAAACGGAATTCTTGGAAAACATCTATACAAATAAATATTTTTTTCTATACCTTAGAAACACTTTTAAGAAAATTTAAAAATTGCACAATAATCTTAAGTTAACCTTTTAATAGAATCTAAAATTTATTTTATAAATAAACAATAACTTCATTTCGTAAATTACAAGCAAATTGAGCTATATTAGTGAGCGCGCAAACTCGATCGCGTCACTACCGATCGGGCTCTCCCAGCGTTAGCACGTACTACTTTGTTTCGCAGCCGCTCGATTGTTTTACGTAAATACATTTACAAAATTGTACGCCGACTACCACATTTTGAGTAAGTATTATTTTTTATATTTTGTTTGTTTATTAGGACTGATTATATTTTTTTCACCTTTATAATAATTAGAGGTAACGGTTGTATGTTTGTATGTAAAAGTAAATCTGCGGAATTACTCTACTACTACTATTAAATTAAAATACTTTCTCTAATGGCATCTACAATGGTTAAGTGCAGCTATATTATCATCCACAGAATGTTGACATTTTTTATGGTTACTTATACCACAATATAAATATGGACAGTAGGGAAACTGCCTACAAACGCTCGAAACGGCACACTCACACAAACATGCACACCGACGAGACTCCTAAGGTGACTTCGCGGCACTAGCAGTAGCGAGTGCCGCATCAAGACGAGTGGTCACGTTTAACTTTATCTCCGCGATCGTTTTGAAAATGCCAGGAAAGTATTGCGTAGTACCTATACGGCTGTTTGAACTCGGCTTCATCAAAACCGGAGCTATCGTATTTTAAACTTCCTGCTGACATTGAAAGGTAAGAATGATTTCTAGTTATTGTTATTTAATTGTTATCGAATTTCGTATAAGTCCGTGTGATCGATCATAATGAATTCGTGAACTTACTTGTAAATCATTAATGCGGCGGTTTTGAGGGTATTTTAAGCTGATAGTGCAATAGTGATAGTGGTAACAATAAGTACATCCAAGATGGCGACTGCAATAGGTATTCTATATCAATATTTTCGTCATGGGTGTCGTTTTCATGGAAGTCGATTCGAAATAAACACATGTGAGAGTAAGAAAACGAATTGCACGTAAACCATAGCGTAGTTTCGGGTATTGTTAGTATCGGTTGTGGTCGGGCCAACTTGAACGAGCTCGCAGCATCCATGAATTTGCCACTTATTAGCAAATCGACCTACCAGAAATGTCACGACAACTTGTACGACTGGTGGAAGACTACGGCTGAATCATGTATGATTGCTGCCGGTAAAGAAGAAGCTTCTATGGCTATGGAAAAAGGTAGTGTGAGTCCGTCCGTCCGTCACAATACTTGTCTTCTACCAGAAATAGTAGATCCGAGAAAAACTCGATCCATGCCACTGAGGGACACAACATTTTAAGATTTTTTTAGGTTTGGTTTAGGTACTCTTTGGATTGTGGATGAAGTAATGATGATGATTAACTTCTGGAGATTATTTGCATAGACACAACCTTGTAGCCAGGACTATTTTCCCTCAATTTGCTCTAAATTAGAGCCTTGTGGGATCGGAAGTGCCATATTGTAGGTATGTGCCCGATCTAGTTCTCCACGTGCCTTTGTCCGTTGGATCATACTGGTTTTGATGTACTCTATGGATTATGGATGACCTTATGATGATAACTAACTACCGGAGATTACTTGCATAGACACAACCTTGTAGCCAGGATTAAATACCAGTAATTTGCTCTAGATAAAGCCGTGTGGGATTGGAAGTGCCATATTATAGGTATTTGCCTGATCTAGTTCTCCAAAATGATAATATCACATTGTACTACAGTCAACTCCCCTTCCCAAAGAACTTAGAAATTAAACCTATTTACAACAGATACAGAAATTTCTGCAAAACCATTCTTGCAAAAGTTAAATGTGCATATGAAAACCTAGAATTCAAAAAGGCAAAAAATAATTTAAAAAATACCTGGAAATTAATAAAAACAATAGCATCCTTAAATAAACAGAAATATAAAAATGAATCCCTATTAGAAATTGACCCAAGCCCCCATGAATCTGTTAATGTAGTCAATAGATTCTTTGCAACCGTGGGACAGAAACTAGCTGAAAATATCGACATCATAGACACTAGTGAAATATCTAAACAAGATCTAGCTGAACAAACAACAAATTCCTTTGTTTTGCTTGACACTGACGAAGAAGAAGTACGGTCTATAATAATGAACCTGAAAGATGATTGCGCGGTAGGAATAGATGGTATCTCAAATAGGTTATTAAAAGCTGCGAATAGTGTGCTGACTCTTGTTATTACATACATATGTAACCTGAGTTTCCACTTGGGAATATTCCCTAAGCTCTTCAAAACAGCGCTCATACATCCTATATTTAAGTCGGGGAATAGAGACAGTGTAAACAACTATCGACCCATATCGATCCTTCCAGCGATGTCCAAGATACTCGAAAAGCTGTTAAACAAAAGATTAACAAATTTCTTAAGAACTTTTAAACTGTTGTCAAAAAATCAATTTGGATTTATTCCTGGTAAATCTACAGAAGATGCTCTAAGAACCTTGACTGAAACTATTGTTAAATCACTTGACAATAAATCTAAATGTATTGACTTGGACCTTGCGAAGGCATTTAATACTGTCTCTATTCCCAAACTACTTGCTAGGATGGAAAACATGGGAATACGGGGTATAGCCTTAGATTTTTTCACTAGTTACTTATGTGGAAGAACCCAACGTGTAAAAATTGGCTCATATGTAAGTGAAGAGGCTCAAATAACATATGGAGTCCCACAGGGAAGTGTACTTGGCCCCCCAATGTTTTTGATGTACATAAATCTACTGTGCAACTTTCATCTTCATAATGCTAAAATAGTAAGTTTTGCAGATGACACGGCAATAGTCTTTTACGGGAAAACTTGGGATGAAGTAGCTAACAGCACAGAAAGTGGCATTAAACAGATTTTATACTGGCTCAATAAAAATACGCTGACTGTTAACCTTAGTAAAACTAAATATCTCACCTTTTGTATTACAAAATCAGGAGCGCCAGCAATAGATAAAATAAAAATAAGAGCCCACACCTGCCATAGTAACAGCAGCACTTTGTGCCACTGTACTGAGCTCGATCGAGTTGATAGACTTAAATATCTAGGTGTCTGGGTTGATGAAAACCTTAACTGGCATCACCACATTGAACTTTTGACGAATAGAATTCGAAAACTAATGCCCATTTTCAAAAAGGTACGCCATTTAGACGATTTAAATGTTCTGAAATTAATTTATTACTCACTTTGTCAATCAGTGGTGGGATACGGCATTTCTGTCTGGGGAGGGTCTCACAAGACATTTCTTATTAAGCTTGAAAGAGCTCAAAGTGCGGCTATCAAAGTCCTTATGTCCAAACCAAGGTTGTACCCTACTGCAAGATTTTACAAGGAATTTGATGTCCTCACTGTTCGCCAATTATTTATTTTACGCAATCTTATTTATGCACACACCCATTTACCGACTAACAGATCCAAAACAGATAATAGAAGAAGAAACGACATTGTATTCAAAACCATTCCACACAAGACAGTTTTTGCAAAAAGATACCCTTATATAGTAGCTCCCTATATCTACAATAAAATGAGTAAAAATGTGTCCCTAAAGAAAATACGCCATTTTAAATTTAAAAAAGTAATTAAAAGTTTGTTAGTTGTGTTAAATTACCAAGAAACTGAAAATCTTTTAAGTGTTCCTGGGTAACCTACAATACGAGAAACTTCTACATCTACATGCCACATACCTGTATATCTACCTACATACACACATATTATATACATTTTAAAACACACAGCCATACACACACTCAAATACACACGCTTACACCATCACACACACACACACGTGTCATACAAACATTCTACTTTTAATTGCTTTTATTTTTTGTTGTCTAACTGTAAAGTTAATAAAGTAGTAAGACTTAGTTAACTTATTTATTTATATTAATAACGGATTGTTGCACAAAACAATTTTTTCTTAAGTAAATAGATCAACCACGAATTGTTACTGTTGCTTATAGCACAGGTACCTAAACCTAGTTTAAGTGACAGTGTTCATAATGTTAACAATAATTTATTTGAACCAATAAACGTTTATTATTTATTTATTTATTATTTATTATAACTCATCATCACTGACAGGTCTATTGTAGCCAATAAACCTGATATAGTGATGGTGAATACCTGGACTCTTGTTCAATTTCGTTTTTTAAAATATGGCGTACTGAGGTCGTGTAGAATTAAATGAAATAACTGTGATATAACAGCGTGCTGTATACGATTTTTTTTCTTTTTAATTATGCGATTTCCGCGTACTAATTTTGCCGCAATTGATTAAATTGCTTAGTTCTGTTGTTACTTAATGAATAATAATTGAGCCGTGCAGTTTTATAAGGATATTAACTTCTACTTTCCTATTTTTAGCATAGTGATAGTTCTTACAAGCGTGGTGGTAACCAAAGATATGCACCGGACTGTTTAAAATACTTATTTTTTATAATCTGCTCAGTAGGAGACAAATACTGCGCTTTTAGAAACCTTATTACGCATTTGCCGATCGAGTAAAGCCTTTTATGATTGGTGATTGCCATTTCGAATTTTTCCGTCGTAGCAGGGCCTGTTCACTTTAATTTTCTGCTTCCAATATCTTTTTAAACGTTATATACGTGACTTTGCCATCATCATCATCTGCTATCAACTCGCCGGATTTCACGTTTTACCTCCTAGTTGAACCTTCGACTATGACGCCTTGCTTGTTGAAAATCCGATATGAAGTTTGCTTGGTCATACACGACACAATTCGTATTTTTAATAGTCATGTATAACAGTTGACCAGTTTTGTTTTCAATAATGTTTGGCAATGCCAAATAGCTAGTATTGTAGGTGAGGTTGCTAGTGTTTCACAAATAACCCTGTATATTTGTCTTTTTACTTCCTTTTTTAACGACAACCTCAACTTTGTATTGTTTTGTCAAAGTAATTTTTCACAAATGGTTGCACTGACTGAACAGGTATACTCTAATGTGCATGATTTCATCCTCAAAAAAACATCTTAGACACTAGTTTATACCAAGATTACAATATATCAGAATAAAAGAGAATTCTCGTTAATATGTCCGTATGGAAAGTGTTTTTTTGTACAACCATTTTACAAAAAACAAGTATCATTGTATTGTATCGTTTTTTTATTTATCATTTTGTTAAATGTCTCAATGTATCAACATCCATCTAACACAAAATTGAATAAATTTAATGGGAATTGTGATAAATATAAAATATACAGACGTTACAGATTTTTATTTATAAACCTTACTACTATATAATTTTGTAACTTAAAATAATATCTTCTAAAGGATCAACATTATTTGAGCGCTCACTGAGCTCGATTTTTGCGCGCGTGTGCGTGTAGCTGCATGAACGATGCACACGAACATAGCCTTGCAGCGAATCTAACAAGTGAATTATATGCACGGCCTCTTAATTATGTGAATGGGGAAAATTTAAAAGCACCATCTGTTTGACAGATCGGAATAGGTAGACAGCATTTGTTATAGTATCAGAGACAAATAGTGACTTCCATGCGACAACTTTTTTTTCAGGAAATTGTTTCGAGTATCGGGATAGGTATCACTAAGTGTACATTAAATTAATAATGAAACAAAAACAGGTACCTACTTATTGAATCCAATTATTTTATTGCTTTGTTATAATTATTTTTGTACTCACTTAAGTGATGTCCCAAAACCCGGGACAGCTATCCCGGAAAAATATGTTGTAATGGAATCTCCACTTTCTGTCTCTGTTCCTCTATCCATATAACAAGTAGATACATAATAATAATAAAACTATAGTCAACATATTGCGATCTTGGTAGATAGGTATTAAATTCTTTGAAATAAACTATCAACAACGTATTTTCAAAACAGATTTTTTAAACAGCAGTGACGGGATTTTCATAATTACACGTGGGCGAAGTCACGGACTGGAACAGAGTAAGTACGTACCTAGTGATTTGTGAGATGTGACAATAATTAAATGATTTCGCGCCTCATTCAATAGGTACGTTTGCAGTGAGTTTGGTTCGAAGTGTTACCGCGCCGTGGCCCGTGCTGCACGAATTGCCGCGTACCTACACTGCGCCCCAATATCGAAATTGTATTTTATTTATTAAACAAAAGGCATAGCATGTATATGTTGAAACTTTTGTATGGTGGCAGAGTTTATTAATACGAATATGTAGGCGCAAAATTATAAACTTAAATTCAATATTTCGCTAATCGCAAAGTAAAAATACAATTACTTGTGATCCTTAATACTTAGTTGTTAGAACTTTTGTTGTAAGGTATAACTAATCCCTTTTATGTGTATAATAAATGATTTGAAAACTTAAATTTTTTATTGAATGAATTAAGGGACATTTTCAGATTTCCATTGTTCCACAGTACCTATCTGTTAGCATTTTCACTAATATATCCTTTAGATAGTACTTACAAAGAACCAGCATAGTATTTTGATTTAAATATTCTAATTTTGTTATAACACGAAATAATAGGAAATACCTGCTTATCTCCTATTGCATAACTCTAAACTGTTAGCATTTTTGTACATAGCAATGAATTCACTAAACCTATCCACTCCGCGAAAATAAAAGACTTTGGAATTATCGAAGAATTTGTGGAAAAAATATTGTATCCCTACTGGACTAGTACGCCACGCCACCGTTCACAGAATCTCACTTGTCTCGAGCTCAGGTTCAGCGCAACTGTCCACCCCGTTCAACCCGTCAGGGTTTGATTATGCTAAAATTGTTAGTACACCTGTTTCAATTATCCCGCTTTTAGTTTGTTCATAGCATTCCGACGTAAATTGAAGCAAGCAATTATGTCCTCCCCTAAAATCTTAATCACCCCTGCTTCACTCCTTATT